>CM046880.1:359986202-361186202 GCA_025667525.1 Glebionis coronaria | reverse complement strand
GAAGTAAGTATCGCTACTTCATCCACTAGCGGTATTTTGGAAGTAAGTACCGCTGCTTGATCCACCAGCGGTATTTTGAGAGTAAAGACCGATGTTTCCTTCTGACAAAAAAGCCAAGTTAGACTTTGTTGTTGTTGTTGCTTTGGTCACTTCAATGCCTTTAACATCCATCTCATAAACTCTAAGATTGTTATAGAGATGATCAAAAGGAGTTGTATCCAGATCATCCCTTTTGATGAAGTGCATAGCCATTTCTTTCCATTCTTGTGGAACACTTCCTAAGAATTTTAGATTGGCTTCTTCATTAGGAATTATTAGTCCATAAACTGCCAATTCAATGAGCAATTTACTGAACCTTTCATAACCACTATGGATTCCTTCTGTACTGGAAATTGAGAAGTTATCAAATTCTTGTTTCAAAACAATCTTCTTCATCTTCTTAGATTTGTCATTGCCTCTAAATCTAAGTTTGATGGCATCCCACATAGCCTTTGCATCCTTGTAGTGATGAAAGCTAGGTAAAATGTCTTCTGAAAGTGCCATAGCCAAAGCAGTTCTGGCCTTTATTTCTCTGATCTCTGCTTGTACATGTTCATCAGTAACAGCAGGTAGAGCATAACATATACCATCAGGTAACCAATGCAACTTCTTAAGTGTATTCCCATTCTTGATAACGTGCAACAAAGTGTGATCTGTGTGGTTCAAGTAATGTTCCATCTTTATTGGGAAGAAGGAGTAGTTGTAGAATTAACTACATCATCTATGGCTTGTACACCTTGTGGAGGTGCAGGATGCACAACTTGTGGTTGTCCTTGTGGTATGGGACTAGGATCTGGAATTTCTTCCAAGTGAGGGTCATCACCGGCTTGAGACATTGATTTTAGTATGAGTAGGGATTTAGGGTTGTGTTCTTCTTATTCTGAGTTTCTCAACAAGCTCTGATACCACTTGTTGATCCCTTTGAATGGATCTATATTCTGCTAAGAATTAGTATAATAGTTTGTAATCAAACTAGAACACTTTGAGAACTCTTACTCAACCAAATAAGTTATGCGGAATCGAACTTATAAAGCAAAGAAGAACGTAATTACTTTTAACTATTCGATTCTCTAGTAATCGACTTTCAATGAGGTACATTAGTCTCATCATACCTATGTTCCTTTTATAGAGTAAGGAACCCTAGAAACTTTAGAATATTCTATAAAGATAAGTATATCACACATAATATCTTATCAATATTCTAAACTATTAAGTATATCACATAAGATATACTCTAACTATAACTATGACATATCTTTTCTAAAGATATATTCGTCCTAATCAATATAGCAGTACTTACAGTATAACTAACAGTACTTGCTATGTACCGTGTTAACACTAACGGTACTTGCCAACACTAACAGTACTTATACTTACACTAACGGTACTTGATACTTTACAAATAAATCCCAACAAATATGTTTTCATTTATATTTCAAAACTTTTGTATGAAATTTCCGATCAAGAGGGTCATAGTATAAGAAGTGTTGTTTATAGTCAAGGGCTATAATATGAATCGAGTAGCACTTTGATTGATCACAATGCATAAGTAAGCAACAATTAGATGCAAGTATAAAGAATTAAAGATAGGGAAAAGAAAATGCAAACCACACGATGATTTATAGTGGTTCGACTACAAGGACTCTTTTCTTGCCCTACATCCACTCCCAAGTCACTTAATCGAGAGTTTGACTTTCAATAGACAAAAACCTCCCTTAACCAGCGAAGAAAACCTTTACACGTCGCTTATAAATTTACTAGATACCTAAGCTAAGAAGTCGAGTTCTTTTACATGGGTACAACAACTCCCTTAGATATCGCTTACACTTTATTCGGTACTAAGCTAATCACCGGGTCCTTGCACAATAGATATGACCAACTCCTGAGTTCTTACACACAAGTAAAACCGGCACGACATACATGACGTTTGAGAGTTGATGATAGATGTAGATAGATATAGATAGAGAGATGACTCTATGATATGATATTGCCTAGATCATGGATTACATCTTGAAGAATATGTCTTGACATATTCGTAATCCTTGTCAAGTCGAGTCATGAAGCATCACGTTCATAGATCTTATAAAATAGAAATATGGATCTATACACAAAGTTTTCACGTACTTATCCTATGGCCTTTCCGCTCTTAAGATGTATAGATCTATGATGATAAGTCATGGATATCGGTTGAGAAGTACATGAGATGTCAAGATCATAGATCTTAGACATAATACCATGAGATGACAAGTATAATGAAACTAGTCTAGATATATGTGACACAATGACTTGATGTCTGGCTTGTTCTTGAACTTCTCAAATGAGATGATCTTCGCTTGATCTTGAATATCGTGCATACAACTTAAGTGATCTCCATATCTACAAAGAGAAACACTAAACAAAGAGAAGAACAAGTATAGATCTAAGATCTACATGTTAGTGAGTAGAACGTGTGAGAAAGGATCATATAGAGAGAGAGATAGAGATAATAGGGGTAAAGAGAATGCTTGGAAATGGTCTATTTATAGGCATACCAAGGAGAATATCATGGATCCCACGGACCCTTTTGAAGGGGTCCGTATTTATTAGAAAGTTCTATCTGAGTTCTGACTTTGGTTTGTCTATTATTGGCAAATATTTTTTCAAGATTCTTAAAAATACATAATCTAAAATCAGACTTAGCAAGATTATGTTTGAGAATGTGAGACCAAGAATTAAATAAAAAAAGACTTTTATTTAAATAAAAATGTAGAAGAATATACATTTGTAAGAAATAGTTTTGACGTGTATAAGTTGTATCAATTTAAAACACAAGTTAGGTTTATAGAAAATTGTTTTATTAATAAAACATGTAGTAAGAAGCGAAGTATGTTGAGACAGAAAATGATTACAAGTAACTTGTATATTTTATGTTATGTAATACAAGTTACATGTTTGTCATCAACAAAACATACAAGAATGTATATATTAAATATTGTAATATTTGTACTAACATATACTCTGGTCATTGTTGATAAATATTCAAGACATGCCTGTGTATACTTTCCTAAAAGAAAAGGTGAAGCAGTTGAAGCCATAATTTCTTTCATTAGAAATACTGAAAACATGAATGAAGTTTAAGTGAAGGCCTAAAGAAGTGATAATGACATTGAGTTCAAGAATCTTCAACTTGAGCACTTTTGTGATGAAAGGGAAATCTCTCAAAACTTCTCATTTCTAGGCATACGTGAACAAAATGTTGTTGTTGAAAGGAGAAACAAAACCCTGATTGAAACAACAAGAACAATTTAAATGGTGCAATTCTTCCAAAGTAATTTTCGGGAGAAGATGTTCAAACTACACGTTACACTCAAAACAGATCAATCATTATTAAGAGGTATGGAAAGAGCTATTATGAAGTTTTTAGCTAAGAGCCTTTGATGTTAGCTATTTTCATGTATTTGGATGTCTTGTGTTCATACACAATTACATGGATCATCTTGGAAAGTTTGATGAAAATCCGATGATGGGTTATTCTTAGGTAACTCTCCCACTACCACATCGTTCATTGTATTCAACATCAAAAGACAAGTGATGGAAGAAACTTTTCATGTTATTTTCAATGAAGATGATGATGTCATCAAAAGATCAAGTTTTGAGGATGATGATATATAAATTTCGATGAAAACATGTCCTATTTAAAGGATGAATTCAGTTAAGCAAGATCTGGTTATAACCATCACCCATTCACAAATACTCTTACTCTATTGGTTCCAGCATTTGATCCTTTATAACTTACAACATATACTTACTCTTTGAGCCACTACTCATCACAAATGGAGATCAAGGCTTGATAGTCCCTGCAATGATGTGGGTGAAGATTGTTCACCATTACCCTCTGTTCCCAATAAATCCACCCCATATCCATCTCGATCACCTAGTGTAAATTTAGCCGATGATGAGTCATACACTGAAGTTGTATTTAAAGAAGATCCACATGTGGAACAACATACTACATGTTTTGATATTAATAGTGTAACCCCTTCTCCTCAAAGAAAATGGTCTAAAGATCATCACATTCTCCTGGTCAATATAATAGGAGAACTAACAGCTGGGGCCACCACTAGGAAAATAGTTTAGGACTTAGAGGCAGCTTCAGCTAATGAGTGTGTTTTTGAAAATTCTCTTTCTCAGTGAGAACCTAAAAGAGTAGTTGAAGCTCTACTAGAAGAAGGATGGGTTACGGCTATGCAAAAAGAGATAAATCAATTTAAGAGGAACAAGGTATGTACACTAGTACCAGGTCCACCTTGGGTGTGACTTTTTTTGTCTGGTGTAAATGGGATGACTAGTAGTAATCCACTAAGAAGCCCGATAGATGCCAAATGTGAGCCCAAAGTGGTCGGCCTAGGGGTTTTATTTAAACCCTTTCAAAAGTTTAGAAATGGTGTTAATGCTTTTGTTCTTCCATTATATGAAAAGAACTTCTCTCACTACGAACATCTTCTAAATATTCTCTCTTTTCTCTCTGGTTGATCCGAATATATCAAGTGTTAGTGTCGAATTTATTTTCTTTTATCTTATAGTTTCATTTTCATGGCGTCATTTATTATATTAAGGTTACAATTTAAAAAAAACCATTTACCTTTTCTTATCTATAAATACCCACCATTTAACCAATTTTAAAACACACCAACTTAAAACATTTCTATAATATATTCCAAACTTATAAATCTTCTCCATAACTTCAATAATTTATTAGAAATGTTGCCGGCTGCATAGATACGTGTGAAAGAAATAGCGTTGTGTAACGCTTGGGTTTATGTTTCAAAAAGCAACGTGATGGGTTACGCAAGGCATTTCGTGGTTTTTAGACTGAGTTTTTGCAATACATGAAGGAAAAAATAGAGGATTCAGGGAAAAGAACGTACGATAACTTACACAGAAGATGGATGTACATAACGCAAAGCATGTTTCGGTTTGTTAGATTGTACAATTACGTAGTGCTACATGGGTGCATGGAGCCAACGACACAGATGTCATGAATAACGCCTTTCATGACTATGAAACTGAAGTCGGGAGGCGGTTTAAACATCTTCATTTTTGGGAGGTTTTGAAAGATAGTCCACAATTTAATTCACTTTTACGTCTTTAATTTTGTGTGTTAATTTTTTTTAATTATCCATGTATCATCTTTAATTATTCTTGTATCGTTTTTAATCATTTTTTATTTTATGAATAATAGTTTTTAAGTTACGTTTAGGTTTACGATTTATTTAGGTTTTATTTAATTTTTAAATGTAATTAATAAATAAAATGGTATTGGAAATGTGAGGCGGAGGTTAGTTGGGTAAGTTATTTTCCTTATTATAGTAAAAGTTTCAGTTTTTGGTGAGTTAATAAGAGAGAAGAGAAAGTTGAGGTGACGCTAAGGTGGAAGGTGGGTTTGTGGCTACCACTCCCACCCACCTAAAAGTTTGTGTTGATGTTATACTAATGTGGCGTTGACATGTGTTCAAAGTATTTGCAGTGTTTGTCCAAGCTTATAAACATGAAGGACTGTTTTGCAATTTATTTGTACTACCTATTTTGTAATTTATAGATACTTCAGGGACTTAATTTGTGTTAGTGGGAAACTACTTTGGACGTTGCTATAAAAGCTAGACTCGAGCTCATAATTGGGGATCGATCTCTCACATAATTTCACACAATTCTGTTAGGTTTGTTGTTACGATTATTGGTTTGTTTGTGATTTGATCATTCACAACTTGTGATTATTCATAGTTTGGTATAGTTTGGTTGTATTATATTGAGTCTGTAATCTTGAGTAGTATATGTTTAGGGACTACTCTTTTTCTCTTGTATTTGTTAGGATAACATCTGATTGGAGACTATTCTTCTTAATCTTTTGAGACATAATCTGGTGTTGTGATTGTTTCGTACTTGGGTAATATTTTTCACATGGTATCAGAGCTTTTTGGCTATGTTCTTGGATTAATAAATCTTTTAATCGATTTTAATTAGGGTTTTCTTGAGTGGATCTGAAAGACTTACTGGTTAATTGGGGTTTTCCAAAAATGAGGGATTTTATAGTTTTGGGGGTTTTCTATTTTTCAACTTTGGTTGAGTTCTTGTTAGTGTTAATCGTTGATTAACACTTAGTATTGGTTTAATTTTTGATTTTCTTGAAAAGCCCCTAAAATCAGAAATTAAGGTTTTTAGTCAAGATCTTGTAAGATTGGTATTATTGTTAGTATTGTTGTTTTTCTAATAGTGCGTGCTATTTTTAGTTATCCGTTGCTGGTTGTTGATGTTTTTTTATTGATCTTCTTGGTCAATTATTGGAAGCTTTGTGTGCATTGTAACACCTCTCTCAATCTTTCTTTTACGATTTTTGTTCTTTATGATCAGTAGGTGTTAGGTTGTCGTTGGGTTAGATAGTGTTGTTTGATTAAGAGAGATTTGGTTATTTGAGAGATTTGATTATTTGGTAGTTGTATGTTAAAGGAGATACAAAGGGTTTTGTTTCTTCTGGTTTGTTTCTTGATTTTCTTTTGTTTGTTTTGTTTTAGTAATCTAGTTTAAGTCATCATCTCTTGACCTGCCACTCATGTGGTTTGGAAGCATGAGAACAATTTTTTGTGGCTTGTTTCTGGATTTAGGTTTTATTGTCTGGTTTTGTCATGGCTGGTCCTAGTGGTGGTGGTGATAATGGTAATAATAACGTGATTAATGGTTTGGATGCTGGTAATACTTTGCATTTACAGTCTAATGATAATAATGATGGTTCTTTGATTATAATTAAGGTTACTGGTTTTGAGAATCATAGAGTTTGGGCTACTGCTATGAAAATATCTTTGCAAGCTAGGAATAAAATAAGTTTTGTTGACGGTACATGTGTTAAGCAAACTTATGCTAATAGTGTGACTTTGTCTAATCAATGGGAAAGATGTAATGCTGTTGTTTAGTCTTGGTTGTTAAGTAGTATCTATGAAGATCTATATTTAAGTCAATTTTATTCTGAGAATGCTGCTGAGAACAGGGTTGAGTTAAAAGAGACATATGGTTAACTTGATGGTTCTCTTTTGTTTAACTTGATGCAAAATATAAACGGGTTTAAACAAAATCTTGTCTGATTCTGAGTATTATCATAAATTAAACTCTTTGTGGAGAGAATTAGATATTTGGACTAATTTGACTCCTTGTTCCTGTGATGATAGAGAAGAACTTAATAAACATAATCAGTTAATGAAACTTATGCAATTATTAATAGGATTAGATGATGTTTATCACCCCATTAGAAGTTCTTTGTTAACTCAATCTGAATTGCCAGGTGTTAAAGATACTTTTGTTATTGTGGGAAGGGATGAGTCACATAGAGGTCTGGTTCTAGTTCTGGTGTTCAGAAACCGTATGTTAGTTCTTTTGTTGCTAAATCTGGTGATAATAGTAGAAATTTTAATAGATTTAATAACAATAGGGCTAATAGAGGACATAATAATACTAATGCTTATATATCTTTGACTTGTAAACATTGTGGGATGAAAGGGCAGACTATTGATAGGTGTTTTGAGCTTGTTGGTTATCTTAATAGTTATAAGAAAATTTCTAATAGGAAACTTTTTTCTAATACTAATGGTTATTTTAATAATAAAACTAATTGATCTAGTAATCGTGTTGATGTTCAAAAGGTTATTGGTTCTCTACCTTTCACTAATGATGATATTGGTAAATTTCTATAATGCAAATGTGTTTTTTAATAATCATTTTAATAATTTTTTAATGCTAATATAAAAGTTGGTGATAAAACTTTTCATTTTTAGTGGATTATTGATTCAGTGGCAAATCAACATATTACTTCTTATACTGATAGTATGACTAATGTGGTTGATATTTCTGATCTTAATATCAATGTGGGACATCCTAATGGGGACTGTTGCTACAATTATGTACGTTAGTAATTTGAGACTTACTAATAATGTAATTTTATTTGATGTGCTAGTTATACATAAATATACTGTTAGTTTGTTGTATGTTAATAAAAGGATTAAAAGATAACAAGCTTTATGTTGGTTTTAATGAGTATGATTGTGTTATTCATGATTTGAATTTTTTTTTACTTTGGGGACTGGTAGTGAATCTGGTGGTTTGTATGTTTTTTATGTTGATTGTGAGTTACCTAAAGCTAAGAGTAATTTTTCTATTATGTGTTGTCATATTTTTAGATCTGTATGGCACAATAAGCTTCGTCATCCTTCTGATGAGGTTCTTAAGGTTTTGAAACATACTTTAAAATTAAGTACACCTGAACATTTTGAGCCTTGTGAAATTTGTCATTTTTTTAAACGAACCAATGAGTCTTTTCCTTTAAGTGATCATAAGTCTTTTTCTTTAGGTGAATTAATCCATCTCTATGTTTAGGGGCCTTATAGAGTTACTACAAGGGAGGGTTTTAGGTATTTTCTTACTATTGTTGATGATTTTAGTAGGGTTGTCTCGGTTTACTTGCTTAAGTCTAAAGATGAACTTTTTGGTTATTTTAAAGATTTTTTTAACCTTTTACTTAATTAGTTTTTTAAAAGGATTAAGGCTTTCAAATCTAATAATAGTACTAAGTTTCTTAATAATAAAAGGAATGGTTTTTTAAGGGACCAAGGTATTGTTAATCAGACTACTTGTGATTATACTCCTTAGAAAAATAGGATTGCTGAGAGAAAGCACAGTCATTTACTTAATGTGGCTAGGAGTTTATTGTTTCAAGGAGGTATTCCTTTGTTTTTTGTCTGATTGTGTGTTAACTGCTACTTATTTGATTAACATGCTTCCTTATTATGTTCTGGTTGGCAAATCTTCTTTTTCTATGTTGTATGATACGGAACTTTCCCTTTCCTATTTGAGGTATTTTGGGTGTCTTTGTTTTTCTAGTGTTTTAAATAACTTTGATAAGTTTTCTTCTAAGTCTGAAAATTGTGTTTTAATTGGATTTTTAACTTCAAAAAAGGCTTATAAATTGTTGAATTTTAGTAACAGGAGTATTATTTTTTTTAAGAGATGTAAAGTTTTATGAAACTATTTTTCCTTTAAAATAAAAAATCTTGATAAAAATATTGAGTCTAGTGTATTTTCTAAAGTAAATAACTATTTTTTATTTTCTTGAGTTTGACGCTCATCAGTCCTCAAGTACCTATGATTATGGAGAGCGACAATCTGATGATGCAGGGGAGGTATCTGTAGGTCAATCAAATTATACTGTAGAGGATCAGCCATCTGATAACACTCACGATGCATCATCAATGTATGATAATCCTATCTCTAAAGGCAATGACCCAGTTTTACAAAACCAGGTTCCCAAATTATAGAATAGAAGAGGATAATTTAGGTGTGACTAGAAAATATGATATAGTTTCTAAATTTCCAAAGAAATTAAATGATTGTCTGTTAGATAGTAAGATTAGGTATGGTTTAAATAAATATGCTAATCATACTAAGTTGTCTTTTAATAGTAGTTGTTTTATTTTAAATCTGAATAAAAATGTTGAGCCTTCTAGTTTTAATGAAGTTCTTAAAAATATTAATTAGGTTCAAGCTATGAACAATGAAATAGAAGCTTTATATCTTAATAATACTTGTATTCTTACTGAATTACCTTATAATAGAAAAGTCATGCCTTCTAAATGGGTATATAAGATCAAATATAAAGCTGATGGTGAAATTGAGAGGTATAAAGTTAGGCTTGTAGCTAAGGGTTGTTGTCAAAAGGAAGGTGTTGATTATAATGAAATTTTTAGTCCTACTATCAAAATGAGTACAGTTAGGTGTTTCATTAATATGGTTGTTCAAAATGATTGGAAATTATATCAAATGGATGTTAATATTGCATTTATGTTTAGGGATCTTGATGAAGAAGTTTATATGTTACCACCACCTGGATACTTTGATAAAAACGACAATAGAGTGTGTAAATTAGATAAGTCATTATATGGTCTCAAACAAGCTCCTAGACAATATAACAAGAAATTGGTTGAAGCATTGCTAGAATCTGGGTTGATCAAAGTAAAAATGATCATTCTTTGTTTGTTAAGAATAATAATGGTATGTTTCTGGCTTTGTTAGTTTATGTAGATGATATTGTTGTTACTGGGAATTATTTGCTTGAAATTTCTAAGTTTAAAGAGTTTTTGAATAAGAAATTTAAAATTAAAGATCTTGGAGAGTTAAGTTTTTCTTAGGTATAGAAGTTCTAAAAATGAAAAGTGGTTTGTGGTTAAATAAGAGAAAGTATTGTTTAGAGTTGTTGCATGAATATGGGTTTTTAGCCTGTAAACTTGTAATAACTTCTATGACTGAAAATGGGATTTTTGCTCATAAAGAGTCTGAAGGTGATAAGTTTCTTAAGAATCTGTCTTCATATCATAAACTTGTTGGTAAACTTATTTATCTGTGTAATACTAGACCTGATATTTTTTATTCAGTTCATTGTCTTAGTCAATATATGCATGCTCCTTTACAATCTCATTTGGAAGCAGCTTTAACAGTTCTAAGATATCTTAAAACTGCTCCCGGAGAAGGAATTTTTTATGAGAAGACTAACTATAAAACATTGAATGCATATGTTGATTAGGCTAAGTGTAAACTGGCTAGAAGGTCAGTTATTAGGTTTTGTGTTTTTATGTTTGGTGGTTTGGTGCCTTAGAAGAGTAAAAACAAGCTACTCTTTCAACATCTCTGCAGATTCTGAGTATAGGTCTATGGCTTTAGTTACTTCTGAAGTTATGTGGTTAGTTATAACTTTATAGGATTTAAATATCAATAATGTTGCTCTAGTTTCTTTGCAATGTGATAATAGTTCTGCTATTCAAATAGCAGCTAATCTTGTTATGCATGAGAAAACTAAACATTTTGATTTGGATGTTCATTTGATAAGAGACAAAGTTGCTTCTAGTCTTATTAAAATTGTTTAAGATTGATTCTGAAAGTCAGATTGCAAAGATATTTACAAAGTGTTTAGGAACTTTTCAACATCAATTTTATGTTCTAAAATTACTTTGAAAAATCTGTAATTTATAAGCTTTAGGGAGGATGTTGAAAGTGTTTATAGTGTTTGTCCAAGCTTATAAATATGAGGGACTATTTTGAAATTTACTTTTGCTGACTATTTTGTAAGTATATAGATACTTTAGGGACTAAATTTATGCAAGTGGAAACTACTTTGGATGGATCTATAAAAGTTATACTAGAGCTCATAATTGGGGATCGATCTCTCACATTATTTCACACATTTCTGTTTAGGGTTTTGTTGATTATTTGATAATTCACAACTTGTGCTTGGTCATAGTTTGGTATAGTTTGGTTGTATTGTATTGAGTTTGTATTCTTGAGTAGCATCCATTTGGGGATTACTCTTTTCTCTTGTATTTGTTTAGATAGCATCCGACTGAGGTCTACTCTTAAAACATTTCTATAATCTTTTCTAGACTTATAAATCTTCTCCACACCTTCAATAATTTAGTAGAAATTTTGCAGGCTATATGGATACCCGAGGAAGAAATAGCGATGTGTAACGCTTGGGTTTATGTTTCTGAAAGCAACGTGATGGGTTACGCAAGGCCTTTCATGGTTTTTGGATTGAGATTTTACAATACACGGAAGAAAAAATAGAGGATCTGGGGAAAAGAACCTACGATAACAACACGAAAGATGGAAGTACATAACGCAAAGCATGTTTCGGTTTGTTAGATTGTACAATTAGGCAATGCTACATGGGTGAATGGAGCGAGCGACACAGATGTCATGAATAACACCTTTCGTGACTATGAAACTGAAGTCGGGACGCGATTTAAACATCTTCATTTTTGGGAGGTTTTAAAAGATAGTACACAATTTAATTCACTTTTACGTCTTTAGTTTCGTGTGTTAAATTTTTTTAGTTATCCATATCATTTTTAATTATTCATGTGTCATTTTAAATCATTTTTATTTTATGAATAATAGTTTTTAAGTTACGTTTAGGTTTATGTTTTATTTAATTTTACGTATAATTAAATAAATAAAATGGTAGAGGAAATGTGAGGCGGAGGTTAGATGGGGTGAGTTATTTTCCTTATTATAGTAAAATTTTGAGTTTTTGTTGAATTAGTAAGAGAGGAGAGAAAGTTGAGGTGGCACTGAGGTGGAAGATAGGTTTGTGGCTACCACTCCCACCCACATAAAAGATTGATTTGATGTTATAATGATGTGGTGTTGACATGTGTTAAAAGTATTTGAAGTGCTTGTCCAAGCTTATAAACATGAGGGACTGTTTTGCAATTTACTTGTGCTGTCTATTTTGTAAGTTTATAGATACTTCAGGGACTGAATTTGTGCAAGTGGGAAACTACTTTGGATGGTGCTATAATAGTTGTACTCAAGCTCATAATTGGGGATTGATATCTCACATAATTTCACACATTTTTTTTAGGGTTTGTTGTTACGATTCTTGGTGTGTTGGTTATTTGATCATTCACAACTTGTGATTGTTCATAGTTTGGTATAGTTGGGTTGTATTGCATTGAGTCTGTAATGTTGAGTAGCATTCGTTTGGGGAATACTCTTTTTCTCTTGTATTTGTTTGGATAACATTCGATTGAGGACTATTCTTCTTAATCTTTTGAAATATAATATGTTGTTGTGATTGTTTCATACTTGGGTAATATTTTTCACATGGTATTATAGCTTTTTGACTCTATTCTTGGGTTAATAAATCTTTTAATCCGTTTTAATTTGGGTTTTCATGAGTGGATCTGAAAGATCTGCTGGTTAATTTAGGTTTTCCAAAAATTAGATTTTTGATAATTTTTGGGGGTTTTTTGTTTTTCAACTTAGGTTGAGTTCTTGTTAGTGTTAATCGTTAATTAACATTTAGGTTATGGTCAAAAGGAAGGTGTTGATATAGTTTCTAAATTTCCAGAGAAATTAAATGATTGTGTGTTAGATAGTAAGACTAGGTATGGTTTAAATAAATATGCTAATCATACTAAGTTGTCTTCTAATAATAGTTGTTTTATCTTAAACTTGAATAAAAATGTTGAGCCTTCTAGTTTTAATGAAGTTGTTAAAAATATTAATTGGGTTCAAGCTATAAACAATGAAATGGAAGCTTTATATCTTAATAATACTTGGATTCTTACTGAATTACCTTATAATAGAAAAGTCATGCCTTCTAAATGGGTGTATAAGATCAAATATAAAGCTGATGGTGAAATTGAGAGGTATAAAGCTAGGCTTGTAGCTAAGGGTAGTTGTCAAAAGGAAGGTGTCGATTATAATGAAATTTTTAGTCCTACTGTCAAAATGAGTACAGTTACGTGTTTCATTAATATGGTTGTTCAAAATGATTGGAAATTATATCAAATAGATGTTAATAATGCATTTATGTTTGGGAATCTTGATGAAGAAGTTTATATGTTACCACCACCTGGATACTTCGATAAAAATGACAATAGAATGTGTAAATTAGTTAAGTCATTATATGATCTCAAACAAGCCCCTAGACAATACAACAATAAATTGGTTAAAGCATTACTAGAATCTGGGTTTGATCAAAGTGAAAATGATCATTCTTTGTTTGTAAAGAATAATAATGGTGTGTTTCTAGCTTTGTTAGTTTATGTAGATGATATTATTGTTACTGGTAATGATTTGCTTGAAATTTCTAAGTTTAAAGAGCTTTTGAATAAGAAGTTTAAAATTAAAGATCTTGGAGAGTTAAAGTTTTTCATGTGTATAGAAATTCTAAAAATGAAAAGTGATTTGTGTTTAGATCAAAAGAAAGTATTGCATAAAGTTGTTGCATTGAGTTATAGCTATAAACCTATAACAACTCGTATGTCTGAAAATGGGATTTTGGCTCATAAAGAGTCTAAAGGTGATAATTTTTTTTAAAAATGTGTCTTCATATTAGAAACTTGTTGGTAAACTTATTTATTTGTGTAATACTAGACCTGATATTTCTTATTCAGTTCATTGTCTTAGTCAATATATGCATGCTCCTTTACAATCTCATCTGGAAGCAGCTTTAAGAGTTCTAAAATATTTTAAATCTGCTCCTGGAGAATGAATTGTTTATGATAAGTCTAACTTTGAAACTTTGAGTACATATGTTGATTCTGATTGGGCTAAGTGTAAACTGACTAGAATGTCAGCTAATGGGTTGTGTGTTTTTATGTTTGGTGGGTTGGTGTCTTGAAAGATTAAGAAACAAGCTACACTTTTAAGATCATATTCAGAAGCTGAGTATTGGTCTATGGCTTCAGTTACTTATGAAGTTATGTGGTTAGTTAAAATTTTACAGGATTTAAATATAAAAATGTTGTTCCAGTTTCTTTGCACTGCGATAAGAGTTTTGCTATTCAAATAGCAGCTAATCCTGTTATGCATGAGAAAACTAACATTTTGATTTGGATGTTCATTTGATAAGAGAGAAAGTTGCTTCTGGTCTTATTAAAACTGTTTAAGATTGATTCTGAAAGTCAGATTGCATATATATTTACAAAGGGTTTAAGAACCGTTCAACGTTAATTTTTATGTTGTAAACTTACTTTGAAAAATCTATTTAATTTATAAGCTTAGGGAAGGGTGTTAAAAGTATTTGGAATGTTTGTCCAAGCTTATAAACATGAGGGACTATTTTGCAATTTACTTGTGGTGCCTATTTTTTAAGTTTATAAATACTTCATGGACTAGAGTTGTGCAAGTGGGAAACTAGTTTGGATGGTGCAATAAAGCTAGACTCGAGCTCATAATTGGGGATCGGTCTCTCACATTATTTCACACAGTTCTGTTTAGGGCTTTGTTGGTGATTTGATCATTCACAATTTTGTGATTGTTCATAGTTTTGTATAGTTTGGTTGTATTGTATTAAGTCTGTATTCCTGAGTAGCATCTTTTTGGAGATTACTCTTTTTCTCTTGTATTTGTTTGGATAGCATCCGATTAAGGACTATTCTTCTTAATCTTTTGAGATACAATATGATGTTGTGATTGTTTCGTACCAAGGTAATATTTTTTACAATATAACATAAAATTTTTGGTGTTGCTAAGTTATGGGCTTATGACACCTAGTCTTTTAAGGTATTAAATGTTTTTTTTAATAATTTAACGCATGTACTGTTAAACATTTTATAAATTTAAATATATTCTATTTATAATGTAACAAAAGATATAAATAAAAAATTTATAAATGAATTATTTTATAAATGTTTAGTTTTAAAAAATACATAATATATGTTTCAATAAACCTGAAAATGACTCCATACTTGATAGTAACACTTATGTTTGATACTATTTGTACCTCTCACTAAAAAAGGAAAAAACGTACACATATCTTATACTTTTTGTCTTTTTGTTTCTCAAGTGTATTTTTCATTACTTCTTTCGTCTTATAATTATAATCTAGCGTTGTTTTATTGGTTTTAATTTTGCGAATTTGAATACAAATATTTTTATTTGTGTTATATGATGTTTGATACAAATTATTTGAATGAATTCAGTTTTAAATGTATTTATTTTCATCAAGTATCGTATAACACAAATAAATATATTTAAAAACAATATTAAATGATGAATATTGAAAAAGTCAACACTGAACTATAATTATGGGATGAAGATAGTAGCTTTTATTTTGTATTTTTATGAATTTAATATTTTGAAAAAAGTTCAAATGCAACCTTGTTTTTTTTCACAAGCAGGGGGGGACAAATTCCCACCATTCATTTTGGTTTGATCTAAAGGTGAATATTAACCTAAGATTTAAAAAAACACGGAGTGGCCATTTTTGCTAAAAAGTCCAAAAGTTTTAAACATCAAGCGGAGGGACTAAAGTTGTAAATTTTCTGAACTGATTTTTATTAATAGTGATATTTCACTAGGGAAAAAAATAAAATATCACCGGTGATAAAATAATTTTATCACCGGTGATATTTCATTTTTTCACCAGTAAAATATCACCATTGATAAAAATCAGTTCGGAAAATTTACAATTTTAGTCCTCCGCCGATTTTTTGCCTTTTTTGACATTTTGGCAAAAATAGTCTATCCGTGTTTTTTTATGAGATTTAATTTTAGGTAATGAATGGTTAGGATGAATCCCCTTGTTTGCAAGTAAAAATAAAGTTACGAAATAACTCAACTCTTAATACTTTTAACTTGCTAATTATATAGTATATTTTATTTTATATTTTCGTCAATTTAATACTTTTAATTTGTTAAATTATATAATATATTTTATTTTATACTTTTAATTTTACGATTTTATAATTAGTCTGTATATTAAAGAGGAGAATCACGTTTCCATAGATACAGTGATTCTCCTCACAAACATATTAAATTAACCTTTTTTTGTTCTCTCACAAACCCACTCTTCCATCACACAAAAAAACGCGCACTAAACACACACGGTTTTGATGCCGACCCGATTATAATCCGTGTGTGCATCGATGATCCTTTGTCGTTATCCCTCTTCCCCCCTTATTCATTACTAACAATGGGTTGCCCTTCAAAAATTGTTATTAATTATGTTGCCTCTTTTAGTTTTGCCCTTTGGTGATTAATCGTTTCTTAATTGCGATTGTCCGCTTCTGGCCCCTTGATTAATTAATTGTGGTAGTGGCTACATGAGGGGTGTTTATATGCCCAAGAAACGTTTTTGGGGGTTTCCATTATTTGTGGGTAATTGATGTCTCCCACCTACTTTTTTACTAAACCTCATCGTAGGTCTGCATTTCGGTATGATTTATGTACTTGTAGTGTTAACAATCATCGAGCGTTTTAATTCTTTGGGGGTTTTGATATGGGTTTATGGTCAATGGTTGATTATCGAGGCATTATATTTATGTCCTGATTGTTTGGGTTTTCAAGAACCCTTAATTTTTGGGTTGGTTTTGGTGGTGGAATAATAGCTATGATTTCTTTTGTGTTCTTATTGTTTAAGTTATCTGTTTGTATGGAATGTTTTGGTAAACGCGCTTTCCAGAACCCGTATCTTGGGAGGGTGACCATGTGATCGCATCCATAACGGGTTTTGGGTAAGGCTTTCATTCTAAATTGCATACACAATAGGCGCACGTTTACCTTGCCTTATTTTATTTGCTGATAGAATGTTTTATTAGTATTTTTCATGTGCCATTTGATTTTCTGGATCCAGATATGATATTTTTGGTATACATTGTATAGATATGTAGATTACACAATAAGTGTTACATTTGTATGATGCTTCTTAGTGTCATAGGATAATATAATTTCATTGTTCAAACATATATTATGCAACTATTGCTCATGGCGGGCAACGACAGTGATGGCCGTGTATTTCATTGTCGCTGTTGATGGTAAGCGACGATTGTCACGGTCGTCTCGAGTTTGTGATCTCATAAATAAATGGGTTAAACAGGAATTATTGTTCGTTTATGTTTGTGAGATGTTTCACTGATTCTTCCTAATGTTGGAGTGTTTGTTAGAATCTTGGGATAAGCTTATTCTCGATTAGCTGATACGGTTGCCTTTTTAGAATGATAGTACCGGTTGTGTACTATTAGTAATTGTCTCACCAGTATGGTCAAATCGACCAGTATCTTGGCGGGGCATCGCGAGAATGGGTTTGCAGCCGTGGCGGGCGGATGTTCGTTTTATACCTACGGCTTATGCATCTTAGACGCTGACATACACGAGGGTGGTTTATTTACAATGATAGTGACGGCCCCTATCTTGACGGGGCAACACGGGAATGTGTTTACAGCCATGGCGGGCCGAGGTCCCTTTTATGCCTACGGCTTATGCTTCTTCGATTGTCACATACACTGCGGCTACATACCCGCTTTGCGTCGTTTAAAATCTACGAATTACTAAAACTTCAAACCGTGATTTGTGACATGGGAAAATTGTTTTAACATTTGGTTTATGATAGTGATTGTGCATATGGACTCGAAATTTCAATCTTATGAAGTGTGGTTTGATTCTACGGGTATTTGAACCGTTTTATGCGGGTTCAAGTAATTTTTTTATTAGTTTAGCTTCGTAGGGAAACCTCGGTAAGGTTGTCACCATCGTTACCGTTTTATAGGGATTCAACTAAAATTTTTATTAGTTCAACTTGGCACGGAAATCTTGGTTGTTTTGTCCCATGGTTACTCGTAATAAAGAAGTAAGGTTAGCCGCATCTTGGCAGGGCAAACGCGATATATTTACAGCCATGGCGGTTCACCCTTTTCTTTGAGGGGTTTCATTTTTCGGCTTTCTGTGTGGTGATGTGTCTGTTGGAAGCTCCTTGAAGGCGATGATGATACTATTTGAGCGTTCGTAAGCGGAATCGATCAGAATTTGGATTATGTGCCTCTTGGCGGGACAAGCTTTGTTTGTTTGCAGCCAGAGCACACATATCCTAATATTCGATCGCTCACTTATCTGAGCCTCGACATACCACAAAAAAATTAGTTTCCCCATTCTCTATGCTTCGTTGCCGCTATTGATGGCAAGCGACGATATCCATGGTATGCGTTGGTATTCACGGTTCTCCTCTGTTATATAGATTATTATTTGGTTTGTGAGCCCGGACCGTTCTATGTGAGAGTTGGATCTTATTTTTACAGGAGTAGAACTGAGCCTCATAATAATTAATGCCTTTCTTTTGTACTATGTGTGTGGTTGATGATGTGTGCGAAGTTCCTTATTTACTATAGACACCGGGTTGTTAGCAATGATGATACCATTGTTTTTAAGCGCTAATGCTTCTGAAAGTACAATGGGTTGTTGGATCGTGATGGGTGCCACCCAACCGTATCTTGGCAGGGCATGGCTATATCGTGCTTGCAGCCACGGGCGGGTCGGGTACCCTTTTCTCGGGTACAACACTTGAAAATCTGAGCCAATAGTTAAAAGTTGCAGCGAACTTACATGCTGAAAACGCTTCCGATGTTTACTCATAAATTGCAGCAAGTGTGGTCGTGGCAATATTATTATCTTTTTTTACGGTGAATTGGAACTGCAGGTCAATGCATAAACAGGTAAATGTGCATATTAGTTGCTCTGTTTGAGTTGTTATCGCAGTTAGAATTTTTTTTTCTTTCGATTAGATCATTATACGGGTTGTTCTAGTGTTTGTCTCTGTACGATTTCTGAATGTAAACCTATTTTATCTGTTGCAAGTAAAACTTGAATCAGCTGTCAACTATTGGTCTAATGGTTTTTTCCCTCACATCTAAAAAGTTGTCGAAAGTAACACACTATGCAAAAGTTTAGGTTACTCGATACACCACGAGATGAATTGTGGAGGAAAGGGGTTCGGGTTGTCGAAAGTAACACACGATGCAAAAGTTTAGGCGCTGAATGTAGAGGTCATTCACAATTTATCGTCGTAGGTGAAAATATATTTGTCTATATTTTAGCATTGATTTGTTAAAATTCTTTAGAAAATATCTTTTGGATCTTTTATATATTTGATAAACAGAGATGCATAACGACACACCGGTAGCCAAAGGCACTGAGTTAACAACAAATTTCAAGTGAATGTTACAATATGTAGTAGAGTTTCTTGGGAGAATATAGTGGTACATTTTCTAAATGTTCACTTTGTTGAAATATGTGGTTCTCAGGTTCAGAGGAACAAACAGTAAATGTGACTTGGCTCATTTGGTTAACATATCAGATTACATGGGCTGCATAAGATCCGTTGGTGTCGTACCTCCAGGCAGGAATGAAAGGCTTTCCTCTTATCGAATGCGCCTAATAAAATCTGTTAATGCAATGATGCCTAAAAACGTTACTTGCATTTTTTGGTCTCGCTTTTTTTTATTACGACAATATGTAAAAACAAGCATTTACGAAAACAACGAAAAACGAATTCTTGAGTTCAAGTATTTTTCATTTTAACCATTATCACTTTAAGGTATGTACAAACAAGTACTCATCCTAATTAAGTGATCAATGATTTAATCTTTTCTTAAAACTCACTTTTTATTAAGTGTGACAAGTTTTTATTAAACTTTCTTTTTAAGAAAATGTTTTATTAAATTAATTATTTGAAAATTTGAAAATTTGAAAATGACATATTCTATCTTGGTTTGGAATATCCTTTCAGGATATTTTAATCTCCAGATTCGAACCATACCACTAAAAGACAAAAAGGAACGGAGTATACTCCGGCGGTTCCTTAGTGGCTATGGCGGTTCCTTATCGATAAGAACCGCGGGCTCTAATAAGGAACCGTGGGCAGATATAGCCGTTGGAAGTTTGTCTTATAAATAGTGGACCATTCTCAGACTTTCTCCTCGCCTCTTTTGCATATACATTTCCAGATTCTTTCATACTTCTTAAATCACTCAAATACTTGATCATTTGTTTGATTACTACTTGTTTAGAAGTGAATCTTTCTCCTCTCATCTCTTCCTCTCAAATTGAAAAGAGAAGAACACTATCATCCTTGAAGTGTTATGTCTACCTCAAAGATCCATTGAAGATCCAAACTTATTTATTCATCGTTGTGTTATTGTTGTGAAGATCCAAGTAGTTGTGTCTATTTGGAAGTTGTGTATGTATTAAGGTTAATACTTGATCCTTAAAGTATATTGGTGTAGATTGGTCCTAGCTAAGATCAGGGCTTGACTTTTAGCTTAGAGTCGAAATTTGAATAAGCAACATTGTGTACGATTTCTCCACCTTAAGGAGCTTGTTGATTAGTATACTCTCGAGTAAGGAGTACTCTAGGATTTGAGTAGGAATGAAGAGTGATATTCATTTCCGAACCACTATAGATCTTTGGTGTTTGGTTTGACCTTTCCTTCCCTTATCTCTTTACATTCATTATTCTTTATACTTGTGATTATTAGTGTAGTTGCACTATACCTTGTTCATATTATGTATAAGAAGGCTTCACATAAATACTCAAGCCTAAGTTTTTGAAAAGGATTTTTAAAAATCAATCTTTAACAAGTAAATTTAAGAAACTATTTAACCCCCCTTCTAGTTTCTACAATTGGTATCAGAGCGTGGTTGCTCAAGCCTTTTTAAAATATATTGTATTTTAAAACTTGAATCGATCTATGGATTCCAACAAGTATCTAGAAGGGCAATCAATGCAAAGACCACCTCTTTTTGAAACCGATAGTTTTATTTATTGTAAAATAGATTTGAGATGTATGTGAAATCAAAAGATTTAGATCTTTGGCATGTTATTATCAATGGTGATTTTTTGCCTTATCAATATAATAAAGTTTCTAAAAGTAACGAGATAGTCACTTTTGACAAAGCTAATGATGATACTAAAAGGAAACTTGCTAAAAATAATGAGGCGAAAATGGTGATTTATAATGCTTTACCAAAGAAAGAGTACGAAAGAATTTTTATGTGTGAAACTGCTAAAGATATTTGGAACACTCTTTTAGTAACCCACCAAGGTAATAGCCAAGTCAAAGAAAGTAAAATCGATCTTCTTGTTCAACAATATGAACAATTTTTCATCTTAGAAGATGAAACTATTGATAGTGCATTTGCTAGATTTAACACTATTATTACTAGTCTAAAAGCATTTGATGAAGGTTTTTCTAGCAAGAACAATGTTAGGAAGTTTCTTAGGTCGTTACATCCAAAACGGAGAGCTAAAGTCACGGCGATTGAAGAATCAAAGGATCTCGCGAAATTATCACTCGATGAACTCACTGGTAACTTGAAAGCTCATGAGATGATAATTTTGAAGGACTCGGAAATGGTGAAAACCAAGAGTGAAAGAAAGTCTCTTGCACTCAAGGCCAAGAAGGCACAAAGTAACCATGAAAGCTCCTCGGATAGTGATGATGAGGAATATGCCATGGCGGTTAGAGACTTTAAGAAGTTCTTCAAAACACGAGGTCAATACGTGAGACAACCAAACAATGACAAGAAACCCTTCTCCAAAAACCGATTTGCCAAAGATGATAAAGGTGATAGGAAATTCTTTAGATGTGGTGATCCGAATAATTTCATCGGTGATTGTCCTAAGCCTTCACGCGACAAGAACCACACGATGTTCGTTGGAGGTTCATGGAGTGATAGCGGAAGATGTTGATGACAACCCCAAAGATGAGAAATGTCTTATGGCTGATACTTCTAAAGAGGTACATTTCAAAACCGATTATTATAGCAATAATAGTTCTTCTCAAGATGATAGTGAATTAGAAGGCCAATATAATAACTTACATAAGCTTAGCCTTAAATTCATTGAAAAGAACAAAGTGCTAAAATCAGCTAGAACTAAGCTTGAGAATGAGATTAGTGAGCTAAGAGAGAAATTAGCTAAGCTTGAGAAAAATAAAGAAGTTGATTTAGGTTGTTTAAAATGTGAAAACCTTAGACAAGAGAATGAAGATCTCAAGGGTGCCTCCATTAAATTGGAAAATTTCATGAAAGGTACTAGTGCTCTTGACGATATTGTGAACAAACAAATTCATCCTAAGGAAAGACTTAGGTTGGGATATAACACTAATGAAGCATCAACTAGTGAACCAAAACAAGTTAGGTTTTCAGAACAACGCACCCTTGCACGCGGTTCTCCAGTATATGGTGCGGTTCCTTATTGCTATGGAACCACAGGTGGAGCTAAAGAACCGCGTACAGAAGAAAGTTTTTGTGAAAATCCTAAACTTTCTGAAAAATCTATTTTAGGTGAAGGGCGAAAACATATTCTTATTAACAAGGTCAAAGTACCTATTCTTGAAAATCCCACTCTAGATAAATTCTACAAGCCCTTGAGTAAACCTCTAATGGAAACTGGAAACTTACTAAGACAAACATCTACTCCTCCAAGAGTACGAAATGAGTCTAAACCTAGAAGTAGAACACCTACACCAAAAATAGATTATCAAGCTAAATCACGACCTAGAAGTAAAACTCCAACACCTAGAAGGAATAACAATAATTCTAGTTCAAGATCAAAGACACCTAGGAGAAACTATGGACAACAAAATGGCCATATGAATTGGAATAATTTTCAACAACAATACTTTTCCCCATGGGGAATGTCTCCTCCATTCATGCATCCCAACAAATGCAAGGGATGTTTGGAACTAACAACTTAGGACCCATGAGATATTGGGGAACAAATGTTTGATCTTGTGTGTTGTTACCTAGATATGCTTGGGAATCGATTTAGAGCCCGACGAGTGGATTAAGGATAGTGGTTGTTCTAAACACATGACGGGTGATCGAAGTTTGTTCTCGCACTACAAAGCATATGATGGAGGTAACATTACATTCGCAAGTAATCGACGTGGTAATATCATTAGCAAAGGTACGGTCTCTCTTAACTCTATGACCATCGAAAACATAGAGCACGTAGATAACTTAGGGTTTAACCTTCTAAGTATAGGTCAAATTTGTGACAATAAGTGTAAGGTCATATTTTCGGAATATGACAGTGAAATCGTAAAAGATGGAAAGGTCATTGAAAAAGGCGTTAGAAAGCATGGGTTGTATGTCATGAATTTCAATAGGAAGTCAAAGGACAACTTATGTCTAGTGACTTTAGATGATAGTTCTACTCTTCAGCATAGGAGATTAGGTCATGCTAATATGCGTTTAATTCAATCTTTAGTCTCTAAGGAGTTGGTAAGACATCTCCCAAAGATGAAGTTTGATAGTCACTTTTGTGATGCTTGCAAAATTGGGAAGCAAGTTCACTCAAGTCACAAAGCTAAGAATTTGGTTTTGACCTCTCGGTGCTTAGAGCTCCTACATATGGATCTCTTTGGACCTTCCGTCATACGGTGTTATGGAGGTAACCTTTATACCCTAGTTATAGTTGATGACTATTCTAGATTCACTTGGACTAGATTTTTGCCGTCTAAGAATGAAGCTTTCGATCACTTCGAAACCTTTAGTCGAAGAATTCAAAATCAACTAGGATGTTCAATTGTCTCTATTAGGACGGATCATGGTAGGGAATTTGATAATGAAGTGCAATTCGGTGCCTTTTGTGAAGCTCATGGTATTACCCATAACTTCTCGGCTCCTCGCCCTCCACAATCAAATGGGATAGTTGAAAGGAAGAATAGGACCATCCAAGAGATGAGTAGGACGGTGTTAAATGAGCAATCTTTGCCTCAAAATTTTTGTTGCAATGTCGTGGACACATCGACCTATATTCTTAACCGAATTCTTATTCGACCTTTTCTAGGAATGACCCCCTATGAGATTCTTAAAGGTAAGAAGCCCTCATTGGAATACTTTATGGTGTTTGGAAGCAAGTGCTTCATTCTCAACACCAAGGACTAGCTTACTAAGTTCAACCCAAAGTCTTACGAATGTATCTTTTTAGGTTATTCTCAAACTAGAAAAGCCTACATAGTCCTCAATAGAACCTTGGGTGTAACTGAAGAATCACTTAACGTGACATTTGATGAAACCCCTCCTTCATCTAAGATACTGCCTTTGGTAGATGATGACTTGGATGAAATAGATATAGTTAATGCCAAAGATGTTAGAAACATAGGAGTTGAAGACCTTAGTGTTGAAAAGGGAGTAAACATTAAGGAGTCAAAGGATCATGCTCTCGATAACGTCATAGGCGAATTAAATCAAAGGACCCTAAGATCTCAAGTCCAAAATCAAAGTAACTTCTTTTGTTTTGTCTCCTTGATTGAACCAAAGAATGTTAAAAAAGCTTTGATGGATGAGAGTTGGGTGTTGGGTCATCGCTATGCAAGAAGAATTGAATCATTCATTGCTAATGATGTTTGGGAACTTGTTCCTCCACCTAGAAGTTCGACCATCATAGGAACCAAATGGTATATAAGAATAAGTTAGACGAGAATGGTGTTGTGTCTCGTAACAAGGCTAGACTTGTAGCTCAAGGCTATAATCAACAAGAAGGTATTGATTATGACGAGACATACGCACCCGTAGCAAGATTAGAATCCATTAGAATCCTTTTAGCCTACGCTTGTGCCTTATACTTTAAGCTTCAACAAATGGATGTAAAGAGTTCATTTCTTAACGGTTTGATCAATGAGGAGGTATATGTGGCTCAACCTCCCGGCTTTATTGATTTTGAGAAACCGGATCATGTTTACAAGCTTAAGAAAGCTCTTTATGGTCTCAAACAAGCACCCAAAGCTTGGTATGATATACTTAAAGCGTTTCTTGTAAAGCATGAGTATACCATGGGGATGATAGACAATACACTCTTTACAAAGAAGAAAGGTTCTCACCTCATTATCGTACAAATATATGTTGATGACATTATATTTTGTTGGAAATACGTTTTTACGTATTTAGAAAGGATCGGTTACTCCAACGATATATACGTAGATTAGGCTCGTGATCTAGTTATGTAAGTATAACCCATAAAGCCCACATGTTAGGAAGGGTAGTTGTTGATTCCTATTTTCACTTAATCAATCTTTCTCTCTCTCTCTAATCCTCTCCTTTCTCTCTCTAACTTTCTCTCTCTAGTTCTTCATCTCCCTCCCTCTCTTTAGATCATAACAACACATTAACAATCCAAAGAAAACATGGACCTACAATTGGTATCAAGAGCCATGGTTTGATTAGTTTGTTCTTTTGTTTGTTTTGATTGATTTTAGTGGTTTTGATCTAATCAAGCTCAAATCTTGAAATTTTTTTGCGTTTTTGTGGTTTAAGTTTATAGCCAAATCGACTACATAGATGTGGTAGTGATTTGGGTTAATTGATTTGGTTAAAATCACAAAATTTTTGGTTATTTGGGTGATTTTCGGGGTGTATTTTGAATATCAGTGGGTTCGATCCAATTTAAGTCAGATAGGAAATGTGTTATTCCGAAGTTGCTATTAGGGTTTATGATTCCGAAGTAAACTCTTATCATATTCCGAAGTAACGCAGTTTGGTGATTCCAAAGTGAAATTTTTATATTCCGAAGTCCTCCTCTTTTGATTTATTCCGAAGTAATATTTGTATTCCGAAGATCCAAAGTAGCTGGTTATTGCGAAGTCATCCAAAAGGTTTTATTATTCCGAAGACACTCAGATTATAATTGCGAAGATATTTTTTTTGAATTATTCAAAAAAAAAAACTTTTATTTCTATTATTCCGAAGATTATATTTTGCATGTTACTGTCTAGTATTGCGAAGTAATAATCTAGCTTTTTTATTGCGAAGTGGCCTTATTCGAATTTTAGTATTACGAAGTTAGCAGTTTTTTATTATATTGCGAAGTATCAATTTTTAATATTCCAAAGTGAAATATTCAGAAGTGCAATATTCATAAGTATCATTGCGAAGATCAATATTGCGAAGTGTTTTTCAAAGTTGATTGCGAAGTTACAAGATTAAGAAGATTGCGAAGTTGATTCTCAACGATTTCGACTCGACGACACAGACAAAAACTTAGAGTCTTCACATCAGCCATCTCATATTCACAAACTCACTCCATAACTTTCAGTTTACAATCAGTTCTCGACTCGACACAATCAGCCAAAACACAACCAAAATCAGACTCAAACCCGAACCTAAAACCCTCGACCTCAAGACTCCTAAAAACGTGACTCAACTCTAAGCACACAGACTCAGATCGAGACTCGACTTCTCAAAAACACAACCCGACAACTAAAACACAACTCGACTTCTCACAAACCAAGACTCGTTAAACAGACAAGACTCGACTCAACATACCCGACTCAACACCACACTCTCGTCAAAACCAAACATCGACTCAACATACCCGACACCAACATCAACAGACCATTACCATCAGACTCGATACAATCCTCTCAATTCTTAACACAAACACACCCAAAGTTCTAACAAGACTCCCACACATCAAGCCAAAAGATAGAAAGATCTCAGTCATACAAAACTCTCATCGATCCAAAACAAAAAAATAATCAAAAAGAACCTACCCGAGATCTAACGAAGATCTGGAAGCCTTTCCTTCTTGTTCTTAATAGATTCGAGTTTTGACTGGAAAATCAAAGTTGATAATTTGTTTCAGAGTTAAATGGTTCCTTGATTTAATGGTTGTGGTTCGTGGGTTCAAGTTAAGCGATAGAAATGATGTGGTGTTCGCTTATCATCCTATGGTTGTAGGATTTCGTACATCAGTCTATAGATGTTGAATGAGACGGTTGTGATTAATTGAGATAAGTGATGTGATTCATTTGATGGGCTGAGAATAGATCAAACAGGGTCAGCTTTGGTATTAACAGAAATGGAGTAATTTGAGAAGTAGTGGCTGGTGAACAAAAGGGGTATTCGTTTGTGAACAAGATAGGAGCAGGTTTGTATTTTTATGAGAAGTAGTGGCTGGTGAACAAAAGGGGTTTGGAATATATAAGAGAAAGAGAAAAAAGTAAGGCGGAGGTTACAAAGTAGTGTTATTGCCACGTTTTGGTTTGACTTAACTGTGATAGGCCACGTTTAATATTGGGTATTTGTAAGGTGCAAATTTGTCCCACTATCCCAACCAATATCTATCCCAGCCATTCTTAATATTTGTATGCTGCAAATTTGGATTTGGCTATTCCCTTAGTCGACTATTTTATTTTTTCTTGTTTAATAGTGGATCACGATCCAACTTATACTTGATGGGCTAATGTGTATAGCACAAAATGATTGGGCTATTTTTAGTTATATCCGGTTATTGGATGTCTAATTTTCAAACCAAACAGGACATTATTGGATTTATGGGCTGATGTACAACTAAATTGGTCGTTGGTGTCAAAGATTTGTTCGAGTTTATCAACAATCTCGGGTATTATTATCTGATAGTTTTGCCACGGGTAGTTACCATTCTTGTAAAGCCACGTTTTATCAATATTTTATATTATTGATATATTTGGACCTCTTAGTCTCGTGTTTGGTTTATCAACGTTTGAGCCGACCAAGAAATTATTGAGCCGAGAAAAAGATATATTACCAAACAAGGATCCAAGAATTTTTCATCTAATTCAATGGAATCGTTGCATTCAACATCTCAAGAGAGAGACTTGCATCAAATGCAAGACAACGCTAGAGAAAGTGGTATAACGTTATTTCGACAACTGCAGTCTCATCTTGTAACCATTTCATGGCTTCAAGGAGGAAGCGAATTTGTGACACTCTTCGGTCAAGATCGTCATATATTCATCGACTCAATACTCCTCAACTTGAACCAACTAGCTGAGCAACTTCAAAAAGAAGACTTTAATCACAATGCATCAGAATCTACATATCAAGTTCTCGTGACACAACTTACGCACTTCTTCCACTTCAACATCATTAAGTCTGAAAATTCAGGGATATGTCGGTCATTTCTTCAATAGACACATACCGAGGTTCAAGACTTCCATGGTAAACTGTTCAAATTCATGACATCGGTCTCGTCTTCGATTTATGAAAGATCCTGACTTCAACAAGCGTATGATAGTGGAGTGCAAGAATCTACGATGCTGATGCAAGAGGAGAACGGTCATACAGGTGACAAATTGGAGATTAATAAAGATTGCAAAGGCATGGAATCCGCAGAAAATCATGATATCAGCAGCACGTCAGGGAATGTTACACACATCTCTTATGATGACACCATACCCGTTTATGACGAAGAGCCTACAAACATGGTACATTGTAATGTTATATATGATGTATATGCTGATGAAATGCCGTATATTGAGCTTTTCGAACTAAATTATGACAAACATGGGATGGAAAAGAATGATAGCGATACCATTTGATTCATCCGATGTGCGCCATAATGGGGGAGAAAGTGTTCAAAATGCTAACAATCATGATAATTTCCTTATGACTGTTTCATTAACTGCTTCTGATTCCAAGATTAAAGAGCTCGAAACGATCGTAGCTCAGCAATCAAAAGATCTTGAGGATGCCAAACTATAATTTTCCAAGAAAACGAACAAATTTGAAACATATTTTGAAAAACTTGAAAAGTCAAACGTTGTTCTTGAACGAAATTTGGATCAAAAAGTTCTAGATTCTAAAGCTGAAAAGGATAATCTTTTGAAACAAATTAAGTTGCTAGAATCTAAATTGGCATCCCAAGATAACTTGCACAAAGAGAATGAGACTTTAAAGGCTCAAGTTCAGGAAAAGGTTTTTGCAATAGCGGCTCTGAAAAATGAGTTGAGGAAAACTAAAGGAACTAGTGTGGACACTAAGATTGAAAAACCATCAATCTTAGGAAAACCACCTACAGATCAGTTCGTTAGACAACCTACTGCATTTAGATCCGAGCGACCACAATCCTCGCGACCGCGGTTTGCCTCCCAAGTTGATATGGTTCATGTTTTGAGAACAATCACTCCACCACCTAGGTCTAATGTGACTAAATCAGCTTTTGCTAGACCAAATCACATGATTGCATCTAGCCTCCCTAGACATAGTCTAAAGAACACATCTCGAACTAGTTCAAATGACGTTCACTATAAATTTGGTCTCAGGGAAGCTAAGCAAAAGACACAAGCAAGAGATAGGAATTTCAAACCTAGTCAGATGCCTTCTACTTTACCCAACATTGCTAACCGTAGCATCTCATATCCTAGGAGCATCAATCAATCATCTAGGAATTCTAGATCTTACTCGGACATTAAATATGCTACTTGTAAAACATGTAGGAAATGTGTCTTTAAGGCAAATCACGACTCTTGTGTCAAGAAATTCCTTCATGAGGTGAACTCCCATGCTAGAATTAAATCCCAGTGGCTAGCTAAAATCAAACTCATAGGTAAAGTTTGGCGCCCCACTGGTAGAACTTTCACATTTGTAGGAAACGAGTTCCCTGTAACTAGGATAGTCTCATATCCTACTAAGACTACTAGGGAGGAAATTGAAAAGGATGATACATCACTTAAGCCTGAACTTAGGGTATTATATAAAAGGAAACGTTTGCCAATAAAGAAAAGTGAATCATCCCCTCAGGTCACCTCTGGCACAAGAAAAGAAAACTGCAAATCCCCGCAGGGTTCTAAGATAGATATCTCTAACCCATAAAAAAGCATACAAACTCCAAATGAGAATGCAGGTACCAAAGTCAAGGATCAACAAAAAACCGGCCCGAGATTTATATACCGCTCAACTAAGGACACTCTCAGAGTTTGGTTACTGAAGAAGCTGATATCAGAGAAACAAGTGTCTCAGGGGATTTGCAGTTAAGCTTCGTGTATTTGGGTCATAGTCAAATCATAGTCTGTGACCCGAACTTCAAAGAAAGAGAAGATTATCTCGTCAACGATAACTTACCCTCAAAACGAGAAATTAATTTTTCACGGACACGAGCTTACACAAAAACCATTCAAAGGTTTTAACCTTGTGTATATGGCTCATCGTTAAATATCAGACGATGACCCGATCTTCAAATAAAGGGAAGTTTATCCATGCGATGATAAACTTATCCTCACAACGAGAAATTAATTTTTCTCAGGCATGAGCTTATATTAAAAACATTCGAAGTTTTTTAAGCTCATGCACAACGGTTTACAGTCACATGACAGACTGTAACCCGAGCTTCAAAGAAAGTAAAGTTTATCGCCGATGATAAACTTATCCTCATTAACGAGAAATTAAATTTTCCCGGACACGAGCTTACATTAAAACTATTCAAAAAAATTTAAGCTCGTATAACTGGCGTATAATCACATTTCAGATTATGCCCCGGACTTCCAAGAAAGGAAAGTTTATCGCTGATGATAAACTTATCCTTACAACGAGAAATTAATTCTTCTCGGGCATGAGCTAATATTAAAAACATTCAAAGTTTTTAAGCTCATGCACAATGACTTACAGTTAAATATCAGACTGTAACTCGGACTTCAATTTTAGGAAAGCTTATCTATAATGATAACTTATCCTCGTAACGGGAAATTAATTTTTCTCGGTCATGAGCTTGTTTGAAAACATTCCAAGTTTTAAGCTCATAAAGGGAAGTGTATCTTTTAAATAAGAGAACTTTTCCTCATAACGAGAAATTCACCTTTCTCACTCATGAGCTTTACGTTAAAACATTCAAAAGTTTTTCAAGCTCATGAAAACGACTTCTAAGTAAATGTCAACTTAGGACTCGTTCTTTAGTTAAAAGGAAAGTTTATCGCCGATGATAAACTTATCCTCACAACGTGAAGTTTACAACTTCTCGGACTTGAGCTCGCTTTGTAAGATATTCAACATCTTAAGCTCAAGTAATTGGTTTTCAAAACATTGAACACAATTTTTCGAGAATTTCTCAAAAGGTTTTTCTAAATCTTTCAAAATTGTGTGTTCAAATTGTTTTGATAAAAAGAGCATGTCTTCTGGAATCGATAATATTTACGATACTAGAAATGTCATTCAATAATGACACGGGGTTATAACTAAAGCTCGAGCAGAAGTTCAAATGTTTTAAAACATGCTCAATTATGGCTTGCTATTATTTCAGATAGTAACCCGCTTTTCAAATTCAAGTCAAGCATTTCACCGAAAAGCTTTGACTCAACAACGAGAATTAATTTTCTCGGCCATGGTTTACTTTATAACCATGTAAGGGATTGTGTTTATGTAATAACACAATCTAACACGAATATATGTATGTTTCAGTGCATTTATTTGTTAAAACAAGAGAAATCTTGTTTTTATGAAGTTATCATCTCCACAATCCGTAGCAATTTACAATTGATATCTACATACTCGACGATGCGACTACTCAAACGGCGACTACAACTCTTTCAATAGAACACGGGTCAACAATTGAGGGGGAGCAATTGTCCAGCATTCAAAATCTTTGATGTCGAAAGTGCCAAGGTCACTAATTGGTGTAAAGACAACGATATCAATCGTACACATAGTGTCAATAGATAACTTCAGACGTGACGAGGCGACCAACATTCATGAACAAGAACCATGTGATTCTATCATATGAAGTTATCCATCATTCAGGTCCAGCCTCGTAAATTGCTAATCTTGTGAATATATTATCATATATGATCTTTGTACGTGATAAATACCTTACACTTGTGTTTAAAAGGTATTTAATTTACGTTTCAAGTACACCCTCATTAATTTGAGGGGAAGCTTGTGTAAATCATGAAGATAATTGGATTTGCATTTTTCCTCCAAATTTTCTTAAAATGTTATTAAATCAATTGATATTAAAAACATCGATTGGGTTAATATTTTTAATATGGGAGAGAAAATGTGATTTAATATGGGAAATGATTAATCACAAATGGTTTACTTAATGTGCTGGCTCATCCCGACATGTGCGAAATGTTTTCGAATATCGTGGCATATGTTAAGGGGAGCAAAATAGATTTGCATATCAAAATGGATTTCATAGTGACGTACACTTACCCAAAACATCTCTATTCACGACGGTGATGATTGTGGTGACATAAAGATTGTAGGATAGGTTAAAGTCTAATGATTCTTCTAGAGTTGGAGGAATCTTCCCAAGGACATTCCATAGCTAGAAATAGTACTGGAACAATCACAACAAGGTGCTAGTTATGACATATTGGTAAACATTGAATGGGTTGAAGAATGAAAAAGAATTGTAAAGATAAAGGGTCTAAAGAAAGAAGCCCTCCTTACAACCTTAGGCAGAAACCGGGTCAACACATATGCTATTGAGATCATTTTAATGATGCTCGATACTGAAGATAGACATCATGGACCCAGTGATGCAATGCACAACCCATCCTATCTAACTTAGATATCTCTCAACAGATATTTGTTTTAATCACACGGAGACAACACATTATCTATCGATTTATTCTCTCTGAATATATTGATATTGAAATGGTGGTACTCCTCTCCAGCCTCCAATCACTAAAAATCCAAAATGCACGATCTAGTCTAGAGCCATTTGATATCAATCTTATTAGGACACACTTTCATAATTCCTTGCTTCTTAAGACACTTTGAAAAGTAAGAAAGATCTTAAGAGTCCTACGCAAAATCTTCATGATCTTGCCTGAACATCTGAGTAATATGAAAGTATTTACAATGAATATGGAAATCCTTCTTGAGCGAATATCAAAAAGCTCATGGTAGGTGACTTGTGCGATTCTTTATGAATCAAGCTTGTGATAACTAGAAAGCAACAGTGGTTTAATTCTTAACTGAATTTAAACACGTTCCAGGCCTCTACGCAATATCTTAGTGATCTTGCTAGAACACTCAGAGTGATACCTTAGTGTTCACAGTGATGAGTGGAAATCCTTCTAGTGTTAACCTCAAACAGCACTTGGTAGGTAACTTGCAAGTATCTATACGAATCAAGCTCGTGAAAACTGGAAAGCAACGATGGTGCGATTCTTAATTGAATTTCACTTGTTCCAGGAACATGAATGGACGGATTCAATCATGCGGATAATTCTATCCAAATGATTCACTCTTTACGTTCGCAGTTAGCTTTGGACGGCCGAGTAAAGAGAACGGGTTTCCTGCGAAATCTTGTAAAGGAGGTTCTTAATTGAAACTACCTGCCACAAGTACGATATTTTATATCGTCCAACGATCTTAGCCGACCGGAGGTAAATGCTACCGTATGTTCAAGGCCATTTCATCCGTGTATACGTTTTGTTGCTAACTGTCTTATGTAGCGTAACAAGAATGTGGCATTACGGCATCCGAGAAGAAGTCGTCCCCGCATGCTTATACTTTCTGCACTTAATACTTTAACAAATTCAAGAAAGCCTAAAATTCAAGTCTTCCGCTGTATCAAACTCTGAAGCTTTCAGGAATTCATTAAGGTATAAGTATGTGGAACATGAAGTCACGAGGAGGCGAATATCACAAGTGATGAATGCACACGGTCAAGGCAAGGAAACATGCTCAAGACTAAAGTCAAAGATCTCATCTGCATATTCACAAGAACAAGATCGAAGACTCAAGCATAGTATGCTAGGTTTAAGATTTTGTAAAATTGTGTGACCTCCCTTAGGGGGAGATTGTTGGAAATACGTTTTTCCAAAGAAAGTCTCAGTCACATCATTGTTAGCATAGATAACGAGCTATAGACTATTTAGGACATTGTAACTTGGAGTGACCTCCCTTAGGGGGAGATTGTTGGAAATACGTTTTTACGTATTTAGAAAGGATCGGTCACTCCAACGATATATACGTAGATTGGGCTCGTGATCTAGTTATGTAAGTATAACCCATAAAACCCACATATAGGGTGGGCTATATATACCCCCTCCTAGCATGTTAGGAGGGGTAGTTGTTGATTCCCATTTTCACTTAATCAATCTTTCCCTCTCTAATCCTCTCATTTCTCTCTCTAACTTTCTCTCTCTAGTTCTGCATCTCCCTCCCTCTCTTTAGATCATAACAACACATTAACAATCCTAAGAAAACGTGGACCTACATATTTGGTTCAACTTGTCAATCATTGTGTGATGACTTTGCCAAAATCATGCGTGACGAGTTTGAAATGAGTATGATGGGAGAACTTAACTTCTTTTTAGGACTCCAAATTAAACAAATGGACGATGGTATTTTCTTTAATCAATCCAAGTATGTTAAAGAAATGCTAAACAAATTTGGATTACAAGACTCTAGACCAATGACCCCTATGGCTCGGATACTAAACTCACCGTAGATGATGATTGTGAGTCGGTAGACAACACCAAATATAGAGGCATGACTGGTAGTTTGTTGTACCTAACGGCAAGTCGACCGGATATCATGTTTAGTGTTTGCCTTTGTGCTCGCTTCCAAGAGGCTCCCAAAACCTCTCACCTTAAAGCGGTTAAGCGTATCTTACGATACATTAAGGGCACTATACATTTAGGATTATGGTATCCTAAAGGGACCGCGTAGAAACCATTGTCTACGCGAACTCGGATAATGCGGGATACTATATGGACTGGAAAGCACTAGTGGAGTTTGTACCTTCATGGGTTGTTGTTTAACTTCTTGGTTCTCCAAGAAACAAACCGCTCTTGCTATATCCACCACGGAAGCCGAGTATGTCAGTGCTGGTAAAGCTTGTCAACAAGCTCTATGGATGAAGCAAGCGCTTGTTGATTACGAGATTTCTCTTGATGATGTTCCCATCATGTGAGACAATAAGGTTGCAATAGACCTTAGCAAGAATCCCTTGCAACATTCGCGAACTAAGCACATAGAGATTCACCACCATTTCCTTAGAAATAATGTTAAAAAGGGGAAAATTACGATTGAGAAGGTGCCCTCAGTATAAAACTTAGCCGACATCTTCACTAAGCCATTTAAGAGGGAACCTTTTAATTAGTTGCGTCTAGGTCTAGGTTTAATGGAACATATTCCTTAATTGCGCATTTTAATTAATCGAGTCATTATCTCTTTTGAGTCTTTTCTTTCTTTGAGCTTTTGAGTATCGCAAACTTTTTTTGGAAAACTTCTCTTCTCTTTTTCAAAAATTTCAAAGTTCTTTCGAAAACGGCCGAGAAATGTTTTTGCATTGTTAATTCAATCTAAAAACGTTTTTCATAGATTCTTGCTACTCATAATGAGCTTACATAATTCATATGTATGTGTCTCTCAAATATAGCAAGAACAAAAGTGAACTATGGAGGTTTATTGTGTCATGACTTTTTCTCTAGTTCTACACACCTCCTACATCGATTTTCTTTAAAATCCATGTATTTTGGTCAAAACCTTGTTTGGTGAGCTCTTGTGTGTTTTCTTTTTTTATCTTTGCTTCTTAGCATATCCCCATGATTAGTTAGACTAGAAGGATTTGCTGAATTGGAAAATCCTCACTCATCACCGAATTCAACCTACTGTGGGCGGTTCTCTATTGAGACCGCGGCTCCTTATCGATAAGGAACCGCCGATGGAAAAAAGGAACCGCGCACAGTGCCTTCCGTTCCGGGTATTTCTGAAACTCCAAATTTGTTCCAACACTTTTTGGAATCTTTGTTTCAACCCTTTGACCACCCCCAAAATATCTTGGGCTTTTTGTATTTAACATTAAGCATGTTGAATCCTTTCTCAAATCAAAATGTCTTATTCTCCAAATGAAAGCTTTGATTCTCCTTCATTTTCTCCAATTGCTTTTAATCCAAATTCACCCAAGAACACTCAAAATCACATCTCTTCTTCTTCTAAGAATGTTGATTGTGGAACTTCTTATCTTCCACCACTAGCCTTTAGTGCTCTTGCTCCTTCACATGATAATGTCATGCATCATGGAACATATTGTCATTGTTTTCAATAACAACATCTTGCTATGGCTCATATCTATGAAGAGTTGAATTACATCAAGAGTCTCTTAGTCAAACCTCCTATTCACTATGACTATGAGATCTCTACCAAGCCACCACCACCTCCTTCCGCCACCACCTTGTCTTTTATCTAAGCATTGGTTGCTTATCTTCAAGACATCTAGTTCAAGCAAATATTATAGTTCTAGTTTAACTAGGATTAGATTTATGCTTTTCTTTTGGTTTGTTTTATTTCTCATACATCTTTGTATGATTTACTTCTTTGTATCTTTTATCATGTTTACTTTTAACAAGACTTATCTTGGATATTTGTCTCTTCTCTTATTTTTTTTGTGATCTTTGCTATATCTTGTTGGGTATCTCTTCTCTACTATAACCCTTCTATGTAGCTTGTCACCATATATCGATTCCTTGGTGCCCCAAACAAGGGGGAGTAACCACCAAGAAGGAGCATTTGCAAAGTCCGGTTCTTTTCTTCTTCAAAGACTTTTGCAACCTTTTTGTTTTGACAAAGGGGGAGAAATGAAATAAACTCGTCTTCGAAAATCTTGTTCTTATTAGGTGATTGAGTTTATGTATTGTCGGAATAAAAAAGGGGGAGACTGTTAATGCAATGATGCCTAAAAACGTTACTTACATTTTTCGGTCTCGCTTTCTGTTGATTACGACAATATGTAAAAACAAGCATTTACAAAAACAACGAAAAACGAATTCTTGAGTTCAAGTATTTTTCATTTGAACCATTATCACTTAAGGTATGTACAAACAAGTACTCATCATAATTAAGTGATCAATGATTTAATCTTTTCTTAAAACTCACTTTTTATTAAGTGTGACAAATTTTTATTAAACTTTCTTTTTAAGAAAATGTTTTATTAAATTAATTATTTGAAAATTTGAAAATTTGAAAATGGCATATTCTATCTTGGTTTGGAATATCCTTTCAGAATATTTTAATCTCTAGATTCGAACCATACCACTAAAAGGCAAAAAGGAGCGGAGTCTACTCCGGCGGTTCTTTAGTGGCTATGGCGGTTCCTTATCGATAAGGAACCGCGATCTCTAATAAGGAACCGCGGGCAGATATAGATGTTGGAAGTTTGTCTTATAAATAGTGGGCTATTCTCAGACTTTCTCCTCACCTCTTTTGCACATACATTTCCAGATTCTTTCATACTTCTTAAATCACTCAAATCCTTGATCATTTTTTTTATTACTACTTGTTTAAAAGTGAATCTTTCTCCTTTCATCTCTTCCTCTCAAAGGGCAAAGAGAAGAACACTATCATACTTGAAGTGTTGTGTCTACCTCAAAGATCCATTGAAGATCCAAACTTATTTATTCATGGTTGTGTCATTGTTGTGAATATCCAAGTAGTTGTGTCTATTTGGAAGTTGTGTATGTATTAAGGTTAATACTTGATCCTTAAAGTATATTGGTGTAGATTGGTCCTAGCTAAGATTAAGGCTCGAATTTTAGCTTAGAGTCAAAAATTGAATAAGCAACGTTGTGTACGGTTTCTACACCTTAAGGAGCTTGTTGATTAGTGAACTCTCGAGTAAGGAGTACTCGAGGAGTGGAGCAGGAACGAGGAGTGAGCTTCGTTGCCAAACCACTATAAATCCTTGGTGTTTGGTTTGATCTTTCATTCTCTTATCTCTTTACATTCATTATTCTTTATACTTGTGATTATTAGTTTAGTTGCACTATACCTTGTTCATATTGTGTATAAGAAGGTTTCACATAAATACTCAAGCATGAGTTTTCGAAAAGGATTTTTAAAAACAAATCTTTAACAAGTAAATTTAAGAAACTATTCAACCCCCCTTCTAGTTTCTACAAAAACCATAATTAGTTGTAATTGGGTTTATGTTTGCGTGCGTAAACTTGCAGAGTCCACGTTGTGGAAGTAACACTTTAGGACGGTCTTGCAGCGCAATTAACAAAGAAAAAATGGAGAAGATGGATCGACCAGTTATGATTGTTGTAACAGCTTTCCAGGTCAAGTAATACAAAGGTTAATCTCAATGCAGAGTCCACATTGTGGAAATAACACCAAATACTACTGTTCGCCTAGATTGTTTTTGCATAATACGTGATGTCGGCTTCTTGCGTTGTGTCGTCAATGTAATAGTGCTTTGGGTCATGAACAATAATATATTCTCCTGCATACAGAGCTCAAGAATATAGGTCCATTCACCAATTTTACCATAAAATAAACGCCCTACCAATCCTAGGTTGTTTATTTTCTTTTGTTTTTTAATAAGCCTAATGCACATTTTAATCTACAGCTATTCAATACATAACTTGATTTTTACATCGTTTGATCTTATTTTGTAAACAGATTGGTGAGGAAGAAGTGGAAGCTAAATAAATGCGTCCGGCGAGAACATTTAATGCAACCCGTCCCGATCAGTTTAATTGAACGCTTTCTATATCTTCTAAAAGCTACATGTTATACTGCTGACCTCATTGGATCCACAATGCCATAAATTGGGAGATTTGGATCTGTTAGATTTGCGAAAGTGAAAGCTTTGGCTTAAAGGCAAGTGGTATTTCAACCGTGTATTTTTTGAACTAGGATGCGTTACGGGTCAAACACACTTTCATTTAGTTCCCAACTCACAGTTGCAGAAAACCCCTCCACATGAAATTAGTAAGCTCTTATGTCAAAGTTTAATGTTATAAATTTTTTCAAAATTTCACTCCCTGTTCTCAACGGATATTACCACCAACACTCGGGTAACCAAGATCGGTTAATCTCACTGCAGCAACCAGATGGTTGGACCAATGTAAAAAACCACTGGTCAAGATATAGAGGAACTATTTTTTATGATGCGGACGCCGCCTACGACGAATGTGCGAGCTGGAGGTATTTGTTGATAATGTGTGTCCAGTTAATGTGTTTTACTCGACCCTTTTAATCTACAATTAGGAACTTGTTCCCATTGAACTTTCCTTTGCACCTAAAACATATCTGACCATAAAGAATGATCTTATTTTACTGTATCAGTTTTTGCAACTAATATAGGATTTAAATAAATTTAAGACATAAAAAAACTTGAACTAAAGAATAAAGTGACCTGACCATGCTAACAGAGTACTACATGAAAATGTGACTTACATGTACATCTTCTATGTATTGTATCGCTTCCCTTTATTTCAAGCAGCTTGAAATATGTGCTTCAGTACTGATCTGTGTACCTTATATGGATTTCCAGGTCGTCATATACCAGATAGCAGAAAAAGGGGCTAGAAAGCCTATCATCCTTCGTACACCTAAGTTGGATAGTTTCAGCCGCGTGATAAGAACTTAAATAAAATGAAAGTGGTTTCTTGTCTTGGGTATTAGAAAACAGAGTTCATCATCCCAGCTTACTACAGGTAAAAAAACCTTTAACCAGTGTTACTTACATAGTTACCATATGTTCACGTTTTGGCTAAACTTAGTGCTTAGAATTTCGAGACATGAGGTTTCTCATTCTATAAGACATTTCCAGAAATGTTTCATAACTTTACTGTGCGCCCAAACACCTTTAATAACAGCCACATCCAACCATTTGAGAAGAATTATCTGCACAAAAAGTTTTCATAAAACCTATAACACTCAAAACATACCTATGACTCAGCAACCAAGAAATTGTAAAAATAATACAACCAATCATCTAACAAAATCATAATGATTAGACAAAAATAAACCTTTCACACCATGGAATAGTCGTTTTCCTCCCAAGAATACCTCTGGCCGTTAATAGCATCTAACCCTAACCTTTACATTACTCCGGCCTCATTCTTCTCGCCTAAAAAGACACGTAAATCTTAAACCACCTACTTCAAGCTTAAATCTTAGCTCAGTTCACATATTAAAATTTTTTATTTACAGGTTGCCTCGGGTGAATATCAAACATAGCTAAAAAAGGCGTCACGAGTTCCACATGTTTTCCTTCTATGAAGACACAACATGAGCATATCATTGGGACGCTAAAATTTATTAAAACAGATTTTGGGTTTAATATGTCTCATTTATCTATTTCCGAAGGACATATGAAATGGTTAGTAATAATCAGTCTTCGATATTCGGATAAATAGTGTATGAATGCTATCTTTTTAACATGTTTCTTTATAATCTTTAATCTACACAACCCATATAAATGGTATATGACCAATGTTGTACCTGCCACATCCCTGACCATCATAAACGTGAATGGTGCAGATGTCCTGATATGACTAGCCCACTAACCCCCTAATAGATGGAGTTTGGTCAAGCGGTTAGCTGTTCTCAAGGTTTAGGCAATACCAAATGCGAAGATTCGACACGTGTAAGAGGTAACTACAAAAAAACCAAATAAGGCGTGACTACATTAGGTTATAATTGAAATTAAGAAGTCTGCTGCTGATTTTAGAGTTTGTTGTTAGGAGTTGTTACTGTTTAGATGTGTAGTGAAATTTGGATGAGTTAAAAGATAAATAACAGCGAGAAAAATAGAAGGGTGGGCAGTAAAACCAATGCCACTATTAAGAACCCATTACGTACGGAGGTGCAACATAGTTAGAGGCCAATAGGTGCAGCTTGAGTAAACATAGATTTTGAATAACGATACTTTATAGCTTCTTTGTAAATAGGTGCAGCTTGAATACATAGTTGCATCTTGAAAAAACAGGTACAGATTAAGGATTTTGTGATTGTCCGATATTCCTTTACCGGTAGTTTTTTTTCTAGAAATTTGTAAATACGTGCAGCTTCAGTATGGTTTTAAGGACAACCTTCTTTATATGCCTTTACTTATTTGCGTTATATAAGCTGTTATCGTTTTTCTTTGCCTCTCAATTCTCCGAGAAACGTCAATCGAATGTGACTTTTATGTTGCTAATTTCTTTTGAGGCTAAATATTTTCCTTATGATTGATTTAAAAAATCATAGTCATATAACTATAATATTTTCTCTTGCAACTGCAGTCCCTGTGGTTCCGACCTCTGTTGGCCAGAAAAGGCATTCACCTGCTCAGGATACGGTTATGTCAGTCCTTGGTAAAATGTCGATGTTGGAATCGAACACCCTGGTCGCATACTTTCTACAACTTAAGGTAAGTAGGCGACTGGCAAAAATCTGGTCCCTCGATGCCAAGACCATGAAATTGCAGGCGATGATGCATCATACTAATACAGACACATGTTTTACATGTCATGGAGACCTGTAAAGTACAAAAAGTGTATCCACATGTTTGTATATTTTTGGAGCTTTATTTTAGTGAAACTTGGTTATGTACTTATTTGTGCCAACATTGTATGAAACAAATTATAATTTATTATAAGTTTCTAATTGGTATCCATCTATTAAACCCTAGACTTAAGATATATGTAAACCATTAAATTAGTATAAACATATTCAACCAATAATAATCACTCAATTTTTAAAAAACTCACTTCCCATCAATTTTTTAAAAATTAAATATTTCACAAATGGTAAATCGTCAAACGAAAAAAAATACACCATTGCAACGAGAATTAAATCATCTTTCTATCGAGGGGCACATGAATATACTTTCGATGAACTTTTTTTTCGACTTTTTTTCTTAAGTCACGTATGAGAGAATCATATATGATTCTCAGAAAATCATATATGATTCGCGAAAATCATATATGATTCGTGATATGAATCATATATGATTTTCTGAAAATCATATATGTTTCGTGACGAATCATATATGATTCTCTCAGACGTGACTTAAGAAAAAAAGTCAAAAAAAAAGTTCTTCGAGAGTATATACATGTGCCCCTCGATAGATAGATAATTTTTAATTCTCGTCGCGATGATATGTTTTGTTTTACGTAACGATAAACGGTTTGTGAGATATTTAATTTTTTTAAAATGAGTTTTTTTGTTACATGATAAAAATAGGTGGTTATGATTGATTGATTGAGTTTATGCTAAACTAAAGGTTTATGTTGAACTTTTTCCTTAAACCTTATGTTATACAATTTTTTAAAATAATGTATTGTACATCTGATTCAAAGATAACCGTTTCTGGTCTGCTGGATCAAGTGAGTGTAACTAGACATGCAAGATGGTTTTGATGTCAAACTCTAAGATCTTTCCTAAAATGTCAGCCCTCCGCCGCAGCGAAACACAGACACTCCGCCGCAGCGGAACGCAGACACAAAATCCTAGTACCAACAAAATTATATAAAAAAAAATACAAATGAGGGATCCTAATAATCTTTACTCGTGTAAAATATTATACTATAATTACAGTGTAATTTATGCCAAGTTGATAATGTTCACTGGTGTGATCATGTACACACATGTGCCAAGTTGTTAACACTTGCTGACTTGCCCCCTCTTACCACGTAGCACCCGGTGGTCTAGGTGTTACACAACTTTTTTATTCCACCAGGGTCTACTAATTTCATGTGATGCAAACCACACACGTGTAATCTTTACTTTATAAGTATTCTACGTTAAATACCGAAATCTCAAACAACAACAAAAGTACAACATATCAATTATAGATGTATTGCATACTCGCAAATATGAACTCTTATGCTACATATATGATGTCGATTAATATCAATATTTCCTTACAAAAGAATTTATAAGTTGCTATAAAATCAAAAGAAAAGCCAAACCTTTCAACGTCTTTGAATAAAAATATTGTATTAAACGGTGATTGGAGAATAAAATTTAATAAAAGTATTAAAGAACACTTGAAAAAGACAACTAACAAAAACAGAATCATTGGTATGGAATTTTTCTATTTTGATTATGTTATATTTATATCAGTCAATGATTTATTTATATTTGTGATTGTTGATGAAGTTAATATCAAACATGTTGTCAAATTGAACGAAGAATAAAATAATGAGCCGATTTTCTTATGTAATCCCGAAGCAACACAAGCGTAAACAAACATAAAAGTATTACGAAGTTTGAATGCAAGTGGGTATATATATAATACTCCGTATATATAATCTGTCAAACTTGCGAGTTTACACGTAAGATCGTATGATTTTATGTTTTTATCTTATAAAATCGTATAAGATCGGTGTAAGATCAAATAAGAGGTAGGATCGTAAGATTAGTGTAGGATCGTACGTAAGATCGTAGGATCGCGTGTCGATACGAGTTTACCAAATTAGTAACTTACTCACTTACATACTTAATAACACCTTTTTTTAGGCCCCAAAAAGATAAATACAAGTTCGTTAATCTAAGTAACAAGTATTGACGTTTCATTTCTATGTTTCCTAATCAATAAACATAATTATCTGCTTTTTACAAATCCAAATTACCTTTTCATAGTTGTAAGTATTAATTTAGATAGCTTAAATACAGTGATACTAGTGATGTACTTTGTTGTTTTAAGACGTGTATACGCTTGTTATGTAATCGTAAATGTGATTATTGAGACTTGACTTTTTTGTGTTTTACCTTTATTTTGATATTTTAAACTTGAAATTTGATATTTTCAGACAGATATTATATAAATTTATTCTCAATGATGAATAAAAATAAAAAAAGTTTAAGTCGTTTATCAATTGCTTACTGAATATAATAAATGGTAGGATCTTACGATCTTGATCCGATTTTACAATCTTCATCTTTTAAAAACAAAAACGATCTCAAGTGAGATCGCGATCTTGACAGCCTACTACTCAAAATATCAGAGAGAAAGGTCACGTGAACTTTGACAATAAGCAATGTAACATGGTGGCGATTTACACGTCTTATATTAGTTGTTCACAGTTCACACTAATCGTTTGAATTCAACCTTTTTCCAGTATCGATATAGATCTAATGTTGTTCAAAGTGGCCATTTTACCCACACTTAAAAGACGATTGTACTACGTGTGTACGTGAGTCGATAATATTACATGAGCTTAGACTTATTATTGGAGTATGATATATATGAAATTTTCCCTTTGCTAAAAGTTCCACCGGTTAAGGCTTAAGAATGACTCCATGCAATGCCCAACCAAACTTAAGCGTTGGGCTTTATATTAGTCCAGTAATCCGGTGATTGGGATAAATGATCTGATTTGGATCAATATCAGAATTATCAACAACAGACACGCAGCGCCCAAAATAAATGTGGCCCATGTTTAGATTTCCTTAAACTACTCTCAAATCCTACTTTACTAATTTTGCCTAGAACTTTTTTTTTTTCTTTCTTTTATTAAAATGTTAACTACACAAGTCAAAGTCTCACCAAATTCTTACCCTCCATCAGGGCCGTCTCGTCGTCTTTCGATGCCCTATACTTTTACAATGTATGTATCTCCTAAACGCGAAAAAATTCGTATATGAGAGAAATATTTTTAAACAAAAAAAGCAAAAATGAAAATAAAATATTAAAACTAGTCACCTCACATGTTTCATCAAGGTTTGAAATATTTTGATGATAAAAAAATACTTTAGATTTGCTCAAAAAAAGTTAAAACTAAACAATACTAACGTACTTATTTTAAATATAAAAATTTTAAACACTTACTGTATTAATTTATCACTTGACTTTAACAATGAACTTATTTGTTTTGTAACAATATCACCAATATGATCATTTACATTTACACGTCATTAAAATATTTATTTTAAAAATGTAAATTCAATTAATAAACCCAACATAGATATTTTACAAAACTTTTTACCGAATCCAGTTGTCCAATACCCGGTCCACTAACCAAACCCAATATACTTTAACCTAAACCTAAAATACCCGGTCCCCATTTTACATCTTCATCCCAAAATCTAACAAATAAAAAAACCCCAATTATGGCAATCTAAATATAAATCCTAATCCCTTCGCAGCGAATATTTAAATATGGAAAATTGACATTACGAAGAAAACATCCGTACTGAGTGCAAGTGAAATCTTCCATCGATGGAACTAACTCCGTGGAATCCCATCAATCCTGATAGAAGATTCTTAGTTTGCCCTAACAGGTACGTAAGTTAGATTTAATGAAACCTAATTGTATTTTATTAAACACTAAATTTTAATTATTACATAAGTTCGATTGAATGATAATCATAACACCTAATTTGCAAAAAACTGGCGTAAAAAAGTGTCAGTAGTTCTATTGGTTTGATATTGAGCTGGATAATGCTTGGTACAAAGGGCTATTGTATGAGATGCATTGCCAGCTCCATCCTCATAAGAGATAAGTTTGATACCGAGATAAGAAGCCTAGTACAATTGGTTGTCATGCAGGAGGAGTTTCATTTCTTACAAGTTGAGTTGATCAAGAGTAAGAAAAATGCAAGCTTTTGGAGGAAGACGCTGATCATTTTTATGGCCTTTGTGTTGTTTTTCAATGTTATGAAATAGAAATAAGTAGGATTTGTATCAAACATTGATAAAGCAGGTTTTGTGTTTTGGGTACCTTGTAATCCTTCTAATGATGTATAAAATCCTAATGTAATGAAGTATGTTTAATCTTGTGATAATTCTGTTTACCTCTAGTTTAAATTTTGATTAGTATTGGTTGTTATGTACAAGACTTGGTATGGGTCTTTGTGCACAAGTACCATAAACAATGTAAATGTTTTGTCTTGTTTATTGCAAGTATTTATAGCTATTAGCATGTAAGAATAAACAAGTCACAATAGGTTTACAAACCAAGAGAATCAAAACATAAAGAATTCATGCTTTTCTATATTTCATGGTAGTCAAATACATAGTTCAAGACATAAAATTACAACAAAACTTGCAAGTCCAATAAAACATGCAATACCCACATTCACTTGTCTACCATTTTGACCCATTACTAAAAGCTAAGAATTGTTAACTTCCTAAGAATTCATTACAGACATCCAGATGTTTATAAAGTTAAGGAGAAGCATCAAAGCATTAATCTAGAGTACTTACAGTCCCATACTTGTCAAACAGAAATGCTTTCTTCATCTGCATATTTGCAACTCTTTCGGATCTACCACAGTTCTTGTGGTAAATCCTCATGCCATCTACATGGGATGGTGACCTTACCTTTTTCCTTTTTTGTATATGTTTATCTTCAACTGTCATTGGAGATTTGCCTCTATCAATTAATGCATTGTTTGTCTACACTACTTGATCTTCAACACATGTTCCAACATTTCCATATTTGGTGCATCCTCAATATCTGCAGTTGTAATGGATTGACCCATCTGTTGATTTTCCACACCCTCTTGAACAGTTGATTATTGTGTGGGTTGTGCATGAATGTGTGAAATGAAAATCTAATTACAATGTTGATTATATGAAGACAAACTAGTTTTAGCATTGTCTTCAATTTCATCTGTCCAATTAGCTGGATTATAGTAATCCATTTTGTCTTCCCATTCTTGTTGTTCCGTTCTTTCTTTATCTAACCTTGCTTGTTTTGTATAAAATTATTCTTGTCTTATCTCTTCTATGACGCACCACTCTCCACTATTTGTGGCGCCAAGAGGACGAGCCGAACATTCTTTGCGTTGTGATTTTTTTAATTATTAAATTGGAATATATGTGAACCTATGATACCACTTTTTATTCCTTTGTCATCGTTTTTTTCATCGATTGCCACTTTCAAAAAATGGTGTCATAACCATTCTCGTGCCATAGCCTACAAGACAACACTTTTTGGCTATGTGACTAGGTTTTAGTTATAGCACGAGCCTACCGCTCCATGTGCTTTTATGAAATCACAAGGCCTATAAATCCTTTAATAACTTAATCAAATGTGAGGAATGAAACTATCAAATTTGTAAGTAATTCTAATTTGAAGTAAAAGAATAAAACAATGTCAAAACTTAATAAGCTAAGGTAAGTAATTTTAATTGAAGTAAAATAATAAGACAACGTCGAAATTTAATAAGCTACCATGACATCAAAAAACTGCTACTATATCAGCGTCACATCATCATAACACTAATACTAACATCATTCCCCTTATCATAACATCAAATAACATCATAATTATTAATACAAATTACATTAAAAATAAAAACACATTACGATATAATAATAAAAACATTACAAAAAAAAATTAAACAACCCCGGTCTGGGCCTGCATCTTCACCCAAATCCTTGCTAAAAAAATACAAATTACATTCAACGTATGCCATTTGCTAGTCATCGTATCCTTTGCATGTTTTTGAAAATTTTTCCGAATTAAACTCGTTCAAAACCTGATACCAAAATGTGTCTCCCTTTTGTGACCTTCCGACATTATTATCCTCCGACAAGGCTACGTAACATCTTGCAAGTAAGTCATGTTCGACCATCAGCCAACGGGCCGATGCTACCGGCTCTTGGGGGCTGTCTTCAACAGATTTCCCTTTTTTTGATTTTTTTTTGCGACCACTTTTTTGGCGAATCGGTCTTTTTGAATGAGTGAGTGACAAGTTTGTGAGGTGAATGATGGTGGATTCTGTTGTAAATCATGGAATTCACGGTTTAGGTCTTGTGATTGTTGCCATCAGATAAAAGCTTGTTGTTCTTATTGGTGTTGTTGAAATTGTTTCAGCGTCATCGACGAGAATTGGATAGAGAAGCCGATAAATGGTTGACTTTGTGTCGGAGGATTTGACGAACAACCCTAGTTTAGGAGATCTATAAACTTCCGTTTGGGAATATGGACATTTTTTTATTGCTAAAAATATGTGTAGCTTTAGTTGAAGATTTGTAAATTTGTTGTGATAATGGATTGTTATAAATTGAGTTGTGTGGGGGTTAAATTTTGTTTTTTTTAAATTATAGCCATTTAGGGGTGTTTTGATTTTTTCTAAAACTAGCGGTTAGGAGGGGGGAGGATTTGTAACTTTTCAAAAATGGGGGAATACATAAACTACAATTCAATCTATTTAGGGGGCAATTAGAAATTTTGTTTTATTTTTTAAAACTTAACGCACATTTCTCGGCCAATGCTAAGCCCAACGGAGTTGGAAAATACGAACTCCGGTGTAGTAACACCGTAACGTCAGTCAACGCCGTATCAAAAACATATAACCCCCCGTTTATGCATACAAGTAAAAATCACCAAAATCAATTGTTTTTCATCTTCATGTGTGGATGGCTCAAAGTATCACCTTTTAACATACATACGTGACAAATTTAGGATAGAAATCGAATCAAATGTACATACGTGCCTATAATCATGGTGCTCCTTCAATGTTTGAGACCTTGCGCGGTTGACCACTCCGTACATGCTTAAATCCGACCCTGCCCTCTACTACTACGTTTCAGTACTCCTAGGCCTTTATTTCATTAAATAATTGAACCATGGTTTTCAAAAAAATTTCCAACTAATCTACATGATTTAAGTTCACCGCCACACATCAAACTCGGTAAGTCGCTCCCTTTTTCTGAGATGTTAACGTGACCACCTAAAACTATTTGCGCATAATGGAAATTAAACTGGACACTTCTCAAATTTTAAATTCTTAAATATTCACGTCTCCTAAGTGTCACATTCTCTCTGATTTAATACATACCTACATAATAATAGTTTCTAAATACTTGAAATGGGAATGGAGTGTTCTTCTCCACCATTTTTTTGGTAACCACCAACTTGACAACGCTAGAGCTCGTTGAGCTCATATCACGTCTAGCCATATTTAATCCAGGGTCCCGTTGAACAAGTGGAGTGTGTGTTGTGTTCATGTATGATAGGAGATGATGAGGAGATCAAAGAGATGATAGGTGGTCATGTTTTTCATCGTATTGTAATTAGATCGATGACTTACGTTTGGGAACATTACATGTCACATGTGGTAGCATTATGTAGCTTATTGTCTACAAGACTCCTTTTAGTTAATGAGGAAGAAATGTTGATTCTTGATTATTTCTTTTTCACTTGTTGATATATTTGAGTACATTTAAAATAGCATATATGCCTATTAATGGTTACGCTTATATATTCGATCATATATATAAATATTTAGTTGTTTAGTTCTTTGAAGATTATACATATCAACCTATTATACAACATTTTCATACATCTGACTTGGCATATATATATTGTGAGAAATGTTTCGTAAGAAATATGTGTCTAAAAAAGTATACACTCATGGTATACACTTATGGTCTTATGGTATACACTCATTCATTCTAGATGATCTTATGATATACACTCGTGATTATACCATGGGTATACACTCATTCAGTTCTCATATAATTTCACCTCACCCCCGCTACAAACACACACACACACACTAAATCAAACCTTAAGTAAACCCTATCACTGCATCACCGCCGTCGCACCCCCATCACTAAAACATTGCCATCACACTCGCAATAGGATGCACACCACTACCGATGGTATTTGATTAATATATTTTTTTAGACTGATTAGTTTTTGCTTATCTATTTATTTTCGGGTAAATTGGGCAGTTTCAAAAAGATGGTAGCAACATATTATATTGGAAATTTGGTGCAAGAAAAGTATTTGATAAATTCCTAAACGAGATGGTAGAAACATATTATTGGGAATTTGATGCATGGAAAGTGTTTGAGGAAATGCCTAAAAAAGACTATCAACATATTATTGGTACAAGCTAGGAAAAACCTTGAATATAATTTGTAATGCTTTGCAATGGCTTGTTGCTCGATATAAATGAAAGAATAAAAACATTTCAACTTAGACAAATCATGTTAGAACAAGTGGTATTATGTTGGATCAGATGACAAAGTTGACTGGCTAACAAATGTTTTGGGTAATGAAGAAGTAGAAAGCCCCACAAATGGCTTTAAACTTACCGGTTTGTAATATTGATCAAAGGTTGAAAGGGTTCTTTATCCCAAACCGTTTCATATGAAATTTCATGAAATGATCATTCGATTGGAATTGCATATTCATGATTTGTGTGTTATTGCTTAAGTTCTACCCGAATTATACATACACTCTATTCAAATGAATATTAGTTTCAAACAAGTTGTTTTAATAGTGATTATAATCTTGTTGAATTAGCTTAATCATCATCTTTGTGTTACTTGCTTGTTTGATTATTACTGGATGTCTTGTGGTATTGTGAGATGTGACAACCTTTTACTACTTTCGTTATACTTGTTACATAGATTCTTCACAACCGAAAACACCCAATTCCCAACGAACGACCTCGACTTACCATAACAAACTAGATACAAACGAAAGGGTCATAATTGTCCGTGTATTTTTAGCTTATTCAATAATCCTTTTTATAAATTTAAATCTTGTCCCATCAAAAGGAAGGTATCAACAACCTTTTCTAACAAGGAACCAATATCAAACTTCAAGCTTGACTTTCCTGTTTTTAACAGTAACTAACTACTTGCAAAACAAATCACATAGTGCACGTCATTGCCTAATTTGTTCGATCTGTTTTTTTACACTAACTAACTATGTAGTTCTTGCAAAAACAAACTAGTTGTAGATTAAGTACTATTCCTTACAAAACAAATCCGAGAATCTCTCGAATTACTTGGATTAATCGCCAATTCTGAACATATGCGTTGTTCTTCACTTGGGGAGAACATATTATGACACACGATTGTTAGCGTCTTCGAACATTTTGAGTTTTACAACATAAATTCCAAGAAATCCCTACTAAAATTTTGCATACATGTCTGCATATTCACGGTCTTAAGACTCCCAATCATACAAGTACTGATTTATTCGGGTTACCTCAATTTGGCTTTTGATTTGACACAAATGACTGTTTTAATAGTTAGTCTAATGGTCGATTTTGTTGATTGATTTATGCGGTATGTGATGTATCCCATGAATACATTGTTGATGCTTCATTCAAACATAAACTTACCGTGATGTTTACAGAAATGGATTTAGCTTCACTTATTCTTTCTAGAAGTTTAACCCACCCATACCATCATCTTTTACATGACATTTAGCTTTTGCATCAACGAGAGACGACAAATCCAGTTCCTCCTACGAAACGGATTGGCAGATTGTAATGGTAATTAATGTTGTGAGTGGTTGCATTTTTTTATTCATACATATAGGTTTTTAAGTTCCGTGCAACCATGGATAAGTTTGGCATTTCACTAGTTTTGTAAAAATGACACTAAAAAAAAGTTTATTTTGTCACATTTTTTGCACACTTTTAAATAGTATGAAAAATATTTTGAATTTATTAACAAATATAATGTGAAAGAATAATTACATAGATAAGTGTGAATAAAATTTAAAATACCACACATATAATAATTATAATAAAATTTCACACTTTTTAGTGTGAAAAAAATTCATAACTTCTCCATACTTTCAAGTATGGACCTCATTTTGTTACACATAAATTTCACATACTTTTAAAAAATGAGGGGTGCGGAAAATTTGGGTGTAATAAAATGAGGTCCACACTTGAAAGTGTAGAGATATTGGTGAATATTCCACATTAAAAAGTATGAATTTTTATCTGCAACTATTATATATGTGATTTTTCAAAATTTGTTCACATTTATTTATGTAACTAATTTATAAATGTAAACAAATTCAAAATATTTTACAGTTTAAAGTGTGTATAAAAAGTGTGAAAAGTGCCATTATTTTGTAGTGTGACGATGTCAAGGAAGTCTTGACACAAGGAAGTGTATTTTATATTCATAGTCTAATAAGAGAAAACGTAACTTAGTAAAATCCAAGCTTCAGTAAGGTAGAGTTTAACAAGGGCTTATAAAGTTTTAACTTAATAGGTATATAAGTTAAGTTATCAATGGCTTGTTTCTTATGTGTTTAAAATCAACATATGAATTTATAGAAAAAGTCATAAGAATGAGGGTCTTAATATTAAGTCCATGACTTAAATCATTATTTTACATATTTAACGTTTCATTTCTTCACTTCTTCACTTAAAAAGGTATAACTTTAATTTTATTTAATTAAACACTATATTCATCACACCAAAGAAATAATAATATAACCATCTATAAGAGACGACTTAAATCTAAACATACACTTTAACTTTACAAGACTTATTAAAAACTACACAAACATGCTCTAAGAGTCTTGTTCAAGAAAAGCTCAGTGGTAACCTAATATGACAAACTTGTAATTGAAGCTCACAAACCTTTAACCTAACTGTTTCACCAATCCACTTTAACTGACCTCAGACTTAAGTAATGGTGGTGGTGGTGGATTTGATGGGTGGCGGCGGCGGTAGAGGTGCTGTTTTTGAAAAATCAAAAAGTAAAGTGGGAAAGAAGCAAATGTATATTAGTCATTTCGCAGAAACGAGATATATTATATATTTGGCAGACACTAACGACCCGATTGTTAAAAATAACAATTCAAATGTTTTTTCGCAATAACACGTCTGCTTCGAGAGTTTATTTCATAAACTTTCATTTCAGGTCAATTTTCGCAAAAACTATCATAGTTAAAGCACACAATTTACACTTTACTCTTAGCTATCACCTAGGCTTCAACCCACGATCTTATTCAGATAATCACATGGACACATGTATATGTATTGCTAAGCTAAACTTTTCATACTAGCTTCAAAAGAATCGATCAATTTCTCAGTGAGGTTATATCAAATCCTTACATATCAGTTCATATAGGCATGTGATACGACCCTCTCGGGTAGTATCGAGATAAGGCATCATTTTTAACGGGTGCTGGCTCCTAAAGAAGAAGATGAGAAAACCAGAGACATTTTATCGAACTTTAACTTGATTAATTGAAAATATGATTACATTATGAGACCTTAAATACTAGTTATGAGATAAACATAAAACATAAAAGATACTAAACAGATAAACATAAAACATAAACATATATCCTAAATATATAAAAGATATCTTGGTTCTATCATTCCTCACTCCTTCGAATTCACCTTGCCCTCAAGGTGATGTCTTGAAAAGCTCGTGATTCCAGGATCCCATAATCTTCTTTGAATCGTACCGCTCTCTAGTCTTTCACTCACGCAGTTCTCCGCCCATATAGTTCTCCAACCTAGATACACAGGTAGTACTCCAACATAATTGTTCTCCAACACAGTTTTTTTCTCCACCCAAGTTTTTTATCCATTATCCATGAGTCTGTGATCCTCAACATTATTAACAACCTCGTTAAAATTCAATTCTGTCGCTGACTCATCAATGGATTTTGCGTCAAACACACTAAACCCTTTTATCCTATTATCATCGTCATCATTCACATTAGGATTTTTCATAACTTCTTGATGACAAACAATATTAATGACTTCCTGCTCCTTAACGGCATGTACATTCCCCTCAATTGCCTCAAAACAAGCCTCCATTATTCGGGCACGAAAGAAAGTTGCTCCAAAAGTTGCAGGATTCAACCTCAACAGTTTCGAGAGTTGTAGGTTCGTGAAGCGTGCTTCCGCTGCACGGGCTAATGAAAAAGCTTCGTTTAAAGTTGTGGGCTTTCATCTCAAGAGTAAACATTGTAGAGACGGTTTAAGTCAAGTTATATAATAACATGTAAGTAAAGTTTCAGAAATTCCTGTCACTCGACTTGCAAGCACCACAAACTCACTCTCGTATTCGACCATCGTACCCATTTGCAAGAGCTTACATAATGCATCTCGATCGCTAGTGTTCGATGCCATAGACAGTAAATCGAATAAATAAATTTCTATGAACAGTACCTGATGATGAACATGTACCCGGAGAACAGTGCGCGATGAACAGTACACAGCGAACAGTCTGGTGTGAACAGTACCTCCCCGATGAACAGTGTCGTTGATGAACAGTTTTTTTTATAGATTGGAATCCTAAATCAAAAACACTCAACGAGTTGAGAGCTCTCAATGAAAGCATCAATTGATACGACCATCTCGGGTAGTATCGGGATAAGACACCACTTTTAGCGGGTACTGACTCTTTAAGAAGAAGATGAGAAAACCAAAGATATTTTATTAAACTTTAACTTGATTGATTGAAAATATGATTACATTATAAGACATTAAATATTAGTTATAAGATAAAAATAAAACATAAAAGATATATTAGATAAACTTAAAACATAAACATAGATCTTAAATATATAAAAGATATTTTGGTTCTATAAGCATGCCTTAGTTAATTATTTTAGAAAATGCTTTATGGCAAAATAAAAACATTTAAATTAAGTATTGGCTGCTGATTTAGGTGTTTTACCTCAAATTATTAGCAAAAATCATACCTCTTCATATCAATTGCATGTTTCCTAATGGTTCATCATCACATATGGCATATCTTTATGATTAAATTTGACGCAGTAAAATCCTTTTAGTGATTATTCGAAACAAAGTGTTCTTTTATATAGTTTGATCAGTACACCACTAAGCGCGTAGAGCTAATACTAAACAATTACTATACGTAGAAAATTGCTTAGTTAGTTTAAACAATGATTGAATCTACCTCAATAAACAACACTATCTGTATAGAAAATCAAACAGAAAATATATTATTAGCTATACATTAGTGAAGAATTTTTTACGTATCTTCCTGATTCGCGTGCAATTATATATATGAGATTTCCTCAAACCCTCATTCTTTAAGTGTATGATTGAGGTATAGTACGTCATATGATATCCAGTATATTATTAAAAATCGCTACCACGATTAAGACATTGTTGCTATTAAAATGGATGTTATAAGCGTTGTTGATTAACAGTGTTTTGCAAGAACTTTAAATCTACGTTTTTATACGTATATTCCAAATGATCGGTAGTCTCAGTTACGAAATTTTAACTTTTGGTTAGTTGCAGGGTTGTCTCGCGGATTTAGGCGGCCTCGTGCCATTCCAGCAAAAAAGCCCTTAAACACACATATAAAATACACGTGTATGTGTCGAGCCTCATATTTTGTGTATATATAATAGAAGTGCTATAAATGTTGTGGCCCTCGTCGGATGGTGGTCTTATGCGATAACACTTCTTGCGCTCCTTTAAAAACAAAAACGGCCATGGTTATATGCGTTGATTATAAGTATTTTCCATGAAATTTAAACCAAGTTTTTAGCCTTAGAGCACAAGGAGACATCACTTCAAGTGACTCATTTTTGGGGTGCCACGTCAGCGAAACTCACTCACTCACATGAAAGAATCAGGGAGTCATCACTCCAAGTGACTCCCTTTTTTGGGTCCCACTTTTTTTTTTATTTCTCACATTTTTAAATTAAATTAATTCATTTCATAAATAAAAATAAATATTGCAATCCTAAAAAAATAGAAAAATACAACTTCGAATAAAAAAACCGAAAAAATTACGAAAAAAAACTACTAGTTGTCGGAGTCACCGGACCGTGGATAGGAAATTCGGGGAATTGCGAATTGGACGTAGTTCCGTCACCGGCACCCATGTTGGATTGAAGGATGTGGGTGAATCCGAACCAATTTTCACCAGCCATTGTGTGTTTGTGTTTGTGAATGAGAGAATGATTTAAAGGAGAGAATGATTTGTGTGTGTGTGTAAAAAATAATATAGGAGTATTATATATAGAGATTAAAATTGAATTTTTTTTTTTAAATAATATAGCCGTTGGGCATTTATTTAAAAAAATATTTTTTTTAAATAATCTAGCCGTTGGGGCATTAAAAACAAAAAAAAAAAATTTCTTTTCAAAAAAAAACGGCTAGTAGCCGTTGGTTTTTAAAAAAATTTCAAAAAAAAAATAAAAAAATTTTAAACCCTCCTTCATGCCGAGTGATTACACCCATGCCCTCACCTCACGCCGTGGGTTTTTGGTGATCTAGGAGCCATCGCGTGAGTCGCGCCGTGGGTTTGGCACCCCACAGCGCCATGACTCCGGGCGCTCTTAGGATGAACTTACATATACCCTCTTCGTTTCACCTTCCTGTACTTGCGTGTTTTATTTTTAGTAAAGGTGGTCCCATACATGTTGCGTTTGCATACATGATGTACCCCAAAGGCCGGCCTCACCATTTCTATATATAACAAGAAACCATATCTTATTATGAGCCATAACATCTCACTCTATCATATCTCTTCCAAATACCTAAGAAACTGAAAATGTTTACTAGATTAATGGCATCAACTTACATTGTACACGCTACAACCAGTTTAAGATGTGCATGGGATCTTTTGATTCACTTGTGTTTCTTCCAACACACGCAACTCGGTGTTCCTAACACTGGTCAAGAGCTACGTGTGAGCACGTGTCACCAGAACGCGAGCAATGTGGAGCAAGTAGATTGCGCAATATGCTTGTCGGCAATAGAAGAAGATGACGAGGTTAGAGTGTTGAGATGTGATCATCTCTTTCACAAGGGTTGCTTAGACCGTTGTGTTGAATATAGGCACACGACTTGCCCTTTGTGTCGAGATGTCCTAGCAGGACCTCGAATTGTTTGTGAGCTCGGTCATGAACTTCTTTATTTTAGTTTCTGTTTGAAAAATGACGATGAGTGTGATAGATGGTGGATTCGGTGAAGGATTTGCAGATACTATAACTTTCAAATACCCTTTGCACTTGATTGATTGGTATTTGACTATTTGTATTGAATTGAAGATAGCCTATGAATTACGATTAGATAGACTATTATTGTCGCGAACTATTTGTAGCTAAGATAATTTACTGTTAAATGATGAAATCTCCGTGTCTACAACTATAAAAGATATTTCCAGATGAAATACTTCTATAACACCAATAGCAACGGACAAAAGTGTTTTCTTTTCAACGAGACAACGACAATTGGCTTACTTTGACAAGCAATATTTTTATTTTTTATCTACCAAGAATCCCCAGAGATACACGCGAACTGTATATAGAGATATGTACAACAGAGTGAACAGACAAAAGTCCCAAAGCTATTTCCCCATTTCATTCGCCATACCCATACGATTGATTAGCCATTAGCCCAGACCTTCTCATTGCAAGTCTCGATGATACGACCCCTGCACGGACTGTACACGAGAAGCAAAAAGCTCTAATCCCATGTTCATGTAGCAACACTCCTCACTCCTTCAAAAATCGTCATGACCTTAAAGCACAAGGAGTGGTGGTGTCATAGCCAAAAAGAAATGTCACGTAAAGTGAGCTATTACACCAGTGAAATTTTCACTGGGAGTGATGCGTTATAACTTTTCTTGTGCCATAACGGTAATATTTGAAAGAAAATTGAAAGAAAATTGAGAAGTATTAATGTAGAATAAGTATCGAAATCGTTGACATTATTTAGATCTATATTTGAAAGAAAATTGAGAAGTATTAATGTAGAATAAGTATTGAAAGTGTGTGAGAAGTATGAAATTATAATAGGGTATTTATAGGATGTTAAAAGGGTAAAATAGGGTTTAGGTTTTTTTTTTTGAAAATTTGGTCCCGTAACGGTAATATTACCGTTATATTAAAAAAGATCGATCGCATGGGCTGGTAGCCACGGCGCGACAGCCATGGCGCCAACTAATAGAGAATCGCGCCAATCCCTTTTTCCGCGCTATGGTTTGTCGCCAACGAAAAACGCAGCCGTACTGACTGCTTTTAGGATGATACGAAGAATATACCATAAACTTGTGATCATCACCGATACCAATTCTTCTCCATAGTTGGCGAAACTCGCGGACTTCCGTGAGTGATCAAAGAAGATAGTATAGAACTAACCCGGTTGTCTACTAATTCTTCGCTTAAATTCAAATTTATTTCATCCAGACCTTCTCATTGCAAGTCTCGATACTAGGATTCTCGTGGATTTTGTACGGATAGAAGATCACTTTTAGCTTTTTAAGAAAAAAAAGAATAAGAGATATTTATTTATCTTTAACTTGATAAGCATAAGAGAGATTTATTTATCTTTAACTTAATTTATTCAGTGATAATTTTTTTTGTTATATATAGTTAAATACATAACTTGTAACAAGATACATTCCTAATATAACACAAAGGTATATACAAATGAGATAGATGTTGCCCGTTTAGTCCAACCCTCTTCAAGAGCCTGACGTATCATTTCTACTCCTTCGAAACCACCTTTCCTCAAGGTGGTGTCTTAAAAAACACACTACTGAATCCGTTATCTCATATCCTAATCATACTGCAGTCCTGTCTTCCACTCTCGTGATTCTCATGCCTTCCGCTACCGCAACCAATGCTCTTTTTCCTTTTCCGTCTTCCACTGCCTTAAACACAACAAAACATCCTTCTTTCACCTTCCGATGGTCGTACCGTAACACTCCCCAATCCCTGAAAATCATCATTTCCTCAAGGTGATACGGAGAATATACCGTAAGCTTGTGATCATCACCGATACCAGTTCTTTCTCATAGTTGGCGAACTCGCGAACTTCCATGAGCGACCAAAGAAGAGAGTATAGGGCTAACCCGGTTGTCTACTAATTCTCGCTTAAATTCAAATTTATTTCATCCAAGCGATCATCATATTCACCATCTCCATCTTTAAGTACCGATATTACTTTATCCAACTCATCGGCGTCCACGCGCTTCACCGCCATCCACAAGAACCTCCTTCACACTCCTTTGATTTTATGGAAATTCGCCAAACTCGCAACGAACTCCATGCTTCCCACATTACTCTGACCAATATAAAAAAACATCATCTACTGCGCTAGTAACCTCAACAAAACTAATATCTTCATGAGCATCTAAAGACCCTTTAACCACATGTATAGCTTTTTCACTTGGCCATGATCAACAATATCTTATTTCTCTTAAATGTTAAGTTTTTTCTTATAATTGTCTCTAAACGAGCCCGCATAGGAAAACATGTATCCTAAAGTTGTAGAGTGCACATTGTAGAGCCTGTTTAAGTCCAGTTATACAATAACATGTAAAGTAAAGATTCCAAAATTCGCGTTTCTCGATTTGCATGTATCACAAACTCACTTTCTTACGCACCTATCGTACCCTTATGCAAGAGCTTGGATAGCGTGGTCGCTGCTAATTGATGTCATAATAACTCGAAAAATAGTATAAAAAAAAATTCATCGATGAACACTACCCGGTGAACAATACCTTGTACGGCTGTAATCGAACCGAATGAACGCGAACGGAGGTATGTTCAAGTTCGTTTATTTAATTTTAGTCGAATAAACAAACGAACACGCACACATAATCGAACAAAAATAGTTGTTCATGTTCGTTTATTTTAACTTAAAATTGTTCATATTCGTTTATGTTCGTTCATTAATAAAATAAACGAACGTAAACGAAAATAACATAAACGAACATAAATGAAAATAATCGTTCATATATAAACATAAACGAGTGTAACTAAATTTGTACCGTTACTTCTAGTGGCCGCTCATTTAGAAATCAGTGTCAGGTTGTCACTTTTCAAGTTTTCAATATAACTTTAATGTATTATTTAAAAGAAAAGCATGTAATGACTATATCAATATACTATTGTTATGGTTATGGACCTTAGAGTATTTTATATAAAGTTTATTATTATTTAATATGGGATATGTTAATCGATCAAAAGTAATAGAACATAAACGAACAAACTAAATAAACGTAATCGGAAGTTCACGAACGTAAATGTACAAGCAAAACGTTTGTTCATTTACTAAACGGACCAAAAATCTTGTTCATATTCGCTTATTTATTAAATAAACGAACATAAACGAGTTTTTTGCCGAACGATCGACGAACAGTTTGTTGATCGTTCAGTTCGTTTACAGCCCCAGTACCCGGTGAACAGTACCTGATAAACAATAGCGATGAAGGGTACCTGATGAACAGTACGCTGATGAATAATAATCGATGAAGATTAAGCTTTTTTGGGGGGATTGGAACCCTAAATCGTAATCCCTCTCAACGAGTGCTCTTAGGGAAAGCATCAATTGATAAATTTGATACGACCTCGTAGATTGTGTCGCAATAGAGCACCACTTTTAACAGGTGCTAGCTCCATAAAAAAAAAGAAAGAAAAGAAAAGATTTGTTTATTTTTAATTTCATTTATTCACTTGTAATAAAATCTTTAGTATATATAACAAAATACGTAACTTGTAACACAAGACATTTTTAATATAACACGAATACATGCTTAAACAAATAAGTAGATGTGTTGTGCTTGATCCGACCCTCTTCAAGAGCTCGGGGCATATAACTTGACGAGTTGTCAAGAGTGATATTGGAGATTTAGAGGGCATGCCATTGTGCATGATTTTCGCTTTAGATATATTTCGTATTGACGAAAGTGTTAAACAAACAAATTTGAGCACTAGAAGGAGGCTCAAGAGGACCATGCATACAGCCGAGTAGAGAGAAGACAAAGTATCTACTAAGTGATTGATCGGCCGAGATAGGTCATGAGTCTATATAGGTTCGAGTTTAAATAGGTCCTGCTTTAGATAAGTCTTTCAGAAGCATGCATTTGATTTGCTAATTTTTATTGAACTTCTTACGGTACGTATGTAGATACGAATGGTGCCGAAACAAAATATTGACACGGTGTATTTAGGAAAAAGCGACTAAGATTATAAAAATAAATCTTTTTAATCCGATGCCTTTATGAAAATGAGATCAAATTCTTGTTTATAGAAGTTAGTATTATGCCTTAAAATTCACGAGTGTAGTAAACCTTCGACACCCACCTTCCTCGATGCAGATTTGTAGTTGACTAGACACATTTCTGGATGAAGTGTGTAAAATGCAATAAACGGGGATATAATTATGTGTACTATGTAGGACATCATAACTCACTAGTTCATGATCATCTGAAAAATAAAATGGATAGTGATTTTCACATGGTTCATCTTGTTTTTTAGCTAGGTCATTGGTTGGTGACCATGAGATTATGTGTGGTTTCAATTGAATCTAGTACCATGCGTAAGCAAGTGGATGGCGACACCAAGCTTAGGCACCAAAATATGTTGTCAACAGCATGAATGATAATATCTAAATCATGTGTAATTCGTTTTAGCAGACATTATAGTGTGATGGATAGAATAATCAAACATGGATTGATATAGATAGCTTCATTCTTTTCTCCTATTTGTGAAGATACTAATTACCAAAGATAACTTTGAAAAAGTATAGGGCTCGAATTTAATAAAAGAAGGAGTGAGATTTATTTTTTTAAAAAGAAAGTTCGAGACTGTTGTGGAATAACCGCGATAATATCCCACCGACTAGGTAAAGAGTGTGAATAAATCAACACTATAAACTTACCCCAAAACTAGCTTGTTGAAAATTAAAGCTGCTAAAAGAAACCAAGAATGGAACACCAAACTTTTCATATATTTTTTATAGAAACATACAACAAACTAATATGCCAAGTTGCAAATCAAATTGCTAGTTCATGCATATTAGCCAACTTGTAGAACCAACTTGCCAATTATTGATGTCTTCAATTTGCCCACTTGATATGAGCCATTATTCTCACAAATCTCCACCTTAGCGAATATGAGTTCTTCAATCTCGTCGTCAATCATGTGGAGTCTTCAAACCAACCTTCACGTTTTCATAACATTGATCAAGTCCAAACAATAATTGAACTTGATCCCACCTAGTACTTTAGTCAGCATATCTGCAGGATTCTTTGAGGTATGAACCTTCTGGATTCTAACTCCACCTTCTTCGAGTATCTCTCGTATGAAATGATACCGAACATCAATGTGCTTCGTCCTTGCGTGATAAACTTGATTCTTCGCTAAATGAATTGCACTCTGACTGTCAGAATGTATCGTCACAAATTTCTGATTGATTCCAAGTTCATCGAGCAACCCTTGAAACCAAATTGCCTCCTTGACAGCCTCTGTAATCGCCATATACTCTGCTTCCGTAGTTGACAAAGCAGTAGTTGACTGTACGGTAGACTTCCAACTAATTGGAGCTTTTGCTAGAGTAAAAACATAGCATGTCGTAGATCTTCGCTTGTCTAAATCTCCAGCATAGTCAGAATCACAATATCCTGCCACCCACTGAATACTTCCATGTTCGAATACTAACCCGACATCTACTGTGTTATGGATATATCGTAATATCCATTTAACTGCTTGCCAATGTCCTTTTCCAGGGTTATGCATATACCTGCTTACCATCCCAATGGCATGACTAATATCTGGTCGAGTACATATCATAGCATACATTAAGCTACCAACAGCATTTGCATAAGGTACTTTTTCCATGTAAGCCCTTTCTGCATCATCTTTCGGTGACATAGCAGCACTAATCTTAAATTGAGAGGCGAGTGGAGTACTAACTCGTTTTGTTTGCTTGTCGAACCTAAAACGCTTTAGAACCCTTATCAGATATTGTTTCTGAGTCAAACAAAGCTTCCTCAATTTTCTGTCTCTGACTATCTCCATGCCAAGAATCATCTTTGCTTCACCGAGATCCTTCATCTCAAATTCGCTTTTCAACCGAGTCTTCAACTTTTCAATCTCGTCTAGACTTTGAGAAGCTATCAACATATCGTCTACATATAGTAGAAGATATACGAAGGACCCATCTTGTAGCTTTTTCAAATAGACACAATGGTCGTATTTGCTTCTTGTGTACTTCGACTCCATTATAAACTTATCAAATCGCTTGTACCATTGCCTTGGGGACTGCTTTAACCCGTACAACGATTTATGAAGCTTACATACTTCATGCTCTTTTCCAACAACTTTGAATCCTTCTGGCTGAACCATATAGATTTCCTCTTCCAAGTCTCCATGTAGAAAGGCAGTCTTCACATCCATTTGAACTAGTTCCAAATCCAACTGTGCTACCAAAGCCAACAAAATTCTAATAGAGGAATGTTTTACCACTGGGGAAAAAACTTCATTATAATCAATTCCCTCTTTCCGAGCATAGCCTTTAGCTACCAATCTTGCTTTGTAGCGAACGTCATATTGGCTAGGAAATCCTTCTTTCTTTGCATACACCCATTTGCATTCAATTGCCTTCTTCCCTTCTGGGAGGTTGGTTAACTCCCATGTCTGATTCTTCTGAAGAGACTGCATTTCTTCGCTCATGGCAATCCTCCACTTCTCGTTCTCTGAGTCTCGAACCGCTTCAGAGTAAGTAGTAGGAACATCATCAGCTGCAATTGAAGATGCACAAGCCACCGTATCATTAAAGCGAGCAGGCTTTTTGGTTTTTCTTTTTGGCTTGCTAGTAGCAATTGATTCATATTGTTGTTGTCGAGGTTCTTCAGGTTGAACCTCCTCTTCTTCAAAATATCCTTCTACCATAGGAGAATCATCATAGATTACTCTATCAGCTGGTATAATTATTCTTTCAAACTCTACCTTTTTGGGAGTTCTATCTAACTGCTCAGCATTCACATTTTTCAACATGGCAGATTCATTAAAGGTGACATCCCTGCTAAAGATCGTCTTCTTCGTCTCTGGACACCACAAACGATACCTTTTGATTCCAGAGGTGATCCCCATGAATAATGCTTTCTTTCCTCTAGGATCTAACTTTGATTCCTTCACATGATAATACGCAGCGGAACCAAATACATGTAAGGAATCATAATCAGTAGCAGGTTTCCCATACCATTTCTCCAATGGCGTCTTTCCATCAATAGCAGTTGATGGCAAACGATTAACAAGGTGACACACATACGTCACAGCTTCAGCCCAAAATTCTTTACCCAACCCAGCATTGGATAACATACACCAAACTTTCTCCAGCAAGGTTCGGTTCATGCGTTCAGCCACCCCATTCTGTTGTGGTGTATGTCTGACAGTGAAATGCCTCACGATGCCTTCATCTTCACAAAATTTTGTGAAAAGATCATTTTTATACTCTCCGCCATTATCTGTCCAGAGATGTTTGATCTTTCTACACGTATGAGTTTCCATCATCTTTTTCCACTTGATGAACACTCCTAGCACTTCATCCTTTGTCTTCAACGTGTACACCCAAACTCTACGAGAAAAGTCATCAACAAAGGTCACATAATAGTATCTCCCTCCTAAAGATTTTTTCTTTGAGGGACCCCACACATCAGAGTGGACATAATCTAATATACCTTGTGTCTTGTGGATAGCTGTCCCAAATTCACCCTTGTCGTCTTCCCGTTAATGCAATGCTCACAGAGATCCAACTTACAGGACTTGAGTCCTTTCAATAATCCTTGCTTTATGAGCAAATTCAAGGATTTTATCCTTCATGTCCTAAACGCATATGCCATAGCTTCACAGCTTCTGAGTTTCTATCACTATCAATAACAGCTGCTACAGTTCCAACAACCGTTCTACCTTTGTAGTGATACGTGTTGTTTATTTTACGAGTACCCTTCATTACTACAAGTACGCCAGAGATGATCTTCATAACCCCATCTTTCGCTCTTACTTCAAAACCTTTAGATTCTAAAGTACCAACGGAAATGAGATTCTTCTTCAACTTTGGCGAATAACGAACACCTTTCAAGGTCACAATTGTTCCATCTTCGTTCTGTAATAGAACGGAACCAATACCATGAGTAGTGAGCGGAGTTTCGTCTGCCGTATAAACAACTTCCTCATGTGCTTCAAAATTACTAAAACACTCTCGATGTGGTGTAATATGATGGCTACATGCGGAATCCAATAGCCATATATCAGAAGTATTTCTACTTGACGATGTTGCTAGTGAGAGATCTGATTCTTCATCATCACACTTAGTGACATTCGCCTCAGCTACAGCTTTCCTTTTATAGTGATTGTCTTTGGTTTTCAACTTAGGACAATCTCTCTTCCAATGACCTTTTTAATGACAAAAGGCACATTCATCTTTGTTTAGTTTTTGCCTTGACTTGGATCTCCATCTCTTATCGGTGCCCCTCTTCTGTGAACGACCTCTAACTAGCAAAACTTCCGCGTCTCCACTTGAACTAATCTGCTTGTCCTTCCTTCTCAGTTCTTTACTATACAAGGAAGCACAAACTTCGCTAAGAGACACGTCATCCTTCCCATTTAGTAGAGTTGTTTCAAGCAACTCGTACTCCTCTGGAAGCGATCCCAAAAGTATCAATGCTAGATCCTGGTCTTTTAACACCTCATTCATATTCATCAAATCGGTTACTAGTTGATTAAAACTAGTAATGTGATCATTCATTGTGGTACCCGGTACATATGTGAAGCGAAAAAGTCGCTTCTTCATAAAGAGCTTATTCTGACAATTCTTCTTCAGAAATTTCTCTTCCAACGCAACCCACAATTTGTAGGCAGATATTTCTTTTGAGAAAGCATATCGTTGCTCTCTCGAAAGACAAGAACGAATCATACCACAAGATAACCGATTGATGGTTAACCAATTCCTCTCTTCGACATCCTCGGGTTTACTTTCTTCAATGGCAATGTCTAGACCTTGCTGAAAAAGAGCGTCTAGAACCTCACTTTGCCATATACCAAAATGGCCCGTGCCATCGAATACCTCCACCGCCAATCTAGCATTGGTCAAGACTGGTCTAGCCCATCTTGAAGATGCTGGATCAACCAATGTAGATGTGGAAGGTACTTTGTCAACTTTCCCGTCTACCATTTCGAGTATAAATTAATTTTCAACAGCTTCTAACAAAAGACCAATGTAATTCTTTGCTGATGTGGAAGATCAAATTAAATTGCAACCACAGAGCATACTAAGAATAACCTCGGCTCTTGATACCACTTGTTGTGGAATAACCGCGATAATATCCACCGACTAGGTAAAGAGTGTGAATAAATCAACACTATAAACTTACCCCAAAACTAGCTTGTTGAAAATTAAAGCTACTAAAAGAAACCTAGAATGGAACACCAAACTTTTCATATATTTCTTATAGAAACATACAACAAACTAATAGTACTAAAAGAGAGATAAGAAAACTACACAAGATTACTTGTGTGTGTTTTTGGTGTATCTAAACTACAAGGGAAATGCTTCTATTTATAGGCTTCAAGATTCATGCCAAGTTCTAAATCAAATTGCTAGTTCATGCATATTAGCCAACTTGTAGAACCAACTTGCCAATTATTGATGTCTTCAATTTGCCCACTTGATATGAGCCATTATTCTCACAGAGACTTGCATATTATTCAATGTTACTATGAGCTCAAATCACTAACTAGTGATCCAGTTCGCTTCACCTTCATATTGCTCAGGCAAATGATTATTTTTGCTAAATTAATCAAAATTTAGTTTTTATTTAACAGTAAGTTCTTATTTACCAATTATTTATTTATTTATTTTTTTGAACTTATTATTTACCAATTATTTAGTACTCATTTCAATGAGATCCCTATTGATTTATTACCACCCAGTGTCTCTTGAATTATCTCGTGGAAGTTTACAAATTGATGCATGTGTCACTAAATAAATGGGTTACAAAATAAATGGGTTGACTTTTCACATTTATTATCACTAAGATTTGTGATTATGCTTCGCTGCAACGAAGGGCGGGCGTTATAGGGAGGCTTTTAAAGTTTGTTGTGGAAACCAGGATAATTGTTGTCGAAGGCGGGCAAACTGATTCTCAGGAAATAGTTGTTCTAGTAAATACAAAAACTATACAGTTAGTCTTGTTATTAGGAATCAGGCTGCGACAAAACGTGTAACATCATCTGGTTTGTTACATGTAACACAATAGTCTGGTGGTTTGTTTCACATAACACAATAGTCTGGATAATAAGTTTTATGGCGAAAAGAGCGGCTTCCACCATTATATAGCTATTGTTTTTCCCTTTCTTGTTAGGTTGTTGGAGGTCAGACAGAAGGATCCTTTTTGAGGTAGTTGTTTTCCCCATCTGCTCGCTTTTCTTGAATGTGGATACACTTGTTTCGGCGACCTTGTCTAACATATCTGCTGGTGGGGTGCCTATTTACAATAACATAATAAGGAGTCGGGTGCATAGATAGAGCAATTATAATAGAAACATATAATGTAAATGAGAATTCATGAACATGTATAGCATATGTATGATGAATATTAAACATAGCAGACCTGCTGCTGATAGTGTTTTATTTGTGGTTCTGAGTCACAGAATTGACACACATTTAGATGCACATAGGCATGCTATTGGTTTGGAATGTGTGTTACTGAATCAATATCTTAAGGGTGAGGGTGCAACTATGCACATTTTGTTGGCTAGTTAGCTAGTGATAAAAGAAAGGAATCCAATGTCACATGAGAATAGTGTGTTGGTGCGGATCTATTTCAGTGTACCATTACACTTGATTGTAACACATTGTAGACGACAACCAAAGCTAGACCCCTAAAAAATGAGTTGGCGAATAGTGCTTTATTCTTTGCAGCTGCTTTGTTGTTCAGATGAGTTTGGTAACTATTTCTGGTTCTATTTGCGTAAAAGGTGCAAGATGAGATGGAGTAGAGGGAGAGGATTGAAGCTCTTCATAGGAAAAAGAACATAGTTATTGATAAGAGAATTAGGTTCATAAGTGAGCTATCTAGTCTTAGCCCAGACCAGCTTGTGCGCCGAATGATTGGCCTGCTCAATGACATGCAAGACCGTGATGTGGCAGAGCTTTGGAAGTTGCAGGTGTAGATGGATGCATCTGATGCTCATATCAATGAGATGGAGTTTTTCATACGATCCATGTGATTGATGGAAGGCGATGCAATGCATGTCTAGAGGAAGGTGTGTGTTTGTATGGTTTCAATAAACGGCAATGCTTATTCGTGTGTGTATGGTGTCAACATGCGTGTTACTTTTTTGTCTTTTATGTATCAAAAGTACGTGTTATGTTGTTTCCTTTTAGCATGTATTGTGTTTTGTTTGTAATATAGTGTATTTCGCTTTTAAGTGTGAAATACAACGTGTCTTATATTTTTATCTATTTGTGTTAGACTTATAAATTGTTATCAGCAAGTAAGGTTGTTTTTTAATAAATGCAACCAATGTACAATGTATTTGGTTTTCTTTTTTGTTAGATGTGATGTATGTGGAATATTGGTTTCTTTAGATGTTTTGTTTATGTATTATAATATGATATATGTTTTAAGCTAAAGGAGGCACAATAATAGAGCATGGTAACGTTGTGGTACTGATGGTAATGGTTTTTTTACTACTTTTAGAAAGATGTTTACAACGTCATTAAAATTGGACAGTGGTTACTGTTTGTGGTGATAGTGCTGTTTGTTAGTGTGTGACATGACAACATGCAATTACGCAGGTTTTCCTATATAAAGGGCTTTCAACAGGTTTGGTTTATCACATCTCTACTAACGTTTGTAGCTAAGTTAAAAAGAGAAAACAATAAATGGCATATCGCCCAAGATGCGCCACATTGCAGCAAGAAGCTCAGCCCGATGAATGGGACGACATGTTTGTTCGGTATTTGCAGACAGATTTGCAAGCATAGAGGCACTGGAAATAGAGAGTGGAAGAAATGTGGCGCGAGGTGAACAAGGGAGTCGTGGAGAGAACACATTTTGTACAGGAACTCCGAATTGTTCAAAGTGAGCCTATGGTGAATCAGATGGTGGCACTGCTAGGAATAATGCACGACCAAGATTGCGCTTTCCATGATCTGCTAACGGCAGAGGCCGCTAAGGCTAGGAACCGCATCTGGCAAATGGAAAGGTTGTGCAAAGGTTGTGAGGCGATTAGTCCGGCTGAAGGTTGGTGACCAATGTGCCTACAGGTGGTCGGGTTCTGTATGTGTAATAAAGTGGTTGTTGAAGGTTTATTAATATCATAACAATTATATAAAACCCTAAACGAGATCAACGCACATATAACAGAAGCGATTTAACAAGATCATAATAACACAATTATAATTAACCGAATTAGGGTTACATACCTTTACGCTAAAGCAATTCCACAAGACGAAGAACAAATCACAAATTCTAGTTTATACCGTAATATAACAAGATATAGTCTAAAGTAAGAATATATTACGATCTTGTACACACGTAATACAACGAGCTAACCGTTATTCTAGCACGTGAAAACCGAGCTACAACGATTGTAAATAATCTACCCATCAACCCCAGATAGGGGCTAGGACTAGATTACGTACACAATCGATCAACCAAGAAAAACCAACCGAAACCCTTCGTGGGTCTTGTCTTGCGATCGAACCAAAGAGAAGGAAGGGAAAAGATTTAAGTTATGTTGTGAATTATGAGGGATAAGGAGGTGTATTTATAGACCTCAACCCATTGTAGCCCAAGTAAATAAAAGGCAAATTTTGCCCCCCCCCCTTGGAGCCCTAACCGACGGTCGAACACCCCTTGTGGGGTGTACCGAAACCTTCCGTCCTTCTTTCCTTTTAATCTCTTACTATATATTATTTTAACGTTCGTTAATACTTAACTATTAATTAATTAACGATCGTTAAAGTTATATAGTTACTTGCTCGGTTTAATTTAATAAATACATAAATAAATTAATAAATACAATAAATATAATTATTAATTAAATTAACTCTTTACGTATTGTGTGCAATCCCGTAATCTCGAGTTCTATCCTATCACACGACTATTAAATATAAGTCCATAAACTTTCAGCTTCCACTTGGACATATTTCGAATATCGTGATTACATTGACTAGCGTCTAGTTACACTTAGCAATGTCTCTAGTACAACTCGAGTAAGGTCTCCTGGACAAAACCTTTTAACAATTCTGCATCGTTATTATTATCCTTTTATTTCTAATACAACGTTAATAAGGATATGACAGTCATTCCTTTCATTAACCATTCCGTTTCTCGTTCATAGATTCAGCAAGATTACCAAAACAAATTTGGGTGTGGCCACACAAACATCTTACTAATACCACGAGGGGCCCAGTTGTATTAAACTCCAAAACGAAATTGGAGGAAATAAATTCCATATTGACTACCAGCAAAACTTATGAATTTTGCAACACTTCCGAAAATAATCCTTATAGCTATCAGTTACGTTTAGCGTTAGATTATTCTACAGAGATGCACTAGATTCACAACAGTTTCCTGGTATCTCAAGTATAAGGATAACTATTTATGTTTTACTTGATGACAAAGATCCATAAAGTTAAAACATATAGTTGGGATAAGTCCAATATTCGATTCATCGAATATAATCTAAAATCGATCAATATACTTTCAAGTATACTCTATCGTTATTTTTATTTGTCTTAATTTTATAATATTCCCATATTATTAATCGACAACGGACATTTAGCATAACTTTTATTCATGGATTAAAACATGTAAAATAGGATACACTTATTAAATAATAAAAATAAACGAAACCTAATCTTTATTTCATTATATAATAATGTCATAACATCCTTTATCCAAATACTAATCACATATTTATTGCATGGGTTCGCTAGCTAGTTGCAGCCCAATCGCTTTAGCATGCTTAACTATCTTTGGTCTAGGCAAAGCCTTTGTTAAAGGATCGGCTACGTTATCATCTGTTTGAACTTTTATTAATTTGATTTCACAAGCTTCAAATTGTTCTCGGACGTAGTGATGTCTACGCATAAAGTTTCTGGCGCCTTTCATGACTCCAGGGTCATTGGAAAATATTATTGCGGCAGAATTGTCACAATACATATCTACAGGTTCTTTAATTGAAGGCATCACTCCAAGATCTTCAATAAACTTCCTAATCCAGACAACTTCCATTGCAGCTTCTGAAGCAGCCATGTACTCAGATTGAGTGGCATGCATTGCAATCGTTGTCTGTTTCTTTCTCTTCCAGTCAACTGCTCCTCCATTGATAACAAAAACGTAACCCGTCTGAGACTTCGTATCGTCTTTATCACATCGCCAGGACGCATCATAGAAACCTGTCACATTCAGTTCTGTGTCTGGTTTCCCTCCATATACCAAAAAACATATCTTTCGTACTCCTTAAATACTTTAGAATATGTTTAACAGCAGTCCAGTGGAGCTTCCCTGGATTCTGTTGGTATCTACTGACCAAGTTCTGAGCAAACGCGACTTCAGGCCTTGTGCATCTAACAACATACATTATAGATCCTACAGCCGAAGCATAAAGCACCTTCTGCATGTATGCCTCCTCTTCAAGAGTTGATGCATCCATCTCATGACTCAGATTATGCTTAACTTCCATAGGTTGAAAACCTTTCTTGGAATTATGCATATTATACTTCTTCAAAATCTTATCTATATAAGCATCTTGACATAGACCAATTAACCGTCTTTTTCTATCCCGATAGATCTTAATTCCCAGAATGTATGCATCTTCTCCTAAATCCTTCATAGAAAAACATTTACCAAGATAATCCTTAACTGCTTTAAGTCTTAGAATGTTACTTTCCATGATTAATATGTCATCAACATATAGGACTAGGAATACTACATCACTCACACTAGCTTTGCGATATACACATGGCTCATGACGATTCTGAATATCTCCAAACTTTTTGATTTCTTCGTCAAATCTTTTATTCCATTGACGTGATGCTTGCTTCAAACCATAAATGGACCTTTGAAGTTTTCACACATGTCCTGGATTCACAGGATCAACATACCCTTCTGGTTGCTACATATAGATGTTTTCATCTAAGCGACCGTTCAAGAAGGCAGTTTTAACATCCATTTGCCATATCTCATAGTCATAGTATGCTGCTATAGCAATGAGAATCCTAATAGCTCTTAAGTCTGCTATAGGAGAAAAAGTCTCCTCGTAGTCTACGCCAAAAGTTTGAGTAAAACCTTTAGCTACTAAACGAGCTTTATAGGATTGTACTTTTCCGTCCATGTCGGTTTTCTTCTTGTCCACTTATGTCTCACTACTTTAACATTCGGTGGTGGTTCTACAAGAATCCAAACATCATTTAATATCATGGATTTCATTTCCTCATCCATAGCAACCATCCACTTATCCTTCTCAGGATCAAGTATGGCAGATTTATAATTAGTGGGTTCACCTAGATCCCCTAACTCATCATCATCCTCTACGTTAAGACACATATTGCTATTTGCGTTTTTAATCCTTGCGAATCTACGCAGAGGAACTAATTCTGGTGGAACCGCCAGACTTTCTGGTTCTACATGAATTACCTCGCTAGTGCTTTCAGAAGATAATGTATATATATGACTCTCTTCAAGATCATAATTTCTCCCACTGAATTCTTGATTTACAAGATTAGATTCAAGGAACTCTTCATACCTAGCAACAATTACTTTGTTCTTAGGTAGATAATCAAAGTAGTAACCCATAGTTTCCTTAGGGTATCCTACAAAGATACATTTTACAGATAGTCGTTGGATTTTGTCACCTGATTCACGTTTCACATACGCCTCACAACTCCAGACCTTTAAATAAGACAAATATGGTTTCTTGCCATGCCATAGTTCATATGGTGTCTTATCGACCTTCTTTGTGGGAACCATATTTAAAATGCGAACAACGGATTCTAAAGCATAATCCCAAAAGGATAAAGGTAAAGTTGTAAGATTAAACATAGATCGCACCATATCCAATAATGTATGATTTCTCTTTTTAGATACACCATTTTGTAGTGGAGTATAGGGAGAAGTAAGATGCTGAACAATTCCATTCTCACTTAGATAATCTATAAACTCTTGACTTAAATATTCATCACCTCTATCAGAACGAAGAGATTTAATATTCTTCCCTAATTGCAGTTCTACTTCTGCTTTAAACACTTTGAATGTTTCAAATACCTCATGTTTATGCTTAAGTAAATAAACATAACCATAACGGCTATAATCATCCGTAAATGTTAAGAAGTAGCTAGGACCTTTCCTTGACGTATGTCTAAGTGGTCCACACACATCAGTATGTATAAGTCCATGTAGATTAGTAGCTCTTTCAATATTGCTATTAAAAGGTTTCTTGGTCATCTTTCCATAGATACAAGACTCGCATTTATCAAATGATTCATTATTGATACTTTCCAAAAGACCTTCACATTGAAGCTTTTGTTTACGAGTCTTTCCAATATGGGTAAGTCTACAATTAAAAAGATAGAAAAGTTCTTGTCAAACTTTCTCTTCTTACTCATGCTAAAGACAGATTTATTGTTCTTGGATTCATTATCATGCATGTCTATTTCAAATACACCATTCACAAAAGTTACATTAAAATAGAAAATACCATTTTTCCAAACACAAATTCTGTTATTATCAATTGTGTGATACAAGTGGGACCTGCACTATGCGCAAGCTGTGCGAAAAACCGCTTCTTTTTTCCGGTTCTGAAACAACTTGGGCGAAATAGGGTTCTACCGTGAACAAATCCATTGTTTAACAAACAAGAAAAGAAAATAACACCCCTAACAATTATAGGTGCATAATGACAATCATTTAAACTCAGTACTAAACCCGAAGGTAAAACTAGATTAAATGTTCCTATAGATTCAACCGCTGTTTGTGCGCCATTGCCCACTTGCAGAAATTGTTCCCCATAGGAAAGCTTCCTTTCCAGATTAAATCCCTGCAGCGTATTACAAATGTTAATACCGCATCCCGTATCATATACCTAGGAATTTAATTTGTATGTTAAATTGAAGAATTCAATCATAAATAAAGTACCTGAAGCTGCAGTGCTCTGCTCAGACTTCTTCTTTATTTCTCGTAGTTCTTCGAGGTAAAGAGGGCAATTCCTCTTCCAGTGACCACTTGCCTTGTAATGGTGACAAGTCTCATCCTTTTGAGATTGACTCTTCTTGACAAAGTTCTGCTTAGGTTTCAGTCGCAACTTGTTTGCCCTTATTACCCTTGCCTTTGCCTTTCTTCTTATTCGCTTGCGGTTTTGGCCTACTCACTCTACCCTTTTGTATGGTTAGTACAGAAGGCGTAGCGGTAGATGCCTTATCTTTCAACCCCTTTTCATAGTCAATGAGCATTGCATGCAAATAATTAATTGTCTTCCTCGTGCAATGCGTATTATAGTTTCTAACGAAATCATTGAAGTTCTTGTTAAAGGACCTATTGATCAAGTTAATAGCCATATTTTGATCATAGGGTTGTCCCAGTGCAATGAGCTGTTCCATATAACCCCTCTTCTCCAAATAATGGGCACTTACAGACTTTCCTGGAGCTTGCTTGCAGTTATGCAAAGCATCTACCAAGTCGTAGATCCCCACAGCTTGCGGCTTCTCGAACATAGCCTTGAGCTCATCAAGCATTCGCTTAGGTGAAAATAGCTCATACTTCTGTTGAAGTGCAGGAGCCATTTTTCCTAGCATTAAGCAAGCCACCTCAGAGTGCTTCTTAACACTAGCAGCGTGTTCAAGCCTTTGCGCATCAGATGCTCCTTCAGTAAGATCCTCCGGATAGGGAGTAGTCAAGATACCGATAGTACCCGCTGCTCTAAAGATAATTCTTAGCGAGCGATATTAATCATTGAAGTTTGGGCCAGTAAGTTCAGGACGTTCAAAGAAAGCTTTGAACGCGGAACTTATCGTGTTATTGGTGGGTTGAGACATTTCTACATAAATAAGTTCAAATATTAGTATTTTCGATAACAAAATACTTTCAAGAAAATAAAATTACCCCGATATAAAAACTGTATTATTTTCTTTGAATTCTAGAACTATATTTACATAGATCCATTACATTAGTTGATCTGCTAGTAATGAATGTACTCAACATAGCGACTTGTCGAACAATTCAATTGACAAACAATTTTCAATTTCTAGATATTTAAGGGATTTACATTTCCAAAAAAACGTTTTGCATTGTAAACATGTTTCATCCCTTATGAATGCATTAAGTTTTCATATCTCACTGAGTAACTTAATTAAGTCGTCTAATCTGAGTAACGTAAAACCATCATACGAATTCTCACTCTACAAACGGTTTTATCTCCATCACAACATCACCCAAAAATCTCATTTGATGACGGAGTAATTTTAATTGTTCGTCAATTAGGAGCATTCGACTTAAATTTTATGGGTATAAATTTTGATGTCAAAATTAATGTATGGAGAAGCATGCATACAATCTCCATATCATAAGTTTAATAAAATATTTAGTAAACTTTTCACAAGATTAAATTTCGTCATAAATTATGTTGCGGTATTGGTTAAACCAATTAAAGAATTTACTCACAACTATTCACAACGTACTTTTGCTAGAACTCGGCTACGCACAAAGCAATACCCTTATTCATTGTGTTTCAGATGTGAATTTATGATAAATCACCCTTAAGGTATAATTCAATTAATAATCGTAGGTAATTTCAATTTGACGCACAGGCGAGCCGGGAATTTGGTCAACGACTAATGGCATAACACCTCCTTCCTTAACCAGGTACATGACCAACAGTGCGTTAAACTCACTTTATAGTTTGTCAAAAAGAGTAGGCCGTTAGATTATTATTGCAATTCTCCAATCAACGTATTTATATGTAATTTAAATCTCTAACAAATCATTATTTTAATATGATTTAGTCCATATTAATTCTTTTCATAAAAAACCCTTGTTTACAACAATTCAACAATTTTATATAAACAAGTAAAAAAAACTAAATCATAAACACAAAATAATAGTTTATATGTGCAATAAAAGAATCAAATAGCCACATGCATACGATTTATTCAATAATCATCAAATCTAGGTCTTTATATTCATATAAAAGTCTTCCCCAATTCTAGATTTATTGAATCGAATAATCATGTAGCACATAAAATCATATAAACATATAATTTTACGATCCATGAAAACATACACGTAATCATGGATTCCCCGCAGTTCTTAACAACTAAATCTCTATGGATCGTAACCATACATGATATAACAATTAATCATGCAATTTAATCTAAAATTATCCCACATGTAATTTAGGGTTTCAAGACAATTTTTTTTTAATTAAAAATTCAACCAAAACCCTAATTTTTAAAAACAAAACCCTAATTTTATGAAAACCTATAAAACATGTAGTTTTAACTCAAAACAATTATTAGTTAAAAAACTTTAGATTTTCGATAATTATAACATGTTAAAACGGCTCTCGATGCCACTGAAGGTTTATTAATATCATAATAATTATATAAAACCCTAAACGAGATCAAAGCACATATAGCGGAACAAGATCATAATAATAACATAATTATGATGAACCGAATTAGGGTTACATACCTTTTCGCTAAAGCAATTCCACAAGACGAAGAACGAATCACCAATTCGGGTTTATACCGTAATATACCAAGATAAAATCTAAAGTAAGACTATATTACGATCTTGTACACACATAATACAACGAACTAACCGTGATTCTAGCACGTGAAAACCGAGCTACAACGCTTCTAAATAATCTACCTAACAACCCTAGAGATGGGGTAGGACTAGATTACGTACACAATCGATCAACCAAGAAAAACCAACCGAAACCCTTCGTGGGTCTTGTCTTGCGATCGAACCAAAGAGAAGGAAGGCAAAAGATTTAATTTATGTGAATTATGAGGGATAAGGAGGTGTATTTATAGACCTCAACCCACTGTAGCCCAAGTAAATAAAAGGCAACTTTTGACCCCCCTCCCCCCATTGGAGCCCTAACCGACGGTCGAACACCCCTTGTAGGGTGTTCCGGAACCTTCCGTCCTTCTTTCCTTTTAATCTCTTACTATATAGTATTTTAACATTCGTTAATACTTAACTATTAATTAATTAACGATCGTTAAAGTTATATAGTTACTTGCTCGGTTTAATTTAATATATTAAATAAAATAATTAAAACGATAAATGTATTTATTAATTAAGTTAACTCTTTACATATTGTGTATAATCCCGTAATCTCAAGTTCGATCCTATCACACGACTATTAAATATAAGTCCATAAACTTTCAGTTGTGTCATCTTGATGGCTAGCGCACCTTTCCATTCTGTTGTGTGAGTGGCTTTAGTAATAATTGTCCAGCATCGAGTATGTAATAAAGGCTAAGACAGGCCTGTATGGCTTGGCGTTTGTAATTTCCGTACTGATAGTTATGTTGATGCATTGTCAGAGATTTGATTATTTGGTTTAATATATCGTTATGTGTAATCTGTGCATGTGGTTGTGGAAAGTGTGTGTTTTTTGTTTCCTATATACGAGCTAAAAAACTAACATGAAAGTAATGGGAGTGGCGAGTTATAACAGACGCGTGGGAGAGAGTGATACCTGGTTCATCGTTATGTATTTCATGCCCAGGGCTGAGGGGCATATTTTGTTGTGTGTTTCTGGTGCCGGGCAAAGGTTAATGTTCTGCTACTAGTTGTGAAACTCCTATGATGTTGTCATGGGGTTAGGGAAAGCGAGGCAAAACATAAACGAATTGTTTTATTCGAAAATAAGCATACCCTCTGGTGATGTACAGGTTGGTTGCACATGTGGCACCTGTACATTTCCCCTGGTGGAGGCGGGATAGCTAAAGATTTGGCGGTTTGTGTTATATCTGACTTGATGTTCTTTCCTCCTAACGCCTTTGGCTGGTCCAATTCATGCAATGGTTTTTTGGCAAGGACCTTGTCTACATTGAACTCCCATGACCCTTTCTTTGTCGCTGGAAAAACCCAGATTATAAATGTTTGTGTTTGGCCAATTACACATGTAATTTCACTTGGAATGGTACGCCTATCAGATTCCCTATACTTGGATGCCAAATCAAAGCAGTGATGTCCTATGATCTGGAGGCCAACTTGAGCGAAGAATGTGAAGTTAGCCTTTGCAGTTATGTCATGGACACCAGCTTTGAAATTGTACCTGTTGGGGGCATAGTAATTAGAAATGGCTGTTACAGGAGGTCGATTATTTAGTGTTGATGTGTCGTAAGTAAGATTTCCATACCTGAAATCGAGGTTTTCTAATTCTCCGTGGTCCTCACAGACATAGGTCCCAAAAAAGTCTATTAGGCTCTTTATGAATTTTGTGCATCCATATAGTACCAGATACTGTTTCAGACAACGGCCGTAATAGTTGTGTCACTAGTGAACTCAAACCCATGAGGAAAACAACGTGTTCTCTAACTATGGTCGTGAAGGGTATATTTTACAGTTTAGTATGTGACGCACCTTGAAACTGTTAGGTTTCTGTGTTAACAAAGCATAGAGAGGCTAGATGTTGGGTTTCTTCTTGGTCTCTGGTTCTCAGAAGTGATATTTAGTTGCATGTAGCATAGGACTTGATTTAAAGCGTTCGACAAACATGCGTATTAGTGATTGATATACAACATGTGAGAACAAATGAAAGGGCTGGTGTAACTTTGTAAGGAGTGTTAGACAAATAGGAAGATGTACGCATTTTTTGCTTCTTCGACCTTAGGTGTCTCAGGGTTAATGTAATAAAATGTTTCAGGCGTGCTGGAAAGCTCCAAACCTGCAATGGGTCAGGATAAGGTGTAATGTTCCAACATTTCTTGTGACTAATCAAATTCTAGGTTATAACAAACCTTTGTAGTCGGTTGCACGACACGATGTAATAACAAGCATTACAGGAGGAGGGAGCTTTTCAATTCCCTCTTTGTTAAATTTTAGAGCGAGGGTATCCTAGAGAGTCAATTCAACAATCGTCCCACTGTTAAAATGGGGAGAACACCCCAAAAAAACAAAACAAAAAAGGGATCAAAAGGGTGGTAATCGTGAAAGCCCATGTTAGGAACATAAATAGAGCAATGTATGCTCACTTTAAGTATTCAATATCAATCTTTCGTCTAATGCTTCCTCCCCGAGGCAAGTCGCCAATCAAACGGATACACCGAGGTAATCTTAAAACAGGAGCATGAAATTTGTTAGACAAATAGAATATAAAGAAGAGACCAACTTAGTTGTTATTTATATTTGTCAAACGTGGGTAAACCATTCTGTTATGCTCGTCTCGGAAGGCCAACCTAGAACTCAGCTGGTTGTAAGAAACGAATTCAAAATAATGGTCCAGGCAGTTTTTATGTGCCTTCCAAGAGTTTGAACTTTGTAATTTTACCAAATCTGAGAGTTGTTTGCCTTTGGAGTGTTTGTTGGAAGGGTTTGTTTTCTCACAGAATAAATTCTGTTATGCGGAACACCTTCCCATATCCAAGATGAGATTCAAAGTACGCGGCGTTGGCGGCGTCCATGTTTACTTGAATAGCATCTCCCATAAGCACGTGTCAAGAGCATATTAATGATAGTGTGGGTTTTATTTTTCCTCCTTTCGTATAATCCAAAAGCCTTACCTGCTTGTCGATAAGCATACAGTTGTAATGTATGTCTTTCATTGTTGGATAGATTTTGGTTGGCATGGTTTTGGTCATTCATTTACGATAGACTCTTGCTTCAAGTACACATCCTCTTTTTTCTGGCGCCAAAGCATAAATTGGCGCCAATGCAGTTGTACTTGCGCTAGCCATAACGAAGAGTTACCTGCACTCCCAACAAAATAAAATGGTGTTAAGCAACCACAATAACATTAAAGTTGTTTAGTTGGTTTCTAAAAGTTGTGTGTGGAGAGCAGTCAGTAGAAAAAAGACCCGGGGGCGACATACACGAAAGACAGTTAATATCATTGTTACATGGGGGAGCATAACTTTTAAGCAAACACTATTAAACTATTTACCAGTAGGTAGAACGCACATATTGCACACATATCAGGGCAGGCACATAACAATTAAAAGCAACTATTGTAGAAAACATAGTTTTCGTATGGTATATATCATATTAAAAGTAAGCAGTGTAGACAGTGTAGTTTCTGTAGAGAAGCAGAGCACGATATTATTGTTAGAATTTATGATTCCAGAAAACGCTTGTGTTTATATGTGTTGAAGGAAATCTCTGTAAACAATTTTTTTGTGGTGTTTGGAGCATTATTTTATGGCTGATGGATGAGTATTTTCAATCCGTCTGAGGAAGTGGCCCTTGAGAGGGCAACATAAAGCTTACCATAGCTAAAGACGGGTTTTAGTAGGGTAGACACCTATCTTTGACAGGGACTTCCCTTGACTTATATTTATTGTCATGGCATAGCACAACTTAACCGAGAATTGTTTCCGTTTAAAAGTAAAGGATAGGTTCGGATCCTGGCGAGGTAATGGGATTCTGTGGATGAAAACCTTTTCTCCAACCCGAGTTCTGGTAATGATCTGAGCCTCTATTAACTTTGACTTAAGCGACCGGACAATCATCCGTGTCCCGTTGCACAGGCCGCCTGCTAAGTTTAAGTTTTTAATAACATGATAGGATAGCCGACATTTAGTTGTTACTCATGCGGGGAAACCGGGGAATTGCAGTGTTTTCAAGAACTCGGGTGGATATAGCATGTTTGTTTTCGAGGTATCGCCTCCATTTGGATATACAGTGTCGTTGCATAAGTACGTACCTGATTCTCCGGGGATGTGTGACAGGATTTGATTCTTGATAACATTTGTGGTTTCATTTCTAGGACACACAATCGCCTTATCTTGAAACAAACTTGCAGTTGGGTTCTTTAGAGTGTCCTCGTCGTAGATAAATTTTATAAGCTCTACAAGCCCGGTATCGTCACCGGAAACACAATATTATGATGGTATGGATATATAATTAGCTCTATCTGGTTCTTCCTCATCTGGATCTCCTACTTCACCATTCCCAACTCCAAGGAGCCATGCAGCAAATTGTTGCGCTTTTTTCTTTTTTCAGATGCACTTAGGTCATCTCGCATTAGTCTCATGTTTTGAGTTAGTGTGTGAACTTTGAAGTGTTTCCATAGATCCGACTGGGAGATGGATAAGGTTATGAGTTCTAGCCTGGAAGCCCCCTTTTTAACAAGAAGAGTTTGGCGGAAGTCTCGACCTAAGACGGCAGTTTTTCCACCGAAGAAAAGTTCAGGCTTACCCATTAGGTCTTTAAGACTTTGGTCCAACGCTACAAAACATCGTCATTATTCATTCGCGCTTCGTCCCAAATAATAACATATGTATCACCCAATAGACGACCCAGCTGTGTTTTCTTTTTGATGTGACACATTGACTCGTCTGTTAATTCAAGAGGTATCTTAAACCTAAGATAGGTCGTACGTCCAACGAGAAAAAGGAGGGACGCAATTCCAGATGAAGCGACGGTCAACATGATTTTTTCTTGTGATCTCAACGCGCATGTGAAGGTTTTCCACATAAACATTTTTCCCGTTCCACTGTGACTGCAAACAAATATAAGCTCTTGCAGGTTTTGTGCTGATGCCTAAACAATAGTCGTAAATTTTACGTTGGCCAGCATTCATGTAAAACCCGCATTAAAAATCCTAAGATCATTAAATGCACGAAATTACGGTTAAAGTTAAATTTTATAATTAATATACGCCATATATCACGAATATTTAATACGAACAATTTGTATATTAATTAATTATCGTATTTAAAATGTATGTAAACACGATTATAAATGCACGATAAGTATTCACGAATAATTCTTAAAGATTACAAGTTATTAAACACGAACATTAAATGAACACACATGATAATATTTTAAGTCACGAAAAATAAAAGAAATGTTATATGTGTGTGTGTGGTTAGGCGTCCAAACAAGCAAGGGAAAAGGCCAAAGGCCCAATCAAACAACTAAACCTAAATCACAGAAGAATTAAAAACCCTAAAAAAATTCCTCCTTCTCCTTTTCTTTTCTTGGCCGCGGCTCACACCCAACACTACAAGGAAGATCGTTTTTTATATTTGATTGATACAATATCGTGTTCGTTCATCTTGTTAAATCACGTGTGGTATCTCGAATTCCCTTTTCTTTATTTGTTTTTAATTTATTTATGTATGAACATTAAAAATAATCCAAGAACATGTAAATTAATCATGGATCTAACAAGTTTAAAAACAAATAATGGTTTTATGGGGGGTGTTTCTCTCGATCACAGCCCAACCGAGACCATGAAGGTCTCGGTGGTGTCGCGTGAACCACCATCCACAAGCTAATGCTAGCGATGGTGGTGTTGTGGTTGGCAGCCGCAAGGACCAAGACCCACATCGGGGTTCTTGGCCTAGCGGTGGGAACCGAGACCCATGGTGGGTGCTCGGTGGGTACTAGACGCAGGCAGGGGGAACCCCAGCAGTGGCTGGGGGCTGTTTGGTTCGGCACAACAGCGAGCCAAGAGCATTTGGCTCTCGGTGAGTTGTTTGTGGCTCCGACGAGTCATGGCAACGAGGCCGCAGCCCTTGGGCTGTGGTGCTCGGTTGTCGGGTCTCGGGTGGGGGCTCGGGAACTTGACATTTTCAAAAACACGTAATTAAACCGATATGTAATTATAGTTTATGTTATGTTTTAATTAATTAATTTGGGGTTGAATTAAAATAAACTTAGGTTATGTTTATTTAAATAAAACTATGATATAACATGTATGTACATTTACTTAAATAAACTTATGATATAATAATTAATAATTTAATTATTCATGAACATAGATTTAATTAATTAAAACTTAGGTTAATTAATTAATATCTTTTATGGTAAAGTTTAATAACATAGAACATGTAATATTATTAATTAATATTAACTTATAATAACATGACATGACATTATTAATTAATAATAATAAGATAAGCTAATTATTAATTATTTATTAAACTTTATAGTATAATTATACATGATATAAAATAAGCATACGATTAACTATGAAAACATGTTAATTATGGAATTATGCTATTTATAGAAACATGCTAAATATGGAAACTTTCTAGTTTTGAAAACTTACTAATTATAGAAACTTTCTATTTTTAGAAACTGACTATTTAAGGAAACTTACTATTTTTGGAAAGTTGCAATATATGGAAACCTACTATTTTAAGAAAGTTACTATATATAGAAACCTGCTATTTTTAGAAAGTTACCCATTATGTTATAACAAGTATTATAACACTTAAAACATGAAACACATGAATCTAAAACACATAAAACTATAAGAAAACACATGATTAAGACATGAAATACTAAGACAAGACAAGAACAAGTATAATAAGTATGAACACGTCAAATAAACTAAATAACAAGTATGTATAAGTAAGACTGACTCTTATTCATGTCCCTTCATTATGTAGCTATTATGAAGTCGGAGCGATCTTCTACGTTCGTTTTCGTCTTCATTTACTAGACATAAGGTACGGATATTCCGTCCTTCAGTAAGGACATATTTCTTCCTTTATTAGGATTCCCCGTTTGCAGCCATCTGTTTTCCCTAGTAGTTTAAGTGTCGTAAACACATCAGTATATGTATGATTATTTTAGATTGCCTGAGCTATATACATGCATGCCAGTTTCACCTAGTTATGGGGGCTTCATAACCATAGCACTCGAGGCACCAGTGTTATGACTCTTTTGCGGTGAGAGTGATTGCTCGCAGCGTCCCTTTACAGTATTTGGCCTATGTTATTATTATCATGTGGAGCGAATGGGTGCATCATAGGACAAGTAGTATGATTTTACGGTAACTGCGGTGTGTGCCTTGCATCCGTTATAGGAGCTGATCCCTCCATCCATTTTATATATTAATTAGAGGCAACCCCTCTAAATGCATGACGAGGTCACCCCTCTAATTATTCATGCACGTTGATATAACATGACCTATATGGGCTCCGGGCATATTTAAAGTGCAGATTTTCAAGATAAACTAAACATAAGTCTTTTCAGAAACATAAATCAGTCTTATGAACTTAAACCAGGTTTTTCAAGACATACATTTATTCCGTTGCTATTCATTTCATTTCATTACTTGCTTATGTTTATGCTTTACGTTCTATGTTATATATCCGCACACTGGGCGTATTGCTCAGGCGTATTTCTCTTTCCATGTCCCAATACGGCAGGTACTAAAGGGCAAAGCTAGGATTTCAAAAGAACGTGCATGGAATGAGGCGCCAGTCTTCTTTCATTCTTCAATGCATTTACATACTTTTGCTTTTCTGGACATTGTTTAGTCCTTTCCTTTACATTCATACTTATGCATTTCGCGTGTGGAGCTTATGTGGATCCGATGTTTGTTTCCGAATTCTTTTATGGTCATTTATTGTTTTAGACATTTACCTTACATACTTTGATGATACGCTATAATTATCCTGTGATATTCCGTTTATCAAATGAGGTGTTACAATTCAGCTTGGGAAGAGCCTCAATGGTTTCTTGTAACAATTCTTTCCGGTTATAACCCTTCTCTTCCATCAACAGCTTGTTTTTTAGTTCATCCAAAAATCTTTGTAATGGGTATGGGAGACCAAATTCTAGCAATGTCTTACCATAGTCAGTCAAACTGACAGGATGTCATATAAAATTTACCCTTTCTATTCAGAATCCTTCATAAAATATCCCAGGATACCTACGGCTGCGGATACACTCGCACCAATGTCATCAAACATACTTACCTAGTGTTTCTCCCATAGCTTGCGGGGGTCTGCAATCTCGCAAAACAAAAGCATTTGTGAAAACAGGGTCCTTGTTTTAGACGCAGATGCATGACCAAAGGTTTCCTCGAGAGGAGACCTAGTGCATTGCATGCTACACGGTAAGTAGGGTAAACCTGATGGTTGACGGTTCGAACCTTTGTTGGTGATGTACAACTTTTTTATTTAGACGGGAGAATACTAAAGGAGAAGAGTTCGCCAGCGCTAGGATGAACAAAGGCGAGTCTCCCAAATGATTGTTTGGTTTCAACATCTCTTGGTCTCCAACTTTTGGATTCAGTGTACCACTGATGAGATGGCATTTATACATGATCTCATCGTTCTTTTCGGGCTTAAAATGCATAAAAATGTCATAAATATACCATATATATGCTTGTGTTTGTTGCTTGTGTATTTTAGGTATGGATATCGTGAAAATGACAAAAGATCACAAGAAACAAGGAAAAACGAAGACGAGAAATGAAGCCGCACAATGAACCGGGCCCTAGTCTATAATTTTCCAAGATAAAGTCCTTGAAGTATTGAAGATGTTCAAGAATAATCCCTCATAAATGAAGAAATGACACTTAATGCCCTTGTATATTTATAATTACATGTTTGGTCCCTTAATTTTGTCAAAATTACAAAAAGGTCCCTCAACTTTGGAGAATTGGCAAGTTTAGTCCCTCATAAATGAAGATTTGTCAACTATTTTCCTCCTCAATGTCAAACATACAAGAAAGGTCCTTTAACTATCAAGCATGTTCAAGTTCAGTCCTTGAAGAACCAAGAAAATGACAAAACAACCCTTGGAATTCTTTTTGGAAAATGCTTGTGGCAAAAATATCAATTGGCAAACTTATTTAACAAAGAAAACGGGTTTTGCTACACTTAAAACTTCAAATGCAAGAAACAAGAACTTCTAGGGACCAAAGTTGCCACAATCAAAAGTTCAAACGAAAAAAGGGCGCCATAACAGTTACTACAGCAATTACAGTTACTATGTCACATTCTTATTACCCAGGTTTAAAAAGACACACAACAAAGGGTAAATTGCAATTGCTTGGACTCACGTGTGATTCACCTCACACGAATCATATCCTACCTCTAAAATTTACCTTCCCACTAACAGAGAGATCCCACAAGTCCTCCCTTGCACCACTTATGAGGCGACAGGTTTCCTAAAGAATGACAGCTGGCCAATCCAACGACCCATAACCATTACTTGATCCCTAAGAAAAAATAGAAGGCTATGATCATCCAAAGACATCTCATCAACAACTCAAGGGCACATTCGGTTTTTCATCACTTAGGGTTTAGGATTTGTAGGATTCTAGAATCATCTCCCAACTAGTATAAAGAGAGCCCCAACCTGTGGTGCGCCTCTTGTTCCAGACTTTGCTATTTTCTTTTGTAATTCCTTTTTATTCAAATAAAAGTTGCTATTTTGTCTCAAATATAATTCCTTTTTATCTTGTTAAAAGTTGGTTTTTAGTCTAGCAAGTCTGTATTCCATAATCTTCTTGTTCATGTTATGCAGTTGTGTTTGAGGGTTTTCAAAAGATTTTAGTTTAAAAGATTTTTGTGAAAAAAGTTGTTTAAAGAATCAAAAATGAAAACCAGTGGTCATATTATTCTTACTGTTTAACCTTGTTAATTCTGAGCAGGCATATTTGGAAGCTTGTGCACAAGCGTGCACATAAGCTCAAAAACTCAAGGGTATGGATTGTGTCCCTTGAGGTAAGTCCTCTTGTCTAATTTTCTGAAATATTTTATGGTATATGATTTTGTAAACTAGTGGTTTAATCTATATGTTTTTGCTTGCAATCTATTGTTTGAGGGATATGTGATATAGATCTGTGGTATTCTTGGATATTTATGGAGTTTTTCAGAATACAGTTGTGTAAAATCTGGATTTCAACATATAAAGGGGTGTTTGGTTTTGGGTATAAAAAACTTTGGGTGACACAAGGGAGTTTTAATCCAGTCAAACACACTCTAAATAGGTAGTAACAAGGCTTATCAGTAAGTTGTTTCTAGTTTGATGGTTTAAAATAGGATTTGAATGTTAAAATTTGAATAAAAATAGTCCAGCAGTCAACAGGTCATATAGGGTGTAATATTGGACTTAAGACTTTGAATCTTGGTCATTTGTTAGTTAATATGTTAACCTAGGTTTGTGTGCTAGTTAGTTGAGGATTGTTTGAGCTTTTTGTGAGTTCTGCTTGTTTAAAATTCGTTTGGTGACCATCTGCATCAGCAAAAGGCCCCATACCCACATCTAGATTACAGCAACTGAATATTGCCTTTTCTATGTGATTTGCTTGCCTTGACTTGTGCTTTTTCCTGCTTAACTTGACTCCCTACACTCCACTGAGTGTAGGGGTGCCCTTGGTTCCACAAAATTCCAAAAAAAAAATAGCTCTTAAAATCGTCTTTGTTGTTTCTGTGGTCAAGCAGTGGGAACCAAGTTCTCACTGGTAGCATGAATCATCCCACTGCTGGGGATAAAGACAAAGTGACCAGACCTGTCACTTTCAGTTCTAGTTTCTTTTGTCTTTAGTGAGCTTTTTTGTGAGTTTTAAAAAAAATTATTTTTCCCTGTCTTGTTATTTTATTTTGTGAATTTTATTAGGTTTATTTTTATTTTACTGTCTATTTGGCATTTTTAGAATTAATCCTAGTTTTAATTAGTTTTTATTAATACTGTTTTTGTCTTTTAGTGTCAAAAATCATTATTTTTCAGTTTTAAAAATTTTCTTAGATTAAGTTAATTATTTTAATATTTTTAGATTAAAAAGTTCACTGTTCACTTTATTTTATTATTTTTAGATTTAATTTAAGTTTAAATAGTTTTTAATTCAAACTGTTTGGTCTTTTACTGGTAAAAATTACTTTTTTCAAACTTGTTCATTTTTTTACTGTTTAGATAATTAATATAGGATTTTTGAAAAAGTAAATTTATTTTTAGCATTATTTTATTATTTTTTATCATTATTTTAGTTTAAAAAGTGTTTTTAGTGTTTTAAAAATAGAAAAATACTTTCTAAAATTTAGGAAAAATACTTTTTAGTTTTTATATAATATAAGTAAGATTCTCATTTGATAAAATTATATTTTGAATTTATTTTTGATTTTATTTAATTTTGAGGCTTTAAAATAACATTTAAAATTGAATATTAAATTGGGAATAAGTTTTAAAATATTTATGTCAAATTTTTATTCTTATTTGTATTATTTTAGATTTGTTTTTCATTATTAATAATTTTTTAGATTAAATTTTTAATTTCGTCACGTTTTTACGTTTTACGTTTTATAATTTGTCGTAGTATAATTCTTATCGTAACCGTCATCATTTTCATTTTTCCTTTGTCTCAACAATATTAATCCAAAATCATACAAGTTTTTCACATACAATAAACCTCCTTGAGAAACGAAGTTTCACACACCTTGTGGGTCATTAGTGCTTGGTTTTCATTCATCGACACTTAATACTTACCGCTTATACGTTCTTTTTCCTAAAAGATGTATTTTTACTACAATCATTTTGGCGCCGCTGCCAGGGAGGTGTGTTGTGATTAATTTAGACCATTTTGTTTTTAATATATAGACATAAATAGTATTTGTGTTACTTAGAACTCTATTAACACTTATTATCGTTTTTCGTTTTCTTTGTGAATTATTATTACTATATTGTATATGTATCACAATTAATCCAAAATATCTCCAAAAGTGTGAAAGCACAACCTTAAATGGGATTTGATCTCTTAATTATTGTATTCGAATCTCAAACAAAAAGTAAAAGGCTAAAATAGATAAATACTTTCTATTAACTCGATTTTGAAAAATACGAACTTTAAGGTGAATAGATAGGAAACGTGCTATAAAAGGCCGTTAAAGGGAAGCTAGGTACTTAAGTGCTTCGAGCCACCTCATTCCCCCCGTTCACTTGTGAGTATTTGATCTTGAAAGCTTATCGAGGGTTTTGCCGCCCAAAGTATTATTACGTATCATATATATTTGCTTGGTTTCTTGTGATTAAAATCTCTTGAACGTTTTGGTTTCCCACCAACGTTCTAAAGTCAATCGAAGGCGTTCACTCCACGTGATCGTTTTCATTCTTTGAGGCTCCTTTAATCAAGAGTTTTTTTCGAGGAGAGATTAGGTAGATTGTTGTCTACATAATACACACAAAATCCAAAAAATTAAAAACAATCAAAAACACCAAAAAATTGAAAATCAACAAAATTCCCAAAAGAATCTTCTTTGCTCACCTCCACGTTCTACGTCAAGTTTATGAAAACTCGTAATCAAGCAAAACGAGCTAGCAAACATCGTCAAAAGGAAGGAAATCAAGATCCTTTGATTGAAGAAGAACCTCCAATTGTCGAACCCGTTGTAGAACCAATAGTCACCCTGGCTAATCGTACTATGATGGAGTTGCTTCAAGCATCCACCGAGGGTTTTGGAGAAGCTATTGTGATTTCCGCCACCCCTGCGGAGAATTTTGAGATCAAGACGGGTTTAATGTTGATGCTACAAGCAAACAAGTTTCGCGGACATGAAAAAGACAACCCACATTATCACATACGGAATTTCAATCGTCTCACCGCAACAAGCAAGTTTAAGGATGTTCCACAAGACACCATTAAGATGATGTTGTTTCCATACTCGTTAGATGGACCCGCAAAAATTTGGCTCGAGAAAGAACCGCCAAATTCAATTTTGACATGTGGTGATCTCGTCTCTAAGTTTGTGAACCAATTTTTCCCGCCATCTAAGACGACACATTTGAAAAATGAGATTTCAAGGTTTACGCAAAGATCTAATGAAAGTTTTTTAATGGCATGGGAACGATTTAAGGAAATGTTACATGAATGTCCTCACCATGATTATTCCGAATTGCATCAAATTGATACTTTTTATAATTGGCTTAACGATCATGAACGAGACTATTTGAATGCCGCCGCTAGTGGTATTTTTTGTGCAAAACTACCGATGAAGCTTTAAAGATTATCGAGAATAGATCTAAGGTTTATAACCCTCGTAACACACCGAGTGTTGCCACTATGGGTTCATCTTCATCATCTCGTATCATGAATGCCTTACAAGATGAAGCAAATGAGGAGAATCAGTTTTTCGATAGATTTTCGACGCTTATGACTCATTGGAAAGCACAAGATGCTTTGTATTCCGCATCGGTTAAAGCGGTTGAAAAGAGTTGTATATCTTGTGGTGTAGCTCATGATTTTTTCGAGTGCATTACCACCGGTGGTAACACTTCGAGTGCTTACGTAGCAACGAGAACTTACAACCAAAACGGCCAAGGTTCCCGCCCAAATCAAGCTCCCCAAAATCAAAATGTTAACAACTATCGAAACAACAATCAAAGTGGTGGTTATCAAGGCAATCAACGTAACAATAACAAGGGTAATTACCAAAGTGGGAACAATGGACAAGTGCAAAATCAAAACCAAAACCGTGATTTTCAAAATAATACACAAGGTTTTCAAAATGCTCACACTAAAAATCTTCAAGGAGAATTTTTGGATTATGCTAAGTCAAATGATGCTAAGTTTGATAACATGCAACGAGAAATGATTAGATTAAGGTTCGAGTTGAAAAATGAGCTTAAAAATGAACTTGCTAATGAACTGAAAAATCATGCTAATAAAATGGAAGGAAATGTTCAACGTCTTCAACAAAATAAACAAAAGATAGAACAAGGTCAACATGAGATTAAGCAAGAGTTGTTAAAAGCGGATAAAAGGTAATCTAAATTTGAAGATCGAATGTCTAGTATGTTTGAAGCTATCATGTGTAAACCCTCTTCCTCGGGTGGTCTTCCAAGTGATACCATTGCAAACACGAAGGGATGAATGAAGGTTATTACTGCTCGTAGTGGTAAAACTTTCAAAGAACCAATCTCTCATCCTAGTACTTCTATGGAGAAGGAAATCGAGAAAGAACCCAAGGTGATGGTAGAAAAGGAGCATATCACAAGCCCACGAAGTACCGCTCAAACCACACCTATGGTTGAACCAATACCAATTGTGGAACCCGAGATTCCAAGGCCGTTGCCTATGCCCAAACCCACACCACCCTTACCTTAACCCTCGAGACGAAACAAGGAGAAGTTACCAGAACGTAATAAACAACAAATTGAGGTTTTTATCAAAATGTTTCAACAAGTGCATTTTAATGTGAGTTTAGCCGACGCGTTGTTATACATGCCTCGTTTCGCTTCCACTTTTAAAGGTATGATGAACGATAAAGAGAAGCTTTCTAAGCTATCTAATTGTTCTTCGGTTTATCTTAACCGAATGACGGAAAAAGTTGGTGACCTCAGGAAGTTTCTCATTCCTTGTGATATTCAAGAAATGGAAGGATGCCTCACCTTGGCCGATCTTGGCGCCAGCATTAATTTGATGCCTTTTTCCATGTGGAAATCGCTATCGCTTCTGGCTCTTACTCCATCAAAAATGTCAATCGAGATGGCCGATCATTCTACGATTCTCGCATGTGGAGTAGCCGAAGACGTTTTCGTGAAAGTGGGGAAGTTCTACTATCCCGTTGATTTCATCGTAGTGGACATCCCCGCGGATCCTCAAGTTCCTATAATTTTAGGTCGTCCATTTTTAGATACCTCGAAATCGATTATTGATGTGCATGCTAGAAAAATCACTTTGCGATTTAACTAGGAGGAACTTGTTATAAACGCTACTCAAAACTCTACGCCTTCTCATGTTTATGCAATCGCTACCATCAACCACATTGACTTAGTCGATGTAGTTTGCGATGAGTTTTCACAAGAGGTGTTAGGTTTTTCTGATAGTTCGTCAAGTGGCAATCCCACTATTATGGATCCGATTCTCGCTAATTCTACACCAAATATCACTCCATTCCAAGGAGGTGATTTTATTTTAAATGAAATCGACAATGAAGATGAGGTGATTATTGGTAATGATACTCTCATTCCACCATTTCTTCCGCCGATGGAAGTTATGAGTGTTGAACAAAAATCATCAATCGAGGATCTGTCAATCCTTGAATTGAAAGATCTTTCATCTCACCTTGAATACGCATTCTTGGAAGGTGATGACAAGTTGCCGGTTATTATTGCAAAAGATCTTTCCAATGATGAAAAAGCTGTACTTTTGACAATTCTTAAAGCTCACAAAGGGGAAATTGCGTGGAAAATTTCCGACATTAAGGGTATTGACCCAAAATTTTGTACTAACAAGATTTTAATGGAGGAGGACTACAATCCCGCAATTCAAATTCAAAGAAGGGTAAACCCTAAAATTCACGATGTTATAAAAAAAGAGGTCTTAAAAGTTCTTGACGCGGGAATGATTTATCCTATCTCCGATAGCCCATGGGTGAGCCCAATCCATTGTGTCCCTAAAAAGGGAGGAATGACCGTTGTGCCTAATGAAAACAACGAGTTAATTCCCACTCGTGCTGTGACTGGTTGGAGGGTGTGTATTGACTACCGAAAGTGAAATGACGCCACTCGTAAAGACCACTTTCCCTTGTCCTTCATGGATCAAATGTTGGATCTACTTGCGGGAAATGACTTCTGTTGCTTTTTAGATGGTTTTTCCGGTTACTTTCAAATCCCTATTGACCCTCGTGATCAAGAGAAAACTATGTTTACGTGTCCATGTGGGACATTTGCTTATCGTAGAATGCCATTCGGACTTTGTAATGCACCGGGAACGTTTCAACGGTGTATGATGGCTATTTTCATGATATGATCGAGAAGTCGATGGAGGTATTCATGGATGACTTTTTGGTTTTTGGTGATTCATTCACGTCGTGTTTATCCAATCTCGAGAAAATGTTAAAATGTTTTGAAGAAACCAACCTTGTGCTTAATTGGGAAAAATGTCATTTTATGTGTAAACAAGGAATCGTCTTAGGGCACAAGGTCTCGAAAGCGGGGATTGAGGTATACAAAGCTAAGATAGACGTCATCGCCAAATTACCTCATCCCAAAATCGTTAAGGGAGGTAGGAGTTTCCTAGGCCACGCGGGCTTTTATCGTCGTTTCGTCGAAGACTTTTTGAACATTACTCGACCTATGACACACCTTCTCGAGAAGGATGCTCCTTTTAACTTCAATGAGGATTGTGTTCGAGCTTTCGAAACTTTTAAGAGGAAACTTACCGAAGCTCTCATTCTTGTTGCTCCTAATTGGGAATTACCCTTTGAAATTATGTGTGATTCAAGTGATTATGCAATTGGGGCCGTTTTAGGGAAACGTAATGAAAAGCACTTTCTACCTATCCATTATGCTAGTAAGACGATGACCGAGGCTCAAATGAAATACACTACAACGGAAAAAGAACTACTTGCCGTGGTGTATGTCCGACCTTATCTCATCTTGACGAAAAGCATCATGTATACGGATCATTCGGCTATCAAGTACCTCTTCTCTAAGCTTGATGCTAAGCCGAGATTGCTCCGTGAGATTCTCCTCCTACAAGAATTTGATGTCACCATACTTGACAAAAAAGGAGCCGAGAATCTAACGGCCGATCATCTCTCTCGTTTAGAAGATCTTCACAAGAATGAGTTCGAGAACAAGGAAATTACCGAAGCATTTCCTCTCGAGACTCTCGGTGTAGTGAATTCTAAGGAAGACACCCCATGGTTTGCCGACATTGCAAATTACAATGCGCGGAACTTCATAATCAAGGGTATGACGACACAACAAAAGAGAAAATTCTTTCATGACGTCAAGTTCTAGTTTTGGGACGACCCTTATCTCTTTCGGGTTTGTGCGGATCAACTCGTTCGACGTTGTGTCTTTGATACCGAAGCTTCTAACATCCTTAGATCTTGTCACGAGGGACCCACGGGTGGTCACCACGGTGCTAATCTCACGGCTAAGAAAATTTTCGATGTCGGCTTCTTTTGGCCTACGATCTATCGTGATGCACACGCACTTGTGAAATCGTGTGATTCTTGCCAACATCAAGGAAAGTCCTCTCAAAAGGATGAAATGCCGCAAAATATAATTCAAGTGTGTGAGATTTTTGACGTTTAGGGCATTGACTTTATGGGGCCGTTCCCATCATCTCATGGAAACAAGTATATCCTCGTTGTCATTGACTACCTATCTAAGTGGGTTAAAGCTAAGGCTTTACCTACGAATGATGCTCGTGTGGTAGTGAAGTTTTTGAACAACTATTCTCTCGGTTTGGAAACCCTCGTTCTATTATAAGCGATCGTGGAACCCATTTTCGTAATGACCAATTCGAAAAGGTTCTAAAGAAATATAGAGTTACAAATCGTCTTTCTATGGCTTACCAGTCGCAAACGAGTGGGCAAGTCGAGGTTTCAAACCGAGCTTTGAAGAGGATTTTATAAAGGTCGATTGGAGAAAACCGTGCTTCATGGTCCGACAAACTCGATGACGCTTTATGGGCCTTTCGCACCGCTTATAAGACACCTATCGGTTGTACTCCTTATAAGTTGGTTTATGGAAAGAATTGCCACTTTCCTATTGAATTGGAACACAAGGCATATTGGGCCCTAAAGCATGCCAACTATGACTTGAAGACCACAGGATATCACTGGAAAATACAACTTAATGAATTGGATGAATTACGAGATAATGCTTATGGAAATTCATTAATTTTTAAGGAAAAGACTAAACAAATTCATGATTCAAAGATTAAAAACCGGGTTTTTAATGTTGGTGACCAAGTGTTACTTTTTAACTCTCGTTTGAAGATATTTTCCAGGAAATTGAAATCTCGTTGTTCGGGTCCTTCACCATAACACAAGTGTTTCCTTATGGGACCATCGAGCTAGCTCAAAATGATGGTCCTAATTACAAGGTGAATGGACATAGGCTTAAGCACTACTTCGGTGGGGAAGTCCCTTCTATGGACGACCATGACCAAGTCACATTCCCCAATGATAATTAGTATTGAGGGGATCGAGTCGAGCTCATGACTCGGTAATAAAAAACGAGGTGCCTCGTGGGGGAGATCCCATGCTTATCCTTGTATATATTATCGCTTTCTAATATAGTTGATGTGAGGGGATTTGTGCCCTTCCAACTCGTTGTCTCGTGGTTGTTTGTGAATGTGTTATCTAGATCATCATCATCGCCACGATTGAAGACTCTCGTGTTCGTTTACGTGAGCCTCGATCGTTTGCTTGAAGAAGTTTTTCACGAATCCATGACATATCTTTTATTGTTCTAATAATTATCTTATAGCATAATTCATAAACGGCTTTAGATATATTGTTGATCACCCTTTCCATGCTAGATCCTAAGCATTCGACTCTTCGTCTCTAGTATGGGGGTGCTCCAGCTTTAGACTCAAAAAATTGAGGACAATGTTTAATCTTAGTATGGGGGGGGGGGGGTGAATAGATACTTGCCTTGCTACGCCCTCACGTTTTCCAACTTTCATCGTTTTTGTTTTGTTTTGTTACAAATAAGGCTAAAAATGGCTAAATTTTAAAATTTTCTTAGTTTTCATAAGTGCTTTTAAGACACGAATGTATATTTTCCGACGGGTAGAATAAGAGTTAACTTTTGACTTGATGGGCATTTGCAGCCCTTTACATTCCTTAACCCGCTTGAATCAAGTTTTGCTAGACTTTTATATAGGGAACTTTAAAACGCGAAAGTCTTAGCTCATACGGGTTAAGAACAAGAACTTTTCGCAAGTTCCTATAATCGATCCTAGAAAGTCACTTATCAAGGGAACAAAAAATGAATTCTCTAAACTTGAAAAAGTCTAAGAAAGTGCAAGATCCTATAGGTGACTTTAAAAACCAAAACTTCGATTTAATATAGTCTTAATGAAGCTAATCCAAATTGGCTTAATTTTGACTTGCATGTCTAAGTATTCACGAGTCTCTTTAATTAGAGGTCTTTAAATAATGAAGAACGAGAAGTGATAGAGTTAGACAAGTGATCATGCTAAACGTAGAACATGAAAATGTTCTTTCAAAAACTCATATGTTTTTATTTGTGGCTTTTTCACCCATAAGATCAATGCATTAGGAATAAATTAATTGCAATAAGTAAGGTCGTACGATTTGAAAGGTTACTTAGCTTTTCGCCCAAGATCGTTTAAAAGTTGCTCGTGGTTGAATAGAGTTCATAGCCAAGGCATAACTTATTGAAGCGGGACGTGAAGATTGGTGAAGTTCCAAAAGGCCCTAACAAGGCATGAGGACTCTATTTTGTTGCTAAAGATCCAAGATGATGTGATGAATTATTATTCGAAAATCAATATGAAGGATCGAGACACACGACGAGAAGCAATTTACTCCCCTAAAGATCATGGAGAAAATCTATCCAAAAAGACCCTAACAAGGTATGAGGATAAATATATCCAAGTCCTAAAAGGAGGCGGATCGTTGTAAATCAATATCCAAAATAAAGATTGAAGAAAAATGACGAAGTCGTGGTCCAAGTATGAAGAATCTCTCAAAAACGTCAAGTGAAGAAATTCGAAAATATAAAGAGAAGACCATTATTTCAAGAACGTCTTCCGAAGATTCGAAGTATGAAGTACATGCCAAATATTAGTTCGAGAAAGGTTTCAAATCGTGAAACGAGTTATGCCAAGATATGAACTTAAGGAGATTACAAGAAGCCGTTTTAAAAGATTTTTTCCTTTAGCTAACTATCGATTAAATCGTGCTACTTTATTTTCGGACTAATAAATACTCAAATAAGTCAATATGATTACTTGTGATCCATGAAAAATAGTTAAAAAAAGTATAGATACCTTTTCTTTTCATAAAAACTAGGATTACGGCGAGAAAAAGTATTACACGATTTGGACGTATGAGTAGTGTTAGCATTGTGACTTGTACCAACAAGGATCTCGTTTTAGCACTTAGCATGGAATGTACGACAATCAAGGATGACGAACTTTACTCTACGAGACATTCACTTGTTTTTATTCATTGACCCTAAAAGTCACATTCGTGATGAAAATCATACATTATGTCTTTAACACATCTTCGTAGTAGTATAAGCAAGTTTACTTTTCAATAAAGGGTAATGAAATTGAATTTTGGAGATGCTTAGATACTTTATTCTAGCATTGCGTGAGGGCACGACAATGGTTTCGTATGGGGTAGTGATGAGATGGCATTTATACATGATCTCATCGTTCTTTACGGGCTTTAAATGCATAAAATGTCATAAATATACCATATATATGCTTGTTTTTGTTGCTTGTGTATTTTAGGTATGGATATCATGAAAAAGACAATAGATCACAAGAAACAAGGAAAAACGAACACGAGAAACGAAGCCGCACAATGAACCGAGCCCTAGTCTGTGATTTTCCAAGATAAAGTCCTTGAAGTATTGAAGATGTTCAAGAATGATCCCTCATCAATGAATAAATGACACTTAATACCCTTGTATATTTATAATTACAAGTTTGGTCCCTTAATTTTGTCAAAATTACAAAAAGGTCCCTCAACATTGGAGAATTGGCAAGTTTAGTCCCTCATAAATGAAGATTTGTCAACAATTATCCTCCTCAATGTCAAACATACAAGAAAGGTCCTTCAACTATCAAGCATGTTCAAGTTCAGTCCTTGAAGAACCAAGAAAATGATAAAACATCCTTGGAATCCTTTTTGGAAAAGTCTTGTGGCAAAAATATCAATTGCCAAACTTATTTAACAAAGAAAACGGGTTTTGCTACACTTAAAACTTCAAATGCAAGAAACAAGAACTTCCAGGGACCAAATTTGCCATAATCAAAAGTTCAAACGAAAAAAGGGCGCCATAACAGTTACTGTAGCAATTCAGTTACTGTGTCACCTTCTTATTACCTAGGTTTAAAAAGACACACAACAAAGGGTAAATTGCAATTGCTTGGACTCACGTGTGATTCACCTCACACGAATCATATCCCACCTCTAAAACTTACCTTCCCAGTAACAGAGAGACCCACAAGTCCTCCCTTACACCACTTATGAGGCAACACGTTTCCTAAAGAATGATAGTTGGCCAGTCCAACGACCCATAACCATTACTTGGTCCCAAAGAAAAAAATAGAAGGATGTGATCATCCAAAGACAGCTCATCAACAACTCAAGGGCACATTCAGGTTTTTCATCACTTAGGGTTTAGGATTTGTAGGATTCTAGAATCATCTCCCAACTAGTATAAAAAGAGCTCCAACCTGTGGTGCGCCTCTTGTTCTAGACTTTGCTATTTTCTTTTGTAATTCCTTTTTATTCAAATAAAAGTTGGTATTTTGTCTCAAATATAATTCCTTTTTATCTTGTTAAAAGTTGGTTTTTAGTCTAGCAAGTCTGAGTTCCATAATTATCTTGTTCATGTTATGTAGTTGTGTTTGAGGGTTTTCAAAATATTTTGGTTTAAAAGATTTTTGTGAAACAAGTTGTTTATAGAATCAAAAATGAAAAATCAGTGGTCATATTATTCTTACTGTTTAACCGTGTTAAATCTCAGCAGGTATATTTCGAAGCTTGTGCACAAGCGTGCACTTAAGCTTAAAAACTCAAGGGTATGGATTGTGTGCCCTTGAGGTAAGTCCTTTTTGTCTAATTTTCTAGTGGTTTAGTATATATGTTTTTTCTTGAAATCTATTGTTTGATGGATATGTGATATAGATCTGTGGTATTCTCGGATATTTGTGGAGTTTTTCAGAATATAGTTGTGTAAAATCTGGATTTCAACTTATAAACGGGTGTTTGATTTTGGGTATAAAAAACTCTGGGTGACACAAGGGAGTTTTAATCCAGTCAAACACACTCTAAATAGGTAGTAACAAGGTTCATCAGTAAGTTGTTTCTAGTTTGATGGTTTAAAATAGGATTTGAATGTTAAAATTTGGATAAAAACAGTCTAGTAGTCAACAGGTCATATAGGGTGTAATTTTGGACTTTAAGACTTTGAATCTTGGTCATTCGTTAGTTAATATGTTAACCTAGGTTTGTGTGCTAGTTAGTTGAGGATTGTTTGAGTTTTTTGTGAGTTCTGCTTGTTTAAAATTCGTTTGGTGACCATCTGCATCAGTAAAAGGCCCCAGACCCACATCTAGATTACAACAACTGAATATTTCCTTTTCTGTGTGATTTGCTTGCCTTGACTTGTGCTTTTTCTTGCTTAACTTGACTCCCTACACTCCATTGAGTGTAGGGGTGCCCTGGGTTCCACAAAATTCCAACAAAATAGCTCTTAAAATCGTCTTTGTTGTTTCTGTGGTCAAGTAGTGGGAACCAAGTTCTCACTGGTAGCATAAATCATCCCACTGCTTGGGATAAAGACAAAGTGACCAGACCTGTCACTTTCACTTGTAGTTTCTTTTGTCTTTAGTGAGCTTTTTTGTGAGTTTTTAAGAAATTTTATTTTTCCTTGTCTTGTTATTTTATTTTGTGAATTTTCATTTAGTTTATTTTTATTTTACTGTTTATTTGGCATTTTTAGAATTAATCCTAGTTTTAATTAGTTTTTATTAATACTGTTTTTGTTTTTAGTATCAATAATCTTTATTTTTTAGTTTTAAATTTTTTCTTAGATTAAGTGTAACACCCCATTTTGATAATGGAATGTCACGCGTAATTATGGCGTGTCATCAAAGAATACAAGGATAAATGTATAAACATTACATGACCATAAAAGGAAAATACCGGAATCAAACATCGGTAGTCCAAAAGTAAAGCTCATCACACACAAACATAAGTACTGTAAATGAAAGGACTAAACAATGTCCATAGCAAGAGTATCAAAGTAAAGATAATGCATAAAGTAAAGAAAGGCTAGAAAGCTTCCAGTCCATATGCACGTACGCTTAAAGTCTACGAGCGTCCCTGAGTACCTGTCATTTTGGGAACATAGAAAAGGAAAACGGCTGAGCAATACGCTCAGTGCATGGATGTACAATAAAGCATGAATAGTAGAAGCATATAACATGTAACAACGGAAGAAACTAAGTCCCAAATAACCCGATTAGGTCTTGGTAAAACTGGTTTTATAGTTTGAAAAGCCTTATGTTTATCTTATAAAAACTGTTTAACATATTCTACCATTAGCCAATATAGGTCATGAAAATCCACCGTGCATGAATACTTAGAGGGGTGACCTCATCATGCAAATTAGAGGGGCTGCCTCTAATTTAATATACTGGTTTGGGTAGGAGGGATCAGCTCCTTGTGAAGGATGCAAGGCACAAACCACATTCACACTGAGTAATCTGCTGAAAAACATGTAACTAGGATGCACCCATACGCCCCACATGATAAATATAATAATATAGCCAAAAGCTGAAGGGACGCCACGAGCAATCACTCCGCCGTGGTGAAGTCATAACACCAGTGCCTCTAATGTTATGGTTATGGTACCTCCATAACTAGGTGAAACTGGTCATGCATATATATGGCTATAGGTATTCTATATTAAACATAAGCAAATCAAACATATAAACTTATACTACGGGAAAACAATTGGCTGCATACGGGGAATCCTAATAAGGAAAGAATGTCCATACTGAAAGGACGGGAATCCGTACCTTATGTCCAGGGAACGAAGAAGACGAACTGAGGAGAGTCCTACTTCGGTATCACTAATGCTACATAAATACATACGTGTATAAGTATCTGATCACTAAATACGTAACTGGTTTTATGTCGCGTCTTAGCTTATTTTATACGTTCATGTCATATTTTACTGTTTTAAGCTTTAAACTGTGTTTATCTTATATTCTGTCTATTCTGATTAAGTATTACTTGTATCTCATGTATTATTATACTTACTGTGTAATAATAAGTAACTTTCTAAAAATAGCAGGTTTCCTAAAATAGAAAGTTTTCAAAAATAGAAAGTTACCAAAAATAGAAAGTTTCCAAAAATAGAAAGTTTCCAAAAATAGAAATTTTCCAAAAATAGAAAGTTTCCAAAAATAGAATTACTGTTTAAAATAGATAAGTTTCTAAAAATAGGATGTTTCTATAAATAGATTAGCTGCCTTAATTAAATAAGTTTCTAAAAATAGAAATTTCCATAATTAGATATAAGATGGTTAAATAAGCTAAGTATATAAGCTTAAGTGTTTCCTGATTATTTTTCTAAGTCATAATGATATAAGGTATAGTTTATTAATTATTACATGTAATTTAAATAAACTATAGGTTAAAAGTATTTAATTAAATATATCATGTTTTTAATTAAATCAAGTTATATACTTAGGTTAAAACATGTATTATTAATTATTAATAATATAACCTAAGTCATGTTAATTAATTAATTATAACCATGGTTTTTAATAATTAATTAATTATAAAGTCTAGAAAAATATAAATACTTAGGTTAAAATCCATGATCTAATAATTAAATTATAACCTAAGTCATGTTTTATTAAATTAATCATGTCATATTTTATTAATTTAATTTATAACATATGATTATTAAAAACATAACCTTAACATAAACCATGAACCGGATCGTGCCTAGAAACCATGAACCGGACCCGTAATCAACTCCATACCCCGAACCACTTCGGGGTTCCCCCTTGTTTGCTGATGCCGTGGGACCCACACCATCAAACCGAGACCTTGTGGTCTCGATGGTGGTCCATGTGCCAAGCCGAGACCCCCTTGGGGTTCGGTTTAGGCGTCGACCACAACAAACACCCCTAAATCCTCCGTTTTGATTTACCCCACAACCATCTACATGTTTGATTTATGTTTTTAATTAGCTTCTTAAAAACATCATGTTCTTATTTAATTTTATTAAATCAAAACAAAAAGAAAAAGGATTAAAAAGGTATACCGAATGCGTGGATCAAACGAGGATGAACACACACGAACACTTGCACCAAATTCAAGATCAAAAATCAAATAAACACCCCCTTTGTGTCTTGTATATGTGGCGGCCAAGAGGAGAGCAAGAAGAAAAGGAGACAATCTTTTTAGGTTTTTGATGTTTTACTGTAATGTGAAAAATGAAAACAAGATTTTACCTTTATCCCATGTTAGTAAAATTTGATGGGCTTAGCCCATCCTTCTTGATGTAGCCGCGGGTAGGGGGGCCCACATGGGTTACCCGTACCATTTTCCGAGTCTAAATATTTAAGTGTTCGTTCGTGTTTAGTCGTGTATGTGTTTTATGTGTTCTCGTTAAATATTAACCGTGACTTAATATATTTATTCGTGTTCGTAATAAATATATATACGTAATTAATACTAGCTCGTGATTAAATTACGTTCATGATTTCATGATTGCATGTTCGTGATGATTTATTGTTAAATAATTATTGTGTGTTCGTACGTAATAAATACTTATCGTGTTCTAACACGTACGTAATACGTAAAATTCTAACACGTGAACGTAATCATACTATAAAAGGAAAGTTTTAATCTAGTACGTACGATCTTAACGGTACTATTCATGGTAAAAACATGCGGGTTTTACAACTCTTCCCCCCTAAAAAGAATAATTCGTCCCCGAATTATAGATAAAGTAAACTGAAAAAGAAGAACATACCCGAATTCAAAATATAAAATGAGGGTAAGAAGCTCGGATAGACTCCTCTGTTTCCCAAGTGGCTTCCCGCTCGGTATGATCCCTCCAAAGGATTTTGACGAATGGAATCGTCTTCCTTCTCATGACTCGTTCTTGTCTGTCAAGAACTCGTTCGGGTTCTTCTATGAAGGTGAGATCTTCACGTATCTGTTCCAGTGGATACTGAACCATGTGAAGGGGATGATACTGGTACCCTCTGATTAAGGACACATGAAACACATTGTGTACATGCGAAAGCTGCGGAGGTAACGCTAACCGGTAAGATACTTCACCGACTCGTTCAATGATATCAAACAGTCCGATGAAACGAGGACTGGGCTTCCCTTTAATCCCGAAGCGTCTAACACCACGTGCCGGCGAAACCTTAAGGAAGACGTGATCTCCTACGTTAAAATGTATGTCCCTACGATGCTTATCGGCGTAACTCTTCTAACGTGATCGTGCTTCCTAAAGTTTCTGCTTAGCTACTGCGATATTTTCATTGGTCATCTCTATGATTTCTGGTCCTTCAAGTGTTCGCTCGCCAACCTGATCCCAGCATATTGGAGCGCGACACTTTCTGCCATACAACATCTCGAAAGGATCACACTTGATACTTGCGTGCCAATTGCTGTTGTATGAAAACTCCACCAAACAGATGTAATCGTCCCAATCACCCGTCCATTCCAACGCACATGATCTCAACATGTCTTCCAATGTCTGAATCGTTCGTTCCGACTGTCCGTCCGTTTGAGGATGAAAAGCCGTGCTAAGCTTAAGTTGTCTACCCCAAGCTTTCTGCAGACTCTTCCAAAATCGCGAAGTGAAGCGTGGATCTCTGTCTGAGACGATGCTGGATGGAGCACCGTGGAGTCTCATGATCTCTCTTCTATACGTATCGGCGAGTTTACTTACCGGATCTTCCTTGCGGATCGGCAAGAAATGAGCTGATTTGGTAAGTCTATCTACGATAACCCAAATTGCATCGTACTTCCTCTTGGTAGGCGGAAGACCAGTAACAAAATCCATGGTGATTTTGTCCCACTTCCACTCTGGAATATCTAACGGTTGAAGGAGACCGCCAGATCGCTGATGCTCGATCTTAACCTGCTGGCATGTAAGACATTTGGAGACGTAAGTGGCCACATCCTGTTTCATACCACTCCACCAAAAGTATTGCTTGATGTCATGGTACATCTTAGATGAACCAGGATGTATAGAGAATGGGGAGCTATGAGCTTCAGCTAACAAGGCTTCCCAGAGTTCTTGGTCATCAGGAACACAAAGTCTCGTGCCCTGCCATACGATACCATTCGCATCTACTCTGAATTCCATCTGTTTCTCCAAATTCTATACTATCGCCCAGATTTCTCCATCATCTTTCTGAGCTTCCTTGATCTTAGAGAGTAACTCTGGTTCTACTCTAAGATTAGCCCAGTAACCGTGTTGTCCACGTACCATGATCTCGATGTCTAGTCGCTCCAAGTCTCTTAGGATTTCCTCCTCAATTTTAATGTCGTTGGTCATTCCGGACTTCCTGCTAAGAGCATCTGCTACTACATTTGCCTTTCCGGGATGATACTGTAGATTAATGTCATAATCCTTCAACAGCTCTAACCATCTCCTCTGTCTCATGTTCAATTCACGTTGAGTGAAGATATACTTCAAACTCTTGTGGTCCGTGAAAATGTCACATTATTCTCCATATAAGTAGTGCCTCCATATCTTCAATGCAAACACGACTGCAGCAAGTTCCAAGTCATGCGTAGGGTAATTCTCTTCATAAGGCTTAAGCTGTCATGAAGCGTACGCGACCATTTTCCCATGTTGCATGAGAACACATCCAAGTCCCTTCCCCGATGCATCACTGTAGATTTGAAATCCACCCGTACCAGATGGGAGAGTAAGAATAGGTGCAAATACTAGCTTCTGCTTCAGGTCTTCAAAGCTTTTCTCTCGTTCTTCAGTCCAGACGAATTTCTCCCCTTTCCGCATCAGTTTGGTCAATGGTAGTGCTAAGCGGGAAAAGTTCTCCACGAACCTACGGTAAGAGCCAACTAAGCCTAAGAAACTGCGGACTTCCGTCGTTGATGTCGGCCTCGGCCACTTAGTAATAGCCTCAACCTTCGCTGGATCCATAGTGATTCCTTCTGCTTATACAATGTGACCTAAGAATGCCACCTTGTCTAACCAGAACTCACACTTGGAGAATTTAGCATACAGCTGCTTCTGGCGAAGAATCTGTAGTACTGTACGAAGATGGTCTTCGTGTTCCTCCTTGGACTTTGAGAAAATCAGGATGTCATCGATGAAGACAATGAAGAACTTGTCCAGAAATTCATGGAAGATTATGTTCATCAAGTCCATGAACACTGCTGGAGCATTTGTCAAGCCGAATGGCATAACTACAAACTCGTAGTGGCCATAGCGGGTACGAAAAGCAGTCTTGGCGGTGTCCTGCTCCTTAACCCGTAGCTGATGGTAGCCTGACCTAAGATCAATCTTGGAGAAGTGTTTGGCCCCTTGGAGTTGGTCAAACAGATCGTCTATACGCGGCAGTGGATACCTATTCCAAATAGTAATCTTGTTGAGCTCGCGATAGTCTATGCAAAGACGCATACTGCCGTCCTTCTTCTTAACAAATAGGACCGGTGCGCCCCATGGAGATGCGCTCGGTCGAATGAAACCTCGTTCAAGAAGTTCTTGCATTTGATCCTTCAGCTCCTTCAGCTCTATGGGAGCCATTCAGTAAGGAGCCTTGGAGATCGGTTCAGCTCCTGGAATTAGCTCAATATTGAATTCCACTTCTCGTGCAGGTGGTATGCCCGGAAATTCTGCTGGAAATACATCTTGGAATTCCGACACTATTGGTTGATCCTAAATTGATGGAGATTCAGCTTCCATGTCGTGAACTGTAGCTAGATAACCCTCGCAACCATGTGACAGTAGTGCGCGCGCTTGCAGGGTAGATATGATTTGTACAGACCGTCCGGGTATGAACCCGTTATGAATGTACTCTGGTGCATTAACATCACCGAAGATAACTCGATATGAATGGCAGTCTATGGTAGCATGATGCTTGGATAGCCAATCCATGCCCAAAATCATGTCGAAGTCATTCATGTCCAGCGGAAGTGCGTCAACAGGACGAACCTTATCGTCAAATTTTAGGGGGAGACTCTTGTATACATGGGTGATTAATACAGAGTCCCTCAAAGGCGTGGAAATAGTAAGTCTATTCTCTAGTGGCATGTGGAGCATCCTAATGTTCTTAGCATAAGCAGTAGAAATGACCAAGTGAGTAGCACCCGTATCGAAAAGAACACACGCAGCTTGACCATACATATACAAGATTCCAGTGATGGTACCTGTAGACTTGTTGGCCTGGTCTCGAGATGTTGTGTAGACACGCCCAGTGGTAGGAGGCGGCTTGGTATCAGGATGTCCCGATGTGCCCTCCATCTCGCCCTTATGGAAATCCTTCATGATATGTCCAGGAAGACCACATTTGAAGCATGCGTCAGTGTTACGACGACATGGCCCTGGGTGCCTACGATGGCAAGTAGAGCAAAGAGGATGGGTATATCCTCCAGCAGGTGCTCTGGCTGGCTGAGAACCTGATAAAACATTTTACATAAGACATGATAATAGGATACAAAGGACAATGCAGATAATCATAAGATTGAATACCAGTGATAGCGGGACGGCTAGGCTGTGAACCTCTCTGGTTCTGGTCCCTACCGTTTCCATGGTTCCTGGTAGAAGTTTTGTTAAAGTGTCAGAATATGAGTTATAACATGAAATCATAAGAAAATGTGTAAGTATTAGGACCTGCTGACGTTGGAATGTCCAGCGTTGTTACGGTAAGTATCATTACCGCCACGCCTGTCCGTAGCAGAACGATCGTTAGTCTGACCGTTTCCCTTGGGCTGATGAGGCTAGTGCTGAGTAGCCAACTGAGACCGGTCCCCAGTTTTCTGTCTGGAAGATACAATTTAAAGAGATGAAAGTTTGACATACATGGAAAAATACGGATTGGTCACCGCTCGGATACGAATGTTTAGCTCTTGTCGGGTCTCTCAACTTCCCCGAACTCATCTCTCTCCTGCATAATCTCCAGCTTACGTGCTGCATCGGCCACTTGTGCTACAGTGGTGAACGTAACACACACCAGATTGTTTGCGACCGATGTGCGAAGAGCCCACCTAAAGTGGTTTGCCTGCTCTTCAGGAGTACCTGCTGCTGCACCAAGGAAACCAGCTAAGCGAAGAAAGCGCTGCATAAACTCGTTGCTATTCTTCCCAGCTCTCTGTCGGATCCCATGGTACTCCCTCTTGAGCTTGTCTTGCTCAGCCTTGGGAAATAACTGCTCCATCACCCTATCCTTGAACTGAGCCCATGTCAAACTAGCAACCCAATCGTCACCTCCCTCAGACTGCATCAACGCTAACCACCAATTTAACACATCGCCTTCGAACCGATAGCATGCCAACCTCGTCTTGAACGCGGGGTCACAACCCATAGCATTGAAAATCTTCTCGATGTGAGCCAACCAGCTTTCAGCATTACTAGGGCTATCTGTTTTCTCAAAAGCTCGAGGACGGAGCTTGTTGAATCTCTCCAGCCATATTGCCAATGTCACTAGAGGAGGAGGAGGAGGTGCTTGGTTATGCTGCTGATTGTTGGCAGCTTGAACCTCAGCCCTGATGTCATTCCCCAGTTGAGGAAGTAAAGCTTGCATTGCAGCTTGGATTGCAGCATTGAGTTGTTCCTGTTCGCGTGTGAGAACCATCTGACAGTATAACATAAAACATATGATTAACAGATCAAAATATAAAATATATATACATGAAAAAAAAATTATACCAATAAATCCAGAAAAAAATTTTATGCAAGAAAATTTATGTATGAATGCATGATGCAGTTTTATGAAAATTTTTGTATGCTCGAGTGTGAACGCCTATGGTCAGTTCACCTAAAATAAAAGACATGGCGAGGGGACCCCTATGGGTCGGTCCCAAATTTAAATTTTTTGATAAAACACATGCGACTAAATAGGGCCAGTCCTGTACCAACCATTACTTAGTCATAAACCTGCGACAATGACATATATATGTATGCATAAAAATGATGAATGCATGAAAACGACTGTCAGTTCTAGGAAGACCATAGTGACTACCCACTAATCACAGGTCATATTTTGAGAGCCTACAGGTCGAAGCCTTGGCTTTGATACCATAATTGTAACACCTTATTTTGATAACAGAATGTCACGCGTAATTATGGCGTGTCATCAAAGCATACAAGGATAAATGTCTAAACATTACGTGACCATAAAAGGAAAATACCGGAATCAAACATCGGTAGTCCAAAGGTAAAGCTCATCATACACAAACATAAGTACTGTAAATGAAAGGACTAAACAATGTCCATAGCAAGAGTATCAAAGTAAAGATAATGCATAAAGTAAAGAAAGGCTAGAAAGCTTCCAGTCCATATGCACGTACGCTTAAAGTCTATGAGCGTCCCTGAGTACCTGACGTATTGGGAACATAGAAAAGGAAAACGGTTGAGAAATACGCTCAGTGCACGGATGTACAATAAAGCATGAATAGTAGAAGCATATAACATGTAACAGTGGAAGAACCTAAGTCCCGAATAACCCGGTTAAGTCTTGGTAAAACTGGTTTTATAGTTTGAAAAGCCTTATGTTTATCTTATAAAAACTGTTTAACATATTCTACCATTAGCCAATATAGGTCATGAAAATCCACCGTGCATGAATACTTGGAGGGGTGACCTCATCATGCAAATTAGAGGGGTTGCCTCTAATTTAATATACTGGTTTGGGTAGGAGGGATCAGCTCCTTGTGAAGGATGCAAGGCACACACCACATTCACACTGAGTAATCTGTTGAAAAACATGTAACTAGGATGCACCCATACGCCCCACATGATAAATATAATAATATGGCCAAAAGCTGAAGGGACGCCACGAGCAATCACTCCGCCGTGGTGAAGTCATAACACCAGTGCCTCTAATGTTATGGTTATGGTACCTCCATAACTAGGTGAAACTGGTCATGCATGTATATGGCTATAGGTATTCTAAATTAAACATAAGCGAATCAAATATATAAACTTATACTACGGGAAAACAGTTGGCTGCATACGGGGAATCCTAATAAGGAAAGAATGTCCATACTGAAAGGACGGGAATCCGTACCTTATGTCCAGTGAACGAAGAAGACGAACTGAGGAGAGTCCTACTTCGGTATCACTAATGCTACATAAATACATATGTGTATAAGTATTTGATCACTAAATACGTAACTGCTTTTATGTCGTGTCTTAGCTTATTTTATACGTTCATGTCATATTTTACTGTTTTAAGCTTTAAACTGTGTTTATCTTATATTCTGTCTATTCAGATTAAGTATTACTTGTATCTCATGTATTATTATACTTACTGTGTAATAATAAGTAACTTTCTATAGCAGGTTTCCTAAAATAGAAAGTTTCCAAAAATAGAAAGTTACCAAAAATAGAAAGTTTCCAAAAATAGAAAGTTTCTAAAAATAGAAAGTTTCCAAAAATAGAAAGTTTCCAAAAATAGAAAGTTTCTAAAAATAGAATTACTGCTTAAAATAGATAAGTTTCTAAAAATAGGAAGTTTCCATAAATAGATTAGCTGCCTTAATTGAATAAGTTTCTAAAAACAGAAAGTTTCCATAATTAGATATAAGCTGGTTAAATAAGCTAAGTATATAAGCTTAAGTGTTTCTGGATTATTTTTCTAAGTCATAATGATATAAGGTATAGTTTATTAATTATTACATGTAATTTAAATAAACTATAGGTTAAAAGTATTTAATTAAATATATCATGTTTTTAATTAAATCAAGTTAAATACTTAGATTAAAACATGTATTATTAATTATTAATAATATAACCTAAGTCATGTTAATTAATTAATTATAACCATGGTTTTTAATAATTAATTAATTATAAAATCTAGAAAAATATAAATACTTAGGTTAACATATGATTATTAAAAACATAACCTTAAAATAAACCATGAACCGGATCATGCCTAGAAACCATGAACCGGACCCGTAATCAACTCCATACCCCGAACCACTTCGGGGTTCCCCCTTGTTTGCTGCTGCCGTGGGACCCACACCACCAAACCGAGACCTTGTGGTCTCGGTGGTGGTCCATGTGCCAAGCCGAGACCCCCTTGGGGTTCAGTTTAGGCGCCGACCACAACAAACACCCCTAAATCCTCCGTTTTGATTTACCCCATAACCATCTACATGTTTGATTTATGTTTTTAATTAGCTTCTTAAAAACATCATGTTCTTATTTAATTTTATTAAATCAAAACAAAAAGAAAAAGGATTAAAAAGGTATACCGAATGCGTGGATCAAACGAGGATGAACACACACGAACACTTGCACCAAATTCAAGATAAAAAATCAAATAAACACCCCCTTTGTGTCTTGTAATGTGGCGGCCAAGAGGAGAGAAAGAAGGAAAAGGAGAAAATCTTTTTAGGTTTTTGATGTTTTACTGTAATGTGAAAAATGAAAACAAGATTTTACCTTTACCCCATGTTAGTAAAATTTGATGGGCTTGGCCCATCCTTCTTGATGTAGCCGCGGGTAGGGGGGCCACATGGGGTACCCGTACCATTTTCCGAGTCTAAATATTGAAGTGTCTGTTCGTGTTTAGTCGTGTTCGTGTTTTTTGTGTTTAATAAGTGTGTAAACACTTATCCTTTTGCCACTAAAATCAAGGAAAAACAAGACCTAATCATGTGTTTAGTATCGTAAAAGTCGGAATTACGCGTGGTTTTGTGTTTTTGTTTGAAATAGGTACAAATGATCAAAAGGAAAGAAAACACGGGATTTCACGGTCAAATGTTGAAGAAAAGTCCAAGAAAGAGACGAAGACGAAGTCAAAAGACCAAAAGTGTGCCCAAGTTCACGAAAACCGACTAAACCGACACGATTTTGAAGAAAAAGAACGAGGAAGCCAAAAACAAGTCCGTTTTTAGCGGATTTAATATTTATGGAGTTAAATGGGCCTTGTGGGTCCCACTTGTGATTAATGGGCCCAAAAGCCCATTTGTGTGGATTTTTTATTATTCACTTCTTGGTAAACAGCCCATTAATGGCCCAACTATAAACAATGGGCGGATAAGCCCATTTGGCTAATTAAAAGGACGGTTGGAGTTTTCTTGAGCCAAAGCCCATTTGGTTGAATATGTTGGACGCAAGAAACGGTTAATAAAATAAGAGTTTTATTTACTCTTGGTCAGTCAACAACTCACACACGTAACACAGTTTACAAAACCTACTTTACTTCACCCCTCACACATTTTTTATTTACCCCACCCCACTCGATAATAACAAGAAACAATTCATTCACTTACCCACTTCCTTCTCTCCCACAAAATAAGCAGCCACCCATTATTTACCCAATCTCCCAAACCCTAATTCACCCTTAACACAAGAATTACCCATAGAAAATTGGGGGTTTCACCAAAATCGTATGATTCACACGCACACAAATTAAATCCCCATGGTTTTCGGGATTAAATTGATGGTGGTCCTCTCCTAACGTGGCTCACCCCTTGATTTTGATTGGTCTAAACCAATCGCCACCACCTCTTCTCCAATAATAGGATGCCAAATCAGCATGAAGAAGCACAATAAAAATCCACGAGGGCAATCCGAGTGAAAAGGGTGTGTTATCCACCGTTGATTCAAGAAAGAGAAGAAAGAAGAAGAAAGAACGGCCAGGATTGATTTACGTGAGCACCAAGAGATTAGGGTTTTCCTATAAATCCCTCCCACAACTTGTAATCGATGTATTCCATTTTTTTATTTTACTGTTTTTCTTAGGAGTAGGATTAATTTTAGTTTTAATTTTATGCAAAATTAGTCTTTTAGGTTTAAATGTAATTTCCTTTTTTCTCAAAGTATTGTAATCGATTTTAGAGATTAATAAAAATTTACTTTCGGTTGAATTTGTTTCTTTAATAATTTTAATTTTAAATTTATTGCAATTTAAACTTCGATCTGCTTTTAGATAATTATTAAATTAATATTGGTTATTGATTTCCCCCACTGGGAAAACATTATAAACATTGCTCGTAAGATTATGATTTGGTTCGAGAGAAGTTGATGTTTGGATAAAAAAGGTGTTGATTCGGGGTAATAAGACGGCTCAGCGTCGCTCTTCGTCGCAACGGATTTCTCCACCAGGTTCTCTCTCTTTTTAATTTCTTGTTTAGTTTTAATTTTGGTTTAATTTTAATCTGCTTAGTATTTAATTTGTTTAAGTTTGAATCTGCTTGTTTAATTTTGTTTTGGTTTATTTCGTCTGTTTGGATTTAGGTTTAATGCATATTTTGTTACTGTCTGGATCTGCGTATAAATTTGATTATTTTCAGTTTTAAATTTGATAAATCTGTTTTAGTTGATTTAGATCTAGTGTATTTAGTTAATATTTGGGTTTATCTGCTTATATTTGGACTGCTAGATTTATATTTTTATCTTGGTTTTTGTTTTGCTATGCTTAGTTTGCTAGTAGTATTTTGTTTAGTCTAATTTTTTATTTATCTGCTTATTAATATTATCTGTCATTTGCTTAGATTGAATCTGCTTATTGCTTATTTTCAGATTTAGCTTATTTGCTATTTCCTTTTTAGTTGTTATAGCTTATTTGATTTTTCTGTTATTTGCTGCATCAAAGCAACAGGTCCTTTTGACCTGTATGTTTAATATTCCAAAAAAATAATTAATAGCAAAAATTGGCTGTCAGAGGATTCGAACCCCTGACCTTTCGTTCAATAGCCAAACATTTACCATTTGCTCTAGACCTTGTGTATTATCTCCTTTTGTTTTATTAATATAGTTTCTTTAATTTTAGCAGTCAGTTTTATTTTAATTATTTCAACTATAAGTTTAGTTTAATTAATTTTAATTCAAAGTTTTAGTTTTATAAATTTTAATCAAAAAGTTTTATATAAATTGTCTTTTATTATGTTTTAAAAAAATACAAAAAGATAAAAATATATTTTATTTAATTACTTTTATAATTTTAAATTAGTTTTCAGTTTAGCTTTATTTAAAAATAGATTTCATTTAAAGTTTTTAGTTTAAAATTAAGTTAGTTTTATTTGAAAATATTTTAAAGTAGATTTTATTTAAATTTCAAAATAGTTAAAAATAGTTTTCACATTTGTTTAATTAATTTTTTAAATAGTTTTTAATTAGTTTAAAATACCAAAAAGTAATTTCACCAAGAACAAATTAGTCTTACGCTTAGTTTGATATCAATTCGAGTCGATTTGTGGAACGATAAATAGATCTAAAAGGATTTGTAAAAATCCATACATTAAAATGGCGTCGCTGCCGCTTTGCTCGTTACGATTGACGATTTGTCGTGAGACGATTTGGATTTTGGGATCCGTTCGATTTTGAACGTTATTTTTCTTGTTAAAAAAAATCAAAAACATAAAAAAATCAAAAAGATAAAAATACAAAAACAATTAAAAAATCACAAAAGCAAATTCTTTCCTAAGATTTGCACCAAAAAAATTAAAAAAATCAAAAAATAATAATTTTCCTAAAGTATTACACCAAAAATATTACGTATTATTGTTATTTTGATTTCTTTCGGCACTATCATGGATAATCGTCCGATTTGGGAAATATTGCAAGAAGAGCGTTATAAGATTATGTCCGAGGAGTGTACGACTTGTGGTGGACCTCATTCTTATTTTAATTGTGACAAAACTTATGAGGAGGTTTATAGTAATGAGGAAAGTATGTATACTAATACTTATTTTGGCTCCCCTAGTTTTCCTACAATTAGTGACCCACCACATTATGATCAACGGTTTTATGGGGAAATTCAAAATCAAGGGTTTTCAAATAATGAAAGTTTTCCAAATGAAGGCAATTTTCAAAACTATAATCAACGGAGTATTTTACAAACTCAAATGGACTTAATTCTTCATAAACTTGAGGAACATGATAGATTACTATGAGAATGGCAAGAGGAAACCGATAGGAAATTCATGCTCATTTTAGAAACCTATCAAGCTCAGGGTGATATTGAGCCGTCTTTGAGAGTTGATGTTGAGGCTAACACCACTACTAGTAGTGATGTTCCCACTGTGGATCCTTCCATCTCTCCGCCAATAAAGGAGAGACAAGGCCCAGAGATTATCATGAGTTTTACTCACCCTCCGGTCTTGACACCTACGGATACAATTAGCTCTCCTCTTTCCTCACCTATTGAGGAAATTCCTGAGATTATACTTGAGCCTACATTACCCATGGATGACCCCATTTCTTTTATGACTCCTTCACCTACTCCTTCAAATGACTTTATGCTTTCTTCACATCCTCTTAGCGAGACATGTTTTGATAAACCAATTTTTGAGGAGTGTGAAGAACTTTAAAATGAGTGCATAGATAAAGAATCCTTAATATTTCCTACACCTAAGGAGTTTGTAGATAGGGATGAGTTATCTTGTGATTCCGATTACACTTTTAATTATTCCTCAGGATCGGATGAGGATGACTCTCCTATTTTACCAAAACCAACTTTTGAAAAACATGATAAGGATACTAATGATTTATCGGATTCTTTACTCCTTAGTGATGATTTTTATACCCCGAGTATTGAGAAATTCCATCACGAGGATGCTTTTTATGATCCCGTGTTATTGGATTTCTCGCATGAGCTTAATTGTGATCATGGTATTGATGAGAAGGAAAATGGAGTTTTAAAACTTGATCTTGATATTGATTTTGAAAACTCGGATTTTGACAAATTCACATTTGCCTCTTCACCAATTACTTTTGATTCTACCATCGGTTCTCTTCCACATATCACTTTTAGTGATGATGATGGTTTTCTCATTCCCGAGATCGATGAGTTTCTTAATATTGATACTCCCGTGGATGATAACTTCACATATGTTGAGAGGACCTTTTTACCTTTCATGACTTATCCTCCTGCCTCTCATTTATTATGTTCCTCCGGGACCGAGGATAAGATTTTTGATCCCGGTATTACATTAGAGGCTTCCCCATGGACCATTTAATTCGGGGTCGAGTTAGGCTCGTGACTCGGTTAACAAAAACAAGCGCTTCTCGGGAGGCAGCCCGATGATCTATTTTTATCTATTTTCTACAATAAGTGTAGGGGAGCCAAAGTAGGTTGTTTGTCTGTTGTGATGTTGTGCAGGGATGTGTGCTTTCATGATCCACTTTTGGTGCTTTTGACGCGACCCGTGATCCCGTGTTCCCGTGTACCCGGTTCCTTCGATAAGTTTTTGCTATTGTGATTCATACATGTATATAAATAAGACAAATAAATGTAATCATTTTAGTTGTCCTTTCCTTAGCTCGATTTTAAACAACGTACTCAATGTCCTAAGTGTAGGGGAGTTTGTTCTCCCACATGCTTAAACATTGAGGACAATGTTTATATTAAGTGTAGGGGGGATTTCTATCGAAATTTTAGTAGGATTTTCCATGAATTTGACCTCATTTAACCGGAAAAATTAAAAAAAAATTCAACGTTTTTCAAATTTTTGATCTATTTTGGCCTAGTAGTATTTCCATTTATTTTCTTTCCTTTTTTCATCGCATCGTATTTATATTTTCCATTCAAGAATAAAGTCAAAAATAAATAAATAAATAAAATGGTTTTAACAAGTTTAGATGTCTTTGATATTTTAGGCCCGTCGTGAATATTTTGACTCAACCCGAGTTTACTTATCCGAGTTTACTCTAGCTAGTATCCTTAACCATATGGACCTTAATTGGTTTATTAGGCTAAGCATCCACGAGTCTCATTCCTTGAGATTTTAAATTGTAGAGAACGAGAGATGATAGAGTTGATAATAAGTTTAAGGGTTAATTTTTGCTTATATGAGTTTTTGTGGCTCTTTCTTCCCGCTTGTATATTTTATTGCTTAATAAATGAGGATTTTTGCGGTGTAGATTCTATATCTTAACTCTTAGCCAAATCTTTATTCTCCTTGTAATTAAAGCATGAACACATTGAGGGTGCCAACGTTGTGGACTTCCGACTAAGGTGGCTCCTAATCACTCAGAAGGAGGTATTCAGACCATGGGACCGCGGAATTTGGCCTACTATACATATCATAAATAAAGAAAGAATAAGATTAAAACATGACCTCAAGGAGCCATAGGGTGTGGGGCATGTAGCACGAACCTTGTCATTAGAGCCTTAGGGTGTATGGCATGGTAAGTGTTGAATAAAAATTGATCAAAAATCAATTCCCTCGTTTATCGTTCAAGGAGCCTTAGGGTGTGGACAATAGATGAGGAGCATTTTTACATCTTAAAGAGCCTAAGGGTATATGATGTGAACTTGCTAAACTCCACATAAAGTCTACATGACTTTGGAGGAATAATTAATAAGTAGTACTATTGGCCAAATTTTAGGCCCGGGAATTTATTCCCTAAATCGTGTTAAATCATCCTTGATGTGGGCTTACTTTAGTGACAACGATTTTGAGGACGAGGTTAGGTTTTGAGTATCGGGTTTGCACCGTTTGGCCTTCATTTTTGGACTAATAATTATCAAATAAGTCAAATGAGCCTACGGGTGAATGACAATCAATAAAATCTAGAGATACAACGTAGGAATTATAGAAAGAGTATTACACAATTATCTTATATGAGTGGTTTTAACTTAAGGACTTATGGTAAACAATGATCTCGTTTTTAAGCTTGGTATGGGGAACGTGAAACTTGAGGGTGATTAATATTCATGACACCAAAGCCCTAATTTAAGTCTTAGATTTCTTTACAAGTTTCTTCCATCAAATAATTTCCAAGTTAAATAAATTGTTATAACTTTTGTTTCCTTTAAAGTTTTTATCTTTCCATTGTAGTAATAATAGTGTATCTTAATAAAGGCCATGATGGGTTAGTAATGAGAAAAATATAATTTTATGCTTTAAATCTATGCATTGCATTGGGTCATTGCAATGGTCAAGTGTAGGGGATTTAATAAGTGTGTAAACACTTATCCTTTTTCCACTAAAATCAAGGAAAAACAAGACCTAATCATGTGTTTAGTATCGTAAAAGTCGGAATTACGCGTGGTTTTGTGTTTTTGTGTGAAATAGGTACAAATGATCAAAAGGAAATAAAACACGGGATTTCACGGTCAAATGTTGAAGAAAAGTCCAAGAAAGAGACGAAGACAAAGTCAAAAGACCAAAAGTGTGCCCAAGTTCACGAAAACCGGCTAAACCGACACGATTTTGAAGAAAAAGAACGAGGAAGCCAAAAACAAGTCCGTTTTTAGCGGATTTAATATTTACGGAGTTAAATGGGCCTTGTGGGTCCCACTTGTGATTAATGGGCCCAAAAGCCCATTTGTGTGGATTTTTTATTATTCACTTCTTGGTAAACAGCCCATTAATGGCCCAACTATAAACAATGGACGGATAAGCCCATTTGGCTAATTAAAAGGACGGTTGGAGTTTTCTTGGCCAAAGCCCATTTGGTTGAATATTAGACGCAAGAAACGGTTAATAAAATAAGAGTTTTATTTACTCTTGGTCAGTCAACAACTCACACACGTAACACAGTTTACAAAACCTACTTTACTTCACCCCTCACACATTTTTTATTTACCCCACCCCACTCGATAATAACAAGAAACAATTCATTCACTTACCCACTTCCTTCTCTCCCACAAAATAAGCAGCCACCCATTATTTACCCAATCTCCCAAACCCTAATTCACCCTTAACACAAAAATTACCCACATAAAATTGGGGGTTTCACCAAAATCGTGTGATTCACACGCACACAAATTAAATCCCCATGGTTTTCAGGATTAAATTGATGGTGGTCCTCTCCTGACGTGGCTCGCCCCTTGATTTTGATTGGTCTAAACCAATCACCACCACCTCTTCTCCAATAATAGGATGCCAAATCAGCATGAAGAAGCACAACAAAAATCCACGAGGGCAATCCGAGTGAAAAGGGTGTGTTATCCACCGTTGATTCAAGAAAGAGAAGAAAGAAGAAGAAAGAACGGCCAGGATTGATTTACGTGAGCACCAAGATATTAGGGTTTTCCTATAAATCCCTCCCACAACTTGTAATCGATGTATTTCATTTTTTTATTTTACTGTTTTTCTTAGGAGTAGAATTAATTTTAGTTTTAATTTTATGCAAAATTAGTCTTTTAGGTTTAAATGTAATTTCCTTTTTTCTCAAAGTATTGTAATCAATTTTAGAGATTAATAAAAATTTACTTTCGGTTGAATTTGTTTCTTTAATAATTTCAATTTTAAATTTATTGCAATTTAAACTTCGATCTACTTTTAGATAATGATTAAATTAATATTGGTTATTGATTTCCCCCACTAGGAAAACATTATAAACACTGTTCGTAAGATTATGATTTGGTTCGAGAGAAGTTGATGTTTGGATAAAGAAGGAGTTGATTTGGGGTAAAAAGACGGCTCAACGCCGCTCTTCGTCGCAACGGATTTCTCCACCAGGTTCTCTCTCTTTTTAATTTTCTTGTTTAGTTTTAATTTTGGTTTAATTTTAATCTGCTTAGTATTTAATTTGTTTAAGTTTGAATCTGCTTGTTTAATTTTGTTTTGGTTTATTTCGTCTGTTTGGATTTAGGTTTAATGCATATTTTGTTACTGTTTGGATCTGCGTATAAATTTGATTATTTTCAGTTTTAAATTTGATAAATCTGTTTTAGTTGATTTAGATCTAGTGTATTTAGTTAATATTTGGGATTTATCTGCTAATATTTGGACTGCTAGATTTATATTTTTATCTTGGTTTTTGTTTTGCTATGCTTAGTTTGCTAGTAGTATTTTGTTTAGTCTAATTTTTTATTTATCTTCTTATTAATATTATCTGTCATTTGCTTAGATTGAATCTGCTTATTGCTTATTTTCATATTTAGCTTATTTGCTATTTCCTTTTTAGTTGTTATAGCTTATTTGATTTTTCTGTTATTTGTTGCATCAAAGCAACAGGTCCTTTTGACATGTATGTTTAATATTCCAAAAAAATAATTAATAGCAAAAATTGTCTGTCAGGGGATTCGAACCCCTGACCTTTTGTTCAATAGCCAACACCTTTACCATTTGCTCTAGACCTTTATTTGTGTATTATCTCCTTTTGTTTTATTAATATAGTTTCTTTAATTTTAGCAGTCAGTTTTATTTTAATTATTTCAACTATAAGTTTAGTTTAATTAATTTTAATTCAAAGTTTAAGTTTTATAAATTTAAATCAAAAAGTTTTATATAAATTGTCTTTTATTAAGTTTTAAAAAAATACAAAAGGATAAACATATATTTTATTTAATTACTTTTATAATTTTAAATTAGTTTTCAATTTAGTGTTATTTAAAAATAGATTTCATTTAAAGTTTTTAGTTTAAAATTAAGTTAGTTTTATTTGAAAATATTTTAAAGTAGATTTTATTTAAATTTCAAAATAGTTAAAAATAGTTTTCACATTTGTTTAATTAATTTTTAAAATAGTTTTTAATTAGTTTAAAATACCAAAAAGTAATTTCACCAAAAAAAAATTAGTCTTACGTTTAGTCTGATATCAATTCGAGTCGATTTGTGGAACGATAAATAGATCTAAAAAGGATTTGTAAAAATCCATACATTAGTGTTCTCGTTAAATATTAACCGTGACTTAATATATTTATTCGTGTTCGTAATAAATATATATACGTAATTAATATTAGCTCGTGATTAAATTACGTTCATGATTTCATGATCGCATGTTCGTGATTAATTATTGTTAAATAATTATTGTGTGTTCGTACATAATAAATACTTATCGTGTTCTAACACGTACGTAATACGTAAAATTCTAACACGTGAACGTAATCATACTATAAAAGGAAAGTTTTAATCTAGTACGTACGATCTTAATGGTACTATTCATGGTAAAAGCATGCGGGTTTTACATTAAGTTAATTATTTTAAGATTTTTAGATCAAAAATTCACTATTCACTTTATTTTTTTATTTTTTAGATTTAATTTAAATTTAAATAGTTTTTAATTCAAATTGTTTTATCTTTTAGTGGTAAAAATAACTTATTTCAAACTTTTTCATTTTTCTACTGTTTAGATAATTAATATAGAATTTTTGAAAAAGTAAATTTATTTTTAGCATTATTTTATTATTTCTAATCATTATTTTAGTTTAAAAGTGTTTTTTAAATAGTTTCTAAAATTTAGGAAAAATACTTTTTAGTTTTTATATAATATAAGTAAGATTCTCATTTGATAAAATTATATTTTGAATTTATGTTTTATTTTATTTAATTTTGAGGCTTTAAAATAGCATTTAAAATTGAATATTAAATTAGGAATAAGTTTTAAAATATTTTTGTCAAATTTTTATTCTTATTTATATTATCTTAGATTTGTTTTGATTTTTAATAATTTTTTAGATTAAATTTTTAATTTCATCACGTTTTTACGTTTTACGTTTTATAATTCGTCGTAGTTTAATTCTTATCGTAACTGTCATCATTTCTTTTTTCCTTTGTCTCAAAATTATTAATCCAAAATCATACAAGTTTTTCACATACAATAAACCTCCTTGGGAAACGAACTTTGACACACCTTGTGTGTCATTAGTGCTTGATTTTCATTAATCGACACTTAATACTTACCGCTTATACGTTCTTTTTCCTAAAAGACGTATTTTTACTACAATCAACCACACAAATTATGTGGGGAACTTCACGTATTGCAAGTGTCTGCCGTCCGTGTAGTCTACATTTTATGCATACCATTCAGTCAATGTTGTCTTTTTCCAGTATATTAGCGATGACGAAAACATCATCACGCTCACGAAAGTTTATTTGATGCATGTTTCATGGGGACATATTTAACGGTCGTCTACATAATCTTAGATTTCGTCTCTCGGTGTATTTTGAGATTCAAATGAGGTTGACGCGCCACCTATGGGATGTGGGACTTTGGCGAATATCCGATCAGACCCTTTTGAGATATACTTGAATAGATACTTTATTAACATGCTCTATCCACAATACTCAACATTTATGTGTGCCTAGAAAACCTGGGAAAGGGTGTGGTTATATGGCACGACATTAAAGTTGTTGAGTTCATAACCTTTCTTGGTGACACATATGCCAGAGTCCCGCCAGCGATAGTGGACATACCCGCATCGTCAAAGAAGGTCCGCTCGTTGTACTTCTTTGGAAATTTTTTGCTACACGCACCATCCTCCATGAACATGGAGCTCATGTATGACGCGCCACATGGGCCATGAAGCATGATGTCGGATACAATTTCAATTTTTTTTAGGTCAGTACCAGGGTCAGGCAGCTCAGCCGAGACAAATGCATCAATATGTTATATGGGTCAACAATTTTATCCTTCTCGTGCAGCCACAAAAGCGTATGGCAGTATGGGAGGACTTGTTTATGAAACTCGATGGTGTACATAACTGAAAAACAAAAACGCAATATGGTTAATGGCTGGAAGGTTGTCCGTAAGAAGCTAGGGAATAAGTCAATCAAACATACCTCGTGTAACAGTCCCAAAAGGCTTCGAATCCCTTTAAGAACTTGACAAATTCCTTGACTTTCTATTCAAAAATACAGCAAGTAGCGTCGGACCTGTTAGGTCAGTATTACTGACGCTAAAGCAACTCTAGGATTTGAATATAAAATCCCCTAAGTGTTTTATACTCAACAGAAAGGTGGCTTTACTAAAACATGTCTAGAGGAATAAAGATTCCTACTGAAAAAAGAATTGATGAAGAAAGTTTAGCCTCCCTCTTCTAGAAAACTTAAAAGACAAGAAGTCTTCGCTTTAGTATCTAGGCGGTTAGTTGCTGAAGAACAAGTCCTCAAGAAGAGCCTTCAGTTTAGTATGGTCTGACGATACCATACTGAATGGTGACAATCTCCTCTAGGATACTGAGACACTTCAGTAATCCTGAAGGTTTACATTGGGCGGCTAAAAGATCTAATTTAAGTCAAACAAGAAATCATATCTCACTGGGAATAAGGTTGCTTGTAAAGTTAGATATAAGTACAACCTTAATTCTTTTCCTAGTTAGTATATTCAAACCTTGTACTGCTTATCACGTGGGACATTCAACCACGTACTAGATAAACAAGGCATGGTTACTTATGCATATGTAAACCCTAATATGTGTTGCCTATAAAAGGAACACATCAAGGATAGAATTGGCAACCTTCTAGTACTCGAAAGATTGAACTCTTCCTAGGATCCAACTCTCTCCCAACTTCAACCTAACCATACGGCTACTAGCTGATGAACGTTAAGGTTGAGACTTAAACTCATAACCTTGGTTTCGAGTTTAGGTAAAGGATATCACTCAATATTGTCATACAACCACTTTCCTATTCCGCAAGCAAAGTGTGTCATAGATTCTTTAATAAGATTTTAATAAAATCACTATACGTTGAAAAGTAATTTGGTATTATTGTTTTAATTGTTTACGTTGTTATTGCTTTATTAAAACAACTCACTTGAATCCAATATGCAAGATATTACTTAAGGTTGATGAGTAGTATTAGGGGTGAGCAGAAACCGCACCACAAACCGCAAAACCGCTAAAACCGCAAAAAACCGCACCGCAACAAAAACCGGTGGATCGGTTTTTAAAAAAGGCAAAACCGCAAAATGTGGTACGGTTGCGGTTTTTCCCGTAAAACCGCACCACAAAATCCGCACTGCACCGTTCATTATTATATAGACCGAAAAATGTCACATCGATAACTTAACGTGTGTTATAAGGATTTTAGTGCATATTATCATTAGTATTCTAAGTAACTTGTATGTTTACACTAAATATATGCATTGTTATAACCGAAAATACTAACTTCTTGAACCAAAAACCGCAAAAACCCACATTACTTATATAAATTATAAGTGGTTGTGCGGTGCGGTTAACATCCGCAAAACCCACAAAAATCGCATAAAAACCGCAAATCCGAAACCGTAAAATCCGTGTTGTGCGGATTCAAAAATTTTAAAAACCGCAATTGCGGATGCGGTGTGGTTTTTACCAGAATCCGCACCGCACCGCACCATACTCACCCCTAAGTAGTATCATGTTAAAAGGGACCAACAAGTGGTATCAGAGCAGTTCGATTTATAAAACACACTCATTTTTATAAGACTGCTCATTTAAGTTTTTAAAATCAAGATCCTATATGGTTCAAGTAATACCACACACCCTAGAATATAGGAGAGGCGCATTAAATGTTGCTCCTATCCTAGAAGTGGCAAATTTTATAAACTAGAAGAAAAGGTTCATAGTCCACATAGTTGGAATTGAACCTCAATTCCTTGGAATCATTGAAAATGGTCCATTTGTTCCCATGACTGGGGACAATAAAAAACCTGAAGCTCATTGGACTGCTAATGAGGGAAAAGCGGCTAATCTTGATTAGCGACTCAAAGGTCTCATCATGTCTGTGCTTCCAAATGACCAAATGAATTATGTTTTGAATTGTAAGATGGCTAAATCTACCTGGGATGACTTGATGCTTTACATGAAGGGCCCTTTGATGTAAAAGAAACGAGAATAATGGATTTAAACCTACCCGAACCCGGATTTGGATCTGAGATCCTAGATCGAAGAGATAAGGTGTACGCTTTCCTGGGTTAGCTCTGAGATTGAAGATCGAAGAGGTAAGGTGTACGCTTTCTTTGTGCACCTCCAGTCGCGTCTACCGCCCTAGTCCAAGTTGGTCGGTAGACTAGTCTCACCCCCTCTTACGGTCCTCCTTTTTTAGTAACAAAATGAATCAAAAGTAGGACCAAACTAAGAGTTAGCAAAATAAACAAAGAGGACTTTGTGAATGATAAATACCCACTTTCGAGCAGTTACCCGCTTACAATACCACCAAGAAAAACCCTCCTTCTTCTCGACCTGATATGTCCTATCTATTCCCTTTATTCCTGTATGGAGCCATCAGTCTTCGCCCGACATGCGTACTTGCTCACGCAAGCTTTTGCTAGTAAGAGGTTAACTCTTAAAGAGCGGCCACCGTGCTACCAGGAAATAAGGGAAACACCCGACATTCCTGATAAATATCCGCATTCTCGTACCGAAGGATGTCACCCCTCCCCTTCTTTTTCTTGAGCTACCTCTCAGTAGTTCAAAAAATGCCGAATATTACGGAAAAGTTTCTCGACTTTGAGTGAGCAAAAAGAGTATATGCTATCTTTGATAGGGGAGGGAACTGACCTTAAAGCTTTTTACGATAGTGTCTACTCCCACTCAGAATCCACTGACTCGGTACTTTCGTCCGAAGTATGTTACTGGATAAGGATGGGGCAGTTACGCTCGTGAAACATAAGTCCCCTTGCAGCGCTTTATCCAAAGGAGAATCTTTCACTTTAGGATCGTATAACCACAATATAGGATCCCTCCCAGCCTGAGCTCTTCCGCTGTATAGAGCTCCGACCTGTGGCCACTTGGCCAATGAATTGGTGAAGCCCTCAGTCACGCACTACATTAAATTGGTTATTAATATAGAGCCTTATTGACGACGACTCTGTTACTTCACTTGAGCTCAGCCTTAGGCGTGCATGCCTCGAACAGGTCCTGACAGGATTTGACGCTCAACGGACGACTAACCCCGTTAGAATCTCCAACCTTTGGTCATGTAAGGTTAGAGTATTTCGGGCATGTGGTGAGCAGTAAAGGGGTACCAGCAGATAAAAGCAAGATGGACAGCACGTTGAGCTGACCACAACCCACTACTGTCAAGGGTTTGAGAGGCTTTCTGGGTTTAACAGGCTATTACCAAAAATTTGGAAAGGGGTATGGGGTTATCAGCAAGCCACTGACCAATTTACTGAATAAATATAGCTTCGACTGGAATGAAGAAGCAGCAAGGGCTTTCATTCGTGTTCTGATGCACACCAAGTCTTTGTCACAAGTTATGAGTGAAGTTGTGCTCGTTCTTGTGCACCTCTGCTTGGATATGATCTACCATGTGACATATGCGACTTTTGTCTTGTGAGTGATTGTTGCTCACGTGCGCATGCATCTATTGATTCACTTGATGACTGATGCTCGACCACTGTTGCTGCTACTACAGAGTCTTCTTCTCCTTACGGGATGTAGTTACATGCTCATGAGACTACTGTAGTCGACTTAATAATGAAGTACTTTGTAATATACTTTTTGCTACCCCAAAGGAGTTTTCTAGCTACTGATCTCCTCGACAATCTTCCTTCTGATATAAAGGAAAGAGCTTCTCGAGAGCCCCTATGCGCCCTTCCACTTGCAGAGAGTAATGCCGATGTAGCTCTTGTTCTTCTTCCTTATCGAGGTCTTCTCATAAGGCTTTCCACAAAATAATTGTACATCGCTAGGAAGACTGGTGTTAGAAGTATTTAAAGTGATGGTCATATAATATATCGTTGTGAAGCTCGTGGAAATTTTATTTAATGATGTCGAGAGTTTCAAGATTATTAATGTTTATGTAACGGGAATTAGTCCCGAACACACAAATGAGGAAGGCCCCCTAACTTGTTAGTCGTAGTATAAAAGGCACTTTCCCCTCATGTGTGTGTGTGTGTTTTCCATTCTTCTTGTTTTAGAGAGAGAAAGACGTTTAGTTTCTCTCACTAGGAAAATCACCATACACTTTGTATTTTTCTTATTCTCTTCTTAATCTAATCTTTCTTTTTTTTGTTTAATCTATCATGTTATTCGTGTTTGGTTAGTCGTGTGTTATACTCTTACAAGTGGTATCATTCGCCAAGAGATTCGCGGTTAGCTTATTTGGTTCGCGTGAAGTTTTGATCTACATATTCCCGAAGTTCAAATTTCTTTGTGTTTTTTTGCCTAAAAATATTTCTTATAATCTCCTACATATTCGTGGTAGGGATTTGTGCTACTTATTTTGGTGAAAAACATGCGAAAATTTGATCTTTTGGCTTGTTTTAGGCGAAAATCACGTAAAATCGCGTTTTTGAATCGTCCACCTTTAATTTAGGAATACTGTTTTCATTCTGAAATTAGAAAGATTTCGGATAAAACGAGTATTCAGGATAAGAGTTTGATTCCGGATTTGGAGGTAGTATAATTTCAGAATAAAGGGGTTATTCAGGAAACATTATATTCTGGATTAACTATTTGAAGTTATTCCGAATTGCTATGAAAACTGGATTCCGAATTATGTGAAAATTGGATTCCGAATTCTGCGAAAATTGGATTCCGAATTTTTTGAAACTTGGATTCCGAATTCTGTGAATATTGGATTCTGAATTCTGTGAACATTTTGGATTCCGAATTCCATCAACCAACAACATTCCGAAATCCAACAACCAAAAAATTCCGAATTCCATCAACTTAGAACATTGAGAAATCATCAAAACGTTCACATTTCGAATTCTTGAAGACCTCATATTCTGAAAACTGTGCAAAGTGTGTATTCCGGATTATAAAGGGCATATTCCAGATTTTAGTTAAGTGTGTGATTCCGGATTGCATCTTGAATCGTTGTTATTCCAGATTGTGTAATCCGGATTTGGTATTCCGGATTAGAGATTATTATTCCAGATTTAGTGTTAGCAACTTACATTCCGGAATCTTTTCTTTGCAATTTTATTCTGACTTCTTTGTGTCTATTCCGACATCTTTAGCAGGGATATATTCCGAAATCTTCGTGAGTTTTTTGGCCTTGTAATTTTTGGTTTCCTAAGAAGTCTTAATTAAGGTATTTCAACAACATTTCTCGTCAACGACACACGTTCTTAATTCCGCTTTCTACGAATTGTGATACTAGTTTTCACACGACTTCTACTATGACGTCTCAACAAGATATCTATGCTGTGGGCACTGAGAATCGTCCTCCCATGCTTATTAAGGAGAATTATACTACATGGGCTAGTCTTCTCCTTCGCTATGAAAAATGTAAACCTTTGGGAAAGTTGATTGTTAACTCGATTCAAAAATGTCCGTATGTTAGAAGAACAATTCTTGTGCTCGAGGATCCCACGAGTGCTAACCCGGTGGCTGACTCTATTCATGAGCAAATGGATGAAGAATTAACTGAAGCTGAATCTTAACAACTCGACGATGATGATCAAGCAATTCAAGTCATTCTTATGGGACTTCCTAAAGATGTTTATGCTACTGTTGATAGTTGTGAAACCGCACACGAGATGTGGCTCAAAATTCAGAAATTGATGAAGGGGAGTGAAATTGGTCTACAAGAAAAAGAGACTAAGTTACTTCGTGAATGGGGGCAATTTACGTCTACTGAAGGTGAACAAATTGAACCTTACTATCAAATTTCTGCCAACATCAAATTTCTTAATAGTCTTCTATCTAAATGGTCACGATATGTCACTCTCGTCAATCAAACCAAGGATCTTCATGTCGTGGACTACACTCGAGTATATGATTATTTGTAGATGAATCAAGATGAATCTATCGAAGTTAGGGCTGAAAGACATGCCAAAACACAAGATCCATTAGCTTTCATGGAAAACTCTCCATCATCTATGTCATATCTCATGGTACCTTATCATCAACCCTCCTCAAGCAACTTCATGCCACAACAACAACTCACCTCTTATGGATATCAACTTCCTGCTGTTGTGAACTACTTGCAACAACCCGTTGATTGCTTTGATGACATCACCGATCCTACTCATGCGATTAATACTGGTCTTGCACTTCTTGCAAAGGCATTTAAGTTCACCATTAACCCCACCAACCAAAATCAGAGAATTTCCTCGAACACTAGAAATAGGCAGATTGCTCAACCTTTCATAAATGCGAATCAAGATCGCCAATTGGTTGTTGGAGGGAGTGCAGGGAATCAATTTCAACAATATGGTGTTCAGAATGTGGGAAATCAGTATGGTCAGAACGCAGGACAGATAGTTGGGAATGCATGCAATCAGTATGGTCAAAACCGTGGTCAGAATCCGGGTATTCAGAATGTGGGTAATCATAATGGGTTAATTGTTGTGCCAACGGTTGGTAATCAGATGGTAAATATTGTGGTTGCAAGGGCTGAAAATACTGGTACGGGTAATGGAAACAACAATCGTCAGGTTCACTGCTACAACTGCAGGGGATTTGGTCATTATGCTCGAGATTGCACTGCCAAAAAGAAGAGGGATACTGCTTATCTTCAGACTCAGCTTCTCATAGCACAAAAGGAAGAGGCATGGATTCCACTTCAAGCTGAGGAATTTGATCTTATGGCTTCTACAGCAGAATATGACGAGGAAGAAGAGGTGAATGCCAACTACATCTTGATGGCAAACTTACAACAAGCATCTACCTCGGGAATTCATGATGACAAAGCTCTTGTGTATGATTCAGACGGTCCCTCTGTGGCACACCCACGGTTCGATGATAATGATATATACTAATAGCCAAATTGACCACTGAGCTTGCGAGATATAAGGAAAGGGAGAAAAGTTTTGAAATTCATCATGCTAAAATTAAAGAACTTGAACAAGCTTATGCAACATCAGTTTATCAAGAAAAATGTACGACTAAGAAATTAAATGCTTTACATTTAAGTAGTGCCAAAAAGATAAGCGATTTGAATGATGAAATCACCTCTCTTAATAAACAGCTTTTAAATGAACAATATATAATTTCTGATCTTAAAGAAGAAAGGAAAAAGCTAAAACATGATTTCGAAATTCGAGAAGATGGGATTCTTGAGGATATTTGCAATGCTCAGGATAGGATTAGGGAATTAGACAACTTGCTAATAAAACGTGGTCAATCTATGCAAACTATTAACATGCTCGCCCCCAAAGTGAATGAGATGTATCACACCCGTTACAAATTAGCTTTAGGTTGTCCTCTTCCTCCTAATCCTGAATGTCTTAAGCAAGCTCAGGCCACCCAACCAAGTTTATATAATGGTAATGTGTTGCTAGATAAGCAAATCCACCTGTTGTGTGTGATTCAAAAGAAACCATTGAACTTTCTGAAGAGAGTCGCTTACGATTGCAAAAGTTTAATAGAGAAATCACACCGGTTTATTATCCGAAAATTAATCCTCCAACAATTTTTGTTCGGTCTAAAACTAGTACTGAAATGTCTTTGATACAAAGTGAGGAATTGTCGGATGACCCTCCTAAACCAAGTGTTGCACGACGATTTCTAAACGAACTAAAAGATAACTTTATCATTCTTAAACGTGTTGTTAATTCCAAAATTACTAGAGGAATTTTTACATCACCCGTTCAGATTGAGATTTCGAAAATTCTTCAAAATGATATTAATCCGATTATTAATCAAGTTGATGCTAGGATAAGCAATTTTAAAAACACTTTTCTAAAAGAAGCAACTAACTTTGTTGAAGAATTTAAATCTTTGGCGAAGGAGGATGATGAATCTCTTGATAAACTTAAAGTTTTAGAAAACGATCTTAAATATCTCTCTAAAGCAAGTGATAGTGTTGATAGTAGCCCCGTTGCATTAGATACCTCTGTGTCAAATAACGAAACCCTCCAAACTGAGCTTGAACGTACGAAAGAGAAAATGGAATCTTATGTCATTCAAAATGAAAAAGAATTTACCGATCTTTGGAATAAATTTGTCAAAAAATGTGATGAATGCAAATATGACACAATTTCGTATGGTAAAGCTTTCAATGAAATGCAACAAACAATCGAACGGTTTCAGGCTCAATTAGGAGGGGTTAAGGGAAAAATTTGGATTCCTCGGGGTTAGAACATGCCAGTGATGGGAATGTTAAGAAGCTTAAGGCAAAGATTGCAGATTTAGAATCTGAAGTTGTTTCGTATAAGAGGGCTGTAGAACACGTTAAGTCTGTCTATCAGAAACTAATCGATAAAATCTGTGAGAACTGTAAGTTAAAGGCCTTGTTAAAAGATAAGACTTCTGAGCCTAGCACGATTGTGGATACCATGATTAAGAAACCAACAACCTCATAAACTACTCGTATTGTTGTAAGACCATTTCCCAAGGTTTCTGGAACGAAAGTTGCTATGATTTCCCTAGTAATGTTTCGTGTTAGTCCTTTCTCTCAACCTAGGGTAGATATCTCTGTGCCTAGCAAACAACGTAAAGCAAGCATTAGGACTAAACCGACCACTATATCTCAACCACAAGTCATCGATTTAAAAAGTGCTTTTTTAACAGTCGTGTGTCTTCTTCTACTGGAATAAACAATTACTCTAAGAGCAGAAGGCCACAGCCTACGAGCAATACAAGGAATGATAGGGTCCCTTTTGCCTCTAGAAGTAGTCGCCCCAAGATCAATAATATGGAAGTAGAAGAACACCGTAGGAATTTACCGCTTTTTAATCATAATCAGAAACTTAATTCATTTGAATGTAATGACTTTAAACTTGCTATTCATAATGAAAAATCTGAAGTTATTTGTGCTAAATGTAATAAATGTTTCTTTACTTTCAGTCATGATGATTGTGGTTTGACTATGAATGGTTTGAATTATGGTGGATACACCCGAATTGACAAGCTTTCCATGAGTGAAAAACATAACACTCCTAAGGCTAAGGTATATGTTCCAAAAAGTACGCACGTAGGGTCCACATAAAGTCTTGCTAAGACTAGTAGCCCTAGATTCACCTCTAAATGGTTGCCTACTCGTAGAAATTTTGACTGTAGTGTCAAAGTTATCGACACTAGTAGATCTCATACTAACAGTGAAATGTCGGAATGTGATAAGGCTTAATTATCATCTAACCCTATAGGAACCAATTTCATCGGTTGCCAAAAATTTTCTTCTCTTATCATTGGCAGGCTGTTGAAATTTGTCTCTGGTGCATGGACTTGGGCTGTTCAAAACATATGACTGGGAATCGAAGCCTTCTCAAGAACTTTGTTTGGCGATTCATGGGAACTGTTCGATTTAGAAATGATCATTTTGCTGCAATTATAGGCTATGGTGATCTTCGTTGGGGAAACATAATCATCACCAGAGTCTCTTTTGTTGATGGATAGGGACACAACTTCTCGGTTGGGCAATTCTGTGATTCAGATTTGGAGGTAGCTTTCAGAAGTCATACATGTTTTGTAAGGGATCTTGAAGGAATTGATTTGTTGAAAGGAAATCGTACCACCAACCTTTACACCATTGATCTTTTTCAAATGTCTGCTGCTTCTCCAATTTGTCTCATGGCCCGGGCCACTTCAACAAAGTCTTGGTTATGGCATCAAAGGTTATCTCATCTCAATTTCGATGCCATCACCCAACTAGCAAAAGATGATCTCGTTACCGGTCTTCCAAAGTTAAAATATACAAAATACCATCTTTGTCCATCATGTGAGCAAGGTAAAAGCAAGAAGAAGCCTCACAAACCCAAACCTGTGCCAAATTCAACGAATAGGTTACATCTCCTACATATGGATTTGTGTGGCCCAATGAGAATCAAAAGCATTAATGGAAACCGGTATGTCCTTGTGATTGTGGATGATTATTCTCTTTACACATGGGTTCATTTTCTTGCTTCAAAAGATGAAGCTCCTGGTGTAATTATTAATTTTTTAAAGAAAACATCAGTGCTACTGCAAGCCCCTGTCATCATTGTAAGAACGTATAACGGCACATAATTCACCAATGAGCAACTGAAAGCTTACTTTAACGAAGTTGGAATTTCTCATCAAACATCGGTTGTAAGAACTCCAGAGCAGAATGGAGTTGTGGAATGGAGGAATCGTACGTGTGTTGAAGCTGCTCGAACTATGCTTCTCTCCTCCAGTGCGCCGTTATTTCTTTGGGCCGATGCCATTTCAACTTCATGTTATACTCAAAACCGCTCCATTATTCACACCCGATTCAACAAAACACCTTATGAGATCATTAATGGAAGAAAACCAGATATATCGTTTCTACATGTCTTCGGTGCATTGTGTTATCCGAAGAATGATCGTGAAGATATTGGTAAACTCGAACCTAAAGGTGATATTGGATTTTTCATTGGTTATTCTTCAACTGCTTGTGCTTACAGGGTTTATAATCGAAGGACAAGAAAGGTAATGCAGACTATGAATGTTACCTTCGATGAACTCTCGGGTATGGCTTCTCAACATAGAAGTTCACATCCCGAGCTTTAAGGTCAGAATTTCGGACATGTCAGTTCAGGACTCGCGCTTCAATATGTATCGTCAGCAATATCATCGCTACAACCCTCAGAACGTGATTTAGAAATCATATTTGGGCCAATTTATGATGAATATATGGAGGGTCCTTCGTCATTTGGTGTTACTCAAAATGCCTCGGCTGCACCTGCTACAGTAGTTCAAGAACCTCCAATTGCATCTACACCAAAGGCATCTTCTTCTGCACCATCTACGTCACCCTCAACCATATTGACTCTAAATATTCCAACCACTTCTCAAACTGCTGACGCGACCCAACAACATTCTCAACAAATTCCTAATCATGTTCATCTTCAGAATGAAATAGTTGCTGAAAATGAAAACAATGCGATGCTCAACGAACATGAGTTTGTCAATCCATTTGCGGCTTCCACAAGTACCACTCAGCCTTCAACACCATATGTGGATCCTCGAGCTCGCATCAAGTTTCTCATACACTTCCACATGAATACAAATGGACTAAGGATCATCCTTTCGTTTAAGTGATTGGCAATCTCTCACGACCAGTTTTGACCAGAAATCAGCTGCGTAGCGATGGCGATATGTGTATCTATGCACTATCAGTCAGCACAACGGAACCAGCAAATGTTAAATAAGCAATGACTGACGCATCATGGATTGAGTCTATGCAAGAAGAGCTCAATCAATTCACCAGGCTTGATGTATGGGAGTTAGTACCACATCCGGACAATATTGATCCCCTTACCTTGAAATGGTTATACAAAAACAAGATGGATGAAGAGCAAACGGTCATTAGGAACAAGACTCGGTTAGTTGTGAGAGGTTATAAACAGCCAGAGGGAATTGATTTCACAGAGTCCTTCTCACCGGTTGCTCGAATGGGAGCTATTAGGATTTTCTTGGCATACGCTGCACACAAATCGTTCACTGTGTACCAAATGGATGTGAAGACGGCTTTCTTGCATGGGCCGTTAAAAAAATATGTGTAAGTATGTCAACATGAAGGTTTCATCAACACCGAATATCCAAGCCATGTCTACAAGTTGAAAAACGCAATTTATGGTTTGAAACAAGCACCGAGGGCATGGTACGACGAATTATCATCATTTCTTGTGTTGAAACTAGAAGGGGGGGGGGGGGTTGAATAGTTTCTCTTTATTGGTGACCAAATTAAAATTACTTTCAATTTGGGTTGTATCAAAAATATCTTTTACTTGAGGCTAAGTTGCATAATGATTAGGTTCAATTCAAAATGCACTAGCAAAGATAATAGGTAAGTATAATGATAATGAAATAAGTAAAGAGTAAGGAAGGAAACAACCTAGTGGGGAGACACCAAGATTTATAGTGGTTCGACAACGAGGCTCTATCCTCGTTTCTACTCCACTCCTCGAGTACACCTACTCGAGATTTCCACTATATCCACAAGCTCCCTTCTCGGCGGAGAAAACCTTACATCGTTGCTTACATTATTTTCCGACACTAAGCTAAATGTCGAGACCTAATCTTTAGCTAGGACCAATCTACACAACGTTGCCTACTTCACAATTTAACGACACAAGGCTAGATGTCGAGTTCTAATCTCAAGGTAGAACCAATCTTCACGACGTTACCTACTTCACCATTTTACGACACAAGGCTAGATGTCGAGTTCTAATCCAAAGCTAGAACCAATCTTCATGACTCTTCACTTTGAAGCTAAGTGAGAACTTCACACAACACAACTACTAATCACTTTCAAGTTTAGTGAGAACTCACAAGACACAACCACATCACTTTATAGTTTAGTGAGAACTACTAATCAAATCTATTACAACTCAACTAGACTTATCCAAGTACACAAATGTAGCTTGGATTTACACAACACAAATCCAAGCAAACACATATGCAATGGATGTACACAACAAATCCAAGTATTCATAAATAACTTGGATGAACACAACTAGTCCAAGTATTCATAAATACAATGGATTGACATAAAACAAAAAGGGTATCATGATGAATATGACTAGCTCATAGATTCATCTTTATCACAACACTAGTGAGTGAGTGATCTTCTCATTGGACAAGGTAAAGGAGGGGATCAAAAGGATAATCATATTTAAACATCCTTAACACTTTAAGTGATCATTTACTAATGATTATGCTATAGAAAAGAGAAAGGGGGCTGAGAAAAACGTCCAAGAGGCTTATTGGAAAATGAGATTTGACCCACTATTTAAAGGAGACAAAGAATAACGGATATATAACGGCTATCTGGGCGCGGTACCTTATTTAGCCCGGCGGTTCCATATCGCTAAGGAACCGCCTAGCTACTTAAGGTTCCGCCCCTAGAGTACGCTCCGTTTTTTGTCTTTTAGTGGGGTAGGAATATCTGAGGTATTTGAAGCCTTCAAAGGATATTCTAATAACATATGGAATATGCTATTTTCAAATTTTCATTTTCCATTTTAATAAAACCCTTTTTCTAAAAAAGAAAGTTTATTAAAAAGTCTTTTGTCATATTAACAAAAGTGAGTTTTAAGGATAATCATTTTGATGATCACTAAGTATGATTAAGAAAGGTTAGTGATATGGTTATTACCTTGATGATAGTGTTAGTTAAATAATTCATTTTGTGTTTTACACTAAATGTGTTGTATGGTTTGTTGTGATCAAAACTAAGAAAGATTAGTTAACACTAATAATGTTTGTAGGCATCACTTGCATTAACAATCTCCCCCTTTTTGATTACGACAAACGATAAACTCATTTACGTAGAAACACAAAATATCGAATTATTAACGAGTTTATCACTATCATTTCTCCCCCTTTGTCGTAGCAAAAAGGTTAGCACAAGTCTTTTGAAGAAAATCGGACTTTGCTAGTAGCTCCTCCTTGGTGGTTGCCCCCCTTGCTTGGGGCACCAAGTATATGAGCTAAGGTGACATGCTACACAAAGGTTAGTAGAAAGGAAAGAAACACCAATGTATATATGATCACTACCTACTAAGTAACTTGAGAGGGAGAGAGAGAAGAAATCTCAAATTAGAAGCAAGTATTTTGCTAAGTTTATCCAAAAAGGTAATTGACAAAATCAAACTTCAATCCAATGAAGATGATAAGCTTGTCAATGGGTTAAAGTTTAGAATTGATGGAATCACCCATAAGCAATTGTAAAAATTAACCATGATCAACTCAAAATAGAACTAAAGGGATAACACACAAAGGTTACATAATAGGAAATACACAACAAAGTAGATAGTCATACACACAATATGAGTATCTAAAGCAAAAGATATGGAAAATAAACCATAAAGCATAAGCTATTCTAATAGTGATAATTTTCCAAGATTGCTAGAAAATAGAAGACTCTAAAGCAACTAAAGTAATAAAGACTCCAAGAGTAGTTAGTCCTTTAGTTGGAAAAATAAGACGACGATGCATCATTCGAAGTTTTGTCCACCGGAACGAAAACTTGAATAGGAGGTCGAGTGAGGAGGAATTCAAGAAAATTTAACTTCTCATACACATGAGCAAGTTCAATTTGTTGAAATCGACAACAAGCACACGAGGATCCATGATGCAACACAAAATCGGTTGATGAGGGTATGGCATCAAACCTAGGGTTTGGTGGTGGAGGGGTAATGGGTTTGGAAATGTTTTCACTATGCCTTGTGAGGTTTGGGAAGGTTGAAAGATCATTGAGTTGAGGGGTATTGAAGGATTGTGGTGGTGGGGGAACATTTTCTTTAGCTCCGGTGATGGGGTTAATGGTATAAGTCTCATTCTAATACTTGATTGGAGAGAAGGTAGGGTTTTTGGGTGGTTTGGAAGAAGATGGTTCATTCTTCTTGATCCAAATAGGTCGAACCGAGATTTTTGGTTTCTTTGAAAGCTTGGATGAGGAAGCTTTGGGTGAGTGGGGTTGTGACAAAGAAATGTCAAGGTTAGGAATGGAGGAGTTAGGCATTGTAAGGGTGTGAGAATGAATCTCAAGGTTGGGAAGGTGTGAGAATGAAATCTCAAGGTTGTGTGAGAATGAATTCTCAAGGTTGGGAAGGTGTGAGAATGAAATCTCAAGGTTGGGAAGGTGTGAGAATGAAATCTCAAGGTTGGGGTATAAGTAAAATGTAATCAAGGTAAGAATTTGAATACAAAATGTGAAGTGTCAAGGAATGTTTAGCCAAATTGAGCAAACAAGGAATCTTGACAGGGTATAGGGTTTAAAGAATTTTGACCAAAAAATTCGTCAAAAGTTGATTTCTGTCTGCGGTACCTTAAAGGGACCGGCGGTTCCTTATCACATAAGGAACCGCGCGACTTTTAGTGAGTCGCATCCAGTGGACATGAAACCATGTTTTTCCAGGGTTTTGGGAAAAACTAAGACTTTTTTTAAAAAGTTGCAAATCTTGGAATTTTACCTCTATTAGCACCAAATTATGCTAGGGTTGCATAAAGCAACACATTCAAAAAGAATGTCTTGACAAAGGGTGACAAAATATTTAAATATCATTTTGAACCAATTTTAGTCAAGTTTTTAGAGGTTGTGATAGAATTAGGTTCAATTTTAATTTCAAATTAAAGTTGATTAATGTGCACATAGGGATAGAAACACATAAAGCTAAATCCATAGATCAACATCATGACACGCACATGAAGGAAGCAACTACAATGACAAATAGAAAAGAAAGACAACTAACTATTACAAAGCTAGCTTAACATTAGATCTAGATTAGTAGTCTTCTTTGGCTTGGTTTGGTTGAAAACCATTTATTTAGAAAACTTCATCATTCATCTCCTAGGAGGAGGCATGGAGAACAAGGTAAGCAAGAACTCTTGCAACCTCCTATGTAGTCCAAACATTTCCATCCTAAGGTTATGGATGATGTAGTGGTTGTAAATACAACATGGACAACTAGGACCATGTGTTTCTTGAAACCCATAGTATGGATCACCCAAAAGGAGGGAAAGTGGAACACCCAAATTGGAGTGTTTGAGTTAGGTGGAGGTGGAGGAGGCATGTTCTCCAAGGGTGATGTGGGTGAGAGTGGAGGCATGTTCCCTAAAGGGGAAATGGGTGAGTGTGGAGGTATGTTCTCCAAGCTTGGTGAAATGGGTGAATTTGGAGGGGTAAATGGTGAAGTCACCAAGGTATCATCAAAGTCATTCACAAAGGGAATGCTTTGGAGAGGTTGTGGTTGTGTAGTCACATCCAAGGGTGCACTTGGAGTGAAGGGTGAGGTAAGCTCATTCATTCTTGACTGAAATGAAGAGGAGGTAGAACCAATAGAATTGTTAGTACCATGGGTGGAGGTAGTTATGCATGGAGCAAGAGGTGGGGAAGGTGATGAAGAAATGAGGATAGGAACCATCTCATTCTTAGGTGTGTGGAAGGGTGAGGAGTTAGGCTTGGCTACCTTAATCCTTATTTTGAGTGTTTTCCTTGGGGTGGAGGTCTTGGAAGTGTTTGAGGTTTTGGTACAAACCATGGTTTTTTAAGGATTAGGGAAGTATGTTTGATGTGTGAAGAACATGACAAACAAGGTGGGTTTAAATAGGTGAGGGGATGATCCAAACTAGTAATGGGTTAAAATCATTTTAGGTGAATAATGAATTTAGGTAAGCTAGTTTAGGAAATGTGCAGTTTATTACAGAAAATCATGCAGTGTTTACACAGAATTGAGAAAACAGTGTAAGCAAAAGATGCTGTCGGGCACAGTGGCCGGCAGTTCCTTCTCTAGGACAGGCGGTTCCATATCGATAAGGATCCGCGGGTTGGTATGGAACCGCGACCAGAGGTCTTTCAAAAGTTTCACCTCCCAAATTTTGGTTAACCCAGATTTTTACCAAAGGATTCACAAGCCAAAGTTAACTACTGACCAAAATCTAAGAAGCTAACTATCATAAGGCGTGCACAAAGCTATGTAAATCACAAACATGATGGCATAAACAATATTTAGGATCAAAATAAATAACAATCCAAACATGTAGCATAAGTTAATACACATCCAAGATAATAAAAAAAATTGTTCAACATGTATTCTTTGAAATACTTCAAAGCTTTCACCTTCTCTTCTTGCCCAATCCCTTGATCATATTCCCCAAATACTTGAATCCCTTCCTTGACTCAACCCAGTGTTCATGCAATTCACCTCTAGTCCTAAGATTCTCACGGTGGAGATGCTCTATATTGAGATCTTTCGGTACTTCACTAGAATGTTGAGGCGGAGGAGCTAAGTCTTCAAATTCATCCTCGAATGGGCTTGAGCATGGATGGGAATTACTCGAAGAGTTGAAATGAGAACTAGTACCGACGCCATCACCATCACTTGTTGGCATTCGGGTGTCCTCATCATCCATCTCTTGATGATCGGATTTTCATGAACCTCGGTCACTTCTAGGCTTTCGTTCATATACCTCTTGAATAGGTAACATAACCCGTTGAACCGGGTGAAAGCGAGAAATATCGAGATGAGGAAAATCTTCACCAACCCTTCTAAAAAGGCGAGTAAGAAGCATAGCATAGGGAAGGTTTGTTTTTGGTTTGGAAAGAGCATAATTTATACGTCGAGTGATGTAGAATGCTAAATTGTACTCGGTTGATGTAAAGATGTAAAACAACATATGCACCATACAAGCCGGGATATGATCTCGGTTTCCACCAAGACAAAACACATTCTCCCTAAGGATGTTAGCCCATTGGACCATGAAATACTTAGGGTCGCTTGAGAGCACTTCATAGCGATTCATATTTCGCACATTAGTATGAAGGCTTCTCACAACGTTTCCATCACGCTCTTTCGAGATGATATCAAGGATGAAATTTAGATCAACTTCAGTGATGTCATTTGAAGGTTTATCGTTGGACTCCACGAGAGCATCAAGTCTCCATTTGTCCGTAAAACGACAAGTACCTCTATATGGCACACCAAAAATATCACCAAAATCATCGAGGGAATATTGAATGATTTGATCATTCAACATGAAACGAATAAAGATTTGGCCATTGATTTCAAGCATGGAGTAAGTGCTAAAGAATTCAAGAAGAAACAAGGGATAAATTTCTTCGTCTATGAAGAGCATGCAATCAAATCCAATATGCTCAAACATAGAGTAGATATATCTATACCCCGTTATTCTTGTATCTACAACCCTACCCTCATGGAAATTTCGAGTTGAAAGAGATGGAAAAGAGTTTTGAAGTTGAGTGGAAGTATAGGTATGGGTAATGTTTGGCATATAGTTTCTAGTGAGTTGATGATATTTTTGATATTGTGAAGGCATGATTAGTACCTAAATACAAACAAGAAAAACATATTTCCAATCACTCATATAAAAAATTAAGATCAAAAATTAAAAATATGAGAATATGTTATATCAATTTCTCGACAAACAAAGGATTGAATCCATATCATTCTCATGTTCACAATGTGTCTATTCCATCATTAACCAAGAACACATGATCTATGTTAGATCAACAATGGATTAGAACATTGGTTTTTCAAAACAAGGTTTTTAGGTAAGCATTAACAATGTCATTACCTACTTGTTCATGGGTTCATCTCAAATCCATCTTTTAATCAAAATAATTAATCAAAATTCGGATTTGTTCTACAAGTGGGTTTTAGTGAAATCTTAATATGAACCTAAGGAATCATAGTAAAATAACCATGTCAACCCACATTCCTATTAAGGTTTTAATTCAATTTCAATTTTAAAAATCCCCAATTATGAAAGGATGAACCCTAGAACAAAATAGATGAAATTGAAAGAAAATACTTACAATTAATTGATGTTAGATGAAGGATGAGTGAAACCCACAACTTGGAATCAATTAATTTGAGTGATTGAAGGTTTTTGAAGCTTCAACAATGGTGGAAAAGATGAAACCCGCCGGCTGTGTGTTTTTGGGAGAGAGAGAGATAGTGGTTTGAAAAGGAATAAAATAATCAAACTGGCGCTCTGACTCAAGTTGCTGCCCGTGGTTCCTTCTCGATAAGGTACCGCGGTTTGAACCGCCAGAGATAAAGAACCACCTACAGAGGCTGGTTTTTATCAATGAAAAACGCCAAATTTTTAAAAACCAAGTTTTTCTAAAACACTTAAAATTATATCACGAGCCTTTTAGAATATCACTGGATCATCATAACACTAAGCAATATGCCTTAACGAAGGATTACGAGTTAAATCGAGATCGAAAAGAACTGAAACGGACAAACGACTACTCGTAGCGAAACGGCAAAGTGGAGAGAAGTCAAGAGAAGTGAATCAAGACTAGGATTAATTCTCAAGGGAATAATGACAATCTTCAAATAATGGAAACGAAGAGCTTGTGTCATATATAGTGGTTTAAGACGTGCCTTTCCGGCGAAGTGTTAAACGGCTTTGGTAATGAACAAACACAAAGCAAATATTAAAGCATACACAATATCACTTTCAATAATAGTCTTAGTCTAAACCAAGATATGAGCAAGGCATTGATTCACTTTCTCTCCCACGAAGGGCCTACTAACTGTATGGGTGCAAACCATGATATCATGCTTGATACTTTAAGCTACTACTAACTCACTCTACATCACCATAGTGAGTCAAGTATCCAAGCAATGAAGGTTTGAGAGGATAAAAGGAAAGAATCACAAACCACAAACAAATGTCAAGGCAAGGATGCCAAGAGCAAGCACATAGTCATGTAATGATCAAAAGAATGATCAAAGGGCGTGTGGAAGAACGAAAACGTACCTTGGCCACAAGAGCATTCCAATCCATCACTGCAAGCCTTAAGAGTGACTAAGATGAATACTAAGTCTTCAATGACTAGTTTTATTCCCAATCATCATTCAAAGATATTGAAGATCAATGAAGATGAGTCTTCTACAAGTGCAAGTAGCTCAATCCGCAATCAATTCAATGATTGATCTTCATGAGTACCTACACAAGACAAGATGCAATCTAGTAGATACATTTCAAGAGTAGATCTAAAATGTATAAATGCTACTAATCTAAGTGGGATGTAATATTACCAATTAAAAAGACCTATTTTCAAAGAAAACATAGTTTTGACCAAAGAGAAACTTTAGTACAACTTGACCTTCTAATTTGAGGAGACAATGGATCGATCTAAGTTTCAAAGTACAATATACTTCAAAGATCTTGAGTGACCATCGCTCTGATACCAATTGTAGAAACTAGAAGGGGGGGGGGGGGTGAATAGTTTCTCTTTATTGGTGACCAAATTAAAATTACTTTCAATTTGGGTTGTATCAAAAATATCTTTTACTTGAGGCTAAGTTGCATAATGATTAGGTTCAATTCAAAATACACTAGCAAAGATAATAGGTAAGTATAATGATAATGAAATAACTAAAGAGTAAGGAAGGAAACAACCTAGTGGGGAGACACCAAGATTTATAGTGGTTCGACAACGAGGCTCTATCCTCGTTTCTACTCCACTCCTCGAGTACACCTACTCGAGATTTCCACTATATCCATAAGCTCCCTTCTCGGCGAAGAAAACCTTACATCGTTGCTTACATTATTTTCCGACACTAAGCTAAATGTCGAGACCTAATCTTTAGCTAGGACCAATCTACACAACGTTGCCTACTTCACAATTTAACGACACAAGGCTAGATGTCGAGTTCTAATCTCAAGGTAGAACCAATCTTCACGACGTTGCCTACTTCACCATTTTATGACACAAGGCTAGATGTCGAGTTCTAATCCAAAGCTAGAACCAATCTTCACGACTCTTCACTTTGAAGCTAAGTGAGAACTTCACACAACACAACTACTAATCACTTTCAAGTTTAGTGAGAACTCACAAGACACAACCACATCACTTTATAGTTTAGTGAGAACTACTAATCAAATCTATTATAACTCAACTAGACTTATCCAAGTACACACATGTAGCTTGGATTTACACAACACAAATCCAAGCAAACACATATGCAATGGATGTACACAACAAATCCAAGTATTCATAAATAACTTGGATGAACACAACTAGTGCAAGTATTCATAAATACAATGGATTGACATAAAACAAAAAGGGTATCATGATGAATATGACTAGCTCATAGATTCATCTTTATCACAACACTAGTGAGTGAGTGATCTTCTCATTGGACAAGGTAAAGGAGGGGATCAAGAGGATAATCATATGTAAACATCCTTAACACTTTAAGTGATCATTTACTAATGATTATGCTATAGAAAAGAGAAAGGGGGCTGAGAAAAACGTCCAAGAGGCTTATTGGAAAATGAGATTTGACCCACTATTTAAAGGAGACAAAGTATAACGGATATATAACGGCTATCTGGGCGCGGTACCTTATCTAGCACGGCGGTTCCATATCGCTAAGGAACCGCCTAGCTACTTAAGGTTCCGCCCCTAGAGTACGCTCTATTTTTTGTCTTTTAGTGGGGTAGGAATATCTGAGGTATTTGAAGCCTTCAAAGGATATTCTAATAGCATATGGAATATGCTATTTTCAAATTTTCATTTTCCATTTTAATAAAAGTTTTTCTAAAAAAGAAAGTTTATTAAAAAGTCTTTTGTCATATTAACAAAAGTGAGTTTTAAGGATAATCATTTTGATGATCACTAAGTATGATTAAGAAAGGTTAGTGATATGGTTATTGCCTTGATGATAGTGTTAGTTAAATAATTCATTTTGTGTTTTACACTAAATGTGTTGTATGGTTTGTTGTGATCAAAACTAAGAAAGATTAGTTAACACTAATAATGTTTTTAGGCATCACTTGCATTAAAATCTTGTCCAAAATCACTTCAGCTAAGGAACCATTGATCCAACGTTGTTTATCACGCACTACGGCAACGACATCTTGGTAGCTCAGGTCTATGTAGATGATATTATATTTGGTTCTACTAACCCAAAATATTCCATATTATTTTCTGACCTTATGAAAAGCCGCTTCGAAATGTCGATGATGGGGCAAATGACGTTTTTCCTTGGTCTCCAAGTTAACCAATCCCCCCATGGTATTTTCATACACCAATCCAAATATGTTCTCGAAATTCTAAAGAAATTTGGAATGGAAAACTGTGACCCTATTGGTACTCCAATGGACACTAAACACAAGCTTGATTTGGATAAGAAAGGTACATTTGTAGATGCTACAAAATACCAAAGTATGATCAGGTCCCTTATGTACTTAACCTCAAGCAGACTAGACATGGTGCATGCTACTTGTTTATGTGCTCGGTACCAGGCTAAGCCAACCGAGAAGGACCTCAAGGAGGTAAAAAGGATCTTTCGTTATCTTCGGGGAACCGTTAACATGGGTCTCTGGTATACAAAGGATTCTGGTTTTAATCTAACCGGGTTTTCAGATGCCGACCATGCAGGGTGTCATGATACATCCAAGAGCACCTCTGGTGGAGCACAATTCTTAGGCGAGAAGCTAGTGAGTTGGTCCTCAAGAAAGAAAGATTGTACGGCGTTGTCCACCGCGGAAGCAGAATATGTGTCTCTATCCGTGTGTAGCGCTCAAGTCCTTTGGATGAGAACACAACTCGTGGATTATGGCTTTCACTTTAACAAAGTTCCTATTTGTTGTGATTCACAATCAGCCATAGCCATATCTTGCAACCCGGTCCAACACTCCAAGACCAAGCACATGGCTGTCCGATTCCATTTCATAAAGGAGCACGTGGAAAAAGGAACGATCGAACTGCTTTTTGTCAAGACGGACTACCAACTGGCCGACATCTTCACCAAAGCTATTTCTCAAGACAAATTTGAATTCTTGGTTCGTCGACTTGGTATGCGTAGTTTTACTCCCGATGAGCTTGAACGTCTTGCACATTAGTAGTAACCTTGTATATATATCTATCAGAAAATCAAAATACAAAAATATAAAACCTATAAAAACAAAATGAAAAATGAAAAATCTTTCAAAAATACCAAAAATATTCTTCGTCGACATGTCTCTCAACATCGATAATATGGACGCACTTTGAAATGTCGCTCTTTAACGACACGGGTATGTACATAAAGTTCGAATGGGAGTTCAAATATTTTCCAAACATGTCTTTTCTATTTTCTTCTCATAATGGCTTATAGTCACATGTCAGACTATAACCTGGTTCCCAAAGAAAGGAAAGTCTTTGACTTATCCTCAACAACGGGAAATTAACTTTTCTCGGCCATGGGCATATATCAAAACATTCAAAGTTTAAGTTCATGAACAAGAAGGAAAATTTTCATTTATGTACATTATTCCTCAACAACGTGAAACTAAGTTTTCTCGGGTTTTGAGCATAATTTTTCAAAAAAATTTCAAAATTGTGTGCTCATATACTCCTCTATTTTAAATAAAATCTCTATTTGAGGGGGAGTATAATGATTTCATAAACATTAGTTCCAAATTTTCATGCAACATTATTCTCTCCATGTCTCATTACTAGTTTCACAAAAATTTCAAACTTATGCAATTTTTGATGGGGAGAATAGTGATTAAAATGTGATCATAATGTTTCATCTTTGGATAAGATCTTTGATATAAGTGCTTTCTCGTCCTAATATGTGCAAATATCTTTCATTTTATGATGCACATGTGTAGGGGGAGCGCTTTTGGTGAGATAGAAAACTATCAAGGTGTAAACATCGATTTCATTAACACCTTGATTGCTTTTTCAATCGGTTTTTCTGGTTACGATATCTATACCCTTCAACACATTAATTCACGACGGTATTGGTCTCAAAAGGTGGTTAGGTATTTTTCCTATGATCCAACCAGAACCGGAGGGATCTTCCCAGGGACAATCCATTATAGCTTAGAAGTCCTTAGGAAAGATGGAGTAGTTGGGTGTACGGGAAAAATGCCGACTAATGACTTAAGCTAGCACTGGAACAATCACAACAAGGTGCTAGTTATGACGTCTTGGTAAGCATTGAAGGGGTTGAAGAATGAAAAAGAAATGTAAGGATAAATGGTGTAAAGAAAGCAGCCTTTCATACAACTTAGGTAGAAACCGGGTCAACACATCTACTACAGAATCACTTAGATGATTTCTGGTATTGAAGACAAAGCATCATGGACCCAGTCATGCAATGCACAACCCTTCCCAGCCTACTCAAGCTTCTCTCAAAAGAAGTTTGTTTTATTTTCATGGAGTTCAATTCATTTCTATCGACTTTCCCACTCCGAGATAGTAGATATTGAAAAGGTGGCAGTCTGCTCCAGCCTCCGATCACCAAATAATCGTGCACTTATAGAGTCTAGAGCCAACGAGGTTCATCAAAAGTCTCATTAGGACACTTATTCCATATAACAATTGTGGTTCATCTTTAGAACACAAGCGATAATTTATAGAGTCCTATGGTCTACCCTTGTTAGTATTCATAATGATGAATGGAAATCCTTCAAGTGTTAACATCAAACAACACTGCGGTAGGTCATATGTAAGATTCACTTGAATTGAACATATGTTAACTGGAAAGCAACAGTGGTTTGATTCTTTCTTGATTCAAACTCGTTCCAGGTCTTGACGTAATATCTTTATGATCTTGCCAGAACATTCAGAGTAATGCTCCTTAGTATTTACAATGACGAATGGAAATCCTTCCAGTGTCATCATCAAATAGCACTACGGTAGGTAACTTGTGAGATTCTATATGAATCAAACTTGTGTCAACTGGAAAGCAACAATGGTTTGATTCTTTATTGATTCAAACTTGTTCTAGGAAATGAATTGACGACTTAATCAGCTGAATGGAACTGCATGATTCACTCTTTACTATGAATTATCTTTCGAGATATTCAAGTATTGAGAACGGCTATCACAACCGGAAACCCTGTCAAGGAAGTTCTTTGAACTTACCTAATCACAGGTACAGTATTCGTACTTTAATACGAGAAACTGGAGGAATGCAAACGGTAGCATTATTTCAAGAGTCGTGATTCAAGACCACATACTCAAGAAAAAAATGAAAAAGCTCAAGAACATCTAAAGACAAAGACTTCCGCTACTCTGATGATCAAGGGAGATTGTTAACCAGCTTTCATCAATACAACAAAGAATGAGTATGTGGGGTAAGACACAAGATCACAAGATGGCAAAGTTTAAAGATCAATTCAAGGCAAATATCAAAGATCCAAGATCACAAGTCATGAAAGGAACGATGAAGGAACTCTCAAGATAACGAGCTTCAAAGTCTGCAACAACAAAGAAGTGAAGTCACGTATTACATGACCACCCCTTATGTGGAGATTGTTAGAAGTATTTAAAGTGATGGTCATATATATATATCGTTGTGAAGCTCATGGAAAATGTTATTTAATGATGTTGAGAGTTTCAAGATTATTAATATTTATTTAACGGGAATTAGTCCCGAACACACAAATGAGGAAGGCCTCATAAACTTGTTAGTATTAGTATAAAAGGCCCTTTCCTCTTATTTGTGTGTGTGTGTTTTCCATTCTTCTTGTTTTATAGAGAGAAAGATGTTTAGTTTCTCTCACTAGGAAAATCACCATACACTTTGTATTTTTCTTATTCTCTTTTTAATCTAATCTTTCTTTTTTGTTTAATCCATCATGTTATTCGTGTTTGGTTAGTCGTGTGTTATACTCTTACAACTGGTCGTTATTCCCCTTTCGTTCTAGTTAATAGCTCTAGGCAACTACCTAACGGACTAAGAAGAAGCCCCAAGAAAGAGTCTTCTTACAAGTTAGTTAATAGCTTTCCAGTATGACCTCTAATCTTCCTTGCTCCTCAAGGAGGAAATTGATAGCCTTTAAGATAAGAGGCTAGCTCCTGTCTCGGTTGGGACATCTAGCTTATTGGTCCACTGCCTCCCCTTTGAAATAAGCTAAGCAAGAACGCAAGAAAGCCTTCTCGCAAGCAAGCAAGAAGGAAGGCTTTTAAGGTGGAAATCCCCTATTGAGTCAGATTGCTCGCTAGTTGCCATCAGTTTAATCACTGAAATCAGTGAAATCTAGAAATCAGTCTCATTTCACCATTAGGGAGAATCCACTTTAGCCATTTCAATCTATGTAATCAAAGGAAAAAGGGCTAGCATCATTTCTCCATTGGGGATATACCACTTTTGAAATGAAAGATCAACTCTTCGAAGGGAAAAGTTCAAGTGTGAAATTAGAGCTATATTGGCATCGACTATGTCTCTCTACTAATAGATTAATATTTCATCACATTTAGATATGTGTGAATTTGAAAATTTCACCATACCATTAATGTTTTTGGTGTAAACAAATTGCGTGTAACAAATAATTTTACACTTCTAAGTGTAAAGATTTATAATAAACTACATTTGTATATGTGAAGTTTTTAGTACTTCGCACTTTTATGTGTGAACTTTTGAATACTTCACACTTTTTAATACTTCACACTTATAAGTGTGAATATATTAAAAATAAAGTTCACGTTTTTAGAATGTGAAGAAAAAAGCGTGAATAAAACACAAATTTTTTATATTGTGTTTGCACGTTGCGTTTTTGAGAAAAATTCATTTATATTATTGTTTTTCTCACATTTTAAGGGAAAAACTTCTATTCATTTATTTTGATTTGATCTAATAGTGAAGATTAATCTAGGATTTATTAAACATGGATGGACCATTTTTGCCAAAATGTTGAAAAGATTCAAAAATCGGTCGAGAGACTAAAGTTGTTTAAAAGACAAACTATTTTTTATCGATAGTGATATTTCACGAGTGATAAAATAATAAAATATCACTAGTGATAAAGTAATGAATATCACTTGTGATATTACAATGTGATTATGTTTATGGTATTTAATTACTTTATCATTAATGATATTTCATTGTTTTTATCACTAGTGAAATATCATGCATCAAACTCCTTAACAGATTACCAAGGGACCTCTTAACAACTTCAGTTTACCCATCAGTTTGAGGATGATAATCACTACTAAAATTGAGTTGAGTATTCACCATCTTCTAAGAACTATGCCAAAAATGACTCAGAATCCTAGTGTCCCGATCAGAAACAATAGAGGAAGGTAAACTATGTAAACTGAATCTATACCTAAAGAAAAGTTGGGCCACATTAATCGTGCACCTTGTCTTCTTGTAAGGAATAAAATGCACCATTTTAGAGAAACGATCAACCACAATACATATGGGATCATTACCCCTTTGAGTATGAGGTAGCCCCAACATAAAATCCATGCTAATCTCAACGTAAGGATGCGAAGGAACATGAAAAGGCATACAAAGTCCCGTTGGAAAATTTGACACCTCTTAACATAACGGTCCACTTCTTTACTCGTCATGGGCAAAAAATAATAAGTTTGCACCAACTGTGAAGTGCGATCTCGATCAACATGTACTTCACCATGCAATTCCTTAATAATTTACAAGAGAATACTTAAAACAAAAATACATAGTTGATTTCCTTTGAACATGAACTAATCATGTAGAACAAAATTTGTTTATTCCACCGATTACACTTCCTGCAAAACAACTGAAAAGTATCGGTCCACAGTCACCATGTCACGTATGACATCAAGTCCTGGAACATCAACCTGCATTGTTACAAGCAACCTATTCCTCCTGCTTAAGGCATCTACAAATCGATTGGAAACACCGGTTTTGTGTTTCACCACAAAAGTAAACTTCTCAAGAAATGCCCCAACCAGCGTCCACGCTTATGTGATAACTTATCTTGAGTACGAATATGCCTTAAGGAATCATGATTTGTGAACAAAAAAACTTCTTATGAAACAAATAATGGCTTCAATGCTTCACAACTTGGACCACTACATAAAACTCCAAGTCATAAGTAGAGTACCTAGACTTCGCCCCTGTCAAATTCTAAATAAAAAACAACATGTCGCCCACCTTGAGTAAGAAATCCACCAATTGCAACTTTAGAAGCATCAGTATGAAACTAAAAAACTTTAGAAAAATCAAGCAATACCAAGATTGGCGATGTAGTAAGCTTTTCCTTGACAACCTGAAAATCTAGCTCTGCCTCTTCCCTCCATACAAATGACTTTACCTTCATGCATTCGGTCAAATGGGCCATAATGAAACTAAAATTAGGGATAAATCGCGTGTAGAAAGAAGCAAGACCATGGAAACTTCAAACTTTAGTAACGGTAGTTGGAGTTGGCCACTCTTGAACAAATGCTACCTTAGACTCATCCACCTGTATTCCATCATCGGAAATAACATATCCCGAAAACAAAACTTTAGGGTTCATGAAAACATACTTTTTCATGGATGCACTTTTTCATGGATGCATAAAAACTGTCCATCCAAAGCAAGGTTAAGACCTGCCTCACATGGATCACTTGATCATTAAAAGAAGCATTATAACAAAGAATGTCATCAAAATAAAAACAATAACAAACTTGCCAATAAAAAGCATGAGCAATTGATTCATCACATAATAAATGTACGTGGTGTGTTTGATAAATCAAAAGGCATTACCAACCACTCATACAACCCTTCACCAGTCTTGAAAGCGGTATTTCATTCATCACGAGGTCTCAAACAAATCTAGTAGCATCCACTCTTCAAATCTAGCTTCATAAAATAGTAGCATCACTAATCTCGTCAAGAAAATCAGCAAGGCGTGGAATAGGAAAAATGTACCTCACGTTAATCTAGTTGATGGATCGACTATCAACATGCATACGCCAAGCACCATCCTTTTTTAGATTCAATAGACATGAAAAACACACAGGCTCATGCTCTCGTGAAGGCGACTATTAGAAACTAACTCCAAAACCTACCTACGCAACTCCTCATGCTATCCTGGGATCATCCTATAATGTGGCATGTTAGGCAATTGTTATTGAGAATTAGATTTGATGAGACAAAACATAATATATTGAAACAAGAGGGATTTATTGTAAATATAAATGAGTACAAGAATATGGAGAACTTCTACACAAGGAAAATGACTAAAGTGCAAAAGATCGAAGGACTTCATTGTAATAAGATTTCTTGTAAAAAAAAGTCTTGTGTTCTATCATATAAAGAATACGGGACCGTAGGTTTTTTTATCCAATAGTCACAATGTAAATCTAAAGTGTCTTTGTTTGTCTAGGCGTGGGATTTAATGTATACACGCTTAGGTCTATTACTCGTAATCGTTTAGTGTTTAATGCAAGTAATTGTTGGAAAGTAAACACCTTGTTATAATCAATGTTCCAATTCCGCTATGATTGTTTCTTATGAACGTTGATTACCCTAGTAAGCTTAATCGATCCATGTATCTTGGATTCGTCAATTGGCATCAGAGCCAGTGGCTTTGATAATAGGATCTAACAAGGTGTTCAAGTCGAAGAATGAAGAACGAATCTTAAAAATTTGTATATGATTTTTAAGTTCGTATGTTTCTGAGCAGCTAATTTCAAACAACAATAACTCCTTCGTTAACCGTTGGATCATCGTGAAATTCGAATCGTAGGTTCTCGACACATGTGTCTAGGATCTCACTAGAGCGATCATCGATCTGATCTATTTTGAGAGAGTTATAGCTCGTCGAAGTTAGCTGCAGTTAAGGTATAAAGTTCATGTTTTTGTTTTTATTGAATAATATTTAGGGTTTCTTCCCAAACCCTAGATTGATTTTAAAAACAGAAAAGGAGTTAGGATGGGTCAAACCCTAGTTCGATCTTTAAACACCATATAGGGTTTCGAATTTTGTTGTTCCAAACTAGGGTTTTGATGTGTATTTTATAAGAAAAGCAACAGGTTATAATCAGTTGTGGAGATGATGTCTTATATGATGATTGTGGGCTGATTGTTTATCAACAAAAGAAAAGGATTTGTTGTTGACTTGATACAGTGGTACACTGGTACGAGGTGAATGTTAAATAGTAAAGTCAGTTGTTTCTTTATTCGTTGATCCCCAACATATTCATTGGCAGCAACATATTGTTTGATTCACCAAGGATCACGTGAAAGAAGCATGTTGAAGGCAACGACAGATCATGAGTTATTTATAACTCGTGTACAAACAACAAGTATATGGTTTTGATATTCGTTTTTGATAAAGCAGCATATATGTGTTTAAGGTTTAACGCATGATTTTTGGAAGCTATTCATATTCTACGCTGATTTTAAGGGATATGATTTGTGTTTTTATAACAAAATTGGAGTGTGTGATAAGTGTGAAGCAGATAGGGTCTACATAAAATAAGGGAACATAATATGATTCATAGTTTATAGGAATTCTGTCTATTGCACGTGTTGTTTATATGTTGCTAAAAATATGGACGTGCTAAAGATATTCGTTCTCTAAAGTATCTACAAGCTGTGTATTCACGTGGTCACAGACGGTACAATATTTTTCCCACTGTTACACACACTTTGCCACTGTTTCGTGAATTGTACCCACCGTTGAAAACGTGTTGTTCAATGTTGGACAATACATGCTTGAATGATATTGGATAACATTGGATCTCGGGCAAAACTAGTTTTTCAAGATTTATGGCCCGTTCATTGGAGGTTTCTATGAAGACGTTTGATTATTTATTATTTGGTGTTGGAGTTGTTTTTCATAGGTTTGAGACTTATCATATCTTAAAGTCATTGTCTCGCCGGTCACACTGAATTTAAAGATAACTTGTTCATGCTTACATTGTTGGTGAAGAAGACTTGTCATATCTAGCAATTTCCAAGGTTACTATTCACTTGAAGGAGTTACGTTATTTGTGCTCAGTGTCTCATAAGAAGATGAGGCTTTTTACAAAGAGATCGAGGTCTGCTTATACTTTTCAAACACTCATATAAGTTTAACGTCACATGGATAGTGCAAGATATAAGGTACAAGATTGGAAGATTCAACTTCTTCAACAAATCGGTTATATTCGTTTTTCTTCATTAGTAATCTACAATTGGAGTCTACAAAGTTTGTGATTCATCTACATGCACCACTCAAGGGGAAGTGTTTATTAGTTGCTTATCTTTAGAAGAACCCAATTGGATGAGACAAAAAGGGGAAGAAGATTACGAGATCAAAGTATGCAACTTATTCTATGTGGTGATATGTTTTACAAGAAATCATACTTTAAGGGGAAGCTTGTTTCATTCGTGGAAGATCAAGATTTGAAGCTTGGTTATGTCATCATCAAATAAGGGAAGATTGTTAGGAATTAGATTTGATGAGACAAAACATAATATAATGAACAAAAGGGCTTTAATGAAAATATAAAAGACTCCAAGAATATGGAGAACTTATACACAAGGAAAGGACTAAAGTGAAAAAGATGGAAGGAATTCATTGTAATTAGATTTCTTGTAAGAAAAGTCTTGTATTCTATTATATAAAAAATACAGGATCGTAGGTTTTCATGTATACACGCCTAGGTCTATTACTTGTAATCGTTTAGTGTTTAATGCAAGTAATCGTTGGAAAGTAAACACCTTGTTATAATCAATGTTCTAATTCCGCTATGATTTTTTCATATGAACGTTGATTATCCTAGTAAGCTTAATCGATCCATGTATCTTGGATTCATAAATTGTGACCCTCGCCTAAGTCAATATGATGTTGGGTGTCACCAAATGGTGGAAATCCATTAGGTAACGCATTAGAGAAAACATCAGAAAATTCTTCAAGTAAAGGTGGCTTTGGGAATTTCAGTATCCTCAGCAACCTACTTCCCTAATAGCACAAAAACATCGTCTCTTATCTTTAGTTCGTCTTCAAACTACGAAAGAGTTAGTAAAGTACCAGTGAGTTTATTAACTACTTTATTGAGTTTAGTTGGCATCAAAGTAATATTCACTCCCCCAAATAGGAAACTATAAGTATTAGTTCCCCATTGTAAGTTATTTTACGATCATACTCCCAAGTTCTACCAAAAAACACGTGACAAGCATCTATGGGCACCACATCACACCAAACATTATCCTTATAAGTTGTTCCTATAGAAAACAAAACTTGGACACACTTGGAAACTGTTACATCTCCACCTTTTTAAGCCATTGTAACTTATAAGGTTTGAGATGATTTTCAAATTTCAATCCTAATTTATGGACTGCTTCTTTAGCTATCAAGTTATCACAACTACCCGAATCACATACAAAGGTGTAAACCTTACCTAGAATAGTACAAGTTGACTTAAAGATGTTATGTTTGATACAGTCATCACCACCAGCTTTAAGTTTTAAGCAAGAGTGCCTTACCACCAAATTCACCCCTACATATCCAAACGCATACTCCTCTTAATACTTGGGTTCTTCATCATAATCATAGACTGCTTCATAATCACCATAAGCGGCATCATCCTCATTTTCAGGATCACCAAATAAGTGTCTTTTCCTGGCTTTCTTACACTCCGACTATCGATGACTGATACACGGATTTTATATGGGTTCAGATTACACTCGATATCCTCTCGAATTGATCTCAGTTTAAAGTGGAATGATTGTTCTTGGTGACAAAAAGGAGTTTGGTTTTCTATTCTATTAAAAAGTAAAGCTGGGCTTAAGAATTTAAAACAAATAGAAAATGAAAAATACCCTAATCAAAGATTACACTATTCGGAAAAATAAGTGCTATGCGGAAAAAGATGTCTATGCGGAAAAATTGTCCTATGCGGAAAACAGGTTCTATTCGGAAAATGATGCTATGCGGAAAGAAAAACCCTATTCGGAAAAATTACCTTTATGCGGAAAACTTGGCTTATGCGGAATGTAGTACTCTATTCGGAAAAACTTGCTTATTCGGAAAACATACCCTATGCGGAAAAACATGTACTATTCGGAAAAAAATACCCTATGCGGAAAAACATGTACTATTCGGAAAAAATACCCTATGCGGAAAAATGACTCTAATCGGAAAATCGGGTCTATGCGGAAAGTCAAGCTATTCAGAAAGATGAACTCCTATGCGGAAAATATGTGCTATTCGGAATATCTGGGATATTCCGAATAAAGAAGAAATAAAACCTCTACTCGGAATAATTGAAATATTCCGAATAGAGACACCCCCAGAATTCCTATTCGGAATCTGGGAAACTCAGAACTGTTGAATTGCGAAGAACAAGGGAATCGGTTAATCCAAAATCAGACTTGACAAGCAAAAAGGTTTTTACCAAATTAAACACAAATCATTTGAATACCATTAGTAATAAATCCCACCAATAAAAACACTAAATCAACAACTTTTTAGAATCAAACTAGAATCAAATAAAAACTTAAGAACTTTCACTAAAAAGATGATGAAGAACAAGATGAATAGAAAGATGGAATGGATTGATTGATGGAAAAGTAACAGGAGTATTGATTCACACTTACAAGATTGAAAGAAAGAAGAAAAATCACCAAACACCCTAATGGTGTTGGTGAAGGAACGAACCAACAAGAACTGGAAAAAGAAAAATGAACTAACTCCCTAATTGTGTGAAGGAGGAATCTATTTATACTCCTAGTGGTTGGTTGGTGAGTGGGCTTTCTCCCTTTCTTCTTGTCTTCTCGTCTTTTCAGAAAAGTTGACGTTTTCGATTCTGATTCAGGATTTGTCGTCGATTAAATTCAACACGTCTTTTAATTTCTTCGTTAAATAGACTTGAGTTTCTTCGACTTATGTAAATCTTCCGTCTTTGGTCCTTTTCTTCGATAAATCTTTGAATAGGCCCAGTGACTTCAAATCTTTTGCATCTCTTGGACAATAGACTTTATCTTGAGTCTTTTTCCTTGATAAAACTCGTGCAATCCCATGTTTTCTTTAATGTTTATCCGGTTAGCTCTGAAAACACAATAAACACAAAAACCACGCATAATTCCAAACAAATGATATTAAATACGTGTTTTGGTCTCGTTTTAGCCCAAATTAAGTGGTAAAAGGATGGGTGTTTACACACCTATCAAATCCCCTACACTTAACCATTGCCATGCCCTCATGCAATGCTTAGTGATAAAGCAATTTTACAATTTTCTCATAATTAATCAACCTTGGCCTTATTCAAATACTACTAAATAAGAATCAAATTACTAAGAGAAATAAAAACTTTAAGATAAGCAAAAAGAATGGAAATAACTTGTAAAGAAATCAAGGACTTACATTAGGGCTTTGGTGTTGCGAAGATTTATCACCCCCAAGTTTCACGTTCCCCAAACTAAGCTTAAAAACGAGATCATTGTTATTATAAGTTAGTAAATCAAACACTTACACACATGGCTTAATTAAATGCTTAAACTCCCTTATTCCTAGTTGTATCTCTTATATTTTATTTTTGTCTTAGAATGATCATGAAGATGCATTTTTGGACTTATTTCGATAGTTTATTAAGGCTGAAAGCAAAGTAGGACGATTTGATCAATAGTTAGCTAAAGGACAAAATCTCTTAAAACTGCTTCTCGGGATATCAAAAAGTTCATATCTTGGCATAACTTGGTTCATGATTTGAGACCTTTTCCGGGCCGATATTTGGTATGTACTTCATACTTCATATCTTCGAGAGACGTTTTTGAGATAATGGTCTTCTCATCATAATAGAGTTTCTTCACTTGGAGACTTTTGAGGGGTACTCCAACTTTGTTGACCACGACTTCATGATTATTTCTTCAATCTCTAATTAGGATTTTGAGATACAACGATCCGCCTCCTTTTCGGACTTGGATCTATTTATCCTCATACCTTGTTAGGGTCTTTTCGGATAGACTTCTCCATGATCTTTATGGGAGTTGATTGCTTTTCGTCGTGAGTCTTGATCCTTCATATTGACTTTAGGAATAATGCTTTTCACATCACTTTGGATCTTCAGCAATAAAATGGAATCCTCATGCCTTGTTAGGGCCTTTTCGGACTCGCCAATCTTCGCGCCCCGCTTCATAAGTTATGCCTTGGCTATGAACTCTTATCATTACCGAGCAACTTTTAAACGATCTTGGGCTAGAAGCTAAGTAACTTTTCAAATCGTACGACCTTACTTATTACAGATAAATTATTAGCAAGTGATGGGAGCATAGGCAAATAATTACACCAAGTGAGCTTGCGCAAGAATACTGACTTATAATTGACTCTATCATTTCTCGTCCTCCACAATTTAAAATCTCAAGTAATGAGACTCGTGGACACTTAGCCTAATAAACCAATTGAGGTCTACATGGTTAAGGATACTAGCTAGAATAAACTTGGATAAGTCTATTCGGGTTGAGTCAAAATAAACGCAACGGGCCTAATATGTCAAAGACTTCTAAACTAGCTACATTACTTTATTAATATTTTTTTTTGACTTTATTGTGGGATATATACATACGAAAGCAACGATAAAAATTTAAAAATTACGACTAAATGGCCAAAGCTAATTAAAAATTTGAAAAATGTTGAAAAATAGGATTTTCTGGTTAAATGAAGGCATTTTCATGGAAAAGTCCACTTAAAACTTCGATAGAAGTCTCCCCTACACTTAAGATAAACATTGTCCTCGATGTTTAAGCATGTGGGAGAAGTCTCCCCTACACTTATGACATTGTGCACGTTGGTTAACTCGAGTTAAGGAAGAGACGACTAAAGTGATCAATTTCAAATGTGAGTATGAAGAAAATTGAATCACGATAGTTGAGAGATAGAACCGGATTTCGGATAACACGGGAGCACGGTTCTTCCAAGATTCCAAGATTGCAGTTATCCCTGTAATCACATCACCACACAAACACAAACGACCAAAATAGGTCCTCCCCTACACTTAGGGGGTTAAAGGGATAGATACTCGGGTTGCCTCCCGAGGAGCGCTTGTTTTTGTTAACCGAGTCACGAGCCTGACTCGACCCAAATTTAGTTCATGGGGAACGTGGTGAGGGATGGAATCACCTCCTGAGAGGTGTCCTCACCAAAGTACAACTTCACTCGTTGGCCATTCACCTTAAAATTCGGTCCATTAGGTTGAGCGAGCTCGAGAGTACCATATGGAAAAATTTGGGCAATGGTGAATGGGCCGGACCAACGAGATTTGAGCTTGCCCGAAAAGATTTTCAACCGAGAGTTAAAAAGTAAGACTTTGTCTCCAACATGGAACTCTCGGTTTTTGATCTTGGAGTCGTGAATGAGCTTAGTTCTTTCCTTATAGATCAAAGAATTTTCATAAGCCTCATTCCGAAGTTCATTCAGCTCATTGAGTTGGATCTTGCGTAGGTCACCGGCTTTGTTTATATCAAAATTAGCCCACTTCAAGGCCCAGTAAGCCTTGTGCTCCAACTCAATGGGGAGGTGGCACGCTTTCCCGTACACAAGACGATAAGGCGTACAGCCGATCGGGGTCTTGTAAGCAGTACGGAAAGCCCACAAAGCATCATCAAGTTTATCAGCCCATGCGGCACGATGCTCTCCCACAGTTCTTTCAAGAATTCGCTTCAGTCCTCGGTTGGATATTTCAGCCTGGCCATTAGTTTGTGGGTGGTAGGCTGTGGAAAGACGATGATTTACACCGTACTTAGCCATGACTCTAGCAAATTGGTCATTGCAGAAATGAGTCCCACGATCACTAATAATGGCGCGAGGCACACCGAATCTAGCGAAAAGAGCTTTCAAAAAGTTACAAACCACCCTTGCGTCATTAGTAGGCAAAGCTTTGGCTTCAACCCACTTTGAAACGTAGTCAACGGCTACAAGGATGTATTTGTTTCCTTTAGAAGAAGGGAATGGCCCCATAAAGTCGATACCCCAAACATCAAAGATTTCACACTCTTGAATGAAATTCTGAGGCATCTCGTCTTTATGTGTGATTTTGCCTTGTTTCTGGCAAACATCACATTTTTTAACCATATCGTGAGCGTCACGATAAATGGAGGGCCAATAAAATCCCGAGTCAAACACTTTTTTAGCGGTGTAGTTGGGACCAAAGTGACCACCGGTGGGTCCTTTGTGGCAAGCATCAAGGATTTCAGACGCTGCCGGTCCATCAACACATCGACGGATAATCAGGTCGGCACATTGTTTGAATAGGTAAGGGTCGTCCCAAAAGTAAGTCTTAATGTCGGTGAAGAACTTCTTCTTTTGTTGAGACGTCAACCCTTCCTTGAGAATTCCACCCGCCAAGTAGTTTGCAAAGTCCGCAAACCACGGGGTTTCATTCGGCTTCGAGTTTATAGACACTAAGGTCTCCAAGGGAAAAGAATCATTGATTTCTTTGTTCGGATGATCCCCTTGGTAAGGATCCTCAAGTCTGCTAAGATGGTCCGCGGCTAAGTTTTCTGCTCCTTTTTTATCGCGAATTGCGATTTTAAATTCCTGGAGCAGCAAAACCCAGCGAAGAAGTCTTGGTTTGGAATCTTGCTTTGTCAACAAGTACTTCAGCGCGGAATGATCGGTATACACGATGGTGGTGGAAAGGACAAGATAGGGGCGAAACTTTTCAAAAGCATAGACAACAGCTAAAAGCTCTTTTTCGGTTGTCGTATAATGCAATTGTGCCCCCGTCATTGTCTTGCTAGCGTAATGGATCGGTTGGAAGTGTTTGTTCACTCTTTGTCCAAGAACCGCTCCAATTGCAAAATCACTAGCATCGCACATCAACTCAAAGGGCAGCTCCCAATTAGGGGTAACCAAGACGGGTGCCTTAGTTAGCTTATCCTTAAGTGAGTTGAAGGCTTCAAGACACTCTTTGGAGAAGATAAAAGGAGTATCTTTTTCCAAGAGGTGGGTCATCGGGCGAGCGATTTGAGAAAAATCTTTGATGAATCGGCGATAGAAGCCCGCATGACCCAGGAAACTTCTCACACCCTTCACGGTTGAAGGTGGAGGCAACTTTGCGATAACATCGACTTTAGCACGGTCAACTTCAAGACCGGCTTTCGAGATCTTATGTCCAAGCACGACGCCTTCTTTTACCATGAAATGGCATTTTTCCCAATTTAGAACTAGGCGAGTGTCTTCGCACCTCTTTAGCATACGTTCCAAATTGGCAAGGCAAGAAGAGAAGGAATCCCCGAAGACCGAGAAATCATCCATGAAGACTTCCATGGTTTGTTCAACCATGTCATGGAAGATAGCTAACATACACCTTTGGAAAGTCCCAGGCGCATTACATAAGCCAAAAGGCATTCTTTTGTAAGCAAAAGTGCCATAGGGACAAGTGAATGTAGTCTTCTCTTGATCTTGGGGATCGATGGGTATTTGAAAATAACCCGAGAAACCATCAAGAAAGCAGTAATATTCATTACCAGCTAGACGTTCAAGCATTTGGTCCATAAAAGGTAGAGGGAAATGATCCTTTCTCGTGGCATCATTGAGTTTGCGGTAGTCTATACAAACTCTCCACCCAGTAACGAGACGAGTGGGAATTAACTCGTTGTGTTCATTGGGAACCACGGTTATTCCGCCCTTCTTGGGCACACAATGGATTGGACTAACCCATGGTGAATCCGAAATAGGGTAAATCATACCCGCATCAAGAAGTTTGAGAACCTCTGTTTTGATGACTTCATGGATTTTTGGATTCACCCTTCGTTGGCTTTGAATTGTGGGCTTAAAGTCGTCCTCCATGAGAATTTTGTGTGTGCAGAAGTGAGGATCAATTCCACGAATATCCGAAATCTTCCAAGCAATAGCTTTCTTATGATCTTTTAACACGGCGACAAGGCGAGCTTTCTCTTCATCCTTCAAATCCTTAGCAATGATGACTGGCGACTTCTTCTCTTCTTCGAGGAATACATACTCAAGATGGGGTGGCAACTCCTTAAGTTCCAAATCCGGAGGATTTTCGACGGGAGGCGTATTCGAAGTCGGAGTATTGATGGCAATAACAGTGGGAGATGGAGGGGAAGGATTGTCTTCTCTGAGGAGGTTTGCAATGAAACTGAGATCGTCATCCCATTTGGCAGTAGAATCGTCATTGTCTTGCTTCACATCTTCCAAGGTGGCTTCCAAATCTTTCCAAAGGAAATCACTTTCTCCAAATAGAGATAGTGATGAGTCGATAGAGGAAACGGTCTCAACATTGGGAAGAGAGGTAGGAATATTTTTACAAGCATCCTTGAAGTGTTCTTCACAAGCCTCATCAAGAACGTCAATACAATTAACATTCTCGTAAGAAGAAGGCTGTTTAGAAAGCTTTCCCATGTTGAAGACTACTTTATCGTCACCCACTCTCATGATAAGCTCACCGGCTTCAACATCAATGAGAGTGTGACCGGTCCTCAAGAATGGACGACCAACAATGAGTGGCACACGGGGGTCCATCTCGTAGTCGACGACAACAAAATCAGCAGGGAAGGTGAATTTGTCGACTCCTACAATGACGTCTTCGGCTATCCCCACTGGATAAGCAACCGTACGGTTGGCTAATTCCAAAGTCATTTTGGTTGGGACTAGCTCTGGGAGAGATAATTGCTTCCAAACACTTAGAGGCATAAGATTAATACTAGCACCTAGATCGGCTAGGGCCATGCAATTTTCTACTCCCGGGAAATTGCAAGGGATAAGAAAACGACCCGGATCACCAAGCTTGGTTGGTAATTTCCTTAAGAGCACTGCAAAGCAGTTCTCATTAAGTTGGGTGTTGGCAATATCGAGGAGCTTTTCCTTGTCGCTCAAAAGATCTTTAAACATTTTTGCATATTTGGGCATGTGAGCGAGAGCCTCAGCGAAGGAGATATTGAAATTCAGTTGTTTGAACATTTTAAGGAAATTCGAAACCTGAATATCATCCTTGCTCTTTTGCTTCTCTTTCCTCAACCTAGATGGATAAGGTATATTGGAAGAAGAGGAAGGCTTTGGGAGAATAGGATCACTCACAGCCACGGGTGAAGGAGGGGTAGAAGGAAGAGGTGGAGAAATTGGGGAAGGAGAAGGATGAGGAATAGGAGCAGGTGACTCGTTCTCCTTAGTCACAATCACCGGTAGAGGTATAGGAAGCTCGGGTTCCTTGGTACCTTTCCCACTTCGAGTGGTGATTGCTTTCATCTCCCCTCTTGGGTTCGCAACGGTGTTACTCGGAAGAGTACCCGAAGAAGAGGGTTGACTACTTTGGAAGAAACTAGCCATCATATTCCTCAAGTCATTTGTTTGGCTATCCAACGTATTTCTCATGTCTGCTCTCAAATCGTTTCCTTGCTTGACCAAGTCGGCTTTCAGGTTGAGCACCTCTCTCTGAAGATTTCCCACTATCGCATCGTTAGTCCACATATAAGTTTCCACTTCCTGGTGAAGAGCGGTGGGTTGGTTGGGAGGAGCATTGTATGCAGGTGGTTGGTAAGCAGGTTGTTGGTAAACTTGGTTGTTTCGTTGAGGTGGTTGTTGCTGCTTGTGAGGTGGGATGTATGGTTGTCGAGGTTGTTGTTGTTGTTGAGGAGAGCGATTGAGATTTTGTTGTTGGTTGGGGTTGGTAGGAGGGAAACCAGGTGGTGAAAGATAGTTGTTGCTGCGGTAGCTAAGCAAGTTACGGTCACCTTGGGGTCTAGCTTGATAAGCAGGTTGTTGATAGGTGCCATATGCCGCATTCACGTTCTCAGCAGGGTAGTCTTGGGTGGCGGTACAAGATGTGTAAGAGTGAGGACCACCGCATATCTCACAAGGTTGGCTGACAGCGTTCACTTGAGCGTGTTTGGCGTTGTTGCTGTTGTTGTTGCTGACGGTGTGGGTGACAAGCGATTCAAGAAGCGTAGTGATTTTGTCTAATCGCTTGTCGCTGTCATTAGTGCTAGCACTAGCAACATTGGTCCTAACACTCTTGGTTTGCACACGAGATTTATTCTCAATGATGTCCCAAGCAGCATTGGAAGTCTTAGCCAATAGATTACCCCCCGAGGCACTGTTCAATGAATCTTGGTCGCTCATGCTTAAACCATTGTAAAAAGTATTGATTTGATGTACTTTGGTAAAACCATGTTGTGGGCATTTTCGTAAAAGATCTTTAAAACGATCCCAAGATTCACTGAACGACTCATCGTACTTTTGTTCAAAGTTTATAATCTCATTCCGCAAAGCGGTAGTACGAGAGGGTGGAAAAAAGTAATTGATGAACTTTGTTTCCAAATCCGTCCACGAGAGAATACTCTGTGGCGGTTCCTTAGCAAGCCAATGCCGGGCTTGTCCCTCTAAAGAAAAGGGAAAAAGTTGTAACCTTATAACCTCCTGTGGAACCCCATTGAACTTGACCGTGTTGGTGAGTTGTAGAAATCTCTTGATGTGGTCGTGTGGATCATCAATGGTTCGTCCCAAGAATGGCTGAGCGGAGACCATCTGGATAAAGCCTGATTTGAGCTCGAAATTGTTGGCGGCAATTGGTGGTATAACAATTGGATCCGTGTTGCCATCTACATGAGCTTGCAGTAATTTAATCATCGGGCGATTATCCGGAAGGGGCTCATTGTTGTTGTTATTGTTCATGTTGTTGAAAGGTGGGTTGTTGTTGTTATTATTGTTGTTCGGAGGTGGTATGTTATTGTTGTTTTGTACACCAGCCATGTCTAAGTTATCGAGAGGCTCGGGCTCTTGATAAGACGTGGATCGAGTGCGCATACACCTGCAAAAGAACGAACAAAGAAAAAACAAAGCAAAAATATTTTTGGTTTTTTTATGGTTTTTTACTTTTTAGGATTTTTGAAAAATTTATATTTTTTAGGATTTTTGAAAATTTTTGTGAAAAAGGTAACGTTCACGGGGAACGGATCCCAAAATCCAAGTTCTCACAAAAAACTTTTGATCTTAACGAGAAGAGCCGGCAGCGGCGCCATTTGATACACGGATTTTATATGGGTTCAGATTACACTCGATATCCTCTCGAATTGATCTCAGTTTAAAGTGGAATGATTGTTCTTGGTGACAAAAAGGAGTTTGGTTTTCTATTCTATTAAAAAGTAAAGCTGGGCTTAAGAATTTAAAACAAATAGAAAATGAAAAATACCCTAATCAAAGATTACACTATTCGGAAAAATAAGTGCTATGCGGAAAAAGATGTCTATGCGGAAAAATTGTCCTATGCGGAAAACAGGTTCTATTCGGAAAATGATGCTATGCGGAAAGAAAAACCCTATTCGGAAAAATTACCTTTATGCGGAAAACTTGGCTTATGCGGAATGTAGTACTCTATTCGGAAAAACTTGCTTATTCGGAAAACATACCCTATGCGGAAAAACATGTACTATTCGGAAAAAATACCCTATGCGGAAAAACATGTACTATTCGGAAAAAATACCCTATGCGGAAAAATGACTCTAGTCGGAAAATCGGGTCTATGCGGAAAGTCAAGCTATTCAGAAAGATGAACTCCTATGCGGAAAATATGTGCTATTCGGAATATCTGGGATATTCCGAATAAAGAAGAAATAAAACCTCTACTCGGAATAATTGAAATATTCCGAATAGAGACACCCCCAGAATTCCTATTCGGAATCTGGGAAACTCAGAACTGTTGAAATGCGAAGAACAAGGGAATCGGTTAATCCAAAATCAGACTTGACAAGCAAAAAGGTTTTTACCAAATTAAACACAAATCATTTGAATACCATTAGTAATAAATCCCACCAATAAAAACACTAAATCAACAACTTTTTAGAATCAAACTAGAATCAAATAAAAACTTAAGAACTTTCACTAAAAAGATGATGAAGAACAAGATGAATAGAAAGATGGAATGGATTGATTAATGGAAAAGTAACAAGAGTATTGATTCACACTTACAAGATTGAAAGAAAGAAGAAAAATCACCAAACACCCTAATGGTGTTGGTGAAGGAACGAACCAACAAGAACTGGAAAAAGAAAAATGAACTAACTCCCTAATTGTGTGAAGGAGGAATCTATTTATACTCCTAGTGGTTGGTTGGTGAGTGGGCTTTCTCCCTTTCTTCTTGTCTTCTCGTCTTTTCAGAAAAGTTGACGTTTTCGATTCTGATTCGGGATTTGTCGTCGATTAAATTCAACTCGTCTTTTAATTTCTTCGTTAAATAGACTTGAGTTTCTTCGACTTATGTAAATCTTCCGTCTTTGGTCCTTTTCTTCGATAAATCTTTGAATACGCCCAGTGACTTCAAATCTTTTGCATCTCTTGGACAATAGACTTTATCTTGAGTCTTTTTCCTTGATAAAACCCGTGCAATCCCATGTTTTCTTTAATGTTTATCCGGTTAGCTCTGAAAACACAATAAACACAAAAACCACGCATAATTCCAAACAAATGATATTAAATACGTGTTTTGGTCTCGTTTTAGCCCGAATTAAGTGGTAAAAGGATGGGTGTTTACACACCTATCAATGACCAGGTTCATCACAGTTAAAGCACTTAAGCCCACTATTACCGATCGCTTTAGGAACTCTTCTAGTATTTCCACCACATGCGTTATCTTGACTGGGAGCAAAACGAGAGGTTGCGTTACTCGAACTAGAAGCACCTGTTATGGCAGAAGAGGATGAACTCCCCACTCTTCGTTTCTACTTCTCAAAAGCTAATGCACGCTGATATGCATCAAAAAGTGAAACTTGATCAGACATGTTAACAGAATCCATGATTTGTACTCTTAAACCACCAATTAATCGAGAGACAAACTGATCTTCTATATCTTGAATGCCATTCCTGATAACTAGTTGGTAAAATTAGGTTGTATAATCTACAACAGATTTGAACCCATTTTTAGATTTTTTAACAGCTGGTACATCAATCGCTAGTAATTATGAGAAATCCAATTATCCCTCATGCACCTCTTCATCTTCTGTCAACTCGTGATCCTTGGATTTCCAACTCTCTCCCTCGTCAAATTCAATTGTTTCCACCACGCAGATGCCCCTCCATGTAGTTTGGTAGCGATCAACGAAACCCTTTTGTTGTCTAGAACCTCTTTGAATGCAAACACTTCTTCAACAACAAGTAAATCAACGATCCCTTCGAGATTCAAAGTATCCCCATTAAACGCTGGAATATTGACCCTTGTTTTTGTTGGGAATAAATATATGATTGTTAGTTCCCCTTGATGGTTGGTAAGAGTTTCCTCTGCTAGAGTAAGTTCCCCCTGCTGAATAACAAAGGCAGGGGGATTGGTCCCCCTACTGGACGTCAAAGACCCTGCTACTAAGATAAACTTGGAAGAGATTATGACGCGTTTCAGTTACTACTCCAAGATTGTTTCCTAGTTTGTTAGTAGTGATCTTGTACGTGAGTCCTTGTGCTATAAAAGGACTCACTAGGTTATCATGTAAAATACATCTTTCTCTATTCATTTAAGTTCATACTTTAAGGTTGTAGAACCCTAATACCACTATTGGGTATTCGTATATCTTTGATATATTAAAGTTCAACGTTTGATTTAAACACTTGTTCTTGTGCTAAACATTACATTCCGCATCTTGTTTAGTTACTTTGTATTGCAAAGTTTCTCTACTGTTAGTTGGAATTTATTATTTCTATCACAACCCTTAAACAACCTAAGGTTTAAGATCTGAGTTTGGGATCAACAAGTGGTATCAGAGCTTGTTGAGAAACTTTGATTAAACCAAGAACAAAACATCTCTTACAACCAACATCAACCATGTCCTCAGATTCTCGCTCATCCTCAAACAACAACTCTCTGAAACTACCTATTCTGGATCCTAAAAACTTTGAACTATGGGAATTCAGGATTCAACAATATCTCAAGATGGAACACTATGTTCTATGGGAGATCATAGAGTTTGGTGACCAATTCACCAAAACAATAGCAGTTGAAGAAAAAGATAAGGGAGAGGCTGGTGGTGAAAGCTCCAAATGTGACAATAAAAAGAAATGTGTTGCTCTTGCAGACAAGGAGATACTAGCAAGAAGGCATGATGTCAGAGCTCACAGTTCTTTGTTGTTGGCTCTACCTGATAGACATCAGCTAAGGTTCAGGAAGTACAAGACTGCTAAGGAACTTTGGGAAGCAATAGGCAACACATTTGGAGGGAATGAGGCCACAAAGAAGAAGAAAAGAATCAGATGCTTGACCAATTTTCTTCTTTCAAAGCAAATGGTGATGAAGCAATTGGTGCTATCTATAATAGGCTTCAAGATCTGGTTGTTCAACTGGAGTTCTTTGACATAGAAGTGTCAAGAGAACAGGTGAATACAAGATTCCTCAACAGCCTTTAGAAAGAATGGTTTGTTTACAAAGCCATTTGGCAAAATAGAGATGACATTGATGATAAGAACATTGATGACATCTACAATAATCTAAAAGTTTTTGAGCCAGTAGTCAATGAGACGAAGTCATCAGGAACCATCCCCACTAATTCAAGTGGATCTACTGATTCCCATGCTAATATGGCCTTCATATCTCACAGCAATGGAATCTCCAAAGGCATTGGAATTTAAGTTTCCCCTGCTACCCATTCCCCTGCTGTAAGATCTGGATCATCTTATGATGAAGAAAGACCTGCAATATTCAGTCTTGACACTGCTTGTTCTTTCATAGCATCTCAAGGATCTCAAGGATCTACTGTGTTACATGAAGATCTGAATCAAATCAGTAAGCAAGGACGGGAAGAGATGGACATCAAGTGAAACATGGCTCTACTCAGCATGAGAGCCAGCAGATTTTACAAGAAGTATGGAAAGAAGATTTCCATCAATCCTACTGATGTAGCTAGATTTGACAAATCAAAGGTGGAATGCTACAACTGTAGCAAGAAAGGTCATTTTGCTAGGGAGTGTAGAGGACCAAAGAATGGAAGCAGCTATAGGAAGGAAAGCATGGATGATGATTCTGGTGTTAAGGCTATGGTAGCCATGCAAGGGATAGATGGAGCAAGTGGATGGGACTGGAGTGTTATGACAGAGAGTGTTGAAAGAAATCAAGCCCTAGTTGCTGAAGAGAAAGAGGAAGAGTTTGCTCTTATGGCCATGTCAACATCTAGTTTAGATAATGAGGTATATGATGATTCATATTGTACCAAAGCTTGTAGTAAAAATACTGAGTCATTGAATGATCAAATAAGAAAGTTAAAAGTTAATTACATTAACTGTGATAATGATTTAGATAACTACAAACGTGCTCTAGAACAGTTAGAGTCCACTATAAGAGAATATAAACAGAGAGAAAATGATTATAGAGATCATATTGGCATTTTAGAAAGAGATGCTAGAGAAAAAGATGATTCCATTAAGGAATTAACTGCTGAATTAGAAGTTTTTAGATCTAACAAGAAGATAGATGAACAAAGTGTTGAAAATTTTGTAAAAGCTTCTAAAGATCTCACTAAGGCAGTTGAAATTGGACAATCATCAAGGGATAAAACAGGTTTTAGAGTCAAAAATGAACATGCTATAATTCTACCACCACCTGCTAATATACATGCACCCATGCCTAGGAAAGATATTTCTTGGACTGGTCTTCCTTGTTTCAAAAAGCAGGAGGATAATGAGTTTGACTTAAATTCCTACATACCAAAGAATCTAGAAACAGAAGAACCTCTAGTGAAAACTAGTGCTGTTAGGGATTTTGAAAAGGAACAAATTGCTTTAAAACAGTGGAAGATAGATAACCATGTTCTCTTTTCAAGAGAAGGATTGTTTGGAAGTGATTCTAGTTCTAAAAGTAGTTCATCCAGAACCTCTAGCAGATCTGAATCAAGACCAAAAACCCCTAAAACTACTGTTAAATATGCTGGTATATATAGACCCATTAGAGGTAATCAGAGGAATTGGAACAACCAAAAGTCTCATCAACTAGGAGAGGACTTTGTGAAAAACACCAAACCTTGTTTCACTTGTGGCAGTTTTGATCACATTTATCAAGACTGTCAAGCATCAATGGAAATGGTGGCTGCAAATCCTTTAAAGGAAATGCAACCAAAAGCCATTCTATTGAATACAGGGGCAAAATATTTTTCCCCTGCTAAGTATGTTGCCCCTGCTTTGAGAAATAAGGTGTCTGAAAAGTATGTAGTTCCTACACTAAGAAAGGTGAATGAGGCATGTCCCAAATCTAGTTCTTATATGACTAGACCAGAACCTCATACTACATATAAAGCTGCCTCTAGACCCTACCAACACGCCAATAGAGGTCAAAACAAAAGATGGGTTCCATCTGCTAAGCATAGGGATTCCCCTGCTAAGACTAGGGTATCCCCTGCTGGCAAAGTTTTTCCCTCTAGAAACATGGGAAGATGGGGAAAAGTTGTGAAAGCCTTAACTCGTTGGGTCTGGGTACCCAAAAGGGGTACTCAATCCAATGGTATATCTCTAGTCTTTGACAAGTTATCTTACATTGATACACGAGGTAGATCCAAGTAAGTAATGGCTTGGATCCCCAAGAGAAACTATATTGTTCTTCTTTTTGCAGGTGACAAAGCAGACCAGGAATGATAAAGCCTATTGGGATAGTGGATGTTCAAGGAGTATAACTGGACATAAATCCTATTTGTCTAACTTTGTTCCCCTGCATGACAAAGATGGTGTTTCTTTTGGAGATGGGCATGGTACGATCACATGAAAGGGACTATAGTCACTAATGGAATGACATGTGATAATGTTTAATTGTGGAAAGAGCTAAAGTACTGTGACAACCCAAAACCGAGGTCATTGCTTAATCTTATTTTACGATTATTTTTGAAATTTTTAGATGAGTTTGAATGATATTTATTTTTGGTGGTTTAAGTTTAAACCGATGTTGGAAGGTTTATATTTTATATTTAATAAGTATAAGGAGTATTAGCAAGCGTGATGTCGATGGATGCCAAATATTTTACGTTTTATTGTCGGTTGTTCGATTTTTGTCATTTTTTGATGTTTTATTTTAAATGACGTGTTAAGTCGAGTCGGGAGTCGATATTATTATATTTGAGGTACGTTTTAAATTTTTAAAAGTATCTTTATGAAACCCGAGCCCCGTAAATATTTTCAAAATTGACTAATAATTATTTCCCGCTTTTTAGCTAACTATTTTCATTTTGAGCCACAACTATTGCAAAATTACAAAATTGGTCCCTCAACCACTATATATAAGCTTAAAATTCACACACACTCTTCATAAATATCACTCAAAATTTTCATCTCTTCTCTCTCTCTTTTCTCTTTGTAGCCGTGACCTCCCACCCACCATAAACCCACACATTTTCAATTTTTGCTCCATTTTAACAATGATTTGAGCCACACTAAAAAAAGACCCTATCTTAGAATTGTACAAGGATCATTTTGGTGTAAGAATTTCATACATGCAAGACATTTTATTTTTTTCATGTTGGTAGGTGAAAGCCATGATCATGCATGGTGTTTTCGGCATGATCAATGGTGATTCTTGCAAAAATCTTGTTAAAAACTTGATTTTGATTTGAATGTTTTGATTTTTATGATGAGTGTTATGGTTCATATATGTTGATGTTAGGGTATTGGGATGAACATTTTTATGGTTGGTTTTGGTCAAAAATGTGATTTTGTACAAGATTTTGATAGTCATTTTATAACAGTAAGTAAACTGTAAATTCGAGATTTTTATGTTTTTATAATGGCTTAACTTATAGCATAGGGTTGTAGATAATTTGATTAGCTTCGATTTGATATAAAGTAGAGCTTCTAGCTCTAAACGAGCGCGAAGTTATGATGTTTTGATTATTCGTGTACCGGGAGACGAGTATCGGCACTACATATAGTTGTTGTCGATATTTAGATCGAGTCTCGGGGACTATAAATTGAAGTTTTGAAATGTGTAACCTACTTATAATGAAGTTTGAACCTTATAGGGTGAGTTTATTTTAAAACCCGAGTGTCGGTTTTGTAAACGGAGTCGTTTAAAGAAGTTAAAACGGTTGTAAGAATTATTAACGTAAATCTGTCCGGATTTTTTAGTTTGAAAATGAGTCGGGTAAAGGACTTTAAAAGTAAATTCATTTGATAAACTTGTAGGAGGACTTTCTATATATAGTAAGTTAGTTTATCGAGTCGTTTCATAAACGTTTGACGAGTTTAAAAGGGGTAAATAAGCTAGTACATGTAGTATGTGCCGGCGGACTTTGTTAAAAGTGTAAAATGGTAAAGTAAATGTGTAGTAGAGTATAATGAAGTTATTTATATCGTTTTCTCTCGAGTTTATCGTGATTTTATGAGTTTGAGTTTGATGTTGTTATGTATGATTTATTTCTCGAGTCATTATTAATGAGCGCGCCTTATTTGATCGGTAGCGGTTCTCGTGTTTGAAAGGCATCCATTATCACCGACGATCATGTCGCTAGATCTCTTATACTAAGGTGAGTCTATAGCCTCGCTTTTCATGCTAGCTACTAAATGTTTTATACCCGCGAGGGGGAAACATGCTATTTGAAAATAAATGAACACAAGTCATGAGTAATTGTTGGACCTGAATGTTGCCTAAAGTTGATTACATTGTATTGAGTACCTTGTTGCTAAAGACCCTAAATTCATGAGCCGTTAACTATCTTCTGACTTGATGTTGTGAGTCGGGAATAGCCTCTTATTCTAATGATAGTACTATTGGGTTGACCATCCTATCTGAGACCAGGGCATTACGTTGAGTAACCTCTGGGAAGGATAATTTACGGGAATAAGAATGTGGTATTCTAGCAACTGATACCCTAGAGGGGCAATGGTTTTATTCTAGTCATGCCGGCATTTGGCGTGGGTGACTATTTGGTTAAGGGGTCGGTGTCATGAGCTTAAATACAATGTTTATTATTGCCTTAAATATAGATTGTGTGTACGACAATTCTATAAATGATAATGATTAATTTTCTTCTTGTGTTCGAATGTGATTTGATAAACCTATAGACTCGCTCGATATTATTTTTGACTCGTTTTAGCATGTATTTCAGGTAATAGGAAGTGATGGAGCATGGAGCTTTGCTGTGGAGGTTGTGTCTTGGCTTTTTGAAAAATGTTGGTCTAAAAACTATTTCTATCCTTTACTGTTGAACAATTTATTTTGTGTTGTGTACTGTACTAAAATTGTGTTGATGGTTGGTCGAGATCCATGGGGACTAAACGCTTTACTCTGGTGTCGTTTTAGTACGATTATGGGTTGAAATTTATTTTTTAGACCTATTATGAAAATCTTGTTTATATTTATGTGTAAACGTCTCACTTTTGAGTCGTTCAATATACCTTGCGTGATGATGCTTGTGTCTAGCACCCAATTGTGTATTTCCGCTGCGCAGTGTAAATTGGGGGTGTTAGAGATTGGTAATCAGAGCTACAAGTTATAGAGAACTGGGTCGATTTTGAAAATTGTCCTAAACTATAACTTTAGTGTCGAAAGTATTTATCTTCAAAAGCACACAACTCCTCTGCAACGCTCCGGTAAGATCACTTTTAGTTTTGTTTTGCATTATAGATGTATCCCTCATAAATGAAATGGTTTCCTGAGTATTTATTAAGTAAATACTACGATATTGTATTGGAATTATTGAAAGTACTATGAGTGCTTGTTAGTATCATATTTTTTTAGCGAGCATTCCATATACATCATTTGTATTGTGTTGCATAGCATGGATTACGTATGATATTTGCATAAGCATTGCATACTAATTTTTATTTAATTAACAATGACCTTAAGTATCCTTGAAGCCTTATAATTGTAGAAAATGGCTGGTTTACCTCGTGAGGATGGATGGATTGATATGACTAATGTATTGGACGGTGAGGAAGTAGATAACTTTGGTGCTAGTGACGATGAGGATCCTTATAAGTATTTAGATGATGGGATTCCACCTACTGCAGTTGGTCAAACAGAGCCTGAATTGATACAAGGTAGTTATATTCCAAGGGTTAATGTTGTGCCACAGACTGTTCCAGATTGTCAGCGACCTATTGTTCGTTCTTTGACGCCTACTTGTGATGCTTATATTAGCAGTTTGCCTGGGATTGCAATTGCTAGGGTTGATGTTCCTGTTGAGTCGAGTAGTGCTGCTAGTGCTCGATCTATTCATGATGGCATATCTAATGTTTATTGTCCAGGTCCTAGGTCTTATGATGATATTTTCTGGTTTCTTAAGAAGTTTGATAGGTCTTTATTTGAAAGGTATTTGGTTGAAACCCGTGTGATTAGGAGGTTTGAGCAGAATGAGAAAAAGTTTGACAGGTTTGTTAATAATGTGAGGAGATCAGAGTTTGTTAGGGCAAGGGAAATGGATGAAGTTGTTAGATTAAGATCTATGGTGTTGAATTTGAGTAGGCAAGTTGAAAGGTTACGTGAGGAGCAAGAAAGGAATGCAAGGTTGAGTGCGTGGGGTTTACCTATGAGATCTTTTCCTAGTCGAGGTGTAGTGATTCGTGATGTACCGAGTCAGGTTGAAACTCAAGTGTTGGTGAAGCCAAGTGAAGGAGGTAGTCGAAAGGGGAAGGAAAAGTGGAGGAAGATTCTAAGGAAGACGATAGCAGCAGTGATGATGATCCGATGTACAAGAAGTTGCGGGGATCAGATGTTTAGTTCTTTTATGTTGTTTTTATTAGCCTTGTTGTAATAGAACTTATGTAGACTCGTACTGTAGCTTATGATGAAACTTAATGACTTTTAAGTTTGACGTGATGAAGGTTTGTAGTGACATTACTTGTCACAATTTTGTGGAAATTTTCCAACGCAATCCAAATTACCTTCACGACTTATGATTTGTCTTATTAGTTCTTTTGTGAATTGGTTAATGATTCATTGTGAACTATGTTGTTGGTGCATGTAGTATCCATGTTACATCTTGATAGAGAAATCCTTCTTCTTATCTTGATATGAATACTTACTTGTTCTTTTTCTTTTATGGTTACACAGGAAGGAGTTGGGAGGCATTTTTCTGACTTTACTAAATTGTTGTTTGGTTAGTTTCCTGAAACATGCCGCCTAAATTGACGACTGCTACTGTTAATACTATGATTGAGCAAGCTATCGCTAGAGCTTTGGAATCTGAACGTGTTGCGAGGAACCAAGAGACTGAGAATAGGAATGTTGTTGGCCAGGTTGGAAGGAATGTTGAAAATCCAGTTGCAGGTAATGCTGATGAACCAGCGGAAGGAAATGTTGGGGGACAAGTTGGAGGTAATGCTGCGGGACAAGTTGGAGGTAATGCTGATGGTCAGCAGATTCAGAAGGAATGTTCTTATGCTAGTTTCATGAAATGTAGACCTACCCAATTTCGTGGTACTGGTGGTGCTTTGGAATTAAGGAGGTGGATTGAGAAGATTGAAAGTACTTTTGAAATCAGTGGATGTTCATAAGCTAGTAAGGTGAAATTTGTTGCAGCTACTTTTCAGGATGATGCATTAAGCTGGTGGAATAGTCAGGTAGCTACTATGGGATTGGTTGAAGCGAATGCTAGAACATGGAATGTGACCAAAGGACTGTTAACTGCTAAGTTTTGTCCTGAGGAAGAGTTAGGTCAGTTGGAGGATGAATTGAGGCATTTGGTGCTGAGAAACAATGATATTGCTTATACAAGGAGATTTTCTGATTTATGTTTGTTGTGTCCTGATGCTTTTTCTGATGACCGTAACAAGATGAAGCAGTATATCAGAGGTTTATCTAGTAATATCAAGGGAGAGACTACTTCGTCGAAACCCAAGTCATTTGATGAAGCTGTTCAGATGGCTCATGCTTTAATGGATGTAAAGCTGCAGGATCGAAAGGATAGTATTGCTGAAGGGAATAAGAGAAAGTGGGAAGTTGCACACTCAAACCAAGGGCAGAATCATGGTGGTTATTGTAATGACAATAACCAAGGACAAAATAGGAATCAATAATATAATTTGAGAAGGAATGATGGTGTTCGTGCTGCCACTGAAAATCAAGGTAACAAGGTGAATCCGAAGTGTGGTCGGTGTAATCTATATCATGTTGGGAATTATCCACCTGCTTGCAACAAGTTTGGGAAGGCCGGACATAAGATGGCAGATTGTAGAAACAAGGGTGTGGCCACTGGAGCCAATGCTGTTAAGGTAGTTAACTGTTCTGTATGTGGAGGCCGTGGACATAAGCAAGGAAACTGTCCGAGGGTTGGCATACGACAGGGAGGCAATGTTGATGTTGTTGCTGCTGGGATTGCTGCTCCAGCCTATGTCGTGGGAGATGTTGACAATCCTCAAGGGTCGAACGTGGTGACTGGTATGTTCTTACTTGATGCTTGTTATGCTAGTATGTTATTTGATTCTGGATCCGATAGAAGCTTCGTAGATGTTAGATTCAGTCAGCTATTGGATAGAGAACCAGTGAGATTGACAACTAGTTATAAGGTGGAGTTAGCTGATGGTAAGGTTGTAAGCACTAGTTCTATACTGAAAGGTTGTTCCTTGGAGTTAGGTAATTATGTGTTTAGAATTGATTTGATGCCTATAGAATTAGGATCTTTTGACGTGATTGTTGGAATGGACTGGTTAGTTGGTAATGATGCAGTAATTGTTTGTGGAGAGAGATTAGTCTAGATACCACTAAGGAATAGGGTATTGACTGTGAAAGGTGATGAATGTACTTCTCGTTTGAGAGTTGTTTCTTGTTTAAAGATGATGAGGTACATAGAAGCAGGTTGTGATGTGTTTCTTGCACAGATAAGTAATGATGGTGTGAATGAAAGGAAATTGGAGGATGTGCCTGTGATTAGAGAGTATCCTGAGGTTTTCCCTGAAGATTTGCCAGGATTACCGCCGCATCGTGAAGTGGAGTTTCGTATTGATTTAGTGTCGGGAGCTGTGCCTATTGCTCGTGCACCGTATCGTTTAGCTCCATCTGAGATGAAAGAATTATCTGATCATTTGAAGGAATTGATGGATAAAGGATTTATTAGACCGAGTTCGTCGCCATGGGGTGCTCCTATTTTGTTTGTTAGGAAGAAAGATGGTTCTTTTAGAATGTGTATTGATTATAGAGAGCTTAACAAGTTGACTGTCAAGAATCGGTATCCATTGCTGAGGATTGATTATTTGTTTGATCAGTTCCAAGGGTCATGTGTATACTCGAAGATCGATATTGAGGTCTGGGTATCATCAACTGAGAGTTAGGGAAGAAGATATTCCTATGACAGCTTTCCGTACTCGATATGGACATTTTGAATTTCAAGTGATGCCTTTTGGGTTAACGAATGCGCCTGATGTATTCATAGATTTGATGAATCGTGTATGCAAGCCGTATTTGGATGAGTTTGTTATCGTATTCATTGATGATATTCTCATTTACTCCAAGAGTGAAGAAGAACATGAGAAGCATTTGAGAACAATTTTGGAATTGTTGAAGAAAGAGAAGTTGTATGCGAATTTTTCTAAGTGTGAATTTTGGTTGAAATCAGTGCAATTTATAGGGCATGTGATTGATATTGAAGGTGTTCGTGTGGATCCTGCTAAGATTGAGGCAACTATGGATTGGTCAGTGCCAACGACGCCGACTGAAGGTCTCCAATTTCTTGGTTTAGCTGGGTATTATAGAAGGTTTATCGAGAAGTTTTCGCTAATTGCTAAGCCGTTGACCAAGCTTACGGAAAAAGAATCGAGTGTTTGAATGGGGATTGGAAGAGGAATCTGCATTTAGTACGTTGAAGGATAAGTTGTGTTCTGCGTCGATATTGTCTTTGCCAGAAGGATCTGAGGATTTTGTAGTGTACTGTGACGCATCTCATAAAGGATTTGGGGTTGTGTTGATGCAAAGGGAGAAAGTAATAGCATATGCATCGAGACAATTGAGGAAGCATGAAGAGAATTACACTACGCGTGATTTAGAACTAGGGGTTGTGATTTTTGCATTGAAGCTGTGGAGACACTACTTGTATGGAACCAAGTGTGTGGTTTTCACTGATCATAAGAGTTTGCAATATATTTTGGATCAAAAGGAATTGAATATGGGACAAAGGAGATGGGTTGAGTTGCTGAGTGATTATGACTGCGAGATTCGGTACCATCCTGGTAAAGCGAATGTGGTAGTTGATGCACTTAGTAGAAAGGAAAGAGATAAGTCTATAAGAGTTAGAGCTTTGACAATGATGGAAAGTGTTGATTTGACAGAAGCGATATTGAAAGCCCAAACTAACGGTTTGAAGGAAGAGAATGTTGAGGCAGAAAATTTGGGTAGAAAGTTGAAACCATTGTTTGAAGTAAGGTCAAATGGATTGAGGTATTTTGAGAATAGGATTTGGTTACCATTATGTCCGTCTGGGAAAGGTTCTTTAGGAGTGCGAGATTTAGTGATGAATGAATCTCATAAGTCAAAGTATTCAATACATCCTGGATCGGACAAGATGTATCAAGATCTTAAGAAAGTTTATTGGTGGCCGAATATGAAGGCAGATATAGCAAAGTATGTTAATAAGTGTTTAACTTGTGTGAAAGTGAAAGCTGAACATAAGAAACCGTCTGGATTATTAGTGCAACTTGAGATTCCTTAGTGGAAATGGGAGAAGATTACAATGGATTTTGTGACAGGTTTGCCAAGGACTGGAAGTGTTGGAAATACGTTTTACGTATTAGGAAGGATCGGTCACTCCAACATTAGTTCGTGTAATAGCTCGTAGTTTAGTCATTTGCATTTACTTTAACGAAGCCCAAAACCGAGCCCATGTAATGTATGGGCCGGCGGCCAAATGTAAGCCCAAGCCCATGACAAGGGCTTGGGTATATAAACCCTCTCCTTTGATGGAGAGGGTGTGGTTTTCATTATTTACACATAGTTCTTTCTTAGTTTCTCTCTCTAAAGTGTGAAATCCACCATCTCTCTATCTCTTTCTCTCTCTAAAAACATAAGCATAGATTTACAAATCTACAAATGGTATCAGAGCTTGGGATGAAATAAAGGTTTGTTTTTGTGTTGAGTAGTGTATTCTTAACATTCGTAGAGTACAAGTTAGTTTTTGGCCGAAATCTCCAAAATTTTTTGGTTTGATCGTAGTGATAAGTAGTGTAACATAGGAATTTGTGCTTAAACGTGTTCTTGGTATCTTGGTTTTCATTAAAACTTCCGTTTTCTTGGATCAAAAGTGCAAAAAAAGGTGTGTTCTACATTCCGAAATTTCAGCAGAAGCATCCATCGGAAAGTACAACTGTACTTGGGCCTCCATCGCAATAACTTAACCATCGGAAAGGGTTAGGTTTCTACATTGAGATCGTTGGATTTTTATCACTTATTCCGTTCTGAATCATTCCGATAGCTATTGCGATCTGAGATTCCGACGGGTATAAGGAAGTATTTTAAGTCGTTACTCTGCTCGAATTTTGTCAGCTACTTTGCGATCTGGGTATTGCGATCTGAGTATTCCGATAGTTCATTGCGATCTGAATCTTTACGATAGGACTTTGCGATCTGAATTATTGCGACAGCTTTGCATTGCGATCTAGGCATTTCGATACCAACAACATTTCGATAGTTCTATATTCCGATCTGGTATTACGATCTGACATTCCGATCTGGTATTACGATCTGACATTCCGATCTGGTATTACGATCTGACATTCCGATCTGGCATTCCGATAATCACAATTTTTCCATAAAAAAGTGTGTAATTTTGACTTGGAATTTTTGGTTTATCGAGAACATATTTTAGGGGATTTTAACATTGTTTCTCGATTCTAAACAACACAAAAATACTTAACCTTATTTCATTGTTCGATCAACTTTGTAAATCTTAACTTATTGAAATGGAGTATACATCTCTTACGGATAAGTCCATCCTCTCGGGTACGGATAATCGTCCACCAATGTTGGTGAAGACTATGTATGAGGAATGGGCTTCCCGAATGGAACTTTATATGTTGAACAAGGAGAATGGACATCTTATTTGGGCATCGGTGCTCAATGGACCATTAGATTATGGTACTGTGACGGAAGGTACGACCACTCGTCCTCGCACAACGGGTGAGTTGACTGGAGATATGAAGATTCAAGATAAATGTGATAAGTATGCTACAAATATCATTCTCCAAGCTCTTCCTCCAGATGTCTACAAACTCGTCAGCAAACATAAAGTTGCCAAAGAGTTATGGGATAGAATTCGTGTTCTAATGCAAGGCACCTCGTTAACTAAACAAGAACGAGAGTGTAAGCTTTATGATACTTTTGATAAGTTTGCCTATGTACCAGGGGAGACTCTCAATGATTACTATCTGAGATTTACCCTATTGTTGAATGAGCTTAATATTTATGGCATGGCAATCCCTACCTTTCAATTGAACACCAAGTATTTGAACACTCTTCCTCCAGAATGGAAAAAATACGTGACGGATGTTAAATTGGCTAAGGACTTGCATAACACCAATGTGGATCAACTTCAAGCTTTTCTTCAACAACACGAATGCCATGTAATCGAGGCTCGGTTGTCTACACCTCAAGTTCATGATCCACTTGCAATGTATGCTTCTCAACAAAACATGGCTTATACTTATCAACAACCATCATACTTGCAGCAGCCACCACCACACATCTATCAGCAACCACAGCAACCATCTTATCAACCACCAATGATGCCACAACAAGAATATCAACAAAGTGTTCATCAACAATCTTTTCAACAGCAACCACCATATCAAACATCACCATCACAAACCAACACTTCTCCATTGGGCTATACTCCTCAGCAAGGATATTTTCCAATTGAAGCACAACCAGCACAAGCTTTCTACTCTAATGAACTTCCACCAATCCAAGCACCGGTCTTTACTCCAAATGATACGCCAGCTGATGTTTTAAACCATCTCACCGCCTACTTGTCAAAACTTGTTGCAACTAGAGGATTTCCACCAACAAACAATCAGCTCCGCACCTCATCAAATCCTCGACAACAAGCCACTGTTCAAGATGGTCAAGTGACGGTGCAACCTATTCAGGGAAGGCAAAATTCATATGGACCTCCTACAAGGACTGGGAACAATCAAGCTGTGAATTCTCAAGCTAGTGGAAATGGGAGTCCTATTGGTCCTAAGAAGGTTGTGACTTGCTACAATTGCCGAGGACAAGGTCATATGGCTAGGGAATGCACTCAGCCGAAAAGGAGGAGGGATGATGCATGGTTTCGTGAGAAGATGTATTTGGTTGATGCTCAGTCTAAGGGGAAGATTTTGGATTCAGAGGAGTTGGCATTTCTGGCAGACCCAGGGGCAGCAGATACTGAAGGCATTGCAGTCGTTTCCACTTCTAATGCAGCTTATCAAGCGGACGATCTTGATGCATACGATTCGGATTGTGATGACATTCACTCTGCCCAAGCTGCTCTTGTTGCTAATCTCTCTCACTACGGTTCTGATGTCATCAGTGAGGTACCAACCACATCTAATAATATTGATGATAACCAACATCAAGTTGGGCATGACAATGACAACCTTGAACAGCATTCGGGAACTAGTAACTTAAATGATGTGGTACCCAATCCTACACATTTGAGTGAACCTCAACCAAATGCTACGACGGGTATGGAATCTTATGCTCAACATGATTTGGTCATGGTGCCTAAACATATTATTGATCAAATGCATATGGCCCTCAGACAATCCGTAGATACGAATTCCACCCTAACTGCTGAGCTTGCGTTGCATAAAGAAAAGGTCAAAACTTTTGAAATGGTCCCTCAAGCAGAGAAAATAACATGTTCTGAATTTGACCAATTTCGTTTTGAAAAGATTGAACACTTGAAAGAAATAGAATCATTAAAAGCTAATCTTTCCAATGAATTAAAAGAAAAAGAGTCGGTTGTCAATGATTTTCAGAAACTTAAAATGGATTTCGAAACTCTCGAATCTAAAAAGGTTGAATCGGAAATTAATGCTACCAAACTTCTTAAATTCAAAGAACAACAGCTTTTAAAACAATACGCTTCCACAGAAAAGGTTCATCTTTTAACTAAATCATTTAAAGAATTCGAACTTAAGCGTCTTCAAGATTTACCACCTAATCCCGGTTATGCAAAACAAGCTCAGGAATATATTCGCGGTCTTTATGACATGACCATAATTGGAAAATCGAAAGAAGCACCTTTTGTTCGTAGTACTGAGGAGACACAATCACTTGGGGATGAAACTCATTCTAAAATGCTTTCAAAATTCCATACAACTGATTATGATCAACATAACAAATATCAATTTTCGAAAAGGACACGCATTCGCTTACAAAAGGAATTAGCAGAATTAACAGTTCTTGTGCCCCAAAGTTTGTCAAATGAAAACCTTCCCAGTACGTCTCCTACACTCGTCAAAAAGGATTTAACGAAGTTAATTCCACCGGTAAGTAAGGCGTCCGTTAACTTAAATACGGTTCACCAACACTTAGCCGATTTTGACAAGGTCATTTTGGAACGTACGACGGCCACGGCCATAACGGAAGGTGAATGGAACTTTGAGCACACTAGAGCTGCGTTTCGAGATGAAATTGTTCCGTTTGTAAACAATGTTAAAGCTTGCCTTCGTACTATTGATCAAGATTTGTTTTTGGAAATAGAAGAAGTTAGACGTGTTTTCAATGAAATGGAAGATGCTTATGAAAACAGTTTACTTGAAATAGAACGGGTTTCACGCCATAATGATCTGCTTCTGAATCAAGTGATGTCTCATGATATAGTTTCTGTCTGTGTGAATACAAGTGTTGATAATGATTCTATTGTGCATAATGTTGAATCTGTGGATACTGTGGTAGATAGTACTTGTCACGAATCTGACGCTGAATTTTTAAAGCTTCAAGATTCATATTCTTCACTTTCAAAACGTTTTGATGAGATTCAAACACATTGTATTTCGCTTGAATGCAAGCAACAATTTATTCAAGAAATCTTTGAAACGTCATTCGAAGGTGTTAATATCGATGATGCAAATTTTGAAAAGAATTTTCGATTGAATTTACAATCAAAACAGCGTCAGCCAAGTGACAAAGTTGCTAAATATTTGCCGATAGAAATAGAGAAATCTGAGGAGCTTAACTGTGTGAACGTACTTGAGGCTGCTGAGAATTTTAAACTTGATCTAGATAATCGAGTTTCCAAGATTTTGTCCAAAGTTGATAACTTAAAACAGAAAAATACACGACTATTCGATTCAGTACAGCCCGCATGTGTTGATACCACTGCACAGAATCAATCATTGATGGAACAATTAAATCGAAAGTCGATGGAAATATCTGATTTGAGGGAACAAATTTGTGATAAGAATTTGGTATTGGCTGAGTTAAAGGAAACACTTCGTACTCTAAAAGGTAAGAATGTTGTGGATAACGCAGCCACTGTCTTAGCATCGTCCTCTAGTGCAATCAAAAGGAACCTTATAGCCGTCACACCACTTAACAAAGGCCCTAGGACTAAACCATCTCAAACTTTGGTCACTAAAGATAAGGCGGAATCAAAACCAGCTTCTAATATTCCCGTGTTGCCTTCTACAGGAGTAAGCACCACTACTAAGGCTCAAAGATCTAAGCTTAAAAGAAACAAGAAGAATGATAGGATCTTGCCCCCATCTAGTAGTCAAGTGAAGAAGAAAGTAGAAGCCCATCCTAGGAATGTTATTTCCGTTTTGAATAAAAAGAATCATGTAGCTAAACCTAAAGGCTCTGCGGTTGTGCAGCGTTCTAAGCCTACTGTGAATTCTAATTTAAAATGTTGGAATTGCAATGAATGTATGTTTTCTAGTCGTCATGATTCTTGCCTTATTGACCATGTGAATGAGATGCATGCCCGGAAAAATGGATTAGAATGGAAACCGACTGGGAAAGTGTTAACCCAAGTTGGCTGGATGTGGCGCCCCACTGGTAGAACTTTCACTATAGTAGGAAATATGTGCCCTTTGACTAGGATCACTCCCACTACAGCGAAGAAAGCGTGCCCTTTAACTAGGAGTACCAAGGCTACCAAAACACAAGCGTGTCCTTTAACTAGGAACACCGACACTACTGTAGGAACAAAGTGCCCTTTAAATAGGTATACTCCCACTGTAGTGCACGCGAATAATCCAAAACCTAAGAAAGTTGGAACAGTAAAACCTGTTAGTACTAAAACTATCATTAGAAAACACAGGAAATCTAAGGGTCTCAAAAATGTTAGCAATTCTGATAATTCTATATCTGTATCTGCTAACACTCCAGAACCAATAGTTTCCAATGCATTGTCTACTGTTGTTATTGAAAACAGGTGGTCCAAATTGTTCTCTGGTATTTGGACTCTGGTTGCTCCAAGCATATGACCGGAGATCGCTCTCAGCTCAGAAATTTCGTTAGCAAGTTTCTTGGTACGGTTCGATTTGGGAATGATCATATTGCAAAGATAATGGGTTATGGTGAATATCATATTGGGAATGTTATAATTTCGAGAGTGTATTACGTGGAAGGTCTCGGTCACAACTTATTTTCTGTGGGACAATTTTGTGATGCAAACCTAGAAGTTGCTTTTCGAGAGCATACCTGCTTCATTCGTAATTTGGAAGGGGTTGATTTATTGAAAGGTACTCGAGGGAATAATTTGTATACTTTGTCTCTACAAGACATGATGGCCGCTTCTCCCGTATGTCTTCTCTCCAAAGCATCGAAGACTAAGTCATGGTTATGGCATCGACGGTTATCTCATCTTAACTTTGACGTTATTAATCACTTGGCGAAAAACGAACTTGTTCGTGGTCTTCCTAAACTATCATTTCACAAGGATCATTTGTGTTCCGCGTGTACAATGGGGAAAAGCACTAAGAAGTCTTACAAACCCAAGACTGAAGACACAAACCAAGAGAAACTTTATCTGTTGCATATGGATCTTTGTGGGCCAATGCGTGTTGAAAGTCTTAGTGGCAAAAAGTACATCCTCGTCATCGTCGATGATTACTCTCGGTTTACATGGGTGAAATTTCTTAAAGCAAAAAATGAGGCACCTAAATTCATCATCAGATTTCTCAAGATGATTCAAGTGCGTCTCAACACTACTGTCCGACGCATTCGTACAGATAATGGAACCGAATTTGTGAATCAAATTTTGCGTGATTATTATGAAGAAGTTGGCATTTCTCATGAAACATCCGTTGCTCGCACTCCACAGCAAAACGGTGTCGTTGAAAGGAGAAATCACACACTTATGGAAGCTGCTCGAACGATGTTAATTTACGCAAAGGCTCCATTGTTTTTATGGGCAGAAGCAGTATCTACAGCAGTGTACACCCAAAACCGGTCACTAATTCGTAAACGCCATGGTAAAACACCTTATGAGCTTCTCCATGGAAAAGTACCAGATTTATCATATCTTCATGTATTTGGTTCTCTTTGCTATCCAAATAATGATGGTGACAATTTGGGAAAACTTCAACCAAAGGCTGATATTGGTATTTTCATTGGTTACGCACCCGCAAAGAAGGCATACCGAATCTACAACCGTAACTCTCGCAAGATCCTCGAAACTATGAATGTTGATTTTGACGAGCTGACAGCAATGGCTTCTAAGCAAAGCAGCTCTGAACCCGCACTTCATGAAATGGGACCCAGTAATATTAGTTCTGGTCTTGTCCCAAACAACCCTACTTCATCATTTATACCACCTACTAGGAATGAATGGGATACGTTGTTTCAACCGTTTTTTGATGAATTCTTTACTCCTCCAAGTATTGTTGCTCCAGAACCTGAGGTAATAGCTCCGGTAACCGAAGTTGTCGCTCCAGCAACCGAAGCACAATCAGACACATCTGCGCCAACAATTGGTCAAGATATACCAACAACGAGTAATTCTCAACCAACACAAGTAACAACTACCCATGTCATGCCTATTGATGATGAAGAGGATGATGATGATCATGATTTGGAATTCGCTCAAATGCGTGAACTTCCATTCTTTGGTGTACCTATTCCCGACCCCAATCAAGCCGGGTCGTCCACCTCAGAGGAAGCTCCTTCTACAGTTTACTCCAATCTACGGATTCGTGAACATGACAACAAATGGACAAAGGATCATCCTATAGATTCTATTATTGGTGACCCTAATCGTCCGGTATCCACACGAAGTCAGTTACAAGAAAGTGCAATGTTTTGTCACTTTGATGCTTTTCTCACTGAAGTTGAACCTAAGACATGGCAACAAGCTTTTACTCAATCCTGTTGGATAGAAGCTATGCAAGAAGAACTTAACGAATTCATACGTCTTGATGTTTGGGAACTTGTCCCATGCCCGGATCAAGTGCAGTTACTCACTTTGAAATGGGTTTACAAGGTGAAACTCGATGAGTTAGGCGGAATATTGAAGAACAAAGCTCGTCTAGTAGCTCGTGGATACAAGCAATTATTGGGCATCGACTTTATGGAATCCTTTGCACCTGTTGCCCGTTTGGAAGCTATTAGACTATTCCTCGCTTATGCAGCCCATATGAATATGGTCGTCTATCAGATGGATGTGAAGACGGCATTTCTTAATGGTGAACTCAAGGAAGAGGTCTATGTTCAACAGCCGGATGGTTTTGTGAATCCTAAATATCCTAATCATGTGTACAAGCTTAAGAAGGCTCTCTATGGGTTGAAGCAAGCTCCACGCGCATGGTATGATCTATTGTCACAATTCCTCATTACGCAAGGCTTCACTAAAGGCAAGGTGGATCCCACGCTGTTCATTCAGAAACGAGGTAAAGATATGATTATGGTACAAATATATGTTGATGATATTATATTTGCAGCCTCGACCCAAACTTTATCGGACGAATTTGAGAAACTCATGTCTTCCAAGTTTAAGATGTCAATGATGGGCAAGGTATCATTCTTCTTAGGTCTTCAGATATCTCAGAGTCCCAGAGGCATCTTTATCAATCAATCCAAGTATGCCCTTGAATCGCTTAAGAAGTATAAGATGGAATCTTGCGACCCCGTGGATACTCCAATGGTGGAACGAACTAAGCTTGATGCAGATCCTCATGGAGTTGCCGTTGATCCGACACTTTATCGTGGAATGATAGGTACTCTTCTGTATATCACAGCCAGTAGACCTGATCTTCAGTTTGCTATATGTATGTGTGCTAGATATCAAACTAGGCCTACTGAGTTACACTTAGCTACTGTTAAAAGGATCTTTCGATACCTTAAAGGAACCATTAATCGGGGACTTTGGTATTCGAAGGACTCTTCTATTGCACTAATGGCATATGCAGATGCGGATCACGCGGGTTGTCAAGATACCAGGCGTAGTACGAGTGGAACTTTGCAACTACTAGGAGATCGACTAATCAGTTGGGCATCGAAAAGGCAGAAAAGCGCTGCAATTTCAAGTACGGAAGCAGAATACATAGCTATGTCCGGTTGCTGTGCTCAAATTCTTTGGATGAGATCGCAATTAACCGACTATGGTCTAGGTTTCAACAAAATTCCGATGTACTGCGACAACAAAAGTGCAATAGCCTTATGCTGCAACAATGTTCAATTCTCCCGGTCGAAGCATATTGACATTCGCTACCATTTCATCAAGGAGCAAGTGGAAAATGGAGTAATAGAGCTTTACTTTGTCCGATCTGAGTATCAATTGGCGGATATTTTCACGAAGGCTTTAGATCGCGCTCGAATTGAATTTTTGGCCGACAAACTAGGAATGAGAACCTTCTCGCCTGAGACTCTTAAGGAACTAGCAGATGAAGCGAAAGAATAGTGGTGGTAAAACTATTCTCCGTATCCTTGGTGATCATCTGTATATATTGTTTATATTTCTATCCACAAAAGCAAAATAGAAAAATATAAAACCATATAAAAACCATAAAAATTGAAAAATTCATAACATCCAAAAATATTTTTACTTTATTTTTCAAAGGCATGTCTTTTGGTACGATAATATTTACGGCCTTAGAAATGTTGATTAGTATCGACACGGCGCCATAAATAGAGTTCGTACAAAAGTTGTAAATATTTCATAAAATATGCCTATATGGCTTGTAGTTATTTCAGACTGCAACCCGGTTTTCACATTAAAGTCAAGTATTTCTTATGAAAGCTTTGGCTCACAACGGGAATTAATTTTCTCGGGCAAGGTTTACTTTAAAACCTTGTAAGGGATCAAGTTTACTTTATAACTTGGTCTAACACAAATCTATGTACGTTTCAGTGCATTTATTTGTTAAAACAAGAGAAGTCTTGTTTTTATGAAGCTATCATCTCTACAACCATACTATCTACAATTGGTATCTACATACTCGACGATGCGACTACTCAACCGACGACTACAGCTCTTTCGATAGAACACGAGTCAACAATTGAGGGGGAGCAATTGTCAAGCATTCAGAATCTTCGATGCCGAACGTGTCAAATTCACAAGTTGGTGTCAAGACAACAATACCAGTCGTACACGTGGTGTCAAGAGATGACTTCAGACGCGACGAGGCGACCAACATATGCTGACAAGAACCATTTGATCTTATCATTTGATGTTCTCATCTATCAGGTCCAACCTTGTCAATTCTTTTCTAATATGGTGAATATGTGATCATGTTACAAATCGGTATCATATCTCATACATTTGATACCATGAAGATAAAAAGGACTCGCATTTTTCTTCCCAAAACCTTTGTTAAAACTTCATTAAATCAATTGATATTAAAAACATCGATTGGGTTAATATTTTTAATATGGGGGAGAAAATGTGATTTAATATGGGATATTATCACAAATGGTTTGACTTAATGTGCTGGCTCATCCCGACATATGCGAAATGTTTTCGAATATCGTGGCATATGTTAAGGGGGAGCAAAACGGATTTGCATATCAAAATGGATTTTCATGGTGACATATACTTACCCAAAACCCATTTATTTCACGACGATGAAGTTTGTGGTGACATAAGGATGGTAGGATAGGTTAAGTCCTATGATTCTTCCAGAACCGGAGGAATCTTCCCAAGGACATTCCATAGCTAGAAATAGTAGTCCTTAGGAAAGTTGGAGAAAGATTGTGAACGTAGCTGAATGCCGACCAAGTACTTAAGTTAGCACTGGAACAATCACAACAAGGTGCTAGTTATGACGTATTGGTAAGCATTGAAGGGGTTGAAGAATGAAAAAGAATTGTAAAGATAAAGGGTGTAAAGAAAGAAGCCCTCCTTACAACTTTAGGCAGAAATCGGGTCAACACATATGCTATTGAGATCATTTTAATGATTCTTGATATTGAAGACAGACATCATGGACCCAGTGATGCAATGCACAACCCATCCCAGCTAACTCAGATATCTCTCAAAAGGTATTTGTTTTAATCACACGGAGACAACACATTATCTATTGATTTATTCACTCCGAATAAATTGGTATTGAAAAGGTGGCACTCCTCTCCAGCCTCCGAACACTAAAATCCAAAATGCACGATCGAGTCTAGAGCCATTTGAGATCATCAAATATCTCATTAGGACACACTTTCATATTTCCTTGCTTCTTCACACACTGTGAAAAGTAAGAAAGATTTTAAGAGTCCTACGCAAAATCTTCATGATCTTGCCTGAACATCCGAGTAATACGAAAGTATTTACAATGAAGATGGAAATCCTTCTTGAGCGAATATCAAAAAGCTCATGGTAGGTGACTCGTGCGATTCTTTATGAATCAAACTTGTGATAACTGGAAAGCAACAGCTGTTTAATTCTTAACTGAATTTAAACACGTTCCAGGCCTCTACGCAATATCTTAATGATCTTGCCAGAACACTCAGAGTGATACCTTAGTGTTCACGGTGATGAGTGGAAATCCTTCTAGTGTTAACCTCAAACAGCACTTGGTAGGTAACTTGCAAGATTCTATACGAATCAAGCTCGTGACAACTGGAAAGCAACGATGGTGCGGTTCTTAATTGAATTTCACTTGTTCCAGGAACATGAATTGACGGCTTCAAATCATGCGGATATTATTATCCAAATGATTCACTCTTTATGTTCGCAGTCAGCTTTGGACGGTCGAATAAAGAGAACGGGTTTACCCGCGAAATCCTGTCAGGAAGTTACTTAATTGAAACTATCCGTCACGGGTACGATATCTAATATCGTCCAACGGTCTTCGCCGACCGGAGGTAAAATGCTACCGAATTAGAATGAAATGTTCAAAGCCATTTCGTTCGTGTCTACTTATGTTGCGGCATTTGAAGACGGTGGCGTTGCGGGATCCCAGAAGAAGTCGTCCCCGCATGCTTATACTTTATGCACTTAATACGTCATCAAATTCAAGAAAGCCTAAAAGTTAAGTCTTCCGCTGTATCGAACTCTGAAGCTTTCAAGAATTACAAAGGTATAAGTATGTGGGACGTGAGGTCACGAAGAGGCGAAGATCACAAGCGATGGATGCACAAGATCAAGGCAAGAGATTAATGCTCAAGACTGATATCAAAGATCACATCAGCATGTTCACCAGAAAAGAAAAAGAATAAAAAGAAAGACGAAGACTACGAGCTCAAGACAAGCATAGTATGCTAGGTTTATTTTACTATTGTAACTTGGGTAACGCCCTTGTTTGGAGTGACCTCCCTTAGGGGGAGATTGTTGGAAATACGTTTTACGTATTAGGAAGGATCGGTCACTCCAACATTAGTTCGTGTAATAGCTCGTAGTTTAGTCATTTGCATTTACTTTAACGAAGCCCAAAACCGAGCCCATGTAATGTATGGGCCGGCGGCCAAATGTAAGCCCAAGCCCATGACAAGGGCTTGGGTATATAAACCCTCTCCTTTGATGGAGAGGGTGTGGTTTTCATTATTTACACATAGTTCTTTCTTAGTTTCTCTCTCTAAAGTGTGAAATCCACCATCTCTCTATCTCTTTCTCTCTCTAAAAACATAAGCATAGATTTACAAATCTACAGGAAGTGGTTGTGATATGATATGGGTGATTGTAGATAGATTGACTAAGTATGCTCACTTTTTGCCAATAAAGAAAACGGATAGTATGGAGAGGTTAACAACAGTGTATGTGAAGGATATTGTTTGTCGACATGGTGTGCCTTTGTCGATCGTTTTTTATCGTGATAGTAGGTTTACTTCAGAATTTTGGAAGTCTTTGCAGAAAGCGATGGGAACGGAGTTATGTTTAAGTACAGCATATCATCCGGAAACTGATGGACACAGTGAAAGAACGATTCAAACGTTAGAGGATATGCTTCGTGCATGTGTGATTGATTTTGGAAATGGTTGGGATAAGCATTTCCCATTGGTTGAATTTTCATACAATAACAGTTATCATGCTAGTATTAAAGCCGCTCCATTTGAAGCTTTGTATGGACGTAAGTGTAGATCTCCAGTGTGTTGGAGTGAGATCGGAGAAAGTCAATTGACTGGACCTGAAATGATATTTGAGACAACTGAAAAGGTTGTGCAAATTAAGAAGCGTTTGTTATCTGCCAGAAGTAGACAAAAGAGTTATGCTGATAACAGAAGGAAACCGTTGGAATTTGAAGTAGGAGACATGGTTATGTTGAAGGTATCTCCATGGAAAGGAGTAATTCGTTTTGGAAAGATAGGAAAGTTGAGCCCGAGATATATTGAACCGTTTAAGATTATCCAAAGGATTGGATTGGTGGCTTATAAGTTAGAGTTGCCTGATGAGCTTAAGGCTATTCAAAATACTTTTCATGTGTCTAATCTGAAGAAGTGTTTAGCTGAAAGGGATGTGGTGATTCCATTGGAAGAAATTCAACTTGATAATAAGTTGCATTTTATAGAGGAACCTGTAGAGATAATGGATAGGGAAGTTAAGAAATTGAAGCATAGTAGAATTCCGATTGTGAAGGTGAGATGGAACTCTAGACGTGGACCAGAGTTTACCTGGGAACGTGAGGATTTCTTTAAGGATAAGTATCCTCATTTGTTTAGGAAGGATTACGCGTCGCTGACGTTGCTTCTTTTAAGAAGGGGGTGATGTGACAACCCAAAACCGAGGTCATTGCTTAATCTTATTTTCCGATTATTTTTGAAATTATTAGATGAGTTTGAATGATATTTATTTTTGGAGGTTTAAGTTTAAACCGATGTTGGAAGGTCTATATTTTATATTTAATAAGTATAAGGAGTATTAGCAAGCGTGATGTCGATGGATGCCAAATATTTTACGTTTTATTGTCGGTTGTTCGATTTTTGTCATTTTTGATGTTTTATTTTAAATGACGTGTTAAGTCGATTCGGGAGTCGATATTATTATATTTGAGGTACGTTTTAAATTTTTAAAAGTATCTTTATGAAACCCGATCCCCGTAAATATTTTCAAAATGGACTAATAGTTATTTCCCGCTTTTTAGCTAACTGTTTTCATTTTGAGCCACAACTATTGCAAAATTACAACATTGATTTCTCAACCACTATATGTAAGCTTAAAATTCACACACACTCTTCATAAATCCCACTCCAAATTTTCATCTCTTCTCTCTCTCTCTTCTCTTTGTAGTCGTGACCTCCCACCCACCATAAACCCACACATTTTCAATTTTTGCTCCATTTTAACAATGATTTGAGACAAACTAACAAAAGACCCTATCTTAGAATTGTACAAGGATCATTTTGGTGTAAGAATTTCATACATGTAAGACATTTTATTTTTTTCATGTTGGTAGGTGAAAGCCATGATCATACATGGTGTTTTTGGCATGATCAATGGTGATTCTTGCAAAAATCTTGGTTAAAACTTGTTTTTGATTTGAAGGTTTTGATTTTTATGATGATTTGAATGTTATGTTTCATATATGTTGATGTTAGGGTATTGGGATGAACATTTCTATGGTTGGTTTTGGTCAAAAATGTGATTTTGTACAAGATTTTGATAGTCATTTTATAACAGTAAGTAAACTGTAAATTCGGGATTTTTATGTTTTTATAATGGCTTAACTTATAGCCTAAGGTTGTAGATAATTTGATTAGCTTCGATTTGATATAAAGTAGAGCTTCTAGCTCCAAACGAGCGCGAAGTTATAACGTTTTGATTATTCGTGTACCAGGAGACGAGTATCGGCACTACATATAGTTGTTGTCGATATTTGGATCGAATCTCGGGGACTATAAATTGAAGTTTTGAAATGTGTAACCTACTGATAATGAAGTGTTAACCTTAGAGAGTGAGTTTGTTTTAAAATCCGAGTGTCGGTTTTGTAAACGGAGTCGTTTAAAGAAGTTAAAACGGTTGTAAGAATTATTAACGTAAATTTGTCCGGATTTTGTAGTTTGAAAATGAGTCGGGTAAAGGACTTTAAAAGTAAATTCATTTGATAAACTTGTAGGAGGACTTTCTATATATAGTAAGTTAGTTTATTGAGTCGTTTCATAAACGTTTGACGAGTTTAAAAGGGGTAAATAAGCTAGTACAAGTAGTATGTGTCGGCGGACTTTGTTAAAAGTGTAAAATGGTAAAGTAAATGTGTAGTAGAGTATAATGAAGTTATTTATATCGTTTTCTCTCGAGTTTATCGTGATTTTATGAGTTTGAGTTTGATGTTGTTATGTATGATTTATTTCTCGAGTCATTATTAATGAACGCGCCTTATTTGATAGGTAGCGGTTCTCGTGTTTGAAAGGCATCCATTATCATCGACGATCATCTCGCTAGATCTCTTATACTAAGGTGAGTCTGTAGCCTCGCTTTTCATGCTAGCTACTAAATGTTTTATACCCGCGAGAGGGATACATGCTATTTGAAAATAAATGAACACAAGTCATGAGTAATTGTTGGACCCGAATGTTGCCTAAAGTTGATTACATTATATTGAGTACCTTGTTGCTAAAGACCCAAAATTTATGAGCCGTTAACTATCTTCTGACTTGATGTTGTGAGTCGGGAATAGCCTCTTATTCTAATGATAGTACTATTGGGTTGACCACCCTATCTGAGACCAGGGTATTACGTTGAGTAACCTCTGGGAAGGATAATTTACGGGAATAAGAATGTGGTATTCTAGCAACTGATACCCTAGAGGGGCAATGGTTTTATTCTAGTCATGCCGGCATTTGGCATGGGTGACTATTTGGTTAAGGGGTCGGTGTCATGAGCTTAAATACAATGTTTATTATTGCCTTGAATATAGATTGTGTGTACGACAATTCTATAAATGATTATGATTGATTTTCTTCTTGTGTTCGAATGTGATTTGATAAACCTATAGACTCGCTCAACATTATTGTTGACTCGTTTTATCATGTATTTCAGGTAATAGGAAGTGATGGAGCATGGAGCTTTGCTGTGGAGGTTGTGGCTTGGCTTTTGGAAGAATGTTGGTCTAAAAACTATTTCTATCCTTTACTGTTGAACAATTTATTTTGTGTTGTGTACTGTACTAAAATTGTGTTGATGGTTGGTCGAGATCCATGGGGACTAAACGCTTTACTCTGTTTTCGTTTTAGTACGATTATGGGTTGAAATTTATGTTTTAGACCAATTATGAAAATCTTGTTTATATTTATGTGTAAACGTCTCACTTTTGAGTCGTTCAATATACCTTGTGTGATGATGCTTGTGTCTAGCACCCAATTGTGTATTTCCGCTGCGCAATGTAAATTGGGAGTGTTTGAAGTACAATCTTTTTAGTATGTCCCGGATGACTGATAACAAGAATTTTGTCCTTTTTACTGATACTGAATGTCTTGTTTTGGGAAAGGAGTTTGTTTTACCACCAGACACTCTTATTGTGCTTAGAACCCCAAGACAGAAGAACATGTACACCATTGATCTAAAGGACATCACTCTTCAAGACAATGAAAACTGTTTCATTGCCAAAGCATCAGTTGATGAATGCAAGAAATGGCATAGAAGACTTGGTCATCTTAACTTCAAGAACATGAACAAGCTGGTAAAGTTTAATCTTGTTCATGGTCTTCCTTCCAAGACTTTGTCAATGATCATACTTGTGTTGCTTGCCTAAAAGGGAAGCAACACAGAGCCTCTTGCAACTAAAAAACAAGTAGGTCCACCACCAAGCCATTGGAATTGCTGCACATGGACCTGTTTGGTCCTACTTCTGTGGCAAGCATAATGAATAAATGGTACTGCCTAGTGATTACTGGTGATTTTTCAAGGTTCACATGGACATTCTTCCTGTTTGAAAAGAGTGACACAGCAGATGTACTCATAGGTTTTATTAATCAGATTGAACTTTCCAAAAGTATGAAGGTGGTGACCATTAGATCAGACAATGGTGGTGAGTTCAGAAACAAGAAGCTGGACACTTTCTGCACAAACAAAGGAATAAGGAGGGAATATAGTATAGCAAGAACACCTCAACAAAATGGAGTTACAGAAAGAAGAAACAGGACACTTATTGAAGCTGCAAGGACTATGTTGTCTGATTCCAAGCTTCCAGTTATCTTTTGGGTTGAAGCTGTAGCCACTACTTGTTATGTTCAAAATAGGGCCTTGGTGGTTAAGGCACATAACAAGACCCCCTATCAGTTGTTCAATGGCAGACCTCCTTTGATTGACTTTTTCAGACCATTTGAATGTCATGTGATCATTCTGAACACCATTGACAATTTAGGTAAATTCAATAAAAAGTGGGATGATGGGTACTTTATAGGTTATTCATTGAACAGCAAGGGGTATAGAGTCTTCAACAAGAATACAAGCAAAGTGACAGAAAATCTCCATGTAGATTTTCTTGAAGACAAGCCTGAAGATGTCCAAACAGGTTCTGATTGGTTCTTTGACATTGAAGTACTTCTAAATCAATGAATTATGTGCATGTTGCTTTGTAGAATACTAACATTTCAAGTACAAAAGAACCAACTGCTTTGGAGAAGTCACCAATGAGGTAATGACTGTATCCTCATTATTTCCCATTGATGATGCTGCTACAAAAACAGATGAAGAAGATGACACATCTCAAAGGAAGGAGTAGTCAATCCCTTCCCCTACTAAGTCAACTCCTGAAAGCAGTGGAATGGATGAAAGCAGTGGAATCCTGGATTCCCCTACTGGACCAAATGTTTCCCCTGCTGCTAAAGAACCAATTTTCAATGATGTAAATGATGAAGAAAGAGAATCCCCACTCATTTCCTCATCTTCACCAATCACTTTATCTACCAGTGGAAGTAGAATAATTAAGAATGGAGGTCCAAGTTATTCAGAGCTGCATTCAGCTCACCAGCATCCATCCCTCGGTCATGTAGTATCATTTGGAAGCTCTTTTGAGGATTTCTTTCCCAATCAAGATAGTACTATAGATCCTGATTTGGAAAAGGATGAAACAGAGGTAATCATAAGCATGCAGCCTACCTACATAATCAATAAAGATCACCCCAATCCTAAATCATAGGTGATCTTGATACTCCCAGACAAACAAGGTATTCATCAAAGGAACACAGCTTCATTGCTAATATTACTATGAAGTTTAACCATGAAAATATGCAATGTTGTCTGTTTACTGCCTTTTGTTGCAAGAAGAGCCAAAGAATATTTTTAGGCTCTCAAGGGTCCAAGTTGTGTTGAATGATACATGGATTTTACTCAGGTTAAAAAAAATTATGTTCGTTGTGTTGGTCTAATCGAATTGATCTAGGTTCTCTATGTGACTCAATCGTTCTTTGGTGGAACAAAAATGTTGTCGTTGTAGTATATTAAATGTGCAAAAACAATTAAAGTAAATGTGCGTTAAAATAAAAGAGCGTTAAAATAAAGTGGTGTTGAAATAAATCTAAATCTAATTAAAAGAAAGTGTGCGATAGTTAAAAACTTTGAAAAGTAAAATAATAAAATGACCAAAATTAAAGTGTGACGAGAATTATAATTAGACAAGAATTAAAATGAGAATGTACAACTTAAACAAGACAAAAACATAAAACAAACCTACCGTCGGAATATATTCCGATCAGACCTCAATCAGAATGTGCAAACCGTCCAATCGGAATGTTTACCACTGATCGGAATATGGAGTGGACTTTGGTCGGAATGTTAATCGGAATCCCTAATCGGAATAGCTGTCACCTACCTGATCGGAATAACCCAATGAACAACTCGATCGGAATGTGTAGAAATGGACTCAGATCGGAATGCTGTCACTCACCTCCTGATCGGAATACCAAATGCACCTCTAATCGGAATACCAACGTCCTCCGATCGGAATGATTAAAACCCTTTTCCGACCAAGCCAAGAAGCTATGGTCGGAATATATAAACCCTTTTCCGATCTACCCAATCGGAATACAGTAAAAGAAAATGGAAATAAGCTAGAACAATAAGCTATAACTCTAATAAGCAAACCACGAAAATCCTAAAGCAAACCGATTAAGAAAAAGCTAATAAACAGAAATTTGAAGACTTTTTAAACACGAAAAGGATAAGCTTTAAGAAAAACAACTTTTTATACGAAAATAATTTTTATAAAAACTTTATAAACTTGAAAAGAAACAAAATAAGCTATGAAAATAAATGATTTAAAACAATCAAAAGCATAAAAATGAAATCTTTAAACAAATAAACAAGACAAAAAGCATATAAATCAAAGATTAAAGAAAGGTAGAATGAGATCAACAAGGTAAAGTAAAGGTGCGAGAATTAAAAGAAACACTTACTTGAAATTAAATGGTAAATAAGGTGCAAGACATGTAATTAAAGGTGCGAGTAAATAAAGGTGCATAAAAGTAAAGGTGGAAGAACTAATTGTCACGATTAGTCAACAAAAACAAATGAATGAAAATGGGGTGTATTTATAGGAGATTAGGAGGGTGGTTAGAGGAAGCTTCCTCCCCTCCTTCCTTTCTTCTTAATTGCGCCATCAAGTCCTTCCTTCTTAATCTCTTTGTTAATCTTGGAATTTGATGACTTTTTGGCTCGGGATTTCTTTGGACTCGTCTTTTAATTCTTCGATAAATAAGACTTGAGTTCCTCGGCTTTTCGTCTTTTGACTTTTTTCTTCGATAAATCTTCAGAATTGGTCTTGGACTTCCGTTCTTTTTGCAATCTTGACTTCTTGACTTCGTCTTTCATCTTTTTCTTCAATAAAAGTTCATAAATGCCCGTGAATGCCCGTGTTTTCTCCACTTTTCACCTGTTCGTCCTAAATCATAAGAAAAACACAAACCACGCATAATTCCGACATAAAAGACATAAAATACACGTTTTGGCTCGGTTATTATTGTAATTAAGTGGTAGAAAAGATGGGTGTTTTCACACCTATCATTGAAGCTATGCAAGAAGAACTCTTGCAATTTGACATCCAAGAAGTATGGATTCTAGTAGATTGTCCAAAATGGGCAAGACCCATTGGAACAAAGTGGGTGCTCAGAAACAAAAAGGATGAGAGGGGCATTGTAGTCAGAAACAAAGCAAGACTGGTAGCACAGGGATATACTCAGGAAGAAGGTATTGATTATGAAGAGTTCTTTGCTCCAGTTGCCAGAATTGAAGCCATCAGATTCTTTTTGGCTTATGCTTCTTTCATGGACTTCATAGTATACCAGATGGATGTTAAGAGTGCCTTTTTATATGGTACCATTGATGAAGAAGTTTATGTGATGCAACCTCCAGGGTTTGAAGACCCTTAACACCCAGACAAAGTTTACAAGGTGAAGAAGGCTATTTATGGACTTCATCAAGCTCCTAGGGCCTGGTATGGAACTCTCTCTAAATACCTGATAGATAATGGCTTCAATAGGGGAAAAATTGACCAGACCCTGTTTATTAAGAAACAGAAGGGTGACTTTCTTTTGGTGCAAGTATATGTAGATGACATCATCTTTGGATCCACAAACTCTTTGCTTAGCAAAGAGTTTGCCAAGTTGATGCAAGATAAATTTCAAATGAGTGCAATGGGTGAACTCAAATTCTTTTTGGGGTTACAAGTTCAGCAGAGGAAAGATGGGATCTTTATCTCACAAGACAAGTATGTTGCTGAAATTGTTGTGAAGAAGTTTGGAATGTGTGAAGGAAACAAAGTCTCCACTCCTATGGATAAGGAGCATCCTTGGGGAAAAGATGTCCCAGGGAAGCCTATTGATGTCAGGAACTATAGATCTATTATTGGATCTCTCATGTACCTTACAGCTTCAAGACCTGACATCATGTTTGTCGTCTGCTTATGTGCAAGATACCAAGTGACACCCACAGAGTGTCATCTGTTTGCTGTTAAGAGAATCTTTAGGTATCTAAAGTGTCATCCAACTTTAGGACTTTGGTATCCCAAGGAATCACCATTTGAGCTGGTGTCCTATTCAGATTGTGATTATGCTGGTGACAATAATGATAGGAAGTCTACAACAAGTGGATTTCAGTTTTTGGGAAGCATGCTTATATCTTGGCAGTGTAAAAAGCAGACTATTTTAGCCACATCCACAACTGAAGCTGAATATGTAGCAACTACTGCATGTTGTGGACAAGTTCTTTGGGTTCAGAACCAGCTGCTTGATTATGGGTACAATTTTCTTAAAACCAAGATATTCATTGACAATAACAGCACCATTTGCATTATTAAAAATCATGTTTTTCATAGCAAGACTAAACCTATTGAAATCAGACATCATTTCATTAGAGATTGTTTTGAAAAAGGATTGATTGTCCTAGAGGCAATTGATACAGAACTTAATGTTGCTGATCTTTTAACAAAAGCTTCTGATGTAGGAAGGTTTCAGTACTTGGTTGCAAGTATTGGAATGATCACTCCCTAAAAATTGATGTCTAATTTGTCTTGTGTATTCAGGATTGTATTATTGCTGTTGTTGTACATATGTTAGTCACTTTTTCCCATTATTCTTCATTCCACTACTTTTGAACAAAGATTCCCCTGTTGGGGTTCATCCCCCTGCTAAGGCATTTTTTCCCTGCTTAGAGTTTTTCTCTTAAGTTGGGTTTGTTCTTTTTAAAGTGGTTATATGTGGTTTTTAGACTAACAATGCAGAGATTCTAATGGAGCATACTATATTATGGGAGGCTCAGGTATATGCTCTATGTTTCAGGGGAGGTTAGGTCACACCTTTAGGACTTAGGGTATCCTTAGGATACTCATATATGATTATAGATCATATCCACTGGTGAGTAAGGGTTTGGGACAATGAAGTCTTGCTGCAAAGCCTATTGAAGTTCTGAAACCTTGAGGCACTGTAATGTGTACTTAAAATTCTTTATTGAGCAGCTTGCCGCCTAATTTAAGATTTTTAACGTATATTGTCAAGACCAACTAACCATACCAAGGAAATGGTTGGGATGGAGTCTGGGGTATGCCTACTTTATTGGGTTGACCAGGTGGAGGATTGCTTATGTGTTAACTTTTTCTGGTTGGAACTTTGGTGAATGGAGGAATCTTGAGTTTCTATGCATCTAACTTGTTTTTACAACGGTGTGCATTAGATCAGAGTTGTTTAGCATTGCTCTATTCAGGATAAGTCTAATACCCTTAGGAGAGTTTCCCCTGCTTTATTTGTTGATACCCCTGCTAATACAACTTTCCCCTGCTTTGCAAAACATTCTCCTGTTTGACCGTTGACCGACAATACCGTTGCCCTGCTTATAGCCGTTGGGCCTGCTTGCTAACTTTTTGGTTAGTGAATATTTTATTCTTTTCAAAAGATATTTAAGGCGCTTTCTTCGCTGATTGGTAACCTTTTTATTATTATTTTAAATAAATTACTTTCTTATCAAGATTTATTTCTGATCTTTTTGCAAATTGATAATTTGGTCCAATCACAGCTCTTCAATTCTCCTATATAAACTCAATTCTCTTAACCAGCAGGCCTAACTCACTCTCTCGATCAAATCCCACTACTTTTTCACAAACATAAATCTTTTTACTCTTAAAATGTCTTCCACGACTCTCATAATTGCTGCTAACCATAATCAGATTGCTCTTTTATCTCAAGAGCCTGCTGAATTCACTGATGTTGTTTCTTACCTAAAATCTTGCCATTTCAGGTTAGCTCTTTTCATCAATCCTAGAATCTACACCTCACACATCCAATAGTTTTGGTCTAATGCTAAGATTGAAACATTGTATGGAGAGGTAACAATTAAGAGCCTGGTTGATGGCCATCCCAAGGTGGTTACACTTGCCTCCATTTGAGACAAATTAGTCTTGGATGATGAGGGTGGGGTGGTTGCTTTCAAAGAGGCTAATAATTTTTAGGGTCGTACAAACTTGCGGTACAACATTTCTACTGATCAAAAATGTAAATTTGCTAAAGGTCAGTTTGCACCCCATTAGAAGTTTTTAATTCACACTATTTTGCAATGCTTATCATCAAAAACTATAGCTTTTAATGAATTTGGGAGTCAAGTTACTTCTGCCCTGATTTGCTTGGCAACAGGGAGAAAATATTGTTTTTCTCAAATGATTTTTGAAGGTATGGTCAAAAATGTTACAAGTCATTCAAAATTTTGTAAGTATCCAAGATTTGTTGAAATTTTGTTGGATATGAGGCAACATGGTAAAATTCGTCACAGTGACTATTTTGAAGCTAACCCCCATACAACCAAACTGTTCACTACTCTTGCAGTACCTACCATACAATTTTCTGGCAGGGCAGTTCCCCTTACACCAATCATGATGGACCAGATCAGAAGAGAATCTGCTTCCAAACCAAGAGCAGCCTAAACCCCTCTTGCTGATGCCCCTGCTAGTGATACCCCTGAAAGCCAACTTCCCACTGCCAACCGACAACAAGAAAGAAGAACCAAAACCAGGTTTGCTAGGTCTCCCTTTCCTGCTAAACCTTCACAAGGAGCAGAGAGGAGAGTCTCCAAAAGGTTGGAGCACATTGGGGGTTTGGCTGCCACTACTGTCTCATCCCTAAGGGATGAGCAGGATAGTGACACCATAAGTAAGTCCTCTCCCTCACTCGGTGATACTCAAAGAGGGGAGCAATCTCCTCCTAGGGTTGAGAGCAGCATGAAACCACTATCCATCTTGGAATTGACGAATATGTGCATTAGCTTGAAAGAGCAAAATGCACAACTGGTACAAACTGTCAAAAAGCAAGGTCTGGTTATTAATAATTTGGAGACCAGACTTGCTACACTTTAGGGGAGGAGAAGACCAAAGCTTATTATTTCTACAGATGAGGATGCTTCCAAAGGGGAGGAAGTTCCTCAAACAGATGAGTCTACTCAATGGTATGCATTTCCTAGTGGTCAGGATCTAGGACAAGAAAAGGTGGCAAGTGATGATAAAGGGAGTGATAAGGGGAGTGCCACAAAAGATATTGCCCAAGCCTTGTTGAATATGGGCAATCAAGAAGAAGCCCCTGCTTCTACAAAAGTTTCCCCTGCTACTATTGATCCCCCTGTTGTAAGTCCTTCCCCTACTAAACCTATTACTCAAACATTTGTTAGGAAGAACAAAAGGCAACCAGCTCAGAAGGGGATAAAGATTGGAGAAGCTGCACCCAAAGCAAAACCAGCAGTGTGTCCAAAAGACAAAGGAAAGGGGAAGATGATTGAACAGCCCAAGAGGAAGTAAAAACACAAAACACCTGAACAACTAAGGGCTCAAGAGGAACATGATGAGCATGTAGCTCTTAGAATCCAAGAAGAAGAGCTACACATGCAAGAACAGAGAATGAAACAAATGAGGCCCAAAGAAATGCTTAAACAGGTTGAAATTATGCATAGAGAGCTAGATGACAGGGTACCTCATGTTCAAGAATTTCTAGAGCAATGGGACAAGGAGTTGGTTGATATGAGTGAATTTACTCATATCATTTGTAGCTTATAACAATGAAATATTGCATGATTTATATCGAATATGCCTTGGAAATGCTTGTTTCTTGTTTGAATGTGTGTAGGTACCAAGTTCACGAAAACCGATGAAAACCGGCACGAGATTGATGATAAAGATCAAAGAAGCTAAAACCGAGCTCGATTTTAGAGGATTTTATCATAATACAAGAAAACGGGTCAAGTGGGACCCACATGGGCTTATTGGGCCTGAAAAGCCCAATTTTGGATTTATAGTGAATACTTCTTTGACAAGTCCATTTTATGGCCCAATTGAGGAATTGAAAATGGAACGGATGTTGTGATTTGGGCCTAAAGCCCAAATGTGTATTCAACAAAATAAATGGACAAATGTTATATGGGCCTAGGGTTTACTTTAATTTATACGTTTATTAAAAACGTAAACTTGTTTTTCATCCACTCGGATAAATATCCCATTCACTCCCATCCATTGTTTATTACCCACACGTCACTCCCATTTTATAAATTAAACCGACCCCATTTACTTCTCACCCACTTTCTCACAATAAATAATTGTTTCGTTACTTCCCATGTCCCTTCTTCCCCAATTTCACCCTCAAAAACCAGTAAACATAAAAACCCTAGGTAAATAAAATAACTTTTTTACAAAGGGCTTTTGATTTAATTAGTTAATTCAAACCAAGGGGAATAAAACCCCCTTGGTTTAAGGAAGAGAAGAGATGGATTGAGAGTGCTACGTGGCCGGATTCTATTTGAAGAGACACCTCACATCTCAAATTCCACCAATCAGGAGCCTCAAAAGAAGCACAAAAAGCACACACGGATGCCACGTTGACAATCCGTGTGTGCTACGAGAGATGATAACCGTCCGATTAAAGAAAGAGAAAAGATGAGAAGATCAAAGGCTGAAAGAAGAGAAGAATATTCTCAAGAAGATGCGCATATTCGCTCACCAACAACCTTGGGGGGGCTATAAATACCCCCAATTTCTTGTGTAATTTCATCCTTTCTTTTACTTTAATTGTTATTTTGTCAAAATAGAGGTAGAATTAGTTCTTGTATTTTCTTTAAATTCAATCTTGTAATCTCTTTAAATTTAATAAAAGTTCAGTTTATTACCTCACTTTGGTGTCTCGTTTTCTTTTATTTACTGCTTAAAATATATGAATTAATCTCTAACTATTTTACATTAATAACAATTAATGTATTAAACTTAAACTAATTAATAGTCTAAGTTTAATATTGGAAGAAAAGATTGGAATCAAATGTTTTCCCTACTGGAAAATATTAACAAAAAGTGGATGGTTTGAATGATAATCATTTGGTGGTGCGTATGATGTTTGGTGGTTAATGGAGGTTTCGAGTTACGGTTTTTAAGGTTGCTTAGCGCACACCTTCTTCCCAAAGGATTCTACAAAAGGTGTTTATTTCCTTTTAAATTCATTGTTATTGTTATTTTAATTACATCTGTTTTTTTTATTTGACTTTGTTGATGATTATAAGCTGCTTTATTGTGCGAGATTATTTAGTTATATGTCTAAATAATTGAAGAATTTGGTTATTGAAGTTTTGTTAAATGGATTGGTTTCGAATTATGTTGATCAGTTTGGCTAACCTGTTTAGTTGAACTTACACATTTATGTTTAGTCGTTTCTATGTCATTGCAATTAGTTTCTGAATATTTTTGCTTGTCAATTCAAGAGCTGTCATTTTTATGCTTGTTCAAACGGGTCTGTCATGATATGTGTTTTCGGTATGATGTGTAAAATCTTTGTTACAGATTAGGATTGCTGTTAGATCGTAGAACATAGTCTTGTATTAGTTAATCTTGAGAGTTGAATGTGTAAATGCTGAGAATCGGACTAGCATACTGATTAGTTTATTGTCTGAGATCTGTTCTGGTATAGCTTACTCAGTTTTCGTAATCTGTTTATTTTGGTATATTAAATTCTGATTCTTGATGCTATTTGTACTAGAGATTAACACTGGTAATATGACTGATCTTTGCTAAATCTGGATTGATCTAATTTCGGTTTGAATTTGGTATTGTCTTGTTGAACTTTCTGCTTAATTGGTGTATGAATTTGTTCTGTTGTTATACAGCTTATTTGATTGTGGGTTTATTGATATTCATGCTATAAATGTTCATGTAAAATGCTTATCAGTCCAATCGATTGATAAGCCCATAAGCTGTTGTCCTCACAGCTTAAGCTTATAAGCTTGTCAAGAAGTCTTACCTAAGACTACTGTTTGCAATCTGCCAAAAGAGAATTAATCCAAAAAAAAAAATGTCTGTGACAGGAATCGAACCTGTGACCTCCTGGTCACAGGCTTAGGGTGTTAGCCATCTGAGCTACGAGCTAATTTGATTGTTATATCTGTTATTAGATAGATATGGTAGATTTAATTCTTGTCATTTTTTTTAGTTACGTTTTTACTTTATATTCGATTTAATTAAAGTTTAATCAAAGTCTTAATTAAAGTAAGTTTAGGTTAAATATAAAATAAAAAAAAATATATATATATAAAAATGTTTTTACTTAAAAAGTTTAATTAGTTTAATTTTAATCAAATAGAATTATTTTAACTTTAGATTGATTTAAAAATAGTTTTTAAATAAGTTTATTTTAAGTGGAATTTTAATTTAGCTTATTAGTTTTTAAAAGTAAATTAGTTTAAAAGTTGATTTAATTAATTAGATTTATTTTTAATAGATAATTATATAGATTAAATTTTTAAGAATTTTAATTAGTTTAATTTTTAAATAGTGTTTTAATTTTAAATAATTAATTGTTTGTTTTATTTTAAAATAGGCGGGGTTTACGATTCATGCACTTTAGGTTAATTTTAAATAGCTTAAAATTTGTAGATTTTAATTGTAGTTTAAAAACCACGAACCAATTCAAATCGATTGTCCAAATCAAAGCAAAACGTCTCAAATTCATAAGATCTTCGTGTACAACGAACTCGACTCACTCACGTGTTTAATTGAATTCGTCATTGGTATTATTAGTCTATTACTTTTTCCTAAAGGTAATTTTCTAATTTACCCTATAACGTATCCAAATAAATCACTATACACTATCCACAACACATCATTGGTGAATGCTCCTGTAGAATAAAGATATGAACTGATTCTTTTGGTCTTCAACTTTAAAAAGGACTATCTGGAAAGAAGAATGAGTCAGATTCAGAAGGAAAAGTATTTGAGGTCTGAGAAGGGGAGGCTGGCACATTACAAGGTTATGCTTAAAAGACACAAGAGGTGGACTGATGCTCACTTCAAAGACATGAATTTTGAGGAGATAGAGAGAGCAGCTAGGCCAGTACTAAGGGAGACAAATGTGGATGACTTCATAGGCATAGGTACTCCTGAAGAGATTGAGTATCTCAGGAGGAAAGATGAGATGATACAGAAAGCTAGTGAGACCAGAAAAAGAAAGGCTGAAGGAGTGGCAGTGGAAACAACACAAGCAGGTGCATCATCCCAAGTAGGTGCAACTTTTCCAGCAGTTGAAAGATCTATTCTCAATTCACAGAGAGCAGCCAAAATGTTAAAAAGAATGGAAAAGATTGGTACAGTCACTAAAGAAACTCAACATCCTTTCAATGAATAAATAGATCAGCATTTGATTGTGGAAGAGAATGATTAAATTTGCACCAAGTGAGTTTGGAAAGAAGTACACCATAGTAGAGTATGTTGTTTATAAGCACAAAGGAATGTCTTGGTAGAAGCTTACAAGAGCTGACAATACAGCACAGACCTTTCTAAGGCTAGATCTGTTATTCCAAACATTAGACAGAGAGGACTTAGATGATCTATGGAAGATTTTGAAAAAGACATTTGCTACAAATCCTCCTACTTTATATGGTGTAGAGAAAGATTGGGAGATTTGGGACTGCATGCACAGGATGTATGAGCATGAGTTGTTTGATCCTATCTTTGATGCAGTGAATGGGGCAAAGATGCTATATTGGAAGCTGTTTACCAATTCTGGGGTTTATGAGGTAGCCATGGAAGGTGTAAGTGTTTATTTGCTTAATCATCGTTATTATCCTTTCACTCAAGAGACCTTGAAGAAGTTGGCATAGGCTAATTTAATTGTGGATGCTAAAGCACCTGTTGCTTATAATTTGGTAAGATTAATTCATAGTCAACTTTGGCCAGGAACTTGTAAACATCCTCATCAACTAGCATTTGTTCAGAAACTTGTCTTTAGGCTAAAACACAAGTTTAGGGGAAGATTGTTGGGAATAAATATATGAGTGTTAGTTCCCCCTGCTGGTTGGTCAGAGTTTCCTCTGCTAGAGTAAGTTCCCCCTGCTGAATAACAAAGGCAGGGGGATTGGTCCCCCTGTTGGAAGTCAAAGACCCTGCTACTAAGATAAACTTGGAAGAGATTATGACGCGTTTCAGTTACTACTCCAAGATAGTTTCCTAGTTTGTTAGTAGTGATCTTGTACGTGAGTCCTTGTGCTATAAAAGGACTCACTAGGTTATCATGTAAAATACATCTTTCTCTGTTCATTTCATTTTATACTTTAAGGTTGTATAACCCTAATACCACTATTGGGTATTCGTATATCTTTGATATATTAAAGTTCAACGTTTGATTTAAACACTTGTTCTTGTGCTAAACATTACATTCCGCATCTTGTTTAGTTACTTTGTATTGCAAAGTTTCTCTAGTGTTAGTTGGAATTTATTCTTTCTATCATAACCCTTAAACAAGCTAAGGGTTTAAGATCTGAGTTTGGGATCAACAGTTTCAGGTTCCCAATGCCTATTATCCTCCCTTTCATTTCGCCTTGGTTGCACTTCTAATTGTTCATCAGAAGACGAATCGTTATCGTCACCAAATAGGTTTCCTGGATATTCATCTTCAGTGCCACGACTGTTACGATCACCACACTTGTTCATCAAGTGATTCATCTATTCACTCAAATGATCAACATTTTATTCCATCGCTCTTCTTATCTTGCCATAACACGTTGCTCCGATTCTTGTTCATACATATTCTAAAGATTTCTACTTTTTCTTGCACGCATCTTAATCATGAACTTTGGCTTTTGATACCAATTTTTGTAAACTAATAAACGAGATAATTAATTGGATCGATTGATTCAATGAATACCCCAAAAAAATTCTTCAAGCAATCGTTGATTCCACACGAATGCCGATTATTAGGGTTAAAGTACGGAAAAAGCTGCAAACACTTGGTTTTATTATAAAAACAGAGAACTGCCCTACTAAGGTTACAACACTTTATCTAAATACCAATTGATGGAAACTAATAAACGAGATAATAAATTGGATTTATTGATTCAATGAATACCAAAACAATTCTTCCAACAATCGTTGATTCCACACGAATACCGATTATTAAGGTTAAAGTACGGATTAAGCTGTAAACACTTGGTGTTATTATAAAACTGAGAATTGCCCTTCTACCGTTACAACACTTTATCTAGATAGGCTCTCAAACTAAAGTATGCCTCAAAAGACAAACGGGTCATGAGCTAGAATAGAGACAACTCCAACAAAAAGTTCAAAAAACATAAAAATGTAAATAACTCCTAAGATATAGTGTTTTGGGCCTCTTAAATTCTGTAAACAGAGGAAGTGTGGTGGCAGTTGAGTCCGTCTCGAATATGCATTTGATTTGACTGATCGTGGGATTTCTAACTCCTCTCGGGGCCTAAGTTATGTCCATTTTAGTTAACCGTTTTCTCTTACACGATCTTGGGCCTATAGAAACAAGTCAACCCGTTCATCGATATTTAGGCCTCCATCAGAGATCTTACCTCTACCACCGGGATAAACCCGAAAATAAAGAGACTACTTCAGAAGAAGAAAAAAACATGAACAAAAACAAGCACACTAGTACACAAACACACAATCCAACCAGCACATATATATAGCTTTTATTTATTACATGTTAGACTTTTATTTATTATGATTAAATATTATCAAATAAACATTTTAATTTTTATATAAATTATTATAATGTTTTTTTCTTTCTTTTTGAAGTGAAATAAAAGTTTTATAAAGAAAATTTCCTTTTATCTTAGCTTTCTTTTCAATTTCTTTTTCTATCATAAAAAAACTTAAAAACGAAAAAAACTTTTTTTTATTTCTCCTAAAATATTAACTCAAGAACACAATGTAAAAATTGATTTATTTTAGCAAAACCAAATAATTTTAAAAATATGAAGAAAGATAATAATAATGACAATGACGACTATAAAAACTATATGGATATGTATATAGTTTTTATATTAGTGTGGATTTCAAATAAACATCATAAGTTCATGGGTCGGTTGTGTCCGCAGCCTTGAATTTTACGTTACACCACGCTCGTCAAGTGATTTCTTTATTGACACCCACACAGGAGGTATGTTTTTTTATCTACTCCCGCACACGAAATTTCAGTAAGTGTGTCCGGTTATTAGGAGCCGATATATACCGTGAGTTACTATTAGTGGATTAGTAGTTGGTCCGAGTTCGGTTTGAGGGTTAAATTGCTACTAGGGTTTATACAATGGCTTAGGGGTGTAATCGAGCCAAGCTGAGCCCGAGCTCAACAGGGTTCGGGCTCGGCTCGAACTTAAAAGGTGGGCTCGAGCTCGGCTCGATAGCTCGTCGAGCTTTAACCGTTAAGGCTTGAGCTCGGCTCGATAAGGACTCGAGTAAAGCTCGAGCTTAGCTTGAAAAGCTCAAAATTCTATATATGAAACAAATACATTACTAAGATTTACACACCACCATAAATTTTATGTTTTTATTAAAATATGATGACGAATATCAATAAAATATTCAATATTTTATAGAGTTATCTTTTATAATAATGTTAATATTCAAATCAACGTTGATTTACTTATATAAATATATTTTTTTATTAAAGCTTAAAAAGCTCGATAAAAGTTCGAGCCGTGCTATCAAAAGTTCGAGCCTGACTCATTACATATTTCAAGCCATATTATTGGACTTGAGCTCGGGCTTGAGCTCGATAAAAATTCGGCTCAATCAAATCGAACTTAAGCCCAAACTCGAACAACTTGATAAAAGTTCTGACTCATTTGCACCCTTACTATGGCTACATCAATAAAATATCAAAAGCGTTTTATCACGTACTACATAAACTTAAAAAAACTAATGTTTATATCATACTAGCTTAATGACCCGCCTACGTCGAGTATAACTTGTTGAATGATTTTTGTAAGAAGTAACAAACAAATGTCAATATTAAAATAACATAAGTGGGTTCTGGTAATAGATGAAAAAAATAATAAAAGAAAACATGAACTATTTGAAAAACGTTTAATTATGTAACAATCACAATAATAGAGTTCTATGCATTTTAGCCTTCAACCCTGACATATGAGAGAGCGAATCTAGTCAACAACTAATGCCCATTTCATGAACGCTAAATGTATTTTAATAATTTTTGTAAGAAATAAGAAATATATGAAAAAACAATCAAACGTAAACATGTTTCGTTATTACATAAAATAAATAATCAAAAGATACGTGAATTATTCGATAAGCATTTGAGTTTGTATTATGATAAACGTCCATGCATTTTGGTCTTCAACTTTGATGATCTTGAATAAAAAATGACGTTTTTGAGCGCTAATCAAGTCAATAGACAATATTCATTCTGTGAATACCTAATAATCAAATGTAAATATAAGTAAAAGGAGATTGTGATTAGTAATTGATTTTAATTTTAAATATGGTGAAAAAGTATTTTACAATAGAGTAGAAAGTTATGACACAATGTTATTTATCAAGCCATTTAACAATTTTGAGAAAGGGAATTTTTAGCGCCTTTATGTAGAAACATGCCAACTTGATATTAATAGGATTGCTAAAACTAACAATTCAAAGGAGTGTTCAGACGTGTGTTGTCAGAATGATTATGTGTTTGAATATCTTGAATAATTGTTGTGGTTGTTATTTAATCGGTTGACACAATCGTATTTGTCATAAACAACTATCCACTTACATATGACCCATTTCATATCAAAAGACTATGTTACATACTGGAAAATCGGCATGTTCAAGTCCATACATTGGTTAAAAGGGGTTACATTAACAACAATAATAGATAGGCATGTAAGTAGCATGTAAACAACTGCAAATTAGACATAGAGGAAGTTGGAACTGCACCACTACTGAGACAATGGCTTTTACAGGGATCATTCGAAGACTCTTAACTGTAGCTATACAGATATAGGTGTATTCCTTCACTTCTTCACCCTGCAATGAACGAATCCATAATTAGATGTGTGCTGGTGTTTTCAACGATAAATAATGGGTAGGCATTCAAATGTAATTCAAAGAATAACTGATATACATCCCCTAAATTCTTGAGAGTGTTGCAACGTTCCTAAGGCATAAAACAATATTAGCCAATGCCCAACATTGTATGTTGGGCAAGTGTACTATCAAAAATTTAAAAGTTGTTTGGAGTGCAAAACCTAACCATATGACTTATAATTTGACCAGTAAAACTTTGTTTTATTGCTGTTAGTACTTATCTAAGTTACAAATCAGTTAAAACTTAAAATATCACCACCACCCCTGTGCATACAGATTATAACGTAGGTTATTTAGTTATAAAGTCAAATGTATTTATTTTCATTGCAGTTACCCTTTCAGTATAGTAAGACTACCAATTGAAAAATATTTTGGCTTTTCATGGTAGATATTAATAATCTGTTTGGAAGACTTTTGCTAAAGATTAACCCCAAACACCCCCTCTTATATGATCTGATTCCGTGCATTAGATGATCTTTTTTTATTGTTGCAAGCATTTATTCATAAACTGATTATTTGACTGTAAATACACATGTTAACTGATTCAACAAATTAGAAAATTTTCGTTTTAGCCGATGAAGATAAAAGAATTGATGTTGCCTTTCAATGGAGACATGATCACACATACCTATTCATAAAGCTGTGAAGAAAAGTCAAACTTGTAGTGAGTTGGCTAATTTGTTAACTCATTCAACAAATTAGAAAAGTCAAACAATTTCTTTTTCAGATTAGGTGCTCCATTTTTTCTCTACAAATAACAATTACACAAACGCAATCATCAAACAATATACAAAGTACTTAAAAAAACTAAAGCTCACCTAACAGCCTATTCAGGTTGGCTGCCAGGAGATATACCAGAACTCCTTCCAGCACCAACACCCTGACAATATAACATCACTTACTTTAGTAACTTTGCTTCCTCAACAATGCCATCGTTACTAAAAGAACAAAAAAACAAAAAAAATAACGATTAAAGGTAAACAACTTACAAAACCACAAGATGGAGGATTGGGAACTTGTGATTGCTGATCCTTTAAAATAGTCCAATCAAAGATGTAATCAATCTCAAAACCTGAAGCAATCAAGTTTATAGCAACGATTAGTCATGAGACAAAATTTCTGTATAATAAAAGAAGAACTTACCATACAAAAAAACCAATTTATATACTCGTAACATCTTTTCCATGATTTTCTTTACCTTTTGATAAAAATGAATATACATGTTGAAATATAATACTAACATATACCTCTCTAGGGAGTTCAATCGACTTCCTGATCAGCTTCAATTTCTCGGATTTAGTAGCGAACCTACAAAACAGAACTGATACAGAGTTGATAAAGTCCAAATATTAGTTTAATTACAAAATTAAATAGAACCAATAATAACAATCAGAATTTGATCCATTTTCATTATGAATCAATTTAAATATTGAACACCTATGTTTATTAACCGTACAATAATCAAACTTGCAAAGAGAAAAAACATTGCTTTATTTTGATGAGTTGCTTGTGTGTTTCGGTTTTGATTTAAGTTTTTTGGTTAACGAATGGACAAATATCAAATCTATATATATAGGTAACTTTGAAAATGAAGACTATTATAGAAGTTTTCTGAATGAAGGAAACACAATCAATATTATAAATGTTGTTTTAATTGGTGTTTGACCTGAATGATTCAAAAAAGCGTATGGAGGAAGGTACTGGTTTTTGAACTGTGATATGACAAACATTAAAGAAGGCGAAAGAGTATTGGTAATGTTTTAGTTGTAATTTTAATGCCATACGTTTTTTTAAATAATATTTTTTTATTCTTTTATAAACTTTTTACAAAAGCTTTTTTAAAATGCTTATTTTAATAAAATTGTTTTAACTTGTAAACGTTAAAATAAAGAAACACTAAAAGTATAGAATTTTAAAATAAGGAAACGTTAAAACTATTTATATAGCATTTAAACATTTAAAATTAAAAAAAAAAACTCATTTTATATCGAACACATTAAAATAATTATATTTTTGTAAAAAGTAATTATATTTATATAAAAAGTTGCTATATATTTTTTAATTTGTACTTACTATCCGTTATCAACGTTTTATGTTTATTTATTTTTTCGTTTTTAATGCGTTTATTTTAAAATTTGAATTTGAAAGTACAAATTAAAAGGCTTGTTATTATTAAAAGTTTATATATCACAAAATACATTTTATAGTAAAAATGTTACTTTATTTTATTTTGATATAAAGAAACTGAATTACATAAAAAACAAAGCTACAAATACTTTTTTTAATATACATTATACAAATTTACATAAAATACGCATACATAAAATTATTTTTTTATATACACAATAAATTTACATAATACAACGAATACAAAAAGTAATGAGTTTATCATGATTTTTGTACTTTATTTTTTTATACACACAAAATAAATTTACGTAAAAAAACAAACTTACAAAAACGGTTTTTTTATATACAGAAAAAAAAAGTATGAATAAAACTTTACATTATACAAAAATATACTTAAAGGAAGGAACAATGTTTCAAAATTTTTATGAATAAAACTTTACCTTATATGAATAATAACAACATATTTCTTAATTGGGTTATTTTTAGAAATGAATTAAATTGTTTTTGGCATTAAGGTCTTGTACATAATTTATTTATGGTAGACATTTTAATTCTTTCATTTAATGCTTATGCTTTAAAGAGTTGTAACATATTCTATTTTATTATATAAAATAGATTTAACCGTCAAATTTTTCTTTAAGATCGAGAATATGTAACACGTGGTCGTCCCACCATAGTCTTCAACTCTTCATTACTTTCATACAAGAAAGTCTTATTATTTTCTATTAAACTTCATCTCCTTCTCGTTTTTATTTGAAAGTCGATAACTGTGTCCGATAAATTTCTTTCTTCCATAAATGCATAAGAACAATAATTCATATGTAGACACGTAAGCTGCGTTTAGTTGGATGGAGAACGCATTGTTTTCTATAAAATGTCTTCTAGAAAACAAAAAAAAAATAGAAAACGCGTTTAAATTATCGTTTTTCAAAAAAAACTTTTAGAATATGCAAAATCTATGTTTTACTCTTTTGCACACAAAACAAATTTTTTTTTTATCAGGGGTTTCTTTTAGACACTGGAAATTCATTTTCTCTCTTTTTTCTTTATTGTTTTTAAAAATAAAAAACACACACATATTTCTCCAACTTCTAAATTTTTAAATGTTTTATAAAAAAAAATCTTCTACTACAAAACAAAAAATAATAAATAATAAAAAAAATATTTTCTAAATAAACGCACCATACAATTTAGATACTGTATGTATCAGTTTTAGAACGATGACCCCAAGGTTATGTGTAACTTTCTTGATTAGATAGATTTCAGGATCATGTGTAAAATGCAATACACGGGGATCTGTAGTCGTAACTCAATTGACAACATTCGTTGTAAAATAAAATTTGGTTATGACTAGATATAACCAAGATCATCATCATTTTCACATGGTTACTTACTTAATTGTATGTTAAATGTTGACATGGAATCATGTGCGATTTAAATTATAATCTAGTACTCCCTCCGTCCTATAATAATAGCTCACCGACCAAAAACACGTAACTTAATAAAAACATCATTTTTTCAGCTTTCTCTCTCTTACTTTTTACACAATAACAATTTTACCCTTAACCAATTAATTAATAACTTCTTTATTGTTTGTAATAACACCCTCAAGTGAGGACAATATGGTAAATTTTATCTACATTTCTTATCTATTTTTGGACTGGACTATTAATTTGGGACGTCCCAAAATAGTATACTAGACTATTAATATGGGACGGAGGGAGTACCATGCATAAACAAATAGATGGTGGCACCAAGCTTGGCACTGTTAACAACTTGAGTGAGTATGGCATATTAACCCCTTTATTCATTGAGCAGAAAATTAAAAAATGGATGTGAGACAAATCAAATAAGAGTCGTTCAAATTAACTTCAGCCTATACCTTCTCTTCACCAAAAACATAATCAGACCGTTCATTTCTTTTCTGAGGTATGGGTTCCAAACAAACCCCTTATTGTGTATCTCTCCCCACTCCCCCCACCCCTCACACACACACAGTTAGATCTATCTATAATCTCTCTCCCTCTCATATCTACTTTTTGATCGGCATATCTACTTTTGAACGGCTTTGATCTCTATACTTTTGATCGGGTTTGATGTTGTGGAATTTTAATCACCATCAAACACAAAAAGGCATATTCATGAACATGTAGAGGAAGAACTGTAGCAGCTCTGACTGATCCTGCGATCTTCTGCAGGTGTAATCACCAACATATACTGATAAGGTTGTAAATAAATTTATTATTTTCATTGAGTTTTACGATCTTTCAATTTTTGATTTGGTTGTTTATAGTTTTTAATTTTAAAAATGATGTTTAGGTGACAGTTGAAAGATGTCTCAGTAGTCAAGCTATCTAAAACCATCATCAAGGAACACTCAAACTTTGATCTAATCTCTTAATGTATTCAAAAAGGTTTGTTTTCAATATGAATTAAGGTGTTCCTCGGATATTTTTTTTCTTATTTTCTTTATACAGCTTTTGTTTTTTTGATTTTTTTTGCGAAAATAATTGATTTTATTATATGAATCAATCTTTTTCCTGTCTACTGGATGAGCAATCGAACCTCAGGGGTGGTTAATTTTATTCAGGTAAATAATAAATTTACCATATGTCATGTAAATGCTTTTGTTAATATTACAGCTTTTGGTTTTTGATTATGAACATGTTTGTTTCATTGTACCTTCTGATAACTAAGTTGGTTTCTAATTCATTGTATTATCTAACCCATTTTCATCAACGAACTAATAACGCATGGAGTGAGTATTGGTACCATTAAGACGAAGTCGAATGTGGTCTTGCCAATTAGTGCTCTTTGGAAGTGGACAACGCACCACCTGCTGAATCACAGACCACCTGAAATTGGTATGTGTTGCCTCATGTTATCGCTATGATTGCTGCATTTTACTGTACGTGTGCTCATGAGGTATATCGCTGCAAAGATATATATCTTAGAAGTACGGCACTCTTAGTGTTTGTGTGGTTTGATTTGATGTTCAATTCTTATTTTCTATACAGATGGGTGAAGTGAAACACAGATTTTGTAAGATATGATGCAGCTGCAAATGATTGGGTATGGGCAACAATCGGGCAGAGGTTAGCTTTCAGCTTCCCAAAAGAATAGAAGTTAGAATTTGGGACTTTTGTTTATTAGTTGTAGCTACAGTGTGCATTTGTTTAAGTTGTGTTATTAACTAAGGAGTTTTCGCCTTATGTTTTATAAGCTCAATTTAAGGACTTATTTTGAACTGTATGGGCTTATATAAGCCTATAGGTTAGAAAATAAGCCAGAGAAGGTTGAATTCTTGAAGTTATAGCTAATTTGATAAATTGACTTAGCTAGCTTAAAGTATTACTAAGTGCTTCTTTTTTTGTAACATATTTGTCCGTAAATTTGAAGGTCTCATAGTTGCAAAGACCCATAGGTATACAACAAAAAAGTTGGTTCTGATGTTAATGTTATGTGCAGGCCTCAATCACGATTCGGACACGGTGGACTTGCTTAACTGCTGGTATATTTGTAATCCGGGTAATGTCATACTCATTTTCCCTTATTTACAAAAACGTGTTGATTGAATTATGATAAATACATTTCAGCAATAGGGTTTTTGTTCTTTGATGATATTATAGAATATAGTTGTAACCTTTCATTTTTATCTTTGTGTGTGATGATCATCAACCATCGGTCATGTTATGGGTCTTTTTAAGAAGATCAGGTTATAGGTTTTAAAAGGATGAAAAGGCTGTTTTTTTTGCAGAGGTATAAATTCAAATAAGTAAAACGAAATGAAGTTCTTATATATAAGTGAATAAATACCAACTAACTACTGCCATCACAACCAAGTTCTTATGCTTCTTTTTTATGGTATTGTAAAACCCGCATGCTTTTACCATGAATAGTACCCTTAAGATCGTACGTACTAGATTTAAACTTTCCTAATATAGCATGATTACGATTACGTGTTAGGATTTTACGTATTACGTACGTGTTAGAACACGATAAGTATTTACTACGCACGAGCACGTAATAATTATTTGACAATAATTAATCACGAACATGCAATCATGAAATCATGAACGTAATTAAAACACGAACTATTATTAATTACGTATATATATTTATTACGAGCGTAATTAAATATATTAGATCACAATATATACGTAACGAGAACACTTAAAACGCAAACACAAATAATCACGAACGTATAACTTAACATCGAGACACGGAAAAAGGTACGGGTACCCCAAGTGGGGGCCCCTACCCGCGGCTACAAGGGACAAATGGGCCAAGCCTATTTGTAAATTTTACTAAAGGGGGTTAATGATTTTTCACTACTCATTTTTTTCATTTACAGAAGATTTTAGAAAAACCTAAAACCCTCCTCTCTCTCTTCTTTTTGGCCGCCACCCTAAGAACACCACAAGAAGGTGTTTGTTGATCTTGGATCTTGGAATAGTAGTTGGTGATCGTGTTTGTTCTTCGTCCTTTTGATCCACGAATTTGGTAAATACTTTTTAAACCTTTTCTTTTGATTTGATCTTTTAATAAATCAAGAACATGTTATGTTTTTTACAAAGACCTAATTAAAATCATGGATCTAACATGAATTGAGGTTTAATAAAATCAAAAGTATGATTTTAAGGGGTGTTTGTTTTGGCCGCAGCCTACACCGAACCCGAAGAGGGTTTCGGTTTGGCCATCCGACCACCACCGAGACCATGTTATGTTTTTTACAAAAACCTAATTAAAATCATAGATCTAACATGAATTGAGGTTTAATAAAATCAAAAGTATGATTTTAAGGGGTGTTTGTTTTGGCCGCAGACTACACCGAACCCGAAGGGGGTTTCGGTTTGGCCATCCGACCACCACCGAGACCATATGGTCCCGGTTGGTTGGTGTGGGTCCCACGGCAGCATCAAGACAAGGGGTACCCCGATTTGGTTCGGGGTACGGTGTCGATTTCATGTCCGGTTCATGGTTTTGATTCTAGATCCGGTTCATGGTGTATGTTTAGTTTTATTTTTTTTATGATCTTATGTTAAAAATTAAATTAATAAATGACATAATTAATTTAATAATATGACTTAGGTTATTTTAATTATTAATAATCATGAAATTAATTAACCTAAGTATTTTATATTTTAGACTTATAATTAATTAATTATTTAAAAACCATGATTATAATTAATTAATTAACATGACTTAGGTTATATTATTAATAAATAATAATACATGTTTTAACCTAAGTATTTAACTTTATTTAATTAAAACATGTTATACTTTAATTAAATATTTTAACCTATAGTTTAATTTAATTACATGAAATAATTATTAAACTATACCTTATATCATATGACTTAGAAAATAATCATGAAAACACTTAGGCTTATATACTTAGCTTATTTAACCAGCTTATTTCTAATTATGGAAACCTTCTATTTTTAGAAACTTATTTATTTCAGGCAGCTAATCTATTTATGGAAACTTATTTAATTAAGGCAGCTGATCTATTTATGGAAACTTTCTATTTTTAGAAACTTATCTATTTTAAGCAGTAATGCTATTTTTGGAAACTTTCTATTTTTGGAAACTTTCTATATTTGGAAACTTTCTTTTTTTGGAAACTTTCTATTTTTGGAAACTTTCTATTTTTGGTAACTTTCTATTTTTGGAAACTTTCTATTTTTGGAAACTTTCTATTTTAGGAAACCTGCTATTTTTGGAAAGTTACTTATTATTACACAGTAAGTATAATAATACATGAAATACCCAAAATACTTAATCAGATTAAACAGAATATAAGATAAACACGGTTTAAGGCTTTAAAGCAGTAAAACATGGTAAGAACATATAAAATAAGCTAAGACATGACATAAAACCAGCTACGTATTTAGTAAGCAGATACTTATTCATGTATGTATTTATGTAGCACTAGTGATACGGAAGTAGGATTTTCTCTCAGTTCATCTTCTTCGTTCACTAGACATAAGGTACGGATTCCCGTCCTTTCAGTATGGACATTCTTTCCTTATTAGGATTTCCCTGTATGCAGCCAAATGTTTTCCCGTAGTATAAGTTATGTGTTTGATTTGCTTATGTTTAATTAAGAATACCTATAGTCATATACATGCATGACCAGTTTCACCTAGTTATGGAGATACCATAACCATAACATTAGAGGCACTGATGTTATGACTTCACCACGGCGGAGTGATTGCTGGTGGCGTCCCTTCAGCTTTTGGCCATTTATATTATATTTATCATGTGGGGCGTATGGGTGCATCCTAGTTACATGTTTTCAGTCAGGATTTCATGGTGAATGTGGTGTGTGCCTTGCATCCTTCACAAGGAGCTGATCCCTCCTACCCAAAAACCAGTATATTAAATTAGAGGCAGCCCCTCTAATTTGCATGATGAGGTCACCCCTCCAAGTATTCATGCACGGTGGATTTTCATGACCTATATTGGCTAATGGTAAAATATGTTAAACAAATTTCATAAGATAAACATAAGGCTTTTCAAACTATAAAACCAGTTTTATGAACATGTTCCAGGTTTTCTAGGACTTATACATATCCACTGCTATTAAGTCTCTATTATGTTTTAGTCACTTATACTATGTCTATATCCGTGCACTGAGCGTTTTGCTCAGCCGTTACTTTCCTTTCCATGTCCCAAAATGACAGGTACCCTAGGAAAGACTTGAGCATTTGGAGGACGTGCATAGGATGGAAGCTTCCAGAGACTTCTTTTCCTTTTTGCCTTCATATACTTATGCTTGTTTAGTCTTTCATTCATTTCCTTTGCTTTATTATGTTTTTGGGCTTATGTTTGGGAACCGATGTTTGATTCCGGTTTACCCTATGGTCATGTAATGTTTCAGACATTTATCCTTGTATGCTTTGATGACACGCCATAATTACGCGTGACATTCCATTATCAGAATGGGGTGTTACAGTTATGGTATCAGAGCCAAGGCTTCGACCTGTAGGCTCTAAAACTCGACCTGTGACTAGTGGGTAGTCACCAGGAGCTTCCCAAGCCAACATTTGATATTCTACGTATTGATGTTTTCAGCGCATTGTTGTTTTAACCATGATGTTTTCAGCACCTTGAGGTTTTAACCTTGATGTTTTCATCGATATTGTTGTACTAATATGGATGGACAACCGTCATTCATATTTAGTTACGTGTCATTATTTCATGCATGACGTTCCTCGTGAACTGAGGCTATGTGGACTGAACCTCAATAGTTCATAATTAGTCACATAAAATTTTTTCTGATAAGTTTTAACAGATGAGTTTCATTTATTTATGTTTCATGTATCATTGTTGCAGGGATTATGACTAAGTAATGGTTGGTACAGGACTGGCCCTATTTAGTCGCATGTGCTTTTATCGAAACTTTTAACTTTGGGACCGACCCATAGGCGTCCCCTCGCCATGTCTTTTGTTTTGGGACCGACCCATAGGCGTCCCCTCACACATATAAAGGTTTTTATAAACTACATAATACATTCATGCACTGTTTTTCATGCATAAAATGTTTCTCATGATTTATTGGCATAAAAGTTTTTTCATGTCCCCTCATAAGTTACTATGTTTTTATGTCAAGTATGTTTTCATACTGTCATGGTTAAACTCAGTTTCATGCTGATTATGTTATACACTTCTTCGTGATAGATGGTTTCATGTTTCTTCATGATAATTCCGTCTTCATGTTGATTACGTTTTACGCCTCTTTTGTTATTTACGTTGTCCTGCAAGACATTGTTAGATTTCATTGAATCATGCTTTCATGATAGTCATGGTTGGTTTTCATTGATCATGCTGTCAGGCAAATCATCGTTGAATTTTGTGTAACCACACTTTAACGTTTCCGTTATAACCAGAATGATGTCTATGCTAATACTGCCAGGTTATCATGATGCTTTTCCTAACCGTTTAACCGGTATACTTTCCTTAAATCATGACAAATGATCGACCCCATACCGATCATTTCATGTACATTCAACGTGTACTCCATGTACCGTGTTCCATGTGTGTTACACGTACCTAAATCCATGTGTATTTAACTTGCAATACTACACGAGTATTCGCTAGTCGATTCTGAATCATCTCAGGCATATGTCCACTTGCTAATACTCTACAAATTGCTGATGCCGCTCATAACTTGGAAATGTTACTAAAGGTTGATGCTGCTGACGTTCGAAGACGCTACGAGATGCGGATGCTGTTCACAACCTGGAGATCCTACAAGACGAAGACAAAGGCGTCGGAGCAAAGCAATTGGACGAGAAGATGCTTCACCATCAGACGATTCCCATCAATCATTGTCCCTAATTCTTAGTTACATGTCACACGTCATTCGGCTGTCATTTCAGCCATATGAGTGCAAACCGGTACCAGCCGGCCACTCAGCTGAATAGTTACATGAATCACGGTCATGAGAATGACCATCATGGAACTGACAGACAGGACGATAGTAACCACTACTATGACAGCAACTATCCTAGAAATCGCAACCGAAACTCTGGCCACGAACGTGATCAGAAATACAAGGATTAGTAGTCCAACCGATCCGCCAATTCTGGCATAATAACCTTATATTGTGGTTATATTTGTTTCACATCTCGAGACACATGTCAAGATATCAGTCAAGACACATGTCTCACGTATACTTTCTGAAGACACATGTCAAGACATCAGTCAAGACACATGTCTCACGTATACTTTCTGAAGACACATGTCAAGACATCAGTTAAGACACATGTCTCACGTATACCTCCTGAAGACACATGTCAAGACACCAGTCAAGGCATATGTCATGCTTATAGTTCCAAGAAACGAGTCAAGACACATGACTCACGTCCAACTATGGAACATTTTTAAGAAATTCAGGGTACCCTCCAAGGGTATATCTATTTTGTTGTGCCATGTATTAATCAGGACACAAGAATTTCAATACCATTATCGATGCATCAGTGAGAACCGTCACGTTGCCGATGTCACTTTCATTTCTTTCACCATAGTTCATATATTCATGACCATGAAGGACGCCTTTCGTATTCCCACGCATACGAAGGTTTTCCTTCAGTTTAATGATGGGATCCAAGCTGCTAACGCATTTCCTCGGACAGACACGAGATGAATTTTATCCTAATTATGGACTATGAACAGCACACCATGCTACGATTCATAATTATGTACAGTAGTGTTCAGGCCCCTGAATACATTCAGCTTGATTCTCCATCAGGAAAATCTGTACAAATTATCTATGCTTCCCAAGCATGTGCTTTGTTAGCCATGATTGCTAAAATTTTCTAGTGGTCAGTAAGACACGACTACTAAAGTCCTTTTACGCATAACCAACGGATTATTCCAAAATTGTTCCTTACACTCCAGAAGAACCTTCAAGGAGAAGGACGGTAGCATAAGATTATGTGTCGACTACCGTCGATTTTTAAACAAATCACCATTTACGACCGTTACTCTCCTCCATGTATTGACAAGATCGGATTCATGATCATGCTGCCAATAGTGACGGGTGAAAGAGCAGGACATGTCCATGACTGCTATTCGTGCACGACTCGGTCATGCTAGATTTATGATTTTGAATTAGTCTCATCAATGCTCCAACAGCATTATAGACTTAATAAAGTGAGTTTTCATGAACTCATAAGCAAATCCATCAGCGTTTTCATTAAGGATAACCTAATTTCCTCTAAGCCTAGAGAAGAACAGGAAGACCATATCTGCACTATATTGCAAATTCTATGACAAGAGAAATTTTACCCTGGAATTTTTTTTTTCCAATATCAATTCTGTTTGATTTCAGTGACACGCTGAATCACATGGCTTGCTACGGTTAATCTTACCATGACTCAGCTTATGCGTAAAGGAGAGAACCCTACACTACATTAGGTGTTCTAGAAAATCTTACGCTAAGAGAAGTTTCGATTCATAGACTCAGAGTTTCGCAAACTCCTATGTATCAAGTTCGATGAAGCAAGATACAGTTACGTTCATATCTTCATACATGTCATACAAACAGGTTAAGATATGACACCAACAGACTGTGATGTTTTCATCATATGAAATTGTGAATCAAAAAGGGACAAGATCTCGATGGATTTTAGTTACCAGATTTCAGCAAACTCAGAAGAAGCATGATGCTATCTGGGTTATTGTCAACAGTTTGATCAATTATGTAGAATCCTTACATCCGTACGGATTTCAGAACCAACAGATTGATCGGACATGTTCCAGCCAAGGCTCATCCGATCACTTGGCAATCCCTCAGTTATCGGGTCAGACAAATATTCATAATTGTGCTTGTAATTTACTTCACATCCTTGTTCAAATTTCACGACTTGCTTTCGCGCTCGCGTTCATGACACTATTTACGTTCATGATCATATATGGGCTTACGATTATACGTTCATTTCGTTCTGGGAAGTTTTGCAAGAACTTGAGAGACTAACTCTCCATCATCAGATAGACGTTTTACGTCATATTCCACGTCTCACCTTGTAGCGTTTGGCGTTACCGCCATTATATTCTATGTTCACGATATGTTTCACATGTCATGTTCATTCCACGTTCCTCATATCATGATCAAGATATGTTACACGTATCATGGATCACGATATGTTTACTCATACTACACTCGCCATATCTCCACGTAGCACGTTCAAAATTTTTCACGTATCACGTTCAAAATTTTTCACGTACTACGTTTCTTTATGTCTCGCGCATCGTTTCTAGTTAACAGTTAAGTCAGATTGTCTTGCATCGTAACGTTTCAGTTACCCTTGCACGTTAACTCTTTTTTTTCCTCGATCGAATTTAGGGGATCTACCTTCCGTTGATAACCAAGAATTTCTTCGGATTCCAAGTCAAGGTCAGGAGGACCAAGATTTATCATTAGTGTCAGGATCTTCTGAAGGAACCGTTCCAAGAGGGAGGCCACTTGGAAACGGACAAGTTCATCCGGACTTCTTATCCGTTTTTCTCTTATCGATTAGATATGTCCTTTCAGTCACATCACGTTCCATGTCTTTTCAAGACATGTCACGTTCCACGTTCCCTTCTACCATGTCACCTTCATTCCGTTATTTTGCATACCTTTCCAGTTTGATTAGGGTATGTTTCGCTTCCAGTTACGTTATCTATAATTCGGGGACGAATTATTCTTTTTAGGGGGGAAGAGTTGTAAAACCCGCATGCTTTTACCATGAATAGTACCCTTAAGATCGTACGTACTAGATTTAAACTTTCCTAATATAGCATGATTACGATTACGTGTTAGGATTTTACGTATTACGTACGTGTTAGAACACGATAAGTATTTACTACGCACGAGCACGTAATATTTATTTGACAATAATTAATCACGAACATGCAATCATGAAATCATGAACGTAATTAAAATACGAACTATTATTAATTACGTATATATATTTATTACGAGCGTAATTAAATATATTAGATCACGATATTTACGTAACGAGAACACTTAAAACGTGAACACAAATAATCACGAACGTATAACTTAACATCGAGACACGAAAAAAGGTACGGGTACCCCAATTGGGGCCCCCTACCCGCGGCTACAAGGGACAAATGGGCCAAGCCCATTTGTAAATTTTACTAAAGGGGGTTAATGATTTTTCACTACTCATTTTTTTCATTTACATAAGATTTTAGAAAAACCTAAAACCCTCCTCTCTCTCTTCTTTTTGGCCGCCACCCTAAGAACACCACAAGGAGGTGTTTGTTGATCTTAGATCTTGGAATAGTAGTTGGTGATCGTGTTTGTTCTTCGTCCTTTTGATCCACGAATTCGGTAAATACTTTTTAAACCTTTTCTTTTGATTTGATCTTTTAATAAATCAAGAACATGTTATGTTTTTTACGAAAACCTAATTAAAATCATGGATCTAACATGAATTGAGGTTTAATAAAATCAAAAGTATGGTTTTAAGGGGTGTTTGTTTTGGCCGCAGCCTACACCGAACCCGAAGGGGGTTTCGGTTTGGCCATCCGACCACCATCGAGACCATATGGTCCCGGTTGGTTGGTGTGGGTCCCACGGCAGCATCAAGACAAGGGTTACCCCGATTTGGTTCGGGGTACGGTGTCGATTTCATGTCCGGTTCATGGTTTTGATTCTAGATCCGGTTCATGGTGTATGTTTAGTTTTATTTTTTTATGATCTTATGTTAAAAATTAAATTAATTTAATAACATGACTTTTGTTATTTTAATTATTAATAATCATGAAATTAATTAACCTAAGTATTTTATATATTAGACTTATAATTAATTAATTATTTAAAAACCATGATTATAATTAATTAATTAACATGAGTTAGGTTATATTATTAATAAATAATAATACATGTTTTAACCTAAGTATTTAACTGTATTTAATTAAAACATGTTATACTTTAATTAAATATTTTAACCTATAGTTTAATTTAATTACATGAAATAATTATTAAACTATACCTTATATCATATGACTTAGAAAATAATAATGAAAACACATAGGCTTATATACTTAGCTTATTTAACCAGCTTATTTCTAATTATGGAAACCTTCTATTTTTAGAAACTTATTTATTTCAGGCAGCTAATCTATTTAAGGAAACTTATTTAATTAAGGCAGCTGATCTATTTATGGAAACTTTCTATTTTTAGAAACTTATCTATTTTAAGCAGTAATTCTATTTTTGGAAACTTTCTATTCTTGGAAACTTTCTATTTTTGGAAACTTTCTATTTTTTGAAACTTTCTATTTTTGGAAACTTTCTATTTTTGGAAACTTACTATTTTTGGAAACTTTCTATTTTTGGTAACTTTCTATTTTTGAAACTTTCTATTTTTGAAAACTTTCTATTTTTGGAAACTTTCTATTTTTGGAAACTTTCTATTTTAGGAAACCTGCTATTTTTGGAAAGTTACTTATTGTTACACAGTAAGTATAATAATACATGAAATACCAGAAATACTTAATCAGATTAAACAGAATATAAGATAAACACGGTTTAAGGCTTTAAAGCAGTAAAACATGGTAAGAACATATAAAATAAGCTAAGACATGACATAAAACCAGCTACGTATTTAGTAAGTAGATACTTATTCATGTATGTATTTATGTAGCACTAGTGATACGGAAGTAGGATTTTCTCTCAGTTCATCTTCTTCGTTCACTGGACATAAGGTACGGATTCCCGTCCTTTCAGTATGGACATTCTTTCCTTATTAGGATTTCCCCGTATGCAGCCAAATGTTTTCCCGTAGTACAAGTTATGTGTTTGATTTGCTTATGTTTAATTAAGAATACCTATAGCCATATACATGCATGACCATTTTCACCTAGTTATGGAGGTACCATAACCATAACATTAGAGGCACTGATGTTATGACTTCACCACGGTGGAGTGATTGCTCGTGGCGTCCCTTCAGCTTTTGGCCATTTATATTATATTTATCATGTGGGGCATATGGGTGCATCCTAGTTACATGTTTTCAGTCAGGATTTCATGGTGAATGTGGTGTGTGCCTTGCATCCTTCACAAGGAGTTGATCCCTCCTACCCAAAAGCCAGTATATTAAATTAGAGGCATCCCCTCTAATTTGCATGATGAGGTCACCCCTCCAAGTATTCATGCACGGTGGATTTTCATGACCTATATTGGCTAATGTTAAAATATGTTAAACAGTTTTCATAAGATACATAAGGCTTTTCAACCTATAAAACCAGTTTTATGAACATGTTCCAGGTTTTCCAGGACTTATACATTTCCGCTGCTATTAAGTCTCTATTATGTTTTAGTCACTTATACTATGTCTATATCCGTGCACTGAGCGTTTTGCTCAGCTGTTACTTTCCTTTCCATGTCCCAAAACGGCAGGTACCCTAGGAAAGACTCGAGCATTTGGAGGACGTGCATAGGATGGAAGCTGCCAGAGACTTCTTTTCCTTTTTGCCTTCATATACTTATGCTTGTTTAGTCTTTCATTCATTTCCTTTGCTTTATTATGTTTTTGGGCTTATGTTTGGGAACCGATGTTTGATTCCGATTTGCCCTATGGTCATGTAATGTTTTAGACATTTATCCTTGTATGCTTTGATGACACGCCATAATTACGCGTGACATTTCATTATCAAAATGGGGTGTTACAGGTATTCTTAGACAATTACTTTTCAAATTGCATATATGTTGGTATGAATGTATGACCTTTTCCAAATAAAATAGTAGTCTCATGCTCGTAAATAGTTCTTTGCGCTTTATTACTTATAAATGAGGTGGTTCTCTTAACTTATATTATAACAGGCTAAATAAGTAAAATTACTTACTAACGATATGGGTCAAAATGGTTGATCGGGAAGAGAATGGATACCTTGAACTTAAAAGGAATACTTGCACTGTCGTGCATTTTTACAGATGGGTATGTGATTAGTCTTTCTTCTAGAGTGTTATCTTTAGTTTTGAATGTCATTTTCAAGTAAAAACTGATGATAAATATGGCGGGCTGGATTGCTGGTCAAAATGGGCGAGTTCAACTCATTACATTCTTTTTGTCCAGCAAATGAAAATATATTTATGCTTTAAAACTGAAAAACTTTAGTGTGCCAATAAGAGAGTTAAGCTAAGAAACTTCGAGTCAAAGATATGAATGTTCAAAATGTCTAAAAAGATCCAACTTTTACAGTTTTCGGTGAATGATTAAAGCATATAAAATGACTACAAAATGAATTGAGTAATTATCTATCTTAGCAGCTTATTGGACTTTTTATAAGATCAAAAAGTACATTCCTTATATGCTTTCGCCACATGATATTATTGCTTACCTAAGCTTATGAGTTCAAGTGTCTAAGCTCTTAAGGAATTAAGATTTTGGTTATGCGCTTATTAAGTTTTCTACAACCTCATAAGCCCATCATATAGTTTGTAATATCCTGTGGACCATGAAGAAGAATTGGTTAACTGCTAATAATCTAGAACAGAAATATAACCTAACCTTTCAATTCAGGTGGTTTCTTTAAATAACATCTTATTTACGCGGGCCTATGAAACTATGAATTCTTTGTTTATAATGACTTTCCATTTGATGCATATTGTTTCTTCTAATGTGTAGGTTATTCACATAAGGAGTAAGATAAATTGGGAACAATCATGGTGTAGGACACAAGTAGAAGTATAGCAAGCTACTTGATGTAATACCATATCTTTTGATACCAAATTGCAACAGATGCAATGCCCGAAGCACCTTGGCTTTTTACCCAAAAGTGGTTTTATTTGGGTAGAAATGAGTCCGACTGTGTCTGCTGTCACGTTCATCCTTATACTGTGCTTGGTTTTTAGAGGTTTTTAATCTGAAGTGTAAAACATTTTATTTTTATTTTAAGGTTTTACTTCCGAGATTTGTTAAACACTAGTGTATACGCTCGGAAACAAAATACATATTTAGACTTTAAGAATCTTTGTGACGAGAGTTTTAATCGCAGTACGAACCAATTCTTTTGGCCAACGTTTAATTCCTTCGAGTTAATGTACATGTATATCTTTCTTTATATACCTTTTGTAATTGTCTATTGAAAGTACAACACTACTATTTTACCATGAAAAGTTAATGTCTGGGTATAATCTTTTGTAAACATCACCTCCAAAATGCCCCGCTGCGGAGCGCGAGCATTAATCCTCGTAAGTATTTAAACTAAGGTTGGCATAGTTGGTTAAGACACTGAGTTTATTAACCAAAAATTTTGGGTTCAAGTCTTGGGAATGGAAAAAATCTTAATTGGGAGGAATACTACCCATCGAAATACCGAGCAAACTCCCGCGGGAGATTAATCCACTCGTCCTTAAGGCGGTGGGAACTCCTCGTAATAGACTAAAAAATAAAAAATAAACATAAAATAAAATAATGCGTATATTAATTTATTTCATTTAAGTTTTAACTGGTTTTTGAGATTGACTTTAATTACTTTTAAAATTTAAGTTTATTTATTTCTTTTAAAATTGGCAGATTTATTGAATAATTTTAAAATCGAGAGATATAGGCTTCTTACCTTTTAAATCTATTTTGATCCAATAGATAAAATTAAATACAAAATCTATTTTCATCTTTTTTTTAAACATTAATATCTTTTAAACCGTTAATCGTTATGCGAAAAAATATATCGTTACGAAGAGTATTTAATTATCTTTCTATAGGTATGATAATTAGTATCATATATAATTAAACACTATTATCATAATTGATATTACAAGAAAAAGAAAAAAAACTATTTAAAAGTATATCATAGTGCATACTGGTAGAAAGATAACTAAAAGCTCATTGCGATAGTATATTTTTTTCGTTTAACACTTAAAAGTTAGGAGATATTTAAATTTAAATAAAATTAAGGAAAAAATAAAATATAATCTTATTTATTAGATGATAATAAGATGGATAATAAGGATAAGTCCACTTATATCTAAAAAAGATTGATATCCAAAATAACTCTCGTTTTACTTTAATAAGTAAAGTGGTTATACCTTTATGTAAACAGTTGTTTGTTTTCATTTTAATTGAAAGAGTAAATTGCAAAAATAACTTTTTTGGTTTGGTTTTGCAAATTTGATTTGTCGAATTTCAAAATTGCAAAAAAATTATTTTGGAAGTTTTGATTCACTTTTGGTCTTTGATCGATTTAAAGTAACTAAAATATCCTTTGTAATTTTATCAAACTATAAAGACTATTTTTGCAGCTTCCTCTTTCTATTATTATAATTTTTTGCTATTATATTATTAATATTATTATTATTTATTTATTTATTTATTTATTTTATTTAGTTATTTTTTAATTTTAAAAATAATTGTATATAAATTAAAAAAAAACTAAAACTCTTTTAAAAAAATTAAAAAATGTTTTTGTTAAAAAATAATAAAAATTAAAAACTCATATCATAATTTTTTTTAAATAAAAAATAAATATAAATTTTAAAGTAATTTGCTAAAAAAATATTAATAATAGTATAGTGATTGTTGCAAACTTTTTTTTTATTTTTTTTAAAGAATTTTAACTTTATTTTGTTATTAGTATTATTAACACAAATAATTTTTTAAATTTATTTTTGATTTTTTATTTGTTGTTATAAAATATTTTAAATTTTTAAATTTTTTTAAAATAGAATATAAAGAAAATTATCAATTTTTAAACTAATAAATAAATAAATAATAATAATAATAAAATAATATTAGTTATAGAAAGAGAGAACTACAAAAATGATCCTTATGATTTGAACAAAAAAGGTAATAATATTAATTTGTATTTTTTGCCAAACCATAAAGACTGTTTTTTACCAAACCATAAAGACTGTTTTTTGCAATTTACTCTAATTGAAAAATGCCTTAAAATAAGAATTGGTGGAATTGAAAGTTTGCCTATTAATTAATCTACTATTTAAAAATTTAAACATAACTCATGAAAAGAATAAAACCATGGTAGATGTATAGTGTATACTGTATGTTGGGTCAGTATTATTGACCTTGAAGCAACTCTACGATTTGAATATAAAATCCCCCTAAGTGTTTTATGCTCAGCAGTAAGGCCATTCTGCTGAAGGATGACCAGAGGAACAAAGTTCCTACTGAAGACTTTATAGCTGAAGAAAGTTCAGCACTCCCCTTCCAGTGAACTTAGAAGACAAAGGAGTCTTCGCTTCAAATACTAGGCGGTCTAGTTGTTGAAGAACAAGGACTGAAGAAGGGCTTTCAGTTCAGTTTGGTTTGACAATACCAAACTGAATGATGTCGATCTCCTCTAGGATACTAAATACTCTTCAGTATTCTGATAGTCTGCATTAGGCGGGAAAAGATAACTTTAAGTCAAAGTAGGTTGCTTGTATACTTAGATATAAGTACAACCTTTATCTTTTTCTAGAATAGTTTAATATGTACTTTGTACTGTTTATCCAGCATGGGCATCAACCACCCACGGGATAAACCCATGCCTTGGAACATGCAAAATGCAAACCCTAATTTACACTGCCTATATAAGGAGTGTACATTAGGAGAGAAAGGGTTAACCAATACAAGAGCTTAAACTCTGGAAAACCTTTCTCTCTCGATACCAACTAAACCATATAGCCAAGATGCATATGAACGTTTAGATTGGAGCTTAGACTTTAATTTTGGTTAGAGGTTTAAGTAGAGGAGATCAAACCCCATTGTCATTCAACCACTTTGTTATTCCGCAAACAAAGTGGGTTATAGATTCTTTATTTGATTCTAATAAAAGTCTATACGTTGAAAAGTATATTGGTATTGTTGTTTTGATCTTTCATAGTTCTTATCTATTGTTAAAACTTAAAACAACACACTTGAGTCGAAGTAAGAGTTATTACTTAAGATAATAAGTAATAACGAATTACTAGGGACCAACAAGTGGTATCAGAGCAGTTTGATTAGTTAAACTCTTATTTTATTAAACTGCTTATTTAAAAGTTTTTAAATCGAGATCCAAAATGGCTCAAGTTATACCACAAACCCTAGAATATAGGGGTGACCAACTCAATGTTGCTCCTGTACTAGAGGTAGCCAACTTTACAAATTGGAAGAAGAGGTTTCTTGTCCACATGGTTGGAATTGAACCTCAATTCCTTAGAATCATTGAAAATGGTCCTTTTATTCCCATGGTTGGGGACAAGAAAAAACCTGAAGCACAATGGACTACTGATGAGAGACAAGCTGTTAACCTAGATCAGCGTCTCAAAAGTCTCATCATGTCTGATGAATTCTGTTGGAAATTGTAAAACACCCAAAGCAACATGGGAGGACCTTATTCTTTACCATGAGGGACCCTCTGATGTAAAAGAAACCAGAATCATGGATTTAAAGCTTCAATACAACACCTTCAAGCACAAAGAAGAGGAAACCCTCACACAGACATTCACCAGATACAAAGCACTGATGAATGAACTTATGAATGATGGTGTTGAGCTTTCAAAACTTGAAATCAACACAGTTTTTGTTAATGCATTACCAAAAAAGTGGCTCAGTTTCTGCCAAAACTTGAGAAATGCTAATCACATTAAAGATTGTGATCTTGCCTCTCTTTTTGGGAAACTTAAATATGAAGAAAACCTAGTTGATAGGATTTATGAAGGCTCAAGCAAGAGTAAAGCATTAACCATTGCTACACCCTTGTCCACAGCCTTCTTCAGTGAGGCTGTCATTCAAGACTACCAAGATAGTCCTGATGATGAGGAAGATACTAGATCTAGTGAGGAATATATGAATGACCTCAAAGAGGAATTTCATGAAAGAGCACTTCTGGCCAAGTCTAGAAGGTTCCTTAAGAAAGGAGGCAAGTTCTCTAGCTCCACAAAAGCTTCAGTTGACACTGATTGCTATAAATGTGGGACTGGTCACTATGCTAGGGATTGTTATTCAAAAACATCTCTCCCTTCATATTCCTCACCAGCTCAATCAAGACCATCTGGTCAATCATCATTTCAACCAAAACAAATTGCTTCTACTCCATTTCAGCAAAGTAGGGTTGAACTCAGACCAACAAAAGACTTTGAGGCCAAATACAGAGAAATCAAGGCAAGATTGGCCTTAATGAGTACTAAAAGCTCCTCATCTAAGACTCCCAAACAAGACAAGAACAAAGGGCTTGTTATTGAAGCCTATGAATGGGATGAAGAAGATGTTTCTTCAGATGATGATAAAATGGTGAATGTGAAATTGCTGATGGTACTTGCTGATGATGAAGGGGCCAATTCAAATGTTGTGACCAGAGAAAGTGCCAGAAATGGTGAATGGGTCAATGTCACAATCAAAAAGGTACAAACTCTTCTTAAATTAGAAGATAAAGATTACTTTAAATTTGTATTAAATTACTTGTGCATTGATCTAAAATTTGTTGAAGAGCAAATAAACAATTTACTTGAAAAATTTCATAAACTTGTTCTAAAACTTGAAGATTTTGAAAGTAAGCAAATAGAGCTAAAAGAAGCTAAACTTGTTATTCTTACTTTTCAACAATTGAACAAAGAAATTTTGGAAGAAAATAACTGTGACAACCGTGGTTTTGAGGTTCGTCACTTAGCTTTATTTTGTGCTAGTTACGTGTCTTTACGTGTTTATGTGCTAGTTGGTGTGTATAGATTGTGGTTTGGATATCGTTTCCGGTACGGGGTACCTTGTGAGTGAAACGATGAGTGATGATTTCATGTTCATGAGCTCACATGGTAGTGACTATGAAGTGAGATGGTGTTATTTAGTGGTTTTACGTATACGTATATGTATTATAGAAAATCGTATTTTTACGATTTACGGTTTATCATTTTGAGGTCTCGGATGAGGTATTTAGTCACGGGAGTATTTTTCGGGATGGTTTTAAGTCATTTAGGACTTAGTTATAAAGTTTATTTCAAATTCCAAGAGTTTTTTTTAAACTGTATATTTTACGACTTTTACGGTAAAACGCGTAAATTTGATTAGTTTTACGGTTTTGAGGTTTTGGAGGCTTTAGGAGCTGAAATAAATTAAGGAAAATTAAGGTAATATTAATAAGATATTAATTAATAATAAAATTAAAAAAACGAAATAAGGGAGGGTGTGGGTCGGTTTTGGACGCAAGAAAAGAAAGAAAAAAAAGGAAAAGGGAGGAAAAAAGAAAGTGGGCTTTGGGTTGGACTAGAATTCACCTATACCCTATATATTGTTTTTAATCACAATCAAAAGTCATTATATTTCTCCTGGAAGTTCTTTGGCCGACGGTTTACATTGGGTTTTTAGGGTTTCATTATTTTTTTCATCTTCCATAAATCTTAAGGTAAAATCTTCATAATCTCTTTTTAATTTAATTGTTTTTAATGTTTATATAATCATCTTATTATGGATTTAGGTTATGGATTAAATAAAAATCTGTACTTTTATGATTTCATAATGATTGGATGGTTTAGGGCTTGTAATTGGTGGGGTTATGGGTAATTAATGAGGTTAATTTAATTAAACCCGTTTTTAAAAACTGGGCAGAATTTTGAGTCAATTGTTTTGATCGTATAGGGAGTTATACAAACTCTTATTTTGCGATCCAAGTATCCCTAAAAATTTAATTGAAGTGGCTTTCCAATACAAGAAACGAGAACTAAATTGGAGGTAGGGAAGTGGGTTAAAAACGGGTTACAACAGTCAGAGGTCAAAACAGTTTTGAAGTCAGCCTGTTTTCTTTTTAAGTTTTGGGTTGTTTGGGGTACTTAGGGTTGCATTGGGACTTTTAAACGAACATGGGAGATGGTTTATATATTATAGGAAGTATTTGCATTGGGGATAAGATTGTGGGTTAGGGTAAGACCCCTTAATCATAACAAACTTTTTGTATGTTCAAAATCAGTAAAATCTGGATAGACAAAAGTATATATATATATATCGGGGCCCTAACAGTAGCTTTAAGGTTAGGGAAAATGGGATGTGTTAGCTAATATATATAAGGGCATAAGTATTCCCTTTACAGAGATCGTGGGTATGCTTAAGTGGGCGTTTGGCTTATAGTTTAGAGACCTAAAACTGGGACTGTTTTGGGTAAAATGTTAACGGGACGGGTTTTGAAGTAAAATGAGTTAAGGGCTTTATAGAGGGGTGTAATGAGATGCTTAGAGCATATAAATAAGGTATTTATATGGGAGAAGGCTAGATGTCCATCATAGATTGATGAGCCTTCTTAGTGGTTGGTTCATGTTTTGATTATGTGTTTTTGGTTTGTTAGCTTTTTGCTAGTGCGCGGACTTTTGGAGAAGCTCAATCAGGTGAGTTTCATAGTCCCATGTTTTCTAATGATTATGACTTTCAGATAGGATGGAAGAGACACTGTTTTGTTATTTATAAATTATGTTAGGAATGTTTTGCGTTGGTAATGGACTTGTGTGTGCATACTTATGTGATTAACTGCTAGTTGATTCTTGATTGTTTATGTTTTGACTTGGTACCTAGGGTATATTGGCAAGGCGGGGCCTTGGGATTGGTTCATAGGTGTTTGGACGCCTATGGGAGTATGGTGTTTGGTAAGGCTAGGAGCCTTGGATTTGGGTTGTTTTGTTAAATCTTGAATATTAGTTGTTAATGCATGTTAGTATCACATTGTCCATATGTTCTTTTGTTAATGGCTTTTATTCACAGCTTATGGTATGATTTTGGCGTTTGAGTCTAAACCTATGACTCTCACCAACTTTATGTTGACGTGTTTTAGTGTCTCTTTCAGGTGATACTATGGTTAAGCATGAGAACATAAGTGGCTAGGATTTGGAGAGCGTAGGAATGCATTTAGAAGGAGATCCTCGTTCCTTCTTAGTTTCTTTTAATTGTTTTATATGTGATATTGTTGGCACCTATATGTTTGTTTTGTTTATGTTATTGTTTGTCTCGGGTAAGTGGTAGGACCGTTACCTACTTACCTAGACTCCTGCATTGTTGAGATATTGTCATGACTTTTGTGTCACCATTTTATGACATTTCTTATTTCATATAGTTATCTCTATAGACACGCCATGTTGTGATGATTTCCATACGTCGCGCCCCATATTCCGCCATGGTGGGGTGTGACAGAATGGTATCAGAGACAATGGTTATAGAGAATTAGGTTGCCTAGTCGCGTAGCCTAGTCTATAGCTTAAGGGTCCCTGCATATAGGCGTCATAGGAGTATGTGTGCATTTTATATTAATTGATGTGTTTGGATGTTATTTATTGCGATGTTTTGACTAGTATGAATTGAACCATAGTATGTTCATACTTAGCCACATGTTATTTTCTTTCGGGTTGTGACTAGTGCCGGTTGAACCATAATCGTCCACGCTAGTCATTGTTGTATTTTGCTTAAATTGTACATTATAGTACATAATTTGGTACAAGGTAGTTTCTATCTTTTGTTGAGTTATTTTATGTACCTGAGGTATATTATTTTTCTTTGATGATTAAGTCATGTTCCCTAAGAATCGTGTGGTGGTTCGAGTTACTAGGAGTACATGGGTAGGAAGGATTTTAAGGTGTTTCCATTCTGATGGGTGACATGACTTATAATTGATTATGTTTTCGTTTTGGATTTTGTCTATGCTGTTTTAGCTAGACTATGGATTTCTGTATTCCAAGAGTTTTACTATGTTATTTTAATAGATGGAGTTTTGGACCTTATTGGTTATGTGGTTATGTGCTTAGGTGAGTTGATGGATTTATATGTTATATGTTGTATTGATTCTTATAAGTGTCATCATAAGAGGGAGTGCATTGGGGAAAGGGTAATTGTATAAGTATGGTGGCCAACATAGTTATACAAGTACCACAACTTCAATGGGTTCCTAAGTATGATTGCATGAAAGAGGGTTAGTACATGCTTGTATATGATGAGATGTGGACCTTGGGTATACTTATAATATATGGGTTTATGTAACGGCTGCCTACGATATGGCTATCTTTTTTTAGTGTGTTATATGTTTTGAGTTATAGTCGTGTTGTGTGATTATGGGGTCACACGATATGGGTTGGTTTTGGTGATGGGTTTTGTGCCTTGTTGTGGCATGGTGAGATGGTGAGATGAGGATTACTCGTATGAAAAAACGAGTGTATGACGCGATCGATTGACTTGATATGTATGATAATGAGTATGTTTTGGGAGATTTAATAGGTATATATATGCGGGTGTATATATACTACTATGTGTTAAGTTATTATATATGGTCGTTCAGTAGTTATTATAACTTGAACGTATCTTGTGTTTGCTCGTGTTTTATGGTGCTGGAGTTTAATGGAGTTCCAACGACGTATTGAGTCTTTTGATGTGTGTCTACATTCGGGTATGTATTTAATTAATGAGAACTACTAAATTTTATGCAAATAAGTGTGGCTGATTATAGGAAAACGGTTTTGAAAATAATTTGTATGTGTAAGGTATGATATCGTGACTTGCATATTTTTTTAAGTTTGTGGTAGTAAGCTAAAAAAAATTGTCTTGAAAATAATTGGATTAGTTTTCTATGTAACATGTGATAATACATTTTAAAGGGGTAAAGAAATTTTACAAAAATTTTCTTAAGTGTAGTTAAAACTTTAAAACTATTTAACTAGACGGCAAGAGTAAAAAGGGAGATTTTATTATAGTAATGATAATAATAACACCACACCTTAAAAACGTGTAGTAGTTTAGTTATAACCAGCCTAAATGGATTTTATAAAAAAAACATTGTATTTTATAAACATGTATTAGTTTCATAATAACAAGTGAAATAAGTTTAATATGGGTAAACAAGATAATGATTAAGATTGTAGTATACTAATTAGTTGATACCTTGATAAAATGATGAAAATAAAGGATGAGTTTATGGTTAATAATGGGTATGATTAGTTTTAGTAGTATGGGAGTTTGGTTCTTATGAGAAGTAACTAATTGGGATGAAAGTTTTAAATTTTCCAATGTATCGAAATTTGGTAATACTAATCGTGACGAGTCTAACTTTTCGTTGTTGACACACTCCATTGATTTTTCGGATTACATTGTTTTGTTTTCAGTTGTTTTGGCTAGGGTTCGTTTTACCCTATATTTTATTGGGACACGATTGTCTGGAATTCGTTTTACCCTACATTTTAAAACGGTACGTCATGGTTGATTTAGTTATGCGATTATGGGAACGTTAGGATGAGAGGATAGAGTTGGGTAGTATTACTTATGGTTAGATACTATAATGGAGAGATGTGTTTTGGTTTAAAGGTTGTGTTGAAGGAATGATTAAGAGTTGTGGAGTTTTGAAACTTAGATTAGTTACGGGATTAAGGGAGTAAGTAAAGTTAGTTGAGTGGTCATGGGAACGAGATGTCATGCTATGAGAAGTTGGTTGAAGTACTTTTAGAAATATTGTGGTTGATGAGTTGAAGTTAGAAGCTACTACGTAGTGTGAAGTTCCTAGGTAACATCATGGAGACGAGAAGGAGTGCGTAAAGAGCTACATCGCGAAGCAAGGAGCTGAAAGGACTACGTGTCGGCTGCAAGAAGGATGCAAGAGATTTCGAAGGAGTCACAAAAGTTGCGAGGACTGGAAAGGTGACAAGCACTATGATGGGAAATTTACGTATGGTTCGTGACGAAGAAGGACAGATCGAGTACCAGAGTGGAGCTACAAAGAGCTGAACCAGTGGATCGTGATGAAGTGAATACATGACATGGGGGATTAAGAACTCGTGGAAATAACAAGGGGAGTCGAGTGACTACGCGGATAGAATTTTTGTGGCAACCAATATCGAGGGATGAGTAGTGAAGCTGAGCTGAATAAGTTCGTGGAGAAGGGATTAGAGAGTCGGTTTTGTGAGTGTGTTATGAAAGATCTTTGGAAGAGACAACTATGCATTATCCAATGCACTAGTGATTTCCATAGATTTGAGGAATGAAGTATGGAATTTCTGTTGGACAGGATAGTGTAGGAATAGGGAGAACCATGGAAGGAGAGAACCAAGTATTCCTAGAAGATGATGATTGAAAGTACCTCATGTTGGGTGCAAGATCAAGGTAGAAGTACGAGATTTAAATAAGAATTCAAAATATGGCTTAGTAGACAAATAGAAACTAATGTGGGTATAAGATGAGAGTGTGATCCGCATGGAGTCACATGAAACTCTAGTCTGTACATATTAGGAGGGAGTAGGAGAACTGGTTGTGAGAAAAACAAGTGAAGCTACTTGGAAAATTTTGGCGTATAGATGACTAGATAGACTTAGCTAGTGGAGCTGGATTGTTATATCTACCTAGAATGCTAGAGGCATTTGGGGTACGAGACATAGAGAATGATCTATACAGATCATGAACGTCTCCAACATATATTTAATCATCTTGATTGAACATGTGGAAAAGGTGATGGGTAGAGTTAAGTGATGAAAGAAAAACTGCAAGGCCAAGTACCATCTGGGAAAGGCAAGCATGGTTGATGAGACATGGAATAAGAAGAATGAGTGAAGCTGAGACGAACTTGAACTATAAGGATGACGTATTATGGTGGTTTGGATGAAGGATGTAGGTTACACGAGTTGAGTTGTCTAAAGCGGAGAACGCGTCAACATGTATGTTGCGTGGCTTGGACAATCATATGGAGAAAAAAGGGGCGTAGACTATACTTCCTACATAGATAGGAGTAGCTTAGAAAGGGGCGATGTAAGGACGACGTTGGTGAAAGAGATACATAATGGGGTGGAGGAATAAGTACGACGAGAGTTGGGTGATAGTCGGTAGACTGACTAATTCATCTCATATTTCAAGAGGAATGAGAAGCCACGTAGTTGAGAAGCTGGAAGGATTGCGTAGGGATGTGATGGAATAGAGGGTTTTGCGTAAAAGTTAGCCAAATATGTATGGAATGCCTTATGAAGGATTATGGCAAGGGAAGAAACGATGGGAAGCATCACATCGTGATGTATGGTAGGAGTTGAGGAAGAAGAAGGAATTGTGTATAGAAGCAAAGCATGAATGAAATAGGTCGAGATAGGAACCGAAGGTAAAACTTTGGTAGAGCTTAATGAGTAGAATAAAGCACAACACAGGCTAATACTGTCATAGTGTGGAAAAGGAAATGTCACTTACCTATACTGATTGTTGGGGAGGCTTAGTATTGATAATCGAATGGATGAGGATTTATAGGTGTGACGTGCCATAGGGACGAAGGGCTTGGTCTAACTAAGACAAGATGAGGAGCAATATGACCTTGAAGGTAAGACATTGTGTAGGTATAAAGGAAGTGTTGAGTATAAAAAAATCATGAAGAAAAGTGAGAAAGAAGTGTATAGGTGCTACTATGAGCTATCCAAATTTAATGGAAGTAGTTGTAGCATGGGTGTGGATGGCAGTTGATAGACTAACTGAGATAATTGTCCTTTTGATGATGTGTATAGATCATAAGTTGATTTGGATTGGAAGAACTAATGGATATGTGAAAGACCGTCATAGGTCACTTTGTAAGGAAATTGGAATTTTTAAGTAGTTTGGAGTACGGACTAAAGGGAGTTGATAAACATGATTGGATATGAGTATATCCGGCTAACTGGAAAAGGATAGGCAAGTGAGATATTTATACAACCTTAGGAGTTACACTGAGGGCATGAGTGATTGATTTAGAGGGAGTTAGGAAACTCATTAACGATGGCTGAGTTTTCATATAATGATGGTTATCATACTAGAAGTCGATAAATGCCATTTGAGGCACTATATGAAAGTATAGGTTGAGTTGTCCCCATTGTGGACTAGAATTGGTAAAAGAGGCTACTAATGTGGTAATGGTGTTTGTGGAAAGGATGAGAGCAAAGGGATGCTATGTAGAAAAGGAGGAAACCACTAGAGTTTAGTGACAAAGTTATGTAGGAAGTTTCACCCATAGTAACGGGTGGTATGTTTTGGTAAAATGGAAGAGTTGATGTAGAGTTTTGTAGGTCCATTTATGATCTTTGGAAAGATCGGACCAGTAGCTTATGAGCATAGAATTACCTAGGGGGAAATGGGTGGTATACATTTTATATTTCGTGTATTAAGATTAGTAAATGATGTTTGAGAATGCATATTTGCATGTACGGTTATTCGAGATTTGTGTTAATAAGGGTTTGTGTTATCAAAGAGTCATTTGTGAGATTTATTGACTGTGAGGTCAAGAGTTTGGCAATGAATTTAAATATTCTTGGTTAGTATATGTGGTAATTTGAGACTTGAACTAAAGTTCACGTGGAAATGAGAGGAGTTCATTTAGAACAAGTATCCTCAGTTGTTTGCTAATGGTATGTTTGATCCTAAGGAGTAAATCTCGGGACGAGATTTCTATTAGGAGGGAGTGATGTGACAACCGTGGTTTTGAGGTTCGTCACTTAGTTTTATTTTGTGCTAGTTACGTGTCTTTACGTGTTTATGTGCTAGTTGGTGTGTATAGATTGTGGTTTGGATATCGTTTCCAGTACGGGGTACCTTGTGAATGAAACGATGTGTGATGATTTCATGTTCATGAGCTCACATGGTAGTGACTATGAAGTGAGATGGTGTTATTTAGTGGTTTTACGTATACGTATATGTATTATAGAAAATCGTATTTTTACGATTTACGGTTTAGCATTTTGAGGTCTCGGATGAGGTATTTAGTCACGGGAGTATTTTTCGGGATGGTTTTAAGTCATTTAGGACTTAGTTATAAATTTTATTTCAAATTCCAAGAGTTTTTTTTAAAACTGTATATTTTACGTCTTTTACGGTAAAACGCGTAAATTTGACTAGTTTTACGGTTTTGAGGTTTTGGAGGCTTTAGGAGCTGAAATAAATTAACGAAAATTAAGGTAATATTAATAAGATATTAATTAATAATAAAATTAAAAAAACGAAATAAGGGAGGGTGTGGGTCGGTTTTGGACGCAAGAAAAGAAAGAAAAGAAAGGAAAAAAGAGGAAAAAGAAAAGTGGGCTTTGGGTTGGACTAGGATTCACCCATACCCTATATATTATTTTTAATCACAATCAAAAGTCATTATTTTTCTCCTGGAAGTTCTTTGGCCGACGGTTTACATTGGGTTTTTAGGGTTTCATTATTTTTTTCATCTTCCATAAATCTTAAGGTAAAATCTTCATAATCTCTTTTTAATTTAATTGTTTTTAATGTTTATATAATCATCTTATGATGGATTTAAGTTAGGGATTAAATAAAAATATGTATTTTTATGATTTCATAATGATTGGATGGTTTAGGGCTTGTAATTGGTGGGGTTATGGGTAATTAATGAGGTTAATTTAATTAAACTCGTTTTTAAAAACTGGGCAGAATTTTGAGTCAATTGTTTTGATCGTATCGGGAGTTCTACAAACTCTTATTTTGCGATCCAAGTATTCCTGAAAAGTTATTTGAAGTGGCTTTCCAATTCAAGAAACTAGAACTCAATTAGAGGTCGGGAAGTGGGTCAAAATAGGTTACAACAGTCGGAGGTCGAAACAGTTTTGAAGTCAGCCTGTTTTCTTTTTAAGTTTTGGGTTGTTTGGGGTACTTAGGGTTGCATTGGGACTTTCAAACGAACATGGGAGATGGTTTATATATTATAGGAAGTATCTGCATTGGGGCTAAGATTGTGGGTTATGGTAAGACCCCCTAATCATAACAAACGTTTTGTATGTTCAAAATCAGTAAAATCTGGATAAACAAAAGTATATATATATATATATATATATATATATATATATATATCGGAGCCTTAACAGTAGCTTTAAGGTTGGGGCAAATGGGATGTGTGAGATAACATATGTAAGGGCATAAGTATTCCATTTACAGAGATCATGGGTATGTTTAAGTGGGCGTTTGGCTTATAGTTTGGAGACCTAAAACCGGGACTATTTTGGGTAAAATGTTAACGGGATGGGTTATGAAGTAAAATGAGTTAAGGGCTTTATAGAGGGGTGTAATGAGATGCTTAGAGAATATAAATGAGGTATTTATATGGGAGAAGGCTAGATGTCCATCATTGATTGATGAGCCGTCTTAGTGGTTGGTTCATGTTTTGATTATGTGTTTTTGGTTTGTTAGCTTTTTGCTAGTGCGCGGACTTTTGGAGAAGCTCAATCAGGTGAGTTTCATAGTGCCATGTTTTCTAATGATTATGACTTCCAGATGGGATGAAAGAGACACTGTTTTGTTATTTATAAATTATGTTGGGAATTTTTTGCGTTGGTAATGGACTTGTGTGTGCATACTTATGTGATTAACTGCTAGTTGATTCTTGATTGTTTATGTTTTGACTTGGTACCAAGGGGATATTGGCAAGGCGGGGCCTTGGGATTGGTTCATAGGTGTTTGGACGCCTATGGGAGTATGGTGTTCGGTAAGGCTGGAGCCTTAGATTTGGGTTGTTTTGTTAAATCTTGAATATTAGTTGTTAATGCATGTTAGTATCACATTGTCCATATGTTCTTTTGTTAATGGTTTTTATTCACAGCTTATGGTATGATTTTGGCATTTGATTCTAAACCTATGACTCTCGCCAACTTTATGTTGACGTGTTTTAGTGTCTCTTTCAGGTGATACTATGGTTAAGCATGAGAACATAAGTGGCTAGGATTTGGAGAGCGTAGGAATGCATTTAGAAGGAGATCCCCGTTCCTTCTTAGTTTCTTTTGATTGTTTTATACGTGATACTGTTGGCACCTATATGTTTGTTTTGTTTATGTTATTGTTTGTCTCAGGTAAGTGGTAGGACTGTTACCTACTTACCTAGACTCCTGCATTGTTGAGATATTGTCATGACTTTTGTGTCACCATTTTATGACATTTCTTATTTCATATAGTTATCTCTATAGACACGCCATGTTGTGATGATATCCATACGTCGTGCCCCATATTCCGCCATGGTGGGGTGTGACAATAACTCCCTTAGAGTGGAACTAAAAGAAGCAAAAGATATTGTTAAATCTTGGCTTAGAAACTCTGATAGGGTAAATCAATGCATAAGTGAACAAATACCTGCTCAAAAGTGGAAAATGCTTGGTGCTGAAGGAACCTCCAGCACCAAATCTATTGTCTTTGTCAAAGCCTCAAATGAGGATGGTAGCTCGATCCCTGACATTGAAAGGTCAGGTGAATAGAATTTACCCAATCATGACACTAGACGAATCCTTCTTCCCGAGTTTCAAGCAAGTGTTGACACTTCAGCACCAGTTGAGTCCTCAGTTACTGAGGATGACTCAGATGATGATATGGAGAATGAAGTAAGTACCCCACTTCCTCCTTTGGAGAAGCTGGCTGGTGTTGAACCCTCTACTGGACCCAATACTATCCAGTCTATCATCAAGTCACACACCATACACAAAGGTAGTTCTTCCAAACATGTCAAAATTAACACTTCAAAGAACTCTTCAGCTTCTGCTAAAGGTTCATATATGGGAACTACCTCTTCAGTTTCAACAAATAAACTGAAGAATGCTAGATCTGAGGAAGATGAGAGAATGTCTCTTGTCATGCAAGAGATCAATGATCTTAAATTGTAACTCAGGCAGCAGCAAACACCAACACGATTCAGAGATGAACCTTCAGATTCTCCTCATCTCAAGTACAAGACACAATTTAAAAAGGGCTTGTGATTTATATGGTCTAAATAACCATCTCACTGAAACTTGCCTAAGAGTGATTTATTGTATAAAATGTGAAAGGACTGATCATCGCACTTGTGAACACACTCAGTATATGTTGGCCAAAACAAGTGCTGATGCTCACAAATCTGAAGCATCACATTCCAGGCGAAATATGCCTTTCTCACCATGCATTCATTGTGGTATGGGCAATAATCACTCAGATGACTGCCACTATTACCCTGTTTGTAATATTTGTGGAAGTTATGACCATGACACTCATGGGCATAATCGAATCATCTCACTCAAAAGAGGTATTAAACCAAGACACCCAAACTCTATTACCAAATGTTGTGATACTTATGGAAGTGATGTCCACGCTACATCTGATCACAACCATATACAGTGGTTCAGAAGAGGTGAAGCCCTCCAGGCTAAGAAAGCAAAAGTTGTTCAGACCTCTTCTTCTTCTGATCAATCACGCATACCCTCTACAAGAGGACCCTTCAGATCTAGAACACCTTCTAGATCTAAAACCCCCACCCAACAAAGGTGGGTTTCAAAACAAAATTGACCATTTCCTTAACTTGTGTAGTGTGATCTCATGAAGCCTATTTGGTACCTAGATAGTGGCTGCTCAACGCATATGACTGGCACCAAAAGTTATCTGCACAACTATAAGGAGGAACAAGGTCCTAAAGTTGTTTTTGGTGATAACTCATCAGCTACTACTGAAGGATTTGGTTCAGTAAAATGCAATGGTATAGTTTTCTCAAGGGTAGCATATGTAAATGGGTTGAAGCACAACCTCATCAGCATGAGTCAACTTTGTGATGCAAAGTATCTTGTGCTGTTTGATGATAAAAAAGGTACAATTTTCAACTCCAATCATGAAATTGTGATGATTGCTCCAAGAGTCAAAGATGTTTATGTCATGAACATGAACTCTACTCAGGAGACATGCTTCTTTGCTAAAGCCTCCAACATTAAAATTTGGCTTTCGCATAAGAGGCTCTCACATCTCAATTTCAAAACAATAAGTCTTCTTGCAAAACAAAATCTTGTTATTGGTCTTCCTTCACTTGTCTACTCCAAGGACAAACCATGTTCAACATGTGAAAAAGGGAAGCACCATAGGGCCAGTTTCAAAACAAAGCAAACTTTCTCAATCAAAGAAAGTCTTCATTTGCTTCACATGGACTTATTTTGCCCAGTATCACCTAGGGCCATTTGTCATGAAAAATATACACTTGTCATTGTTGATGTGTACTCTAGGTATACCTGGGTATATTTTCTGACAAAGAAAAGCCATGCACCAGATGCCATCATGTCATTCATCAAAAGAGATGAAAATCAAAATGATACTTTATGTCAAACAACTCAGGACTGAGAATGGAACTGAATTCAGAATTCACTCACTGATCAAATTCTGTGATGACAAAGGAATTTCCCAAAATTTCTCATCTCCTTACACACCTGAACAAAATGGTGTGGCTGAAAGAAGGAACAGAACTTTGATTGAAGCAGCAAGAACAATGCTTGTTGGATCTGCTCTCTCTAAGCATTTTTGGACTGATGCTGTAGCCACTACTTGCCACACTCAAAATAGATCCATCATTGTGAAGAGACACATGAAGACTCCCTGTGAAGTCTTCAGGGGGAGATTTCCAAACATCTCATTCTTACATGTGTTTGGGTGTCTAGTATTCATTCACAATCACAAGGATCACCTTGGAAATTTTGATGAAAAATCTGATGATGGTTATTTTCTAGGATACTCCCTAGTATCTAAAGCATACATAGTCTTCAACACAAGTTCTGAAGCTCTCACTTTTACAAATCCATCAGATGATGAACTTCATATACATGAATCTCACAATTATCCATCTGATGAATTTCATCACTATGAGCCTTCTCAAAAGTATCAAACAAGCAACTCAGTCCCTCCTATTGATCCATTTGAAGATATGACAAGTCCTACAAAAAGAAATCCTTCAGTATCACATACTGATGCCTGTCAATCAAATAATGATCAATCTCAAAATGATCAAAATGATCAGTAAGGAAACACAAATAACCAAAAGGGTCAGTCTCAAAACAATCAGCATGCTGACACACATGATCAAAATGATCAATCATATGCAGCTGTTGAGGAATAATCTGAGCCCCTTGCTCAAAGCTCTTTTATCATCTCTAGGGAATTAAGTCTTGGATATGTTGCTTCTGACCAAGAAGGAAGCCCTCCAATGATTGAACCTTTGTCCACTGAATATCCTTCAGTGGACACTAGAGACATTCCAAGTCCAAGTCCATGTCATGGACTTCCAAGCTCTAGCTCTAATCATGATACCAGTACCTATTCTCCAGCTCCACAAAAATCTTGGACTCAAAATAGTCACATACAGCTGGTGAACATAATAGGTAATCCTGGTGAAGGTAAAGTCACTAGATCTATGGCAAAGAAACTGAGTGTTGCTTCATCTGGAGAATGCCTCTATGCAAATTTTCTCTCAAAAATTAAACCTACAATGGTTTCTGAAGCACTCACACACCCTGGATGGGTGGATGCCATGCAAGATGAACTCAATCAATTTGAAAGAAACAAAGTCTGGAAATTGGTTCCTCTTCCATATGATAAATCAACCACTGGAACCAAATGGGTTTACAAGCTCAAAAGAGATGAAACCAATGCAGTGACAAAAAATAAAGCTAGGTTGGTGGCCCAAGGATTCAATCAAGAGCCTGGTGTTGATTTTGATCAAACCTTTGCTCTAGTTGTACGTATGGAATCTATACGAATCTTCCTTGCATATGCCACTTACATGAACTTCATCATATACCAAATGGATGTCAAAAGTGCATTCCTAAATAGTGACCTAAAAGAAGAAGTTTATGTTACTCAGCCTCCTGGCTTTGAGAGTAGTAAATACCCAAATCATGTCTACAAGCTTTGCAAAGCTTTGTATGGACTGAAGCAAGCTCCAAAAGCATGGTATGAAACTCTCTCAATATTTCTCATTGAACATAAATTTGTCATAGGAAAAATAGATAGCAACTTGTTTATCTATAAATCTAAAACTGACACCATTCTGGTACAAATTTATGTGGATGACATAATCTTTGGTTCTACAAGCTTGAAACTTTGTAAACAATTTGCCAAGCTTATGACCAGCAAGTTTGAGATGAGTATGATGGGAGAACTCACATACTTCCTTGGTCTTCAGATTAAACAATCTGACCAAGGCATCTCCATTAATCAAGAAAAATATGTCAAGGATCTGCTGAAGAAGTATGATATCAATTGTGCTTCATTGAAGACTCCAATGGTACCCCCTAACAACTTAGGACATGATCTCACTGGACAATCAGTCAATGAGACTCAGTATAGAGGTATGATTGGGTCACTCATGTACTTAACTGCAAGCAGGCCTGAAATTCAATTCTCTACATGCCTTTGTGCAAGATACCAAGCAGATTCAAAGGAATCACACCTTGCTGCTGTAAAGAGAATCTTCAGATACCTAAAAGGTACACTAAGTCTAGGTCTTTGGTACCCCAAATCCTTAGACTTTGACCTAAAGGGGTATTCAGATTCTAACTATGCTGGATGCAATTTGGACAGAAAAAGCACTTCTGGTGCCTGCCAATTGCTTGGTGGCAAACTTGTGTGTTGGAGTGCTAAAAAGCAACAAACAGTTGCCATGTCCTCAGCAGAAGCTGAATATGTGGCAACTGATGGATGTTGTGCCAATGTTCTTTGGATGAAAAGCCAACTGGCTAATTATGACATAGAATATGAAAAGGTACCAAACTTTTGTGATAACACTAGTGATATTGCAATATCTAACAATCCAGTCCTCCACTCAAGAACAAAACACATTGATATCAGATATCACTTTACCAGAGATCACATTGTGAAAGGGGACATTGAATTACATTTCATCCCCACTCATATCAATTGGCTGATATCTTCACCAAACCATTGGATGAACCAACTTTCAAAAGATTGATAATGGAGCTTGGTATGCTGAACATTGATGATACAAAACCTGAACCTTCAGCATTCACTAAAGAAGCTTGAAGGTTCAGCATTTCATAAAATATTTTGATTAATGTTAAGTAGCATTGTCTAAGTAAAGGAGTGTGCAATGTCATGTGTCTATTTCACTTTATGTGATTGTGTATATGATGTTTTGTCGCCTTATCTGATTCACTGAAGCTGAACGAATCATCACCAGTCATCAAAATATTCCTTCAGCAATGCTGAACAAATTTTTTTATACAACTGAGTAGAGGAGCGTGCAACGTCATATGTCTTGTTCACTTATGTGAACATGTATATGGGGTTTTGTCGCCTCATCTGACGCACTAAAGCTCACAAATATTGCCATCAGCTTCAGCATATCTGAGCAACTGCTTTTAAAACAAATCAATCATGTGACTCAATGGAGTTAATGGTATTAAATTTCTTGAGAATAAATACAAAACATTCTTTCAAAAGGTGTCAATTGTTTATCTAGGAAATATCAAGCGTCCATATCACAGTCAACAACTTTCTGACACAATGAGGCGTTTCACTGTTCAAAGCAACAGAAAATCATCACCTTTTTCAGAACATTAATGAGAGAGTTTGTGCCATTTGTTCAAAAGAAACCCTAAAAGTTTCATTCTCTTTCCAAATGTTTTAGAAACTTTGAAACATTTGTTCAAAAAGTGATTACATATATCTTTTGAAGATTGAAGATTCATATCATTTGCAAAAGTTTTCAAAAAAAACACACACAACTCTCTCTCTTTCAAAAGAGAACACACACTACAAACATCAATGGCTGCTGAATCTTCTTCACAACCACAAGAGATTGAGATCACCCTCAATCCTTTCATCCATGTTAACTATCCCATTGAGGACATATTCTTTAAACCCAACAACCTCACCTTGATCAAACCAGAAACCCTAACATCTGAACCTCGGAAGAAAGTACTAAACTTTTTATCCAAATGTGTGATTTGTGATGCTTTGTTCTAGGAGTTATGTTTGAAAATGTGTTAAAAGAATTTTGGTTCACAGCACAAGGGTCAAAGAACAAGAAATTTATTGAGTTTGTGTCTACAACCTTAGGTATTCATGGGAAAATAAGTTTAAAGTTGTTTAGAAGGGTTTTAGGGTTAAACTATTTGGAGGACTCTAGTGAATATGAGGTTGTACCCAATGATTTCTCTGTTATCAAGTCATTTTTATAGAAATTGGGTACACTGAAGAGATTGGTGATAAAGGGGGGTTGAAGAGAAGTTGTTTACCACCTAAGTGGAAACTTTTGATGTCCATCTTAATTGAGTGTTTGGCTGGGAAAACTGGTGGGCTTGATCAAATCAACCAAAAGGATGCCCTGATTTTGTATTGTCTGGCAAATGGCATAAAAGCTGATTTTGGAAAACTAATCTTTGAAGATCTCCATGGTAAAATGGAGAAGAAAACTAGGGAAAAGAATGTGGTCTACACCAGATTTTTATCCCTCATTTTTGCTGACCAATTTGGTGAAGAGTATTCTAAGAATGAAGGAGTTAAACTAGTTTTTCAAATCTTTGATACCAATCGCTGGAACATTCTAGTCAACACAACTGAACCTCCTTTCACACAGCCCATGCTGGACATTTGCTCAGCAAATGCTCCAGTAGTGTTTAAAGCTCCACAAGACACTCCTCCAACTGGAGAAGGGGGTCTAACAGACACAAAGTCTGGAGCTTCTTCTGGACCACGTCAAAAGAGCACGTCTGTGAATACTCTTAAGTGTAGACGTGGGTCTAAGAAAAGGAGGCACCCCACAGAATCTTCATCAAAGAAGCATTCTGATGATCCCAAAGGCCAAGCTTTGATGAAACAAAAGTCCTCGGCCAAGGACCAGATCCCAAGCTAGCCGGCACCATCAGTCTCTACTGAAGGTGGCATGCATCAAGAGGCCCTGAAGGCAACCCATCTCTCAACCTCTTTAGGATAGAAGGGTGAAGATAGAGCGCACCCTCAGCTCAATAGAGTGGAGTCAGCATCGGTAAGCAATTTAAATCTGAATGCATCTCAAATTTCATTACCAATCTCTATTATTCGTCACTCTGGTTCTGCATCAGGGCATGATGCGTCAGCAAATACAATCGCTGACGCTTACCCTGGCTCTTCTGTTTCTCATGATATAGTTCCCTCACAACAGGGTCCTATTGAAGAAACCAAACACATTATCATTGATCTTAACTCTTCAGGGACTCTTTCTCAGGATCCATCAGGTAAAACCAACCCTGGTGGTGAAGGACTTGAAACTGACCAGCACGCAGAAGGTAGCGATCAGCAGACAATGAAGGAAGTGCCTCTCTCCACTGGTGCTAAGGAGGGACACTTGCCTACATTTATATTCAGCATGTCTACTGATGACTTGGAAAAGGAGTTAGGGCTAAGTGAAAGAGCTCCAGTAAACCTGGATGATAGTGAATCTGAAGATGACATTGCTGATCACTCTGCCAAGCCTCCATCTCCCAGAACCGTTAAGGTAAATGAACTGACAAATCAGGTGTTGGTTCTACAATCACAGGTGACAAAGCTCAAGGAGGAAAAGGCTATTGCTGATGTTGAACTGGTTACTCTTAAAGCAAGGCCAGTTCCTCCCACTACTGAACAGATCAGAGATGCAATTCTCACTGCACTAAAGCCATTAGTGAAGGATGTGGCCACTACCACTTCTATCAAGCAAGAGATCATCTCCCTCATGGATTCCATTAATATTACATCCTTTGAGCTCCCTGTTGAATTCAAGCTGATTCCTACTCAGCTTAATGAGCTATGTGATTCAGTATCAAAGATCAAGGATAGGGTGGGTCTGCTGGAACAACAAAAGCTGAACTTATCTGATGAAGTTTAGCGGAAACTAAATGATCTTACTAATGTTCCAGCAATGTTGACCAAGTTATCATCCACCTTAGACTCTATATGTGCATGCTTACCTGATGGGGGTTCATCAGAAGTTGCAGGGCAATCTTCGGCTGAGGGGGAGAAAATCACTATTTAGCAGCTCTTTAGGAAACATGCACAGAAGAAGGCCCAAAAACAACCTTTTGTGTATGTATCTCCCTTCAGTGAAGACAGTCCAGCTAAGCCAAAGGGGAGACTTCAGCAAAGGACACTCACATCGATGGCCTTACCACCAGCACTGAATCATCTGAAAATGGGTCACCTCCCATCAAACCCAAAACCAAAGGTGAATTCATATTAGATGAAATAATTATCAAGTCTGGGCTGGCCACTCAAGAAGAACTTGATAAATTACACAAGCTTCAAGATGAAGAAAAGCTCAGGGATCTGAACTGAGCTTATATGAAAGAATTGGAAAATCTGAGGTTGAAGGCCTCTTCAAGAAAAAGATGTTATACGAAAAGTTTTGTATAGCAAGGTTGGATAGAAGATGTCTCTCAGAAATCACAAACGTTGATATGATGACATACAAAGGAGATATCAATCTGAAGTTCTATAGGGTAGATGGATCTGATGAGATCATAGATGACTTCCAAGGGAAGGAGCTCTCCTATACTGAATGGCTAGAGATAAGCAGAATCATTGAAAAGAAAAAAATCCAAGAGATGGGAAGAGGTTCACACAACAATTGAACACTTTGTGAGAAATCATGAAAGGCTTGGTCAGCATCTGAACATCAGCAATCAAATCTCACTAGAGGATCAAGATCCAATTCTAGAACTGAACAAGAGAGCCAATCTGGTTCAACCTGGTGTGGGTGATATCTTTGTCACCACCAAGAAATACAAATATCTTGTTCATTTTGAAAATCATCTCCCTGGACATGTGTTAGAAGAACCAGAATTGGGAATGATTATGTTCAACCATCGTGAACGATAAGACTTTGTGGGTATTAGTGATCTAGATGATCTAAACAATGAATTTCTTGGAAACATTCAGAAAATCTTCTTTGCTCACCATGGCGGTCCAGGACTCAGTGAAGCTGCAAAAACCTTCAGCATGTGCTTACTATCAATACTGGACTTCAGAAACTCTGATCCATCAGTACAGACCCCTGTCATTGAAGAAATTAAATGAAAATTCAATAATCATTTGTATTGATCTTATTGTAATTTGTAATATTATTGAATAAATGATTATCTGATGTTTATAAGTTATTAATTGTTCAGTGCAAGTAAGAAGAAGTTGTTATGATCACTTACTACTGACATTAGACTTAGGCTACTTGTATATCTAAATAGGGGGAGATTGTTGGGTCAGTATTTACTGAACTTGAAGCAACTCTAGGATTTGAATATAAAATCCCCCTAAGTGTTTCATGCTCAGTAGTAAGGCCATTCTGCTGAAGGATGACCAGAGGAACAAAGTTCCTAGTGAAGACTTTATAGCTGAAGAAAGTTCAGCACTCCCCTTTCAGTGAACTTAGAAGACAAAGGAGTCTTCGCTTCAAATACTAGGCGGTCTAGTTGCTGAAGAACAAGGACTGAAGAAGGGCTTTCAGTTCAGTTTGGTTTGACAATACCAAACTGAATGATGTCGATCTCCTCTAGGATACTGAAGACTCTTCAGTATTCTGATGGTTTGCATTAGGCGGGAAAAGATAACTTTAAGTCAAAGTAGGTTGCTTGTATACTTAGATATAAGTACAACCTTTATCTTTTCTAGAATAGTTTAATATGTACTTTGTACTGTTTATCCAGCATGGGCATCAACCACCCACTGGATAAACCCATGCATTGGAACATGCAAAATGCAAACCCTAATTTACACTGCCTATATAAGGAGTGTACATTAGGAGAGAAAGGGTTAACCAATACAAGAGCTTAAACTCTAGAAACCCTTTCTCTCTCGATACCAACTAAACCATATAGCCAAGATGCATATGAACGTTTAGATTGGAGCTTAGACTTTAACTCTGGTTAGACTTTTAAGTAGAGGAGATCAAACCCCATTGTCATTCAACCACTTTGTTATTCGGCAAACAAAGTGGGCTATAGATTCTTTATTTGATTCTAATAAAAGTCTATACGTTAAAAAGTATATTGGTATTGTTGTTTTAATCTTTCATAGTTCTTATCTATTCTTAAAACAACACACTTGAGTCGAAGTAAGAGTTATTACTTAAGATAATAAGTAATAACGAATTACTAGGGACCAACACTGTACTTTTTAGAATTTAGGGTAGAGTACAAATTTCGTTTTTGTATTTCGAAATTGCCAAATTTTTCACCGAGAACAAACTACATTTAATTTTGCCATTATACTTCAAAATCTAGTGTAATTTTGCCACTTAGTTGACAATTTTTTTACTTTTGCTAACGTTTTCCGTTATCTCTCCCTCATGTGCCATGCACATGAGGGTATTTCGGTTATTTCAAATTAATCCCAATTCTTATTCCCCACTTCTTATTCTCCACTCTGATTTTCTCTTACCACCACTGCCGCCACCACCACCGTCGCCGTTAGCATAACAATCCTTCAATGATAGATGAACAAACCTTTGTAGCAGATTATGCAGTCGATTAAAATCAAATATTGCCTCATCCTGGATTAGGAATTTATTCTGAATTAAGAAAATGTGACCACAGTTAATACATGTGTTTTAATACAAGACCAGGGTTCTCATCAATAGCACATGGTGCATCAAAAGAATTAAACCATTTAGAATTAACAAGACCGAGGCTTCACTGTATCTCAATAAGTATTCATGGAACAAAGGTGATCAATATTTTTGCCTTACATTTTTGTAAAAATAACCAATGGGATTTCTAAGTATATATTAACTCTATTTTATATGATTATACATAGGCAAATATCCTCTTTCTCGAATCTTCGGCTGGTGTTGGCTTTTCGTACACCAACAAGAGCTCGGACCTTAGAGACATGGGTGACAAAAGAACCGGTAATTTGCATATTATTCGTGTTGAAATATCCATTGCACCGGTTATATACTAGTTGCATTATTGTGTTTGCTAATGCAGCAAGGGATGTACTCATGTTCCTCAAAAATTGGATGTCAAGATTTCCGCAAAACAAATATAGTGATTTCTATATATTTGGTGAGAGTTATGCAGGTCATTATGTTCCTCAATTAGCCAAGCAAATCCATGATTACAACAAGAATCATCCAAACCCTATCATAAATCTAAAAGGGTTCATTGTAAGTTACCTTCATGACCATATAATCAAACAAGAACAATGCCAAAAATTACATATCATTAAATAGACTACCAAGTGTATAAAATTTAAATGCAGGTTGGAAATGCAGTAACAGATAACAAATATGATAACATTTGGACAATATCGTATTGGTGGACTCATTCAATTATATCAGACAAAACTAATAAATCGATAATGGATTCTGCACGTTCACATCATCAAAATACATCTAAAAATGCGATGATGCAATCAATTATGCATGGAGTAATGAGTTTAGAGAGACTGATGATACAAGCGTTTTACTCGTTGAAAAAGTTCGTTATTCTCGGAATCCTCTCGAATTGATCTCAGTTAAAAGTGGAATGATTTGTTCTTGGTGACAAAAAGTGGATTTGGTTTTCTATTCTAAATAAATGAAGTAAATAAAAATTAAAGCCAGAAACAGTAGATCAAAAACAATTAAATGATAAAACTGTAAAGATCCTTACTGAAAACAAGTGTTATTCGGAATAAATGGAGAAGATGCTCTATTCGGAATAATTGTGTTATGCGGAATAATGAAACCTACTCGAAATAATGGCTTATGCTGAAAACATGCTATTCGGAACAATCCATCTATGCGGAAAGATAATTCTATGCGGAATAAATTCTATTCGGAAAATAATATTCTATGCGGAAAATAGACTCTATGCGGAAAAATATCTCTATGCGGAAAAACAGACCCTATTCGGAAAAACACCTTTATGCGGAAAAATCAAGTCTATGCGGAAAAAATGAAGCCTATTCGGAAAAATAAAGCCTATGCGGAAAATGTTGCTCTGTTCGGAATATTTAAAATATTCCGAGTAAGGGAAAAGTGAAAAGCCCTATTCGGAATATCCAAAATTCCGAATAAGGGAAATGGGAATTCGCCTATTCGAAATATTGGTCTTGTTCGGAATAATCTGGGCAGCGAAGAACAGTAACAGCAGATACCAAACGATTTTCAATCTAAACACCAAAATACTCAAAAAGGTTTTACCAAATTAAACACAAATCATTTAAATACCTTAAGTAACAAATCCCACCAATAAAAACACTAAATCAACAACTTTTTAAGATCAAACTTGAATCAAATAAAAACTTAAGAAATTTCACTAAAAAGATGATGAAGAACAAGATGAATAGAAAGATGGAATGGATAGATTAATGGAAAAGTAACAAGAGTAATGATTAACACTTACAAGATTTGAAAAAGAGAATGAAAAATCACCAAACACCCTAATGGTGTTGGTGAAGCTACGAACCAAAAAGAACTGGGAAGAAAAAATGAAAAAAACTCCCTAATTGTGTGAAGGAAAAGTCTATTTATAGTCCTAGTGGTTGGTGAGTGGGCTTTCTCCCTTTCTTCTTGTCTTCTCGTCTTTTCAGAAAAGTTGACGTTTTTTATTCTGATTCGGGATTTGTCGTCGATTAAATTCAACTCGTCTTTTAATTTCTTCGTTAAATAGACTTGAGTTTCTTCGACATATGTAAATCTTCCATCTTTGGTCCTTTTCTTCTATAAATCTTCGAATAGGCCCAGTGACTTCAAATCTTTTGCATCTCTTGGACAATAGACTTTATCTCGAGTCTTTTTCTTCAGTAAAACCCGTGCAATCCCATGTTTTCTTCAATATTCATCCGGTTGGCTCTGAAAACACAATAAACACAAAAACCACGCATAATTCCAAACAAATGATATTAAATACGTGTTTTGGTCTCGTTTTAGCCCGAATTAAGTGGTAAAAGGATGGGTGTTTACACACCTATCAAATCCCCTACACTTAACCATTGCCATGCCTTCATGCAATGCTTAGTGATAAAGCAATTTTACATTTTTCTCATAATCAATCAACCTTGGCCTTATTTAAATTCTACTAAACAAAAATTAAAGAAATAAAACTTCAAAGGTAACAAAGGGATAGAAAACCATTTTCAATTGAAAATAGCTACATGGAAATAACTTGCAAAGAAATCAATGACTTACATTAGGGCTTTTGTGCTGCGAAGATTTATCACCCTCAAGTTTCAGTTCCCCAAACTAAGCTTAAAAACGAGATCATTGTTATTATAAGTTAGCAATTCAAACACTTACACACATGGCTTAATTAAATGCTTAAACTCCCTTATTCCTAGGTGTATCTCTTATATTTTATTTTTGTCTTAGAATGATCATGAAGATGTATTTTTGGACTTATTTCGATAGTTTATTAGGGCTGAAAGCAAAGTAGGACGATTTGATCAATAGTTAGCTAAAGGACAAAATCTCTTAAAACTGCTTCTCGGGATATCAAAAAGTTCATATCTTGGCATAACTTGGTTCACGATTTGAGACCTTTCTCGGGCCGATATTTGGCATGTACTTCATACTTCATATCTTTGAGAGACGTTCTTGAGATAATGGTCTTCTCATCATAATAGAGTTTCTTCACTTGGAGACTTTTGAAGGGTACTCCAACTTTGTTGACCACGACTTCATGATTATTTCTTCAATCTCTAATTGGGATTTTGAGATACAACGATCCGCCTCCTTTTCGGACTTGGACCTATTTATCCTCATACCTTGTTAGGGTCTTTTCGGATAGACTTCTCCATGATCTTTATGGGAGTTGATTGCTTTTCGTCGTGAGTCTTGATCCTTCATATTGATTTTGGGAATAATGCTTTTCACATCACTTTGGATCTTCAGCAATAAAATTGAATCCTCATGCCTTGTTAGGGCCTTTTCGGACTCGCCAATCTTCGCGCCCCGCTTCATAAGTTATGCCTTGGCTATGAACTCTTATCATTACCGAGCAACTTTTAAACGATCTTGGGCTAGAAGCTAAGTAACTTTTCAAATCGTACGACCTTACTTATTGCAGATAAATTATTAGCAAGTGGTGGGAGAATAGGCAAATAATTACACCAAGTGAGCTTGCGCAAGAATACCGACTTATAATTGACTCTATCATTTCTCGTCCTCCACAATTTAAAATCTCAAGTAATGAGACTCGTGGATACTTAGCCTAATAAACCAATTAAGGTCTACATGGTTAAGGATACTAGCTAGAATAAACTTGGATAAGTCTATTCGGGTTGAGTCAAAATAAACGCAACGGGCCTAATATGTCAAAGATTTCTAAGCCAGCTACACCACTTTATTAATATTTTTGACTTTATTGCGGGATATATACATATGAAAGCAACAATAAAAATTTAAGAATTACGACTAAATGGCCAAAGTTAATAAAAAATTTGAAAAATGTTGAAAAATATGATTTTCCGGTTAAATGAAGGCATTTTCATGGAAAAGTCCACTTAAAACTTCGATAGAAGTCCCCCCTACACTTAAGATAAACATTGTCCTCAATGTTTAAGCATGTGGGAAAAGTCTCCCCTACACTTATGACATTGTGCACGTTGGTTAACTCGAGTGAAGGAAGAGACGACTAAAGTGATCAATTTAAAATGTGAGTATGAAGAAAATTGAATCACTATAGTTGTTATAGTATAGTGGTAAGTATTCCCGCCTGTCACGCGGGTGACCCGGGTTCGTTCCCCGGCAGCGGCGCCATTTGATACAAGCGTTTTACTCGTTGAAAAAGTTCGTTATTCTTGGAATCCTCTCGAATTGATCTCAGTTAAAAGTGGAATGATTTGTTCTTGGTGAAAAAAAGTGGATTTGGTTTTCTATTCTAAATAAATGAAGTAAATAAAAATTAAAGCCAGAAACAGTAGATCAAAAACAATTAAATGATAAAACTGTAAAGATCCTTACTGAAAACAAGTGTTATTCGGAATAAATGGAGAAGATGCTCTATTCGGAATAATTGTGTTATGCGGAATAATGAAACCTACTCGGAATAATGGCTTATGCTGAAAACATGCTATTCGGAACAATCCATCTATGCGGAAAGATAATTCTATGCGGAATAAATTCTATTCGGAAAATAATATTCTATGCGGAAAATAGACTCTATGCGGAAAAATATCTCTATGCGGAAAAACAGACCCTATTCGGAAAAACACCTTTATGCGGAAAAATCAAGTCTATGCGGAAAGTATGGCTATGCGGAAAATAAGTTCTATTCGGAAAATGAAGCCTATTCGGAAAAATAAAGCCTATGCGGAAAATGTTGCTCTGTTCGGAATATTTAAAATATTCCGAGTAAGGGAAAAGTGAAAAGCCCTATTCGGAATATCCAAAATTCCGAATAAGGGAAATGGGAATTCGCCTATTCGAAATATTGGTCTTGTTCGGAATAATCTGGGCAGCGAAGAACAGTAACAGCAGATACCAAACGATTTTCAATCTAAACACCAAAATACTCAAAAAGGTTTTACCAAATTAAACACAAATCATTTAAATACCTTAAGTAACAAATCCCACCAATAAAAACACTAAATCAACAACTTTTTAAGATCAAACTTGAATCAAATAAAAACTTAAGAAATTTCACTAAAAAGATGATGAAGAACAAGATGAATAGAAAGATGGAATGGATAGATTAATGGAAAAGTAACAAGAGTAATGATTAACACTTACAAGATTTGAAAAAGAGAATGAAAAATCACCAAACACCCTAATGGTGTTGGTGAAGCTACGAACCAAAAAGAACTGGGAAGAAAAAATGAAAAAAACTCCCTAATTGTGTGAAGGAAAAGTCTATTTATAGTCCTAGTGGTTGGTGAGTGGGCTTTCTCCCTTTCTTCTTGTCTTCTCGTCTTTTCAGAAAAGTTGACGTTTTTGATTCTGATTCGGGATTTGTCGTCGATTAAATTCAACTCGTCTTTTAATTTCTTCGTTAAATAGACTTGAGTTTCTTCGACATATGTAAATCTTCCATCTTTGGTCCTTTTCTTCTATAAATCTTCGAATAGGCCCAGTGACTTCAAATCTTTTGCATCTCTTGGACAATAGACTTTATCTCGAGTCTTTTTCTTCAGTAAAACCCGTGCAATCCCATGTTTTCTTCAATATTCATCCGGTTGGCTCTGAAAACACAATAAACACAAAAACCACGCATAATTCCAAACAAATGATATTAAATACGTGTTTTGGTCTCGTTTTAGCCCGAATTAAGTGGTAAAAGGATGGGTGTTTACACACCTATCAACTGACCAGTACAATATTTACACACCCTCTTGTCACAGATCATCGGGTAATTATACTCTTAAAAGACTCAAGAACATTCTTGTGCGTAGAAGAACTTAGAGTTATGATCCTTGCTTTGAAAGAAACGGAGAAAAGTATTATAATCGACCTGATGTGCAACATGCAATGCACACAAATTACATCAGGATTTCGTATAAGTGGACTGCTTGCAGGTTGATTCTTTATATTGTTTATAAAGTAAAATGTGATGGATGTTACATATTTTATTTCTTAATTCTTTTTGTAGTGATGAACTTTTGGAAAATTGTTAGGATTTCGAGTTTTTGATGCTACCAACTTACAAAGAATTAAGCACTGCTGATTATAATATATGGGTGTTTAGGTAAACTGCTAACTCGTGTGCTTTGATCAATTGTTAGAGATGGGTCAGATGACAATTATGATCCATTTATTGGGTTAATACCTTATACAACTTCTTAAATTGTTTAAGATTATTAAGATTACCAATGTTATTGTTTTTGTAATCACACTTAACACATTAACTATACACATCTATTTTTAAGAAAAAGTGCTTTTGGATCAACCAACCCAGCCCGTTTTCACTTAATACTAAAATATAACCTGGTTTGACCTTTAAATATCTTAACTATAAGTTGCAACACAGTGGTGACGCAGATTCAGTTGTACCAGTTACCGCAACAAGGTTTTCACTTAGCCATCTTAATCTTATGATCAAAACTCAGTGGTACCCATGGTACATAAATGGCCAGGTAATAAATCTTGATCTTTAAGGACTTATTTTCTAACCGAAGAGATCAAATACTCGATAATATTCAGTGTTAATAACAGTTAGGAGGATGGAGTGAAGTGTATAATGGACTAACCTTTGCAACAGTGAGGGGAGCTGGTCATGAAATCCCTTTGTTGCAGCCTTAATTAGGGTTTCTTCCATTTCAATCGTTCTTGGCTGGCAAAAGCTTACAAGGATCACGAGTATCATACTAAAGATTTTAATGGAATATGGTCAACCTACCAAAAAAGTTTGTGGGTTATTAAGAATAGGCATGACTAATTCAGAAGAAATGTACATGAGTCGATCACGTAATATATCTACTACGAAGGTTTGTTTGAATCGATCGCATAATCTGCTATGAAGGTTTGTTTATCTATCATTGAAGGATTGTTGTGCTAACGGCGACGGTGGTGGTGGTGGTGGTGGAAAATCATAGTGGAGAGGAAGAAGTGAGATTAATTGAAATGACAGAAATACCCTCATGTGCATGGCACATGAGGGGAGAGATAAAGGAAAAAGTTAGCAAAAGTCAAAAATCGTCAACTCGGTGGCAAAATTACACGAGATCTTTTATATAATAAAAGAATTATATTATTTAAGAATTTTAACAAAAAGTGTAGGTTGTAGAAAAAATAATTGGACCAATCAAATGGCTTGATTTTGACACTTAAGCAAAATCGAGCGATGTGATTGGTGGAGAAAAGTCAAAATTGAATTCAATTTAGTCAAAATTAAAAAAATTGGTGAAAGATTTTAATGTAAACACACAAAGATATATAGTATGTGTTAAATTCATGAAAATAAAAAATAAAAAAAGAGGGGATTAATAAAACTTTACTGGTTGAATTTTAAATAATTTAGTGGACTTAAGTGTAATCTTATAATTTTCTATATTTTTTAGTAAGTTTATAAAATAAACAAAATACCACCTTAAACTTTATACCCTTTAAATTTTATATTTCAAAAATACAACATATATGTTATATTAAAAAATCAAAAATCACTTGATTATAAACATTCAAATAAAATTACAAAATTATTGTCTATTTATATTTTGACACCTAACAGAGTAAAACAATAATTTATGTAAATTTTTATTAACATGAATATAAATATCAAAATGAATGCAGTACCTTAGACATCGGTGTAAGATGAAAATAAATAGACAGGATTCTACATATTAAAACAACATATATTTTTTCAATTTCATTATTTGTTATTAAACAACCAATGTCTAGAAAAGGATAGTTAACATTTCAGTTAAAGAAAATCAAATCCTTTGTGCAACAAATATTTATACAAAATATCAGTTAATATTACCGCATAATGAAAAAATCAAGTAAAACTAATTGGTCACATCGTAGCTATTTAAGTATTAAAAATTTAATTTTTTTTATAAAATAATATTAAACATTACAAAATCATGAATTTATAAATCGTGTACATGTAAGGTTGATATAAATGGTTTGTTGATATAACTATTTAGATTAAAAATATCGAAAGTAAAAAGAGTATGAAATTCGAAAAATAAAAAATTAAGGTGAATTCATATTAATTTACACAGTGCAAACTAAAACAACAATATAATATATAATATAAATAAAATGGCAATGATGAAATTATTAGTTAACTTATCCTTTATATTCAAGTCCCGTGTGTGCACGGGCATTAAAACTAATATATAATATTAACAAATCACATAATTATAAATATTCAAATAAAAACACAAATTATTGTCTATTTTTATTTTGACAATTAACAAAGTCAAGCAATAGAATCTACGTAAATTATTATTAGGGAAAATTTCATGTATATCCCTCCTTTGATACCAAATTTCATATATATCCAACCTTACTTCAAAATTTCATATATATCCCTCATTTTAATGCAAAATTTTATATATATCCAACTTTACTTAGAAATTTCATATATATCCAATTTAAAACTTGAAATTTCATATATGTCCAAATACCTAATTTATATATAACTAAAACCTTAAAATACATATTAATTATCATTTAAACCTAAAATAACCATTATATTCGTGTTTCTCTGCTTAATAATATATACATCTAATCACCAAAACAACGAAAAACATTAAACTTTCATAAATAACATATATAACTAACCTTGCAATAGATAATAAGCTAACAATCAGTATTCTTATCAAGATGTGACACTATTTCCGTCTTTAATTTTACAAACACAATTTATTTGTTCCATCGGTATCTTGATCACTTTATTCTATTTTTGTATATTATCCAATGATGTTAGTATTATTATGATTATTTTATCAATTTAACTATGTGGTAGTAAACTTTATTTTTCTACTAATCGAATGATATGACTTTTGTGTTTGTTTGGTAACTGTAATTAGATCTTTTCTTCTTTTATTCATAAATACTTTGATAAAATATACTTTGCATCAATGTGTGTATGTGTGTGTATATAATAATTTGAGACATTGTTTATATAAAAATATATGAAATATATATATATGTAAGTATAAGAAAAAAGAAATAAGTGTATAATGGTTATTTTAGGTTTAAATAATATTTAATATGTGTTTTATGTTTTTAATTATATATAAATTGAGTATGGATATATATGAAATTTCAAGTAAAAAATTGGACATATATGACATTTTATGTTTAAAATTGGATATATATGAAATTTTGAAGTAAAGTTTGATATATATGAAATTTTATGTCAAAAGAGGGACATATATGAAATTCTCCCTTATTAGTAACACGAATATAAATATCAAAATAAATGCAGAACCTCAAACATTAATATGAGAGAAAAATAAATAGACGATATTTTACATAATACAACAACATATATTTTTTCAAGGTTATTATATGTTATTAAATACACATTGTCTATAGTTAACATTTCAGTTAAATAAAGTCAAATCTTTTATGCAACAAATATTGATACAAAATATCAATTAATATTATCACATAATTAAAAATTATGTAATACTTGTGGGTCCATGAGCACTATAACTATATAAATATTAAAAATTTAATATCGTTATTATAAAAATAATATTAAACAACACAAAATCATAAATTTATAAATCGTGCACGTGTAAGGTTAATGTAAATGATTTATTGATAAATAATTAAGATATAACTATTTAGAATAAAATATCGAAAGTAAAAAGAATATAAAATTTTGAAAAATAAAAATTGAGTTAAATTTATATTAATTTCACGGTACACAGTAAAACAAGATAATCAAACATATAAATATTAAATGTTCTTAAAAGCATATATAATATACATAAAATTGAAATAACGAAATTATTAATTAATATATCATTTATGTTTAATTTTCGTCCGTGCACGAACATTAAAACTAGTTTTAAAGTATAAATGTAGTTTTAACAAATTTGAACTTTACCCTAGAGTTACTCGCCATGTATGACTTATAAACATGACCAATTCAAATGTTTGTCTATATACATTTATCCATTGCATATAAATACACAACTACACTAGCTAGCTAGCTTATAAATACAACACCACCTCTAGCGACAAGTTAGAAAGTAACACAGATTATTGGCTTTATAAAATCCAAATCTTGTTTAATCTAAACATGTTTTACATTTCAATAAGAAGTTTGTCATCATTTACATCTTATCTTAACATGGTTTTGGATTTCTTAATCCACCTCTCGTTCTTCAACCACCAAACGTTATTTCACGTGCCCAAAGAGGACGACGGACTAGAGAATGAGGCTAGCCGGTTTGTCAACGACTGGAGCTCAGTAGAGCCCGTGGATTGTGCTGTGTGTTTATCCACTATTGAAGATGATGATGAGATTCAAGTGTTGAGATGTAAGCATGTGTTTCATCGTAAATGCTTAGATCGTTGTGTTGAATACCAGCACACGACGTGCCCCTTGTGTCGCCGGGATTATCTTGCAGTGCCTCGAATGGTTTGTGAGCTAGGCCGCGAACTTATCGTGTTTAGCTTTTGTGGTGATGGTAGTTCAAGTGATGATGATTATAATAAATGGTGGTTACGTTGATTTTGTATTAGAGATATTTATGTATATGCATGCATGCCATTTCATTTGATTTGTATCCATGAAAACATGAATGTAGTAGCAGGGATGGAACCAGGGTGTTCTGCAAATGCCCGGGATATCTTTGAATTTTTGTGATGTAATGTAATGCTAATTTTTGAAAAAAAAAACCAATGTTTTGAAACCCGGGTCGACCCGGCCGGTTCAACCGGTTGGACCGGTTCCGGCCGAAAAAACGGGTCAAATTGACCCGGGTCTTACATTTTGGAAACCCGGTGTGACCCGCCGGGTTTGAAGCGACCCGGGTTGACCCGGTTCGTGCGACCCGGCCGGGTTTTGATTTTTTTCGATTTTTTTGTTTTTTTTTTCGTTTTTTCGCGATATAATTATACGTATTTATAACGTAACTTTGTTTTTACGTGTTATATTTGTTAGTAAATGGTTTTTTGGGCCAAATATATGAAATATTCATGATTTATATTTATATATATATAGTAATATTGGAAATATATAAATAATTTTTTTTAATTGAAAACTGGGTCGACCCGGCGGTCCAACCGGTTGAACCGGTGACCCGGTGACCCGGTGGCTCGACCGGGTCGATTCAAAACCCGGGTTTTAAAACATTGAAAAAAACTACGATTTTTTTCAAATTAAACTAAAATGCATCAGTCAATAAAAAATGTGTTTCTGTTCTTTGTCTTGTCTACCCAATTATATTAGCTACTTTCTTCGTCATTGGGTAGTAGATATGTTGTTAAATCAAAATACGAGAGGTACCACTGCTAGTCTGCTATTTTCCGCAAGTCCTTGAAGTCTCTTTCCATTTTTCTAAAAGCATTTGATTTACTCTTTTCACCAAGGATTTCATGCAATCATGCCAAAGACTCGTCATAATAGGGACAATTTTTAAGCAAAGTGCTTGTGTCTCAATCGTACGTTACTCTTTGATGTGTGAGAAGCTTTGATCCTCAATCAAATATTTGGTGGTCAAATATGTGAAATAAATTTGTTGTGTATTGTTAGGGAGGAGGTATGGTGGAGCAAATTGTTTCGCCGGGGTGAGGTGGCAGGCTTACCGTGATTTGTTGTGTCTCGCCACCACATCAACCTCTTATTCGCTGAGCACTCGTCGCCCATACGGCGAACGAAAGGTGAGGGAGAATGAAAAAACTGACGGTTGGCAATTTTAACACTTTTAACACGCACGATTCTTTCTAATCTCTCTATCTAACAACAAAAAAATGTCAAACTTCTCAAATAACCAATTCTCACATCTTAATTTCATCGGGCTTCTTACCAATTTCCATCTGGCTCCCAATTCCCGTACCTTCCTTTTACTCAAAACTTTTTCCCCTAAATAACACCCGACGTGTTTCAAAACGCATAATTTAACAGCCAATTTCAAAATTTCCAAAGTCAACAACAAATGCCGGAAACCCAATTTAAAGTTCCGGCGTCACAATAACCATCCGAAAAAGACATCCGCAAATAAGCTCAACAAAAAAATCAAACGCCGTTAATATGTCTACATATGACGATGACGTAAATTTGTGAAAGCACCGTGTCAGGTTTCGGCACGTCGAACTCGAGAGGAAGAGATACTGTTGGCCAAATATTAGGTTGGTGTGTCAGAGAACGCCGAAATTGAAAATGATCAAAACATTGATAGTTTTTTAGGGCAGATTCTTAAAGATTACAAAGCGGCTACAACCGAGATGTGTCGTACAAAGAACATAATTACGAGGAAATAGAGTAGGATGCATTCTGAATCTCAAAAGTTTCAAGGGATTTACCAAGGAGTAAATCGTAAGAGTGATATGAATGATAATGATGTTTTGAAAGTTGCAAAGGAAGAATATCGTGCCGCGTATAACGAAAAACCGTTTGGTTATGTTCACGGGTGGAAGATTATCAGGCAACACCTAAAATAGGTCGGGGCAGTTGACGTTCCTATGGATGATCACAGGGAAATATTCGGTCCTGATGCTCGACCTCGACCCGCGGCAAAATCTTAGACAACTGAGAGCATCGGCAGAGGATCCTCGGGGTCAGGAAATACTAGACGATGCAATGCATCAAAAAATGATCTCCGCTAAATCTGCATACGATGCCGAAAAGGCTAAGGAGGAGAGACAGATGCAGTTGGCCGACTTCGCGTTTCTCGCGGTTGATGCCGAGGCAATGCTAAGACTAAAGAGGTCGTTTATGCTTCGACAACAAGCAGATATAATGGCCAAATATCCCCCAAAATTAGTAGTTTATCTGTATTGTTGTTTGTTTTTTATTTTCGTATTTTTTAATCGTATTTTAAATTACATATTTGTATGTTTATTTATGTATTTATAATTTTTATTTGAATGAAATTAATTTAAATTTGTGTTAAAATAAAAATAAAAAATAAATAAATATAGTGGTGGGCTAAATTAGAGAATTGTTGGCTCTCCACTACACGGAGGTATTTTAGTTAGTTGATTCGTGATGTGACGCTAATGTGAGAGCAGTAGTGACAAAGCAAAAAGGAGTCGACTCTCCACATTTTGGTGGTTGTTTTGAAAAAAAAAATAACTTTACTGGCATCGTGACCACGTGGCATGTCCACGCGTGGTCCCGTACACGCATGGTCCCCTTTTAACCATCGTTGACGTGCTAGTTTGGCATACTTTTTAAGTAAAACTTAAAGTCGTAGGATATTTTGAACATGCAATTTAGCAACCCAATGTCCTTCGTCATCTACAGTATCGTCCAATTTGGACAAGTTAAATATCAACTCGAAGAATAGTTTGAGTTTGAGACGGCTAATTTTGTGCCTAAAATTGTAGTATGTCATTGCGATTTATTGATTTGTCAAAAACTAGTCTTCTTTTTCCAATCAAATAAAGTATATATCGTCAAACTATGCATATTTTATGATATATTTTCCAATCATTTATCGATTAAGTATCGTCAAATTTAGAAAATAATGATTAAGCCAAAAGCACTCATTGTTTTTGTCAGATAATAATATGAGTCAATTTGGTTAACAACGATCATGTAAAGGAAAAGAAAAGTGGTTCGAGACATAGGTCTGTAAATAAAATTTGTTCATTTAAATGTTTCGACTGGTTAACAAGCACTTTCCAAATCCTTCATACTAGATTTCTAGTTACTTATTTACAGTGGTTATTTTCCATACAATATATACTACATATAAAAGAGACTCTTCTCATTTAATATTAAATAGTACAACTCTTAAATCTTATAGTACAATTGCCAAATGCACAAAACTTAAGTTTAAATAATACGACTTATAAAGCTTATGTTATAAACTATTCATTTATTAAATGTCTTTTAAATTTTAAATATAAAACATACTTAAGTTTAAGTAATACAACTTATGAAGCTTATGTTATAAACCATTTATTTATTAAATGTCTTTTAAATTTTAAATATAATTAATACATATAATAAAACATAATGTACAGGTACAAACAAATTAAATACACCCATTAATATTATTTTTAAAACGCTTTAAAATAAAAAATATATGTTACAATACATATAGTACAAACTAATAAAACATATAAATCTTCGTAAAATTTATTTGGCAAGTTGATGGTTCAAATGGTTCTAGATCGGACAAACGGAGTCATCCAGAAACTAAGTTCGCATTCGATTTGACTAAATAATAAAAGGTATCCGAAAATGAAACAGTGTGGACTGAGCTATTTTCTTTTTGTTTCTTTCAAGCTAATCAGTTCGTCATATTTATTTTATTTACGCTTGAATTTTAATTATAAAGTATCTGCAGCTGCAACGCGCGAGTACCTTGCTAGTCACTTTACAATAATAACTCATCTCTATCACAACTTTATGCATACTGGTTGTTAGGTGTTCATCCTTCGTGTTTCTTTGTCTTGTACGATTATTTGTCATGTTTAATGTCTGATCCACGTGATTTCTATTTTGAAGTAGGGAATTACAAGGCTAAAAGGGTGGCACCTCCAAATTCTATTGTCATCCTAGTTTTCTCACTCCTCTCATTAATTTATCAAAAACTCATCTTTTATGGTTATTAAAGAAAAAAAAAACTCACCTCCACCTTATCTTTCCACTATCACTTTTATCTTTTTATATATTATTTTTAAATTAAAAATCAACTATTTATAAAAAGTTAATACACTTAAATCAATTACTTATACAAAAATAATTAAACATTAGTTAGCCCATTTGTTAATCAAACCCATTCAAAAACACAACCCATTTATTATTATACACTTGGTCTACTTTTTTTTAACACAACCCATTTAAAAATTTGTAAAGCCCAATATATGAAATTAAAGAAAAAACAGCCCACCATTTATTCTATCTTCCTCAGCCGTCTTCTTAAAAAACAAAGAAGAAAAAAAACCGCACACATTTGCAAGGTTTTTTCTTTTCTTTTCATTTATTTCGTTAATAAAATAAGATGGGCCCACATATTTGTGTTTAACCGATTGGTGAATTTTTCATCGTTGCTGGCTTTTTTTTTGTTAAAGTCATAAATTACCAACGAACTTTAGTTTTTTTCTCGATATTACAAATATAAAACATAAAATACTATAATAACCATTCTAGACTTATTATTTTTCTAAAGTTACAAAGCTTCAAAAAAATTACCTACAATAACCGGTTACCAACCTACACCTCACTTAATTAACAGGTCATTTTATTATTTATATCCACATCATCCAATTTTCATCAAGTGAACCGCACCTCATTCATATCACCTAATCTGATAAACATCCAATACATTATTCATATCACTTTCTAATCCAATACCTCATTCATATCACTTTCTAACAAATCTAAGTATTTTTTATCCTGGTGATGGAGCTCAACTCTTCTCATTTGATCAGTCAAGTCGTCAGATCTAAAGATCACGACAATAGGATCTTCACAGATCTCTATATGAATTTTGTATTTTTTTTACACTAGTTCTAACAAATACAGGAGGTTCGTAAATTATAACAAGTGCATAGGATCTTCACATATCTCCTCTAGAGGATGCGAACATCATAACAGGTGCATAGTTATGGAATCTATGACGAGAGAGATTTTACCCCTTTGTGTTCTTGTATTCAATAATTCGTATGAGACTTCAATAATCATTGTGGTAGAAGAATTCCTTTAGATAGTGAAACAAACACAAGTTCACTTATATAGAACTAAGGGTGATGATTGTATGGTTTTGATGGGGATTAGGATATGGCTGATGATCAGTACGAGTCCAATAATCATTGTATGGTTTTGACGGGGATTAGGATATTGGGTGATGATCAATAGATAAGGGTGATGATTAGGATTGGGGTGTGGATGACGGTGGGGATGAAAGTGAGGATTGGGGTCGACAATGAGGATCAAGAATTCTCTAGTCTTCAGTTTCAATTATTTTGATTTTTTTAGGATTTTTAATGTTTTTAATGTATATAAATTATTTTATATAGAACTAAGAATGAGAAAAAAAGTGACGTATAATAAAAGTCAATGCCACGTGAGCAAAAAGCATGACGTGGAATATAATATTTTCAAGTTGCTAATAATAGCCGGTACCAACAAGTTTTAATGGCTATATAAGTATTTTATGTTCTATATTTGTAATATCGAGAAAAAAAATAAAGTTCGTTGGTAATTTATGGCTTTAACCCTTTGTTTTTGTATAAAAACCTTAACCCACACGTGGGTTGGAGGTGGGTTTTAGGTGAGGCCGTGTGAGGTTTATGAACCCACGCGTGAATTTTTGTCATGTCAACCTCACGAGTGGGATTTTTGCACCATTCCCTTTAGCCTAAATAGGGAAAAGCATTTCGATCCATATCTAATTATTGAATCGAAACCATAAAAAGACAGTACCAAAAGCGGTATCGAATGTTGATAAATGATTTGGGACCATCATAAATCGAGAAAAAAAATTCAAGACCATAAATTCGAATTCGGTATCGATATCGGTATCAGAACGAAATAATACTTAAAAATACCTTAAATTTAAGTAGTTATATTTTTAATTAAAGTGTTAATCCAAACACCTATTGAGTCGTTCCACATAAAACAACAATCATAGAAACCTACACATCCTATTTTTTAGCTAGAAGAAAAAAAGAACTCTCCTAAACGTTTAACCTGACAACCATAGATTATTCAAAACCATCCTAAAAGCTAAACTCTAACTTATTAATCATCAATTTTATATTTGTATATTGTTTTTATGTATAGAGAAGACACAATTAAAAAAAACTAATATTAGATATTGATTAATCGAATTTTGGTGCTTTTAGTGAACATGATTGTTAAAATCGCTTTAGTTTATCTTTTAACCGGTTTCATGCGGTTTTATGGTATTTTGTATGTACTGAAAGGTTTGTACCTTACGACTATCTTAGTGGCGTGTTTATTTAACTGTTAGTTGCATATTTTGATACGATGTGACTCAAAATCACTCAAAAATGAATTATTGAAATTACAATTTTGACTATCCTCTCATTAACTCAATCATTACAGTATATAATCATCTAAAGATTATTCAAGAACCCTTAATGCAAAGTGGGTTAAGAATATTAAGAAATACTAGCCGAGTATCCGCGTAATACGGAGACGGGTACCCAATGACTATATTTTGTAAAGATAAAATGTTATTCGGTTTAACATTTTCTAACAAACTTATAAAGAACTTGTAAAAATTTCATATGAATTGTTGTATTTATGTTTTATAATTAGCATGTATAATTATATAATTGTACATCTCAAAACTTAAGAAAAAAATAGTCATACATGACAAAAAGAGTAAGATAACGAAGTACACTATTACATGTGTCTAACTATAACCCATGAGGTAAAGACAAAACCTTCATAAAATCCGAACAAACAAATAACATTCAAAATCACATAAAATGTTATACTGATAGGTTATTGACAGTAAAAAAATTTGTAATCACGCAATTAAAGTTATAACCTAATACCATTATGCCATATTATGCTAAATATTTTATAAAGTAGCATAGATTATTCTGGCGTATTGTGGCGGATGACGATGAGGCGGTGGCGGCGGAAGAGGATTAGGTATGTATTTGACAATATGGTTTATTGTTTCACATTGTATTTTTGATTTTATAGTATTTATTTTACTATGAGATGTTATAAGCTTAGCTTTTAGAATAAGCTATATCAATGCTCGTGGTTACAAGTTGACTTGAATGAATTGAATGAATTAAAGACACATATAAATGTTAGCATGAGATTGTTATTTATCTGTTAAATGGGGTTTTTAAAAAAGTATGCAATAAAAGCCTATCAAAATTCGAAAATGACTTCGCATATATAAGTTTCTTGATAAAAAATGTTTGAGGCTGAAATTTTTTAAGACTTCTAAAAATAAAAAGTGTTAAATATTTTATAAAGTAGTATCGATTAATAAGCTCAATGGCTTGTGTTAGACCTAAAATGTGAGCGTCATTTACGGAATTACATTAGATTCAGATAGGCAAAACGTGGAGGGACTACTATTGACATGTTGTCAAAGTTACACCTTGTTTAGCCTATATATACCCCTCCATACTTCCATGGAGGGGTGAGGTTTTTCCATTTTGTGTATTTCACTCTCTCTCTCTCTAAATACACACACTCCTTTCAAGTTTTACTTTCTCTCTCTAAAAATGTCTAAACACTTGTTTTATCCTCCCCGACCTCCGGATCACCCTCTTGTTAGCTTGAATCTTATGGTTAACAATTGGTATCAGAGCTAACAGGGGGTGTTTTGTGTTTTTATTTGCGTACTTTTTGGTGTTCGTGGCATATAGCAGATTATTTATGCTCATTTTCATAATTTGTTGGGTCACGTGATGTTTGTTTTGTCCAATACATGTCTCCATGTGTCTAAATCTGTTCAGTCCATAAATCTCATTTGGTCAAACTGATGATTTTTTAATCATTATTTTAGATACTTTTTATGGTCAGTTTTTGTTTAAGCTTTCTGGATTTGTTTTTCGATGAAAATGACTCAGATCCAATTTTTTGGGAAAAACCAAGAAACTTTGTCAAAACCCTTTTCCGGTGCCTTTTCCAATGGTTATTCCGATGGTGATTCCGATGAAGCTTATTCCGATGGTGATTCCGATGAATCTTATTCCAATGATGCTTATTCGGATGGCTATTCCGATGGCTATTCGGATGGTTATTCCGATGGCTATTCGGATAGTCATTCCGATGGGGTGTTTGATTTATTCCGATGGAGTGAAAAAAAAACATTCCGATCATGGTCAAACAAGAATATACCGAGACCAAAAATCATCTTAACCAACTCAAAACCTACAAACCCCGACTCCATCTATATCCTATCCCATCCTCCAACTCATCTCACCTCTTCATACATCAAGACTCGAAAGAAAAAAAAAACAAAAAAAAAACATTCTGAGATAACCAACACTCTTTCCATCACACCTTAGCGAGACCTTATCAACCAAAACTTATCCCATCCTCTTAGACCACTCTTTCCTATCAATCTCCCAACACTCATCAACCATGAACCATCAACACCGACCTAATCCTATCCCATCGTCTCACCAAAATCACTCATCTCCATTATCAACACACATGACTCGAAATAAAAAAAAGGAACTCATCACTGATCTCAGTCAATCTACTTTGTGTATCGACATGCAAGCCGATATCTATATAGATCTACCCCAAAACAGATGTCATCACTGATCTATGTTAACCTATTCGAAATCAAAGAAATATTTATAACATTTTCGTTATAATCTTGATCTTTGTTTTTTCGGTTTTTTTAACCTTTATAAAGCAAGTTTAACCAAAACATCATCTTACCCGTGACCTACCTATGACGAAATCCCTCTTAAATCTTTGAATGACGATGTATCAAACAAAAGTCTTCAATGAATTGAGAATCTTCTGAAAAGGATAGTAACAAAAAGTGGTTTGAGATTCGTTTGTATGTATTAACAATGAATGAGGTTTGGACGTGTTCTTATGGTTGCGTCTTAATTGAGAGATTAAGATGCATAATCTTTGATTGAGTGATTATGATGTTTAGTTCTTGATTCGTGTGAATTAATTTTGATGAAGCTTTGAGATGGATTTGCGTTGTTGACTGGCATGATTTGGGAGATATGAAAAGGGACGGAGTTTTCTAGGATAGAGAAGATAGATTGAGGTGTTTATGTTTATGTGATTAGTTTTAGGGCAAATGTGAGTTAATTTAGGGATTAAGAGAATGTGCAATTGGACCGGGTATATAAATTGTAAGGTGGACCGAGTGTAACATTTATGGGCCTCTAAGTTCGTGATAGTATATTGAAGGATAATGGGCTGTCGAGGTTGGACCAAATATGATTTGGTTTGTATGGGACTTATTTAATGGGCTATGATGATATTCGTGTTAAGCCGGGTATTCACTCTGTTTCGATCGAAAGTGCTTAAACGACAAAGAAAATTCTAGGTTTTAAACCTAATATTTTCGAAAAAATTTCGACGAGCGCATCAGTTGGGCATGTGATTGACGTTGGGCTTAAATGACAAGTTGTCTAGACAAATTTTGTCCCTTAATGACAATTCATCTCATAATTTGTTCTAGATAACGAAATTCACAAACACAACACCAAAGCAAACAAAACACTTAACGCTAAAACGATCCGATATAAGATTCACTTTAACGACAACGGCTAGTATTGATTCTACAAAGACAAGTGATCACGAAGTGGATTTGGTATTCTTTATTTGAAGTTGAAATGGGATTTCATGAAGGCGTTTACTTATTTCATCATCGAGCCTTCCTTCTATTTTTTTACCCCTTTTCTTCAAACCCAGTCTATCGATTGATGACTTGCTTGGGCGATAAAATTTATGATTGAGACTTGAATTATCTAGTTTCCACTGTCAAGGGGTGGATGGTCGACGACATGGATTACTATCATTTTTGGGAGCTTTGTTGCAGTTCTCAGTGTCACACGCAGTTGCTCGTGTGGACAACTTCAAGAGGTATAAGAGACTTGTTTCTGCACCGTTCTTCAATCGACATAAGTGCAAGCTTAAGTAACAAATTTGGGGGATTGTACTTCAGTTTCAAGTTTTGAATATCAGTTTTACTTCACATGTGTTCACAACAAATAGCAGAATGAATTCGAGGTTGGTAAGTTAGACAAAGAGAGATGGAATCATCAATCAATTCTCACGGGATATTTATGAGCCTAATAACGACAATGGTACTTCATAGTCCAAGCCAAAATATTTCAATTTTCTCAACGACTTTCAAAACTTTTCAAGACATTTGCTTAAGACTAAGAACTTCTCGAGTATATGGACGTCCACGATAATGATGCTTCCGAGAGTTCGAAATCATCATGGGGGAAGATCGTGTGTACTTTGAAGTAATCGGATCAACTTCCAGGGGGAAGTAGTGTACATGGAATGGTATCTACTTACTTTATATGATTTTTATGAAGTATTTTGTAGGTGTGAAAAGTATTGTTGCTGATTTCCTGCATGTTACCCCAAACGGATTATCACCAAAACCTAAATGACTTGAAACAGTGTAGAAGCAGTGTTACTTGGTGTGGTTCTTCTACAAATTTCCACTGTGTACTTAAACTGATGACCTAGAAGATTGTTCAAACTACATCAAAGTGTCAGAATCTGCTTAAGATACAGATATTGGTTTGGGGGAAGTTGATTCAGATTCTTCGTCAAAAAGAAGTCTATGAAGAAAGTTTCTTTAATACATGTTGCATGAATTGGGGGGAAGTTAATCCAAATCATGCATATTACAATTGTTCCACAACAAGCAAAGACAAAGAGGATTCAAGCTGAGGTACAAGTTATGGAGACCAGAAGAATTAAAAGACATCCTCAACAATAGAAGCGCCTTGGAAGACTTTATTTTGTTGTATTTTTACTTGTTAGGAACATTGTAAGTAATTTCGTATGTCTCCACATTGGGGGAAGATTGTTAGCCCTAAAATGTGAGCGCCATTTACGGAATTACATTAGATTCAAATAGGTAAAACGTGGAGGGACTACTATTGACATGTTGTCAAAGTTACTCCTTTTTTAGCCTATATATACCCCTCCATACTTCCATGGAGGGGTGAGGTTTTTCCATTTTGTGTATTACACTTTCTCTCTCTAAATACACACACTCCTTTCAAGTTTTTCTTTCTCTCTCTAAAAATGTCTAAACACTTGTTTTATCCTCCCCGACCTCCGGATCACCCTCTTGTTAGCTTGAATCTTATGGTTAACAGCTTGTACATAAAATAACTATCTAACACTCATGCGCAGTTTGTGCGGGAGATGATCGAACACTCAAACTAGTACAAAATTCTTCAAAAAGTACAGACGGCAACCCTTTAGTGCAGATGTCAGCATACTGGTAACGAGATGGCATATAAAGAACACGAACTTGACCTCGAGCAACCATATCACGAACAAAATGTATATCGATCTCAACGTATTTTGTTCGTTGATGTTGAACTGGATTTGATGTCAAATAAATGTCACTAACATTATAACAATAGATAATAGTCGCAGATAATAATGGTGTGTGTAGCTCACGAAGAAGATTATGTAACCACGCAGTTTCATCAACTGTATTAGAAACTCCTCTATACTCAACTTCTACACTTGATCTAGAGAGAGTATGTTGACGTTTTGATAACCACGAGAGAAGATTATCTCCTAGAATAACACAATAACTAGATGTAGACCACTTGGTAGTAGGACAACAAGCCCAATCAGCATCAGAATAGGCAACAAAGGAACCTATAGAAGAGGCATAAAGTTGGAGCCCAAAATCTAACATGCCATGAACATATTTAAGAACTCTCTTGAGAGTTGCAAAATAAGGCTCTCGGGGATCATGCATATGAAGACAAACATGCTGCACTGCATAAGAAATATCTGGACGAGTAAATGTGAGATACTGCAAACCACCTGCAAGACTACGATAGAGAGTACGATCAGAAATAGGATCCCTCTCGGAACCAAGCTTGGATTCCGTGTCAACTGACGTCCAAGTTGGATTACAATTAGCCATATGTCCCATGTCCAAAAGATCTAAAGCATATTTCTTCAACAATGAAACATGCCTTTAAAGTCACGAGTAACAGAAATCCTCAATAAGTAATTAAGCGCCCCCATATCAGTCATATTAAATTATTTATGAAGAGATGAGATAATGTGATGAAGTAAATGTGTAGAAGATGTCGTGACTACAATATCATCAACATAAATCAATAAATAGGCAATGTATGAACAGTCCTTATATATGAACAAGGACGAGTTACATGACTCGACGAGAAACCAGTCCTAAGAGCATAACCTGCAAAACGTTGAAACCAAGCATGTGAAGCTTATTATAATCCATATAAGGGTCTCTATAACCAACATATATGATGGGGAAACCGAGCATCCACAAAACCTGGTGGCTGATATATATAGACCGTCTTAGAAAGTTCGTAGTTAAGAAATGCATTATTAACATCAAACTGGTGAATACGCCAATTCTGAGACAATGCAAGACTGGGAACAGTACTGTTAGCAAACATTACGATGTTTAGTCGATATAATCTCTTCGTGTTTTGTTGATGACAAACGTATAAATCGCAATACATTATGTAAAATGTTAAGGTACTCGTAATCACTCAATAATACATTTGTATACTTCTTCTCTCGACACCTCCAAGATCGCATTCATCATGAATCACTCAAGGTATGAATAAACAAGTTCTTAACCTAACTAAGTGATAAAGGATTAATATTTTCTTAAAACTCACTTTTATACAAAAGTGACAAAGTATTTATTAAATAACTTTATTTTTAAGAAAATGTTTTATTAAAAAGAAAATGAAAATTTGAAATTGGAATATTCTAAATGGTCTAAGAATATACTCTTGAGGTATAAACTTCACCAGATGGCATTTCCCTACTAAAGGAAAAAAAATGCAAAGACTCCAAGCCTGAGGTTCCTTAAATGAACATGCGGTTCTTTATTGATAAGGAACCGCGGGTACAATTAAGGAACCGCAGGTATTTATGGTCTTTGCACTCTTGCCCTATAAATAGTAGATCATTTCCAGCTTTTCTTTTAACCCTTTTTGCATAGTTTCTTTAAAAACATCTTTAAACCCTTGATTAGTTAGTTTTAATTAATCTTGTATAAGATGTGATTATATCCTCAATCCTCTCATGCTCTCAAGTGCAAAGAGAAGAATACTTTCATCACTATGAAGTGTTGGGTTCAATACATGATAAAGATCTCTCCTTCTATAGATCTAAGTTATGTTTTTAGTTTCACTACAATGTAAATCATGAAAATCCAAGTTGTGTGTATGCTTGGAATTTATGTATATGTAGTAGATCTAAGTGATTGGTTCACTTAGATGTGTTTGTAAGGGTATAAGATCCAAGTGATGGGTATCCTTAAATTAGGAATTAAAAGTGTAGATCCTTGTGTATTACTTGCATATAGTGTTAAAGTCATAGATCTAAGTGTTGTGTACTTAGATCTATATGGTTTATGTGTTTAGGCCATAAAACACAAGGTTTGTTATGTTGGGCCATAAAACATAACTAGTGTGTAGATTGATGAAGATTGGTGTAGATTGGTCCTACCTAATATTAGGACTCGACATCTAGCCTTGTGTCGAAAAATGGTGAAGTAGGCGACGTGTGTAGATTGTTCCTACCTAAGATTAGGACTCGACGTCTAGCTTAGTGTCGGAAATGTGTAAGCGACGTGTATGGTTTTCTTCGCTTTGAAAGGAGCTTGTTGACTAGTGAAGTAACTCTCGAGTTTGGTACTCAATGAGTGGAGTAGGGTGAAGAGGAGCTTCGTGACCGAGCCACTATAAATCATTGTGTCGGTACTTTCCTTTACATTTATGTCTTTACTATTATATATGCATTTATATGTTGTGTGTTGTGTGCATCTCATAATCTAAACATCTAAGTTGCAGAAAAGCTAAGGTTTAGTACGTGTGTGCTTCATGTTTAGATTATGGTCAAGTGTCCATCCTTTAGTATAAACATCTTAGTTGCGGAAAAGCTAAGGCTTAGTACGTGTGTGCTTAAGTGTTTAAACTATTGCTTGATTTACTCTTGATTTGATGTGTTTGTGTGTTTACTTACTTGTAGTATATATCTTTCAATAAACACATCTCATATTTAGTCAAACTTGATAAGTAACTTGATACAAATGATTGTTTAAGTTTAACATGTATCAGATGGGTTATCCCATTGTCGGTGGTTTCTTAAAGAACCGGCGGTTCTTTATTGATAAAGAATTGTGGCCACAATAAAGAACCGCGCACAGTGGGTTTATCGAAATTGTTTTGAAAATTAATGAGTAACTATTCACCCCCCCCCCCTTCTACTTTCTACAATTGGTATCAGAGTGTGGTTATTCAAGATCTTTGAAGTATATTGTGCTATAAAGCTTGGATGGATCTTTGCTCTCGTTTTCAAAAAAATGGTTTTTAAAAATGAAAACGGTTTATAAAAATAGGGATGATCTTTGTATCAAATTGTTCATGAAGATTGATTACTTATGATATGTGTTTTGTTGTTTCATTCGTACAAGTTTTGGTATTAAACAAACTTTGTATAATAGCTTGATTATAAATCTTTTCATGTTTGGAAGTATAAAAATCTTTTGTGTCGTAACTAACTCTAAAATACGAGTTCTATGTGTCTAAAATGATTTTTTTTAGTCTTAAGTGCTTCCAAAAAGTTACCAAATGATTTTGGTCAAAAATCCCATTTTTGTACACTCTCCGCGGTTCTCTAATTGTTCCCCGAGGTTCGTTATCAATAACGAACCGCAGTCAGTCCGACACAGATTTTTGCAAACTTTGAAAAATTATATAAAATCAACCGTAAGTCCGTAGAAGTCGTGCCATCCGCCATTTATAACGTAAAATTGAGTTTTCTTTCAATTAAAAATACTTCCAAACCTTTATTCAAACTTTAAATTTTGGATGTTCTCTAAGTCCTATACTTTGTCCAAAGTATTGAGTCTCGGTTTGTCGTAAAACTTGTGTTTTACTCTTTTATATTAAGTTGGACATCTCTTGTTGATATATCTTTGAAAATTGATATATTTATAAAGTGTTGAACTTAATTAAATTTTAAAATGGGTCGAAAACTATATTCAAATAAAATCAAGCTATGTATACGTTGTCGTATCTAACACTCAAAACAAAGACGATTGCTTATGTGTGTTTTCTTTTGTTTTTGGACATTCTTATGTGGTCATTACTATTGGTAGTAGTGTTATTTAGTTTTCTACTTGCTTGTGCATTGCATATAGGACCAACATCTCTTGGTTTACAAATGTTATATAAACATCTTGTACATCTCGTTATGTTTATTAACACTCTTGGGTTAGAAAGCTCTGTGAGCTTCTCAAATCTATTGATGTGGGTCGTCTTACTCGATCATTATGTTATTAGTTCTAGTAGACTTATGTCTCACTATAAAACATGAAACACTTTTTGAAGATCTTAGCTATTTTCTCTTAAAGGAGTTTTAGTGGGAATCAAGAAAGATTTCGAATATATATCAATTCATTATCCAAATTATGATTAATATCATTATCGAATCTAATTGACATGTTTTTAATGTAGACACAAATGTGGATTCTTAAGAATATACATCGGATCATAACTCACACTTGTGTTGATGATGCTGTATTGAATCTACTTGTTCAAAATTATTATACAAATTTGTTCAATAATTGCTTATAATACACAATGGAGTCGGTTTGACAACTTGGATGTTTCATCCGAAATACTCAAGTAATTTACATTGTAATGCTATTGGTAAATGTGTCATTTTTGAAAGACCAATCAAGAGTGTTCAAACAAATTGTGTAAACTTAGTTTATACAATTCAATGTTATTGGCCTCAAGATGTATTAAGGTAAATAACCTTAACTAGACTCTTTTGACAAGATTTGCAATGGTGCATTCTTAACCCTCATTAGGTTGTGCATTGTGTCGTCATATAAATTTCATCTTTGCTACACTTCATTAGGCAAATGTAGGAATTACATTTTCTCTAACTTGAGAATGACTAATAGAGAATCTATTGTACTAGAATTTCAATTTGACCCAACGGTTGAATTACCTCATGTGAGAAGTTGAGTTGGTATATAACTCGTAAAAACGGTCATGCTTAGCCGCAATTGAGCACCTCTAGTGATAGTCTCATACTCATTCTCTAAATTAATTAAATGGCTCTTCCTAAATATGACTAATGATAGTTTATGTTGATGAACTTTGTATGTCATTAGGAGTCTTTTTCTTTTGTAGCCATTAGGTTTTTCTTAGCTTTGTTCCTACGTGCTAACTGAACCTATGTGTTTTTCCTTTATGTGCGTTCTAGTTTTTATTTGTCTTTAGCATAACTTTATGATAATTTAGACTAAAACATTAGGATCTGCTGAATTGGAAAATTCCCTTGTCCACCAAAACATAACCTCTATGCGCGGATCCTTAATTGTCCGGCGGATCCATATATATATGGAACCGCGGGTACAATATTGAACCGCGGGCAGAAGCAAACCAAAACATGTTTTCTGAAACTCTCTAATTGTTCCAACACCTTTTGAAATCTTTGTTTCAAATCTTTGAACACTCCAAAAATATATTGTACTTTCCCTTCTTAACACTAAGCATTTTTGCATCTCTTTCACACCAAAGAAAAATGTCTTATTCACCAAATGAAAGCCTTGATTATCCACCATTTTCTCAAATCGTTTTCAACCCAAATTCATCAAAGAACACACAAATCAAAACTCTTCTCCTTCGAAGGAAATTGATTTTGAAAACTCTCCTTTTCACCACTTCCCTTTTGTGTTCTTCCTCCATCACATGGTAATGTCATGCATCATGGAACATATTGTCTTTGTTGTCAATATCAACATCTTGACATGTCTTATATCTATGATGAGTTGAATTACAAGATTATCACCAAGCCTTCTCCACCAAATTCCGCTACCTCTTTGTCTTCTAATTAAGTATGTATCGTTTATTAATAAGACATCTAATTTAAGCAAATCTTAGAATTCTAGTGTAACTAAGATTAGAACTATGCTTAAGTTTTAGGCTTCTGTTTCATACATCTTTGTATGATCTTTATATTCTTGTATTTCCTTTCATGTTTTCAACATGATTTTTCTTTGGGTCTTGGATCTCGTTGTTCTTGTGATCTTCCTTTTCTTCTTTATTTTCTCACTCAGTTGTCAAGGAAAGTTAGACTTAAATCTAATTCCTCTCCTAGTAAGATTGACAACTTAAATATTTGTTTTCAAATATTCAAGTAATTTTAACTTGCAATTGTAATTACTAAAAGTCATATCTGAAGCATTGACTTTCAAGCCATTTAGCAACTTATGTTAAATCATTTGACCAAGTGATTTTCTTTTGAGTCGATAATCATTTTTGGACACCCACTGTCCACGGTTCCTCAAATAACCTAGCGACTCATTGTTGATAATGAACCGCGAACCTATTTAACGAACCGATGTCAGTGATTCTTTTTGTTCGTTTTTGGTCTATCTCCCACTTTGACGAGTTTTCTTGAAGATTCTTTCTTTTCTTCTCTTTTGAGTTTCTTCTCTCGTTTTCTTTCAAGATTTCACTATCACCTATGAGGGTATAGTATTCTTGAATTATCTTGTGAAGTTATCCTTAACTTCTTTGTTGAGTCTCTCTCGATTTCTTTTAATCATGCCTTTCTAGGTCGAGTCTCTCTCTTCTATCATTTCTAAATTAAGTCGAGTAGATCCTCACCCTTTCCTCGTCATGTAATTGTTCTTTGAGCATTCACTATGACTGAGAAGAGCTACGAAACTTTGAGCATGTAGCTTATCGTATGCTAAACACCATTCATCTTGCTTTTTCTTTTCTTTGGCTTCTTTGATTTATTTCTCTATATCAAGGAGTAATCTTTTTGTGTCGACATTTATAAGCATCCTTGCCTATAATGTCTAATATCTAGTGTTTTCTAAAAGTGTCGATTTATCCTCGCTTTTGGCTTTCTTATATTTTTGTACCTTGATTCCCGATTTGAAGCTTTTGGAGCTTTCTAACGGAATTATTTTTAAGGTCAAAATGTCTTTGGTTTGAGATTTTTCGTTTTTTTTGTTTTTCTCATTTTTGAGAGTAGATTGCGGTTAAAATTTACAATTGGATTGGGTGATTCCAACAATTCTAAGTTTTTAACCTTTTGAGAGGATTTTGGTTAAATCTTGAATTTTCTTAGGTGATTCCAAAAAATTCTAAGCTTTTAACCCTTTGACATATTGTCATTACAATGGTATGGATGTTTCTTTTCTATCTCTATTCCAATAGTTATGAATTGATCTTGTCAAAATTCTCTCTTTGTATTTGGATTGATAGCATCGCGTGCACACTTCTTTCTCTAATGTTTGTCATTGTTTGTGCAAACGACTTGTTTATCGTCCTCGTTTTCATTTTTCCATCATAGTCATTCTTCCTCTATTTTTTACTATGTGGATTGTTTTATTGTCCATGTCATACTCTCTTTAGTTTGGTATTTGTGCCATGATATTAAAGTGGAGTATGTCCTCTCGGCAATTTTTTTTCTTTTATTGTGATAACATGAAACCGAGGTAATTGCTTAATCTTACTTTACGACTATTTTTGAAATTTTTGATGAGTTTGAATGATTTTTATTTTTGGAGGTTTAAGTTTAAACCGATGTTAGGATACTTATATTTTATCTTTAATAAGTATAAGGAGTATTAGCAAGCGTGATGTCGATGGATGCCTAATATTTTACGTTTAATTGCCGGTTGTTCGATGTTTGTCATTTTTGATGTTTTCTTTTAAATGACGTGTTAAGTCAAGTCGGGAGACGATATTATTATATTTGAGATACGTTTTAACTTTTGAGAAGTATTTTTATGAAACCCGAGCCCCGTGAATATTTTCAAAATTGACTAATAGTTATTTCCCGCTTTTTAGCTAACTATTTTCATTTTGAACCACAACTATTTCAAATTGACAATAATGGTCCCTCCACCACTATATATAAGCTAAATCTTTCACCTAACTTCTCATAGTTACAAGTAAACAAGCAAAATCTTTTTCTTCTCTCTTCCTCTTGTATGCCGTCACCCCCTAGCCACATATAACCAATTTTCATCAAATTTTAAGCTTGATCCAAGCTAAACTAACACAAGACCCATCCTTAGAATTGTAAGGAGATCATTTTGGTACTAAATTTGGCTACATTCATGATGTTTTATTTTTTAGGGTTGGTAGGTCAAAACTATGATCATGCATGTGATTTTGATGATGATCAAAGGATTTTCATGCTAAGTTTTTGCTAAAAACTTGATTTTGATTTTGGGTTTTTGATTTTGATGATGATACAAGTGTTATATATGAGATATGTTAGTATTAGGGTTATGGGTTGATCATAAAAATGGTTGGTTTTGGATAAAAACATGATTTCATGCAAGTTTTAGAAGGGTAATTTAGATCAGTATGAAAAAGGTTATTTTTGGGTACATTATGATTTTATTAAGGCTTAACTAATGGCATAGGGTTGTATAGAATTCGATTAGCTTCGATTTGATATAAAGTAGAGTTTCTAGCTCCAAACGAGCGAGAAGTTATGATGTTTTGATTATTCGTGTACCGGGAGACGAGTATTGGCACGACATATAGTTGTCGATATTTGGATCGAATCTCGGGGAGTATAGATTGAGTTTTGAAATGAGTCAAGGACTGATGAAAAAGTATAAACCCTAGAGGGTGAGTCTATTTTCAAACTAAGTGTCGGTTTTGCAAATGGAGTCGTTTATAGAAGTTAAAACGGTTATATGAGTCGATAACGTAAAACTGTCCGGTTTTTGTAGTTCAAAGATGAATCCGGCAAGAAACTTTAAAAGTAAAGTCATTTAATAAACTTGTTAGAGGACTTTCTATAGATAGTAAGTTAGTTCCTCGAGTCATTTCATAAACGTTTGACGAGTCTAAATGGGGTAAATGGGCTAGTACATTTGGTATGTGTCGGCGGATTTTGTCGAGAGTATAGAATGATAAAGTAGATGTGTAGAAGAGTGTGATAGTGTTACTTGTATTGTTTTCTCTCGAGTTTATCGCGATTTTATGAGTTTGAGTTTGTGATATGAGCAAAACACTCATATCAATTAATCAACAAATCACCCTAAAACACAAGGAAAATACCTAACTTTTGTGCTATAAAGCGGAATTATGTGGTATGTTTTGTGTTTGTGTATAAATAGGTAAGAAGGATATATTTTCAAGCAAACAAGAAGAAATCAAGCTTATTTGGATGAAAAAGACAAAGAAGGATCAAAGATGACAAGACTTTGAAGATAAGGGACCTATCTTGACAACACTCCAAAGTTGAAGGACTCAAAGTGTAAATTTGTCAAAGTCAAGATAAAAGTCAAACATGGTCAACTCTTCAGTCAACCAAGTCAAAGGGTCAAAATATACAAGAATGCAAGTGGAAGGACCAAAAATGCCATTAAAATAAAGTTCCTAGCTCATTTGGATATTCAGCCTAAGTTCAAGGACTAAACTTGCCAAAAATTCATCAAAAATGGGCTCAATCCGTGTGTTATGGTTATCAACCAATGAGAGTGCAAGAATTGGTTTACACGGATTACCAACAAATAAGCCACATCATCAAAGGAATTAAAAGCGCCGCCAACTACAGTAAATCCCACTCACTTAACTTTTAACCAATCAAAATTGGACATGCAATATTCATTATATCCACAAACGGATAATGATCTGTGTGATATATTTTCACCCAATCCAAATCTTCCACGTATCATCTTCTTCAACAAAGCTACCCAGGAACGAATTGGTGTTCTACTGCATATCAAGAAAATCTTTAAACATGAAAAGTACTTATTTTTTAAGGACGAATTCAACCCACGTGCTCAATTAACCTGAAAATCAACCAAGAAGAAAAGCCCAATTTCAAGTTCTTAACGGCTAGTTCCAATTGACAAATCCAGGACACTTGGCAGCAATTGATTGGTTGGGACACGTCATCAACTCCAACTACTTCTCACTTTTTGTCTATAAATAGGGAATAGCCCTCTCATTTGTAACATGTAGCCTAAGTGTGAAAATTTCACACACTTTCCTTTTCTCTATCAATCCTAGCTAGTTAGTTGTTAGTGTAACGACCTCAAGAGCCTGACAAACTCTTGAGTTAGTTATAGTAGTTGTAACCTCTTACCAGATTTTGTAACAAACTTTCACATTCAAATAATAAATTTCCCTCCTTTTCCTTCAATCCCCTATTCAATACATGCATTATTGTTGATCTTGTGTTGATATGAGTTGTTTGTGATCACCTTTGATCATAAGGAGCTCTTGTTAAAGACTAGTAGCTGTTCATTCCTGTTTCTGCTGATCCAGTAGCTGTTCTTGTTGATTTTGAAGCAGATTTGAGTAAAAATGGTGATGATGATGAACGTAGATGTTTATTAGTGGTTAATAGTGTTAAGGTGGTGTTTTAACACTATCTAGGAGACTCATCGCCTACCTACTCCATCAGTGGAGGCCTTTTGCTAAAAGGTGTTATGTTTCTGAGTTTAATTCCACTAAACAGCAATTTGCATGCTCAATTCTAGCTAAATCCTACTTGTTGATATGATCAAGTGTGTTTAGTTTGTTCTTGGATTGATTCTGATGAGTAGATAGCTTCTTGTTAGTTTGATACTTGATTGCCTGCTTATTACTTGTTACTGATTTCATTTCATCAGTTTTATAGCTTTCTATTGCATTCTGAGTCTTTGTTTGTTATCTTGCTTATAGTTAGCTCAATTGTGCTTCATGTTGGTTAACAAGTTTGGTTAGATATCAGTTTCAAACTAGTTCAACCAATTGCTCATTTTCTCTTTATAAAATTTGTTCAAAGTTCAGTAAAGTAGTGTTTGGATTTACTGTCAAATTGTAGTTTAAGAGTTGTTTTCTAGTTAAACTTTTCTCATTTACATTCCTTTAGTCTTTGTAAACAAGGTTGAGTAGTTTTAAAGTAAAAAAAGAAAGTCAAACAGGCAATTGGTTGTAAAAAGGTTTGGGTCAGAATTTGCTTAACTAGTTCATAAAAAGTAGTCATTTTCAAATCCATGCTATTTGTTCAATTCTTGATGAAATTCCTTCAAATCAGTTTCTATGTGTCATACAACATCCAAAGTTTGAGTGCTTATTAGGAAAACATACAGTTTAAAGATTCAAATGAGAAATTAGCTTTTTAATAAGCTGTTGAGCAACTGCAAGTTTTTGTAAACAAGGTGCTAACTGATTTCTTGAACTGGCAATTCCACTTCATAAACCTTGCCATTTTCTTTCATAATCTTGTTTAAAAAGTGTTCTTGAGTGGATCTGGAGGTTTTCAGCTTTTTCAAAATTTTGGTCAAACTTAGTCAATAAGCTAGTTTCAGCTTATTTTCAAATTCCAGATTCATTACTTGTTCATTTTTCTTAAAAGAAGACATTCCAGACTCTCCTTGAGTTGTTTGACAAGATTTAGCTGGAAAATCTACTTGTGCATGTCTAGCTTATTAGATAGCTTATTAGTGGTTTATTCAAGTTGGCTTATTTGAGTTTTACTTCATTTTAAGCTTATTCCTTGTACTGGCCTAAGTGATTTTGAGTTTTAAGCAGTTTAAAATTGGTTTGAGCTTATTTGGTTGATTCTAGAGCTTATACGAGCTATTTTGTGCTTGTAGCCCATTTTTGATATAAATTCCCACTTTATTGCACTTTGGTCCCTTTACTTTGTAACTGTTTGAATCACTAGCTAATCTTTCATAAATTTAGGGTTTGCTTGGTATTAGTCCAAAACTTTTCAAAACTTGTCATTTTCAGTTAGTTGTTTTACAATTAGTTACATTTTGGTTAGTAGTTTGTTACAATTTTCATAGTTGGTCCTTATAGTTTCTGATTGTTACATTTCAAGCATTATAGTTTCAATCATTTACATTTTTAGCACATTAATTCCATAGATTTATAATTTTGTCCTTATTTGAATAAAACTTGGTAATTGCTAATTGTTTTACGGATACGTAGTTAATATTTTTCACATTTTTACTTGAGTGCTTAAATAGACATAGATAATCCAAATAACCCTATCAACCAAAAACGATCATAAACCTGATTTTGTTAGGACTTTCAATTGGTTAAGAATCAAGAGAAATGAACTTCAAAATACACAATTTCAGTTTGATATTCTTATGTATGGTTTATTTCTCGAGTCATTATAAATGAACGCGCCTTATTTGATAGGTTGCGGTTCTCGTGTTTGAAAGGCATCCTCTATCATCGACGATTATCTCGCTAGGTATCTTATACTAAGGTGAGTCTGTAGCCTCGCTTTTCATGCTAGCTACTAAATGTTTTAATACCCGCGAGGGGGATACATGATATTTGAAAATAAACGAACACAAGTCATGAGTAATTGTTTGGACCCGAATGTTGTCTATGTTGTCTTGCATTGTATTGAGTACCTTGTTGCTAAAGACACTAAACTCATGAACCGTTAACTATGTTCTGACTTGATGTTGTGAGTTGGGAATATCCACTTATTCAAATGATAGTACTATTGGGTTGACCACCCTATCTGAGACCAGGGCATTACGCTGAGTAACCTCTGGGAAGGATAATTTACGAGATTAAGATTTGGGTATATATCTAGCAAATGATACCCTAGAGGGGTAATGGTTTTTATCTAGTCATGCTGGCATTTGGCGTGGGTGACTAATTGGTTAAAGGGTCGGTGTCATGAGCTTAAATACAATGTTTTGCCTTGAAATAGATTGTGTGCACGACAATTCTATAAATGATTATGATTGATCTTCTTCTTGTGTTCAAATGTGATTTGTTAAACCTATGGACTCGCTCAACATTATTTTTGAATCGTTTAAGCATGTGTTTCAGGTAATCGAAGGTGAATGATGGCAGAGCTTTGTTGTGGATGTTGTGGGTTGGATTTTGAAGTTTTGTTGGTCTAAAACAATTTCTATCCTTTTTACTGTTGAACAATTTGTTAAATGTTTGTGTACTGTACTGAAACTTGTTGGTTTGCTGGTCGAGATCTGTGGGGACTAAACGCTTTACTCTGGTGTCGTTTTAGTACATTATGGATGAAATGTATGTTTTAGACATTATGTGAAAATTTTGTTTATATTTTATGTGTAAACGTCTCTCTTTTGATTCGTTCAATATACCTTGTGTGATGATGCTTGTGTTTAGCACCCAATTGTGTATTTCCACTACGCAATGTAAATTGGGGGTGTTAAATTTATAAATTGGGGGTGTTAAATTTAACAATTCAAGAAAAAACCAACCATATTAAATCTTATCATCCAAAATATTTGACCACAACACAAATTACTCCACATCAAAAAAGATCTAAACAACTCACCAAACAAAAAATCTCATCAAACCCAAATCGAATCTATCAATCTTTTAAACTAAATCACGATCTAAACATAACCATCGTCACCACACTGAACCAACTCCAGCAACAACAACCACGAGGCTTCAACCAAACCAATGATTTCTTGAACCCGAGGAATCTATCGCTGAAATCTCGATCCGGTTAAGAAACTTGCATGGTCGTAGCATGAGTGAAGAAAGAATATATTTGATTTTATGGAACTACAGTATATAAGAATGAATAATTGATGAAAAAACTTATCTTGAAGAAAGAAATTAAAAATGAGGGGATGAGAGAATGGTAAAAGTGGGTGAGGTCCTTTTCGTCTAATGTGAAAATAAATAAATACAGTTGTGCTGTTTTACAAATGCATTGCTTATATACCGGGTTTATAAACCGTCCATTTTATGGGACCTACGACAAATGAATACTTCACTTTTCAGTTACCAAACACGATTTTTCATAGTTTTTAATTTCAAAACCAGGAAAATCCTTCAAAAACCACCAAACCAAACAGCCTTTTATTTTTCTTAACTTGTCATATTTTTTACACTTCTAAAAGTTAAGATTGTTTTAGCTTTCTCTTGAGTCCCTCTCTTTGTACTCGAGTTGTTTAAAGCTAATTTCGCTTGGGTGACATTGCTATATATATAATCTTGTCTACTAACATTGTTTTGTAGGACATTTAACCCTTCTTTGTAGCTTGTCTATATTCTTGCTTTGTTGGTGTCTCAAGCAAGGGGGAGCATTTTTAAGAGTTCAACTTGTTACATTTGCGATCGTTCACTCACTTAGATTGCATTCATCGAACATCTTGCAAGTAATGAATTATGGGATCTCAAAGATAAGCATATTATTATGCTTCGATTGGTTAACCTATGGTGATTGAAGACTTCACTAGGATGACGCAAGCTCAATATCTTTGGATGATGGGTCTATGGTTTGAATTCTCTCCTCTCAACCGACAACCACAAGTGACGACTAGCCTTATGGACGCAAGCTCTCTCGAAGTCGATCCTCCTCTACAAATGAAGACTATCATTCGAATGCAAGCTCTCGCGGCGTCAATTCTTTTCATCTTCAAATGACGTGCTATCGATGACTACCACTTTGGATGCGTGCTCTCTCGACGTTGATTCTTCTCTTCTTCAAGACGTTGACTACCTTTTTGATTCGACAAAAGGGGGAGAAGTAAGTGTAAACGAGTAACTTATACATTTTAATATGCATTACGGTTTACTTGTTTGTCATTATCAAAAAGGGGGAAATTGTTATTGCAAACATTACGATGTTTTGTCGATATAATCTCTTCGTGTTTTGTTGATGACAAACGTATAAATCGCAATACATTATGTAAAATTTTAAGGTACTCGTAATCACTCAAGAATACATTTGTATACTTCTCTTGACACCTCTAAGATCGCATTGAGCATAAATCACTCAAGGTATAAATAAACAAGTTCTTAACCTAACTAAGTGATTAAGGATTAATATTTTCTTAAAACTCACATTTATACAAAGGTGTCAAAGTATTTTTTTAAATAACTTTATTTTCAAGAAAATGTTTTATTAAAAAGAAAATGGAAATTTGAATTTGGAATATTCCAAATGGTCTAAGAATATACCCTTGAGGTATAAACTTCACTAGATGGTATTTCCCCACTAAAGGACAAAAATGCACGGACTCCAAGCATGAGGTTCCTTAAATGGACGTGAGGTTCTTTATTGATAAAGAACCGCGGGTACAATTAAAGAACCGCAGGTATTTATTGTTGTTGCACCCTTTCCCTATAAATAGTGGATCATTTCCAGCTTTTCTTGCAACCCTTTTTGCACGGTTTCTTTAAAAACATCTTTAAACCCTTGATTAGTTAGTTTTGATTAATCTTGTTTAAGATGTGATTATATCCTCAATCCTCTCATCCTCTCAAGTGCAAAGAGAAGAACACTTTCATCACTATGAAGTGTTGGGTTCACTACATGATGAAGATCTCTCCTTCTATAGATCTAAGTTATGTTTTTATTTTCACTACAATGTAAATCATGAAGATCCAAGTTGTGTGTATGCTTGGAATTTATGTATATGTAGTAGATCCAAGTGATTGGTTCACTTGGATGTGTTTGTAAGAGTAGAATATTCAAGTGATGGGTATCCTTGGATTAGGAATTAAGAGTGTAGATCCTTGTGTATTACTTGGATATAGTGTTAGAGTCATAGACCTAAGTGTTGTGTACTTAGATCTATATGGTTTATGTGTTTAGGCCATAAAATACAAGGTTTTTTATGTTGGGCCATAAAACATAACTAGTGTGTAGATTGATGAAGATTGGTCCTACCTAAGATTAGGACGACATCTAGCCTTGTGTCAAAAAATGGTGAAGTAGTCGACGTGTGTAGATTGGTCCTACCTAAGATTAGGACTCGACATCTAGCTTAGTGTCAGAAATGTGTAAGCGACGTGTATGGTTTCTCCGCCTTGAAAGGAGCTTGTTGACTAGTGAAGTAACTCTCGAGTTGGGTACTCGAGGAGTGGAGTAGGGGGAAGATGAGCTTCGTGACTGAACCACTCTAAATCATCGTATCGGTACTTTCCTTTACATTTATGTCTTTACTATTATAGATGCATTTATATGTTGTATGTTGTGTGCATCTCATAATCTAAACATCTAAGTTGCAGAAAAGCTAAGGCTTAGTACGTGTGTGCTTCATGTTTAGATTATGGTCAAGTGGGCATCCTTTAGTCTAAACATCTTAGTTGCGGAAAAGCTAAGGCTTAGTACGTGTGTGCTTAAGTGTTTAGACTATTGCTTGATGTACTCTTAATTTGATGTGTTTGTGTGTTTACTTACTTGTAGTATATATCTTTCAACAAACACATCTCATACTTAGTCAAACTTGATAAGTAACTTGATACAAATGATTGTATAAGTTTAACATGTATCAAATGGGTTATTCCACCTCTCGGCGGTTATTTATTGATAAAGAACCGCTACCACAATAAAGAACCGCGCACAGTAGGTTTAACGAAATTGTTTTGAAAATTAATGAGAAACTATTCAACCCCCCCCCCCCCCCCTCCCTCCTTCTAGTTTCTACAAGTACGAATGGTGGCCGGTTTAAAAAATCGGACTAACAGTGTCCCCACAATCAACACAAACTGCTGACTACGCCCGTTAGCCATCAAACGAGCCTTGTACATGCTCAAAGAACCATCGTCATGATACTTATGCTGAAACAACCACATAGACCGGGCCACATTAACATTAGGTGGTCGCAGAACAAGAATCCAAGTACTATTTTTAATTAATACATCGTATTCATCGTACATAGCTGCTTTCCAATTAGGATCAGATAATGCAACATAAGGAGACTTAAGAAGATGAGAGATATGAGATACATGACCTTGAAAACGAGGATTAGGTTTACCAGTGCCGACTTGGGAACGTGTGACCATGGGATGAGTTCGGGTTGGAGTTTTATAGTTCGTGGATTGGGAAACAGTGTCGGTGGTAATGGGTTGTATTGCGGGTAGAGTGGTGTGTATAGGCGTGGGATGGGTCAGAGGGGTAGATTGGATCGAGGATGACGTGAGGACGATGAGGGTGTTGAGCCCATTTTGAGTTAGGTGAGTTGTAGGAGTAGGCGCGGTATGAGCCGAGTGATGGTGGGTGTTGTTATGAATAACATGTTGTGTCATAAGAGAGGGTGTGATGTATAGGAATGTGTAAGACGGTGGGCTCAAGGATGTTAATGAACTATACGGAATTTGAAGTTCATCAAATGTAACATGGTGAGAAAGGACTATTTTGTTGGTTGATAAGTCAAGGCATCGATGCCTGCAATGATAAGCGGGATATCCCAAAAATATACAAGGTGGGGCACATGGTGCAAACTTATGAGGTGCATCGATATGCTGGTAACAAAGACAACCAGATACGTAAACGTGAGTAATCGGGTTGTTTGTTAAATAAATTAGTACATGGTATTTCATTTTTTATAGAGGAAGAGGGAAGTAGATTGAGTAAGTAGGCGGCCATATGTAAGGCCTCGGCCCAAAAGGTTAGTGGAATGTGAGCTTGGAAGAGAAGGATACGGATGACATTATGGATTGTACGTATCATTCGTTCTGACTTTCCATTTTGTTGTGAGGTTTTCGGGCTAGAAAACCTAATTTGGATGCCATTTTTATCAGCCATATTAAAAAGGTTGGTGTTGTCAAACTTGCCACCATGGTCACATTGAAAAGTTGTAATGCCACACTTAAATTGATTATTTGCATAAGCACGAAAATGTAGGAAGTTTTGAAAGACTTCGGATTTATTACGTAAAGAATAAATCCGAGAATAATGGTCAAGAAATAACACATAATATTTAAAACCACTGGAACTAAAAATTGAATAAGTCCAGATATCTGAGTGAAACAATCTCAAAAGAATGAGTAACAACGTAATTTGAACTAGAGAACGGAAGTCTCCCATGTTTGCCAAGCTGGCAAGCGTGACAAATATGATGAGACTTCGCTTTATTAAAGGAAATAAAATTACGAGAAACAAGAGAATTTATCACTTCTTCCTCGAGATGTCTGAGACGTTGGTGCCAAGTAGAAGGACAAACATAAAGCAAAGCATGAGAAATAGGAAAAGGTCGGGTGAGTGGGTGTAGATCCTCTGAACTGTCACGTCTAAAGAGGATATGACGGATAAAATAATATATCACTGAGAAACCAAATGTATTGATCTCAACAGTACAACGATTATTCTTAGTAAACTGACGAACTGAAATGAGATTTTTGATGATTAGCGGTTACCAAAACATTATATAAGTGTAAAGGATGATTAAAGGTGGGTAAGATATTATGGCCCGTGTTGATAACGGGTATTGATTTACCGTCACCAACACAAATAGGCGGATATAAACGTTTATTATAAACCGTATTTAAATTACTTGTATGTGAATTGAGATGAGATGATTCATCTACATTCATATTTGAGGTCGAATCCATAACAGTCGTAGTGCCAAAATCTCTCGGTAGATATGTTACTTTTGTTGGAAGTACAAGTGAAGCCGCACGGAGCATACAGTTAATCTGCTACACAATAAACAAATTCCTTCTTCTTTGGTTGTCGAGCGTCAACACACCGTTCAATCAAACAAGGATATTAATAATAATAAAAGGGATTAAGCCGTACAATAGCAACGTACTTTTACAAATGTACCATCTTGGTACGTGAACTATTTTTTGTTTCACATAATGTAACGTACTTTCATATTTTGTGTCGATTTGCACCAAGTTTTACCGGCTACCGGTTAAAAAGTTTGAAAACCGGTAAAAGATTCCATATGACATATATTTTAAAGAGATTAGGTCGTATAATAGCAATGAACTTTTTCAAATGTACTGATTTGGTACGTGAACTTTATTTAGTTACGAAATGTTACGAAAAACTTTTAAAAGATTCAAAAGTAAAAAAAAATTAATAACCATTTAATTACGAGAAAGGATAAAGAAAACCCTTGGTTAAAATTGCATTTTTTTAAAAACTTGTTTTTAAACTATAAACAAAGTTTTAAAATTACAAATTTTCCTTATAAAGCTTTTATACTTAAAATAATTTTTACGTAAAATTATAAAATTTGAAAGCTTTATTTATCCTAAAAAATTGGAAGACTAAAAACAAGTAAAAAAAAGCTGATTTATAATTTCTTTAAATATACAAACGATGGATTTGTAAAAAAAAGAACTATAAAAATTTTTAGCAAAAATTTAAAAAATGAATTTCATAAAAAAAATATTCCCAAAAAATTTAAAACTATCAGAAAGTTAAGAAAAAGGATTTCCAAAAAATTAATATTTTAAATTTTTTAAAAACATTTACTGTTTTCTTAAAATATAATAAGTAAAATTTAAAATTTTTAATTTTGTTTTTAAAAAAACTTTAGTTTTATCTAAAGAAAAGTTAAAAATGTGTAAAAGTGCTAAATTTTAAATTTAATTATTTTTTAAGAAAACGTTTAGTCATTTTAACCTTTTTAAAAAAAATATAGTTTCGAAGAAAAACCTTCTTTAGTTAAAAGTAATTCCGTAAAAAAAATAATAAAAGAAAAAAAAAGTAATGTTCCCGGTAAAACAAGTTTCATTGTGCAAATCGACACAAAATATGAAAGTACGTTTCATTGAGTGGAACAAAAAATAGTTCACGTACCAAGATGGTACATTTATGAAAGTACGTTGCTATTGTATGGCTTAATCCCATAATAAAATAATGGCTATGCTAGCCTTTTTATCCACACGATTAGAAAGGCCAAGTTATACAATGATATGATATTAATAATGATATGATTCACATATTGGTGTTTTTTCTTTTTTTTTTTCACTGTAAGACTGGTGGGAGTGGCACCAAAGCTACTCGTGGGTTCACTTAACCCACTCGCAGCCACCACCCCACCTACAAAAACTCGCGCGCGACTTGTTCACTGGGCAAAAAAAACTAGGCAAACTCACGCAGGTGAGTTGTAATGTTGTGGGCCCCATGTGTTTTTATTTTTTTTGTTAGGTTTATTTGTGGGTGTTTTTTGTGAGTGAGGTGTGTTTAAATAATAAAAAATAGGTATGAAAGGTGAGTGTGAGTGAGTTTGGGTGAATGTCATTATCTCCGTGGGTGAGTTTGGTGAGTTTGATTAAAAGCTAACGTGCCGCTGAGGTGGAGGTGAGTGGGTTTCACCTCACTCCCACTAGTCTAAGAAGATAGAAAAACTCGAATAAAAGAGAAAAAAAATAATAAAAATGATCGATCTAGCTCTTGATATCATATTAAAATTATAAATTTTGGCTTTCCTCTCATTAACTCAATGATTACGACATGTAATCATCTAAATATTATTCAAGAACCCTAGTAAGTTGAGCCTATCAAAAAATATTAATAAACTCAATAGTTTGTACATAAAATAACTACCTAACATGAATGTGTTCTTATTTTTGTTGCCATCACATGTAGGCTGTAGCTAGAGTTCTCTTTAGATTTCTCGGCATCGTGTACCGAAATTCAGAATTTGGTATAGATTCGGTACTATATGTATCACAAAATAAAATAAAAATCAAAGATGAAAATTAAAACATGATATTAGGTTAGGTAAAATGGCATCTTAACTCACGAGTGATCTACCTAAGTCACGAGTGAGTATTACTCTTTAGCCGTCAACTGAAGTGTCTTTAAAGTCGCTGATAAATGCCTCAGCTTTTCTTACTAAAGATTTCTTGATTGTGATGATAAACCCTTCGCATTTGTTGGTCGCATCACTTATTCGTTTGCTTTCTACTTGCACACTATGTTACATCACAAAAAATCAATTTCCCTTCTATTAGATACCTCTTTTCACTGGATCAGCACGTATTAAGCTAGGCTGACCATTGCACGACAGTCATAAGGAGCGAAATGACTCATCAATCGGGTGGCTCGCAACATTTGTCGAGTTCTATATATCCCAATTGCCCATCAGTTTCATTATCTGAAATAGGGGTGTCCATTATTTGGGTTTGACCCACGAAAATCGAAAACCGAACCGAATCGAACCCAAATTAGAACCGAACCGAAAATAAAATTCGGGTTATGGGTCATAACCGAACCGAACTACTAATTTGGTTTTCGGGTTGGGTATGGGTTTAGCAATCGGACCCGAAAATCGAACCGAAAACCGAAATTGTACGAATATATAGGTTTTTAGGAAAATGAATTGTATGTCTAAAAGTTAGACCTACAAATAGACCTAAACATGTGATTGGTGAATTTAAAAAATTGATTAGTAAAGAGTGATGAGAGAGAAAATGTGTATGAAATATATGGAGTAAGCATAATTTTAGATCTCCTATGTAGACATAAATATCACTACTCATGTTTTTATACTAGTATATATATTTATATATAAAATAATTATTAAAATTAAATTTTAATTTAAAAATACAATTTTTATACTTGAAATAATTTATTTTTTGCTAAATATTTAAATAATTATGTAATTTTTTAGAAAATTCAGATAATTCGGGTTATTCGGGTCAACCCGAAAACGAACCGAATTCAAATTCGGTTTTCGGTTCGGTGAAATCTATTTTGGTTCGGTTTTCGGGTTGACCCAGAAATAAAAATCAACCAAATAACCCGAACCGAATAACCCGAGAATCGAACCGAAAATCTGAAATGACTTCAGAGTCAAATATACATACCAATCAGGCTGCCTGGTTATCATGGTAATCAATTTAAACATGTTATTATTAAAAGACTAGCCTAACTACCCATGTGTTACATGCTTAATATAAAACAATCTACATGCTTAATTAAACAGGACAATTTTTCACAGAACCTCGGCTAACAATGATCTCGCAAATTACATTGCCGCTGAAGGACATGTCATATAATTCATCAGTATCTACAGTGAAATAAAACAAAACTCCACATAACAATCACAAGGACATGACAGAATGACCCTTACGATAAGAAGGGTTAAAGTAAACAAGCAAATACTTTTAAAAAATGGACACAAAAAAAAAACCCGCAATGTACAAACTCAAATGTTATTTTACCAACCCAAACAAAAATACATACACATGATATTTCTTTGAATAATGGTACAACGATGGACATTACCGACTCAGCACCATTTGTACAGCTTTTTTCTGAGCCTGTGTCAAACTCTGCAAGTTTCCGACCAACATCACCAAAAATTACATATTAGAAAACAAAATAGGAAGAAGAAAAATAAATATATGAATAAAGTATGAAACCTGGCAAAGATGATCAAAAAGAGGCATGTCTCCCTGAGAGAACTCCCGAAAGAAGTTGGTGATATAATTTGCCAGGTTAATCTGATAATTGCAAAGAAGTTGTCAATGTAATATATGCTAAGGCATCAGGAATCAGATAATGTATGAGTTTTGCAAAGAAAGTAAACCTCATTGAGGGGATCATCAGCACTTAGTAGGTCGTCATCATTATCATCATCTTCATCCTATAAAAGCACATAAGACAAAAAAATATAAAAAAAATTGAACCAGTTCATACAGAAGTAGTGTCTCAGTGTTGTGGTACATACGTCATTAAAGGCTTTTGCCATAGCATCAAGATAGCCATTTGAAGGTCTGCTGTAAGATGTGGTACCAGCTGAATATAGCAATTCTTGCTCTAGTTCAGCATCAGCTGCTTCTACTTCTTCCCAGTCACTATCCTGCATGACCAGTTTATAATATTTTAAGATAAAGAGTGCTTTTGGCCAAACTAGTGAAAAGGAGAACAAACAAATACCTGATCATCAGCTTCCAAAACTTGTTCTTGAATTTCAAGCAAAACATCTGCCAGTATAGCAATAATCTGTGTTGCCCAAACGAAAATTATACATTTATCAAGTTAAGTTATCCCAAACTTTTTTGCAGAAAAACCAGTAGGCAAGTTAAAAACCTTAGAAGGAAGTGGCATCAATGTCCACTGATCAGGGGAAAGTTTGGCCTTTGAACGAGTGGTAATCCCTGCAGAGGACTTCAACCAAGAAAAAAATGATGAGTTTTCAAGGGGATGTATGGTGTAAACAGCTTGTGAGAAATAAGCAAACAACAAACCTTCATCAAATGGCCTTGAACATTAATGTTTCCAAACTCAACGTGTCTGGTCGATAACAGAAGAGCCAAAGCTGTGGTTGTGACTTTAATCTGATAGGCCCCCTGAATTTCCCCTGTACTCAATTGTAGTGGTCTTAGATTTTCGGTTCAGCATAAGAGGTTTCACAATAATTGTTAAACGGCACTCCCAATTTATGTAATATGGTGATTCTACAAAGAAAAATACTTGCCTTGCTGTTTGGTCCATTCTGACATAACATAATGCAAGGCATTAGTATGGCCTTCAGCAGGGATGGTGATCAGCAAGGTGATAAATTGCTCAACATGTGGTACACTCATATGAACCTATATCATGAAAAAGGAGATAAAATAAGCGCATGGAAAATAACATATATAATGTCGTTTTAGATTGTATCATACCAGTCTTGCAAATATAAGAAGCAATGAGCTTCGCAATCCAGCAATTTGGGAAGATTGCATTCGCCTAACAAGAGCAGCAACAAGGTCTCTTATATGTTGTGCCATTTGTGAAGAAAGATGTAGAATAAGTTGCAAAATATAGTTCCCAACAAAAAGTGATCCCGAGCTTTCTAAATCTGGATCAAGAAGCCTGCCAAAATATCCAAAATGTCATCTTATTGAACAAACAAGCAGAAATAATAAATGTCTTTTAAGAAATGACAAGTTTGGAAGTAACCATTATGATTATACTAAAAACCGTATAAAAACCCACCGTGAAGCTACATCAAGTAAGCATCTCATTGCGTAACCGGAATCACCACTCCAAGTGAGCATTTCTTGCTTTCCACCAGAGATAAGGGCAGCAAGGCATTGAGTTGCATTCTAGTTTGTATATATAAAAAAAGTCATGAATGGAGTATTATAAACTTAACATGCAACTAAAATGCTGCTCATTGATAAGATACAGAATTAACAAATAACCTGCATTTCACCATGGTCATCACTCTGAAGAACTGTACGTACAACTGGTTCGAAGCAAACTTCATAAATTGCTTTTACCACATCAGTGGGCACATTCTAGATAGATTTCGGTGAGAACCAATGAGCCAGACTTATACTTTTAAGTTCAATGAAAGATACAGAGAGATGGTATCTAAGTAAACTTTATAGCTTACCTTGAGTAACATAGTCAAAAGATCCAATGAACCAGCAACTAAACCATCAGGCTGCTGTTGAGGCTGAAAACAGCAAAATCAGAAATTGGAATGAATCAGAAAAGAAATTACCGCATGTAAGTAATATGACTTCAAAATAATTTAGTATGTTAAACAAACGTACTTCGTTGAGGATTGGCCCCACGTATGGCAAAACACGCGAAACAAGAGGATGGACGCATCCAGGAGCATTTTTTATTGCCTGTTACAGAATTAGAAATGTTAATGGCAGCCTCCATCAAGTTGAACAACTAAATCACAGATTCCATCATTTATTTAACCAAATTACCTCTAGAACATCTAGTGCATCAATGCTAATGAAAGGATCCGAAACATGCAAAGCCCACATGTTAAGTATAATGGGAGAAATTACAGGTTCTATGGACAACGCAGATTCATGGCCTACAATGTTACCATGGCATGGAAATAACAAAGTCCAGTCAGACACCTTTTAATAAAAATAATGATAAACATTTTTGCTCGATGCCTATAGAATAAGCCCAACCTGCCTTCACAGCTGCTTGCAGTGTTTCAAGAACAAGATGCATCGTCTCATCAGATGCCTGCAATGTGTAGCACAATTAGAGATATAAGTATTTTATGTGTTGTTACTAGTAGAAATGAAACAAAATGTTATTTTACCTGTTTAAGAAGTTCTGTAAGTGATGAAAACAGAGCCAAGATGTGAGGCTGCGGTATTCCTCTATTTGTATCAGGTAAGAGGTGAGAAAGTGCCTGACATGCACCGACTTTGACTGGTGCAGGCCTATAATTAGAACAAACAGTCATCATCTAAATCTTCCCTTCATATAATCACAAAACTTTTACTATTCTTTCATACTTTCAATTTTACTCTTCATCTTTATTCATTTTTCGCTTTATATATAGAAACTGAAGTCACCTAATATGTTTGCTTACAAGACTTTACTTTTGTCTAATTTTACTTTGCACTTAACTTTCATAAATAAAACTTGGCATCATATTAGTATATCACTATATAGCGTCGCAAGTCGCAACGCGTGGGCAACAAAATCCTTGTATGAATCAAGGGCATTGGGTTATATAGAAATATGATCTTACACATCCATGCCAATTGCCTGGATAGCAGCAAACAAGAGATGATCAATAACACCATGCTTGACCTGTAAAAAGAAAAGCATAAATGTGAATATTATTGTTTTGAAGAAAACTGAAACATGATATATGAATAAGCTAGATAGTTACCACAGATGAAAATTTAGCAATTGATGAAAACATGCGGGCATAGAGAAACGGAAATTCATGTACACCTGCAGAATGAGTAACGATTAGGTAAGATGTTAACTATATGAGAACAATGGCAACGTAATTAATCAGAATTCTACCTGCTGTCATGTCTTCAGTAAAAATTTGCTCCAAGAGATTCCCCAAACTGACACCAGAAGGTCCAGAACCCTGAAAATGAACATACATAAGATACTGTGCTTCTGAAAATGAACGTAATTAATATCATTCGCAATCAATCTATATACTGTTATGCATGTACTACAAGAGAAGTCCTAACCTCAATTTCAAGCAATTGTTCTGACACAGAAGACAAAGCAAAAAGAGTAGCCTCCCTCATCTGGCACAACAAAGTTAAGCAAACATTTAAATGGCATAAATTAGAATATAACTGTACACAAATTACTCAGGCATACCCTCCACCAGTCAGCAGAACCTTTAGCCTTCTCCTGCTGGGACTCATCGAATCTTTGTTTAGCAGCATTTAATATAGCATAAACTCCATCAATTCCACAAGAAATTACAATTTCCTCCAACAATAGAGAACCTGTGGAATAATAGCCATATCAAAACTTGAGTTCACTAGCGACTAGCGCAGAACTGTTACTGATCAAGAAAAGGGATATCAAAGGAGTGAGGCAGATACCAGAAACACGGCAACTGAAACTGTTTTCATCTTCATCAGCAACATACTGATTAGCGTCCAGTGACCAAGCATGGACCTGGACAAAGAAAATCGAACATGTAAGAAAAAGCAAGAACAATCAAGGTAGTTCCTAAAGTATGTCCTCAATATTATACTAAAATTTAAGACATTGTGTAAGTTACCTGTTGTTCCGTTGTCTGCATAAAAGCAATTGAATAGTAGACCAGGTCTTGAATACTATTTCCAAAAGCCTGAAGAGTGAAATTTGGCAGGTGAGTAAACATCAAACTGGGAATTACTTAAATCTTGCTACAAGAAAATTTTCAAAAGATACCTTCACAAACTTTTTACTGCCAACGATTGTAATTAGAAACTCGAACAGCTGAAAAACATAAAAACAGATGGTTAAAAACCGCACATGCAAAGGAAATGAAGGTGTAAATACAGAAGAACTTTTACTTGGATGATGAAGGACTCGAGGCTTGTCTCTGAACCATCAGAATCATATCTTCCCTCATATGCATCTTCAAGTCCTTCAATTGATGATCGTTCATAAACAGCAAGAGATGACACAAATGTTTGCCACAATGGGACCAGAACCTCTGAAAAAAACATTCTTTTATGTCTTAATACCAATTAGCGGAAATGATCAACCACGAGATACACAAGAGAGAAAAACTCACCCATGAACTGACTCTCTGCCAGACTTGGGAAATTCTGAACAAATTGGCTTAAGCACTTTATAGCCTAAAGATGAGTATGAAATGGAAGTTATTGCACGTTCCATTACAAATATGCAAAAGGTAAATATCTTTGGACAAAAAAGAATACCTCCATTTTGATACTCCAATCGTCTGGATCTTCAGATTGTACAGGACTCTTAAGGATGGAGGAGATTTCAACCATCCAAACTTTCACTAATGGTAACATCAAGGCACTTGTTTCTGTCTAAGTACCAATTATTCAACGTAGGCATTCAATTCTTTTCATCAAAAATAGCAGATAAAAGATCAGTTTGACCACCAAAAATTGTAAGGACAAAGAAGGTACCTTGTACACGCCACTCATAACCCCCAGCATAGATGTACAAGAGTAGACTATCGAAAGAGCCTTTGTGCGCAAAGTTTTGTCGTATATCTGCCATCAATATGCCAAAATTTAATAAACACTTGACCATATCTATTAAAGGAAAGGATCTTCTACAGGAACCATTGATGTACAATATGCATGTGTGATTCATATTTTTTTCCTACTTTACTTGTACAGGAAATAGCGTATAACATGAAATTAGAGTTGACCTGGGGTGCTGAAACAATGGCCTGCAAGCACGGGAACAAGACTGGAATTATTCTAGGCACCAGCTTATCATCCATGTCCGTGGAGAGAAGAGCTAAACATCTAAGAGCCCCATTCACTGGAAATTTTAAGAATTGATACTGAATACATCAGCCATGAAATGACAAGATATATACTTAGAAGACACTTTCAAAACAGTGAAAATAACAAAGTGAAATGACATAAACACTGCAAACGCGAGAATGATGTAAGAAAATCAACTTTCTCCATAAACAAGGTTATGAGATAAGTACCTGCATTTGTATTACTTTGATCATTGATTAACTTAATCAAGAATGTGAGTAAGTCAGGCCATTCCTCTGGCCAATCATGATGTGCGACTGATGCTACGGCCATACTAATGGCTGTACAAATCTTTCTATGAGGATCGTCCAGTGAGAGTAACAGAAGACCCCGGATAACTGCCTGAGAATGCAAATAACATAGTTAGAAATGTTGGATACATTCAACTCAACAATGATAACAATAAAACTTGGCAAAAAGGAAATAAGAGTGACCTTTTCCTCATTTGCAACAACCGGATGTTCGAAACCTTCTTCATCCTCCTGCCAATGCTTCTTAATAAACTGTTTTAAAAGAACCGCAGCTAAGTAGAAAGTAGGTCAAGTCTCACAAGGGTACAATGTGTAACATGAAATGAATAATGTGAAACCAAACTCTTAAAACTGATGCAGTAGAACAAAGGAATTGGACAATTTTCTACGGTGGTAAAAGGATATTTGGCGAGATCCTAGAGGAAGATCCCTGTTAGCAGCAATCTTGGATAAAGCACTTCCAAAACCTTTAAACATTTGCAACAACAATCATTGTCAATACAGAGTAAAAGAAGAAACTAAAACATTTGCATAGTGACATGTGACTCCAATCCGCAAGCCCTCACGTAACAAGTTAATGCTTTTTAATCAAACTCGATATTACATTCTCTTCTACTAGCACCTTGTTTCTTTCTGATTATAGTTCTGAAATGTAGTTGTTTCGTAATTTTATGTATTTATGATAACCGATAACCATATCATATTAAAAGAGTAGAAGTTCGTTTAAGAAACAACATTTCTTGAATAGAAAATCGAAATTATTTACAGTTTGGTGACAGAAACCTATCTTTTTTACTGGTGATTCCCATTTATAGTCGTCTATCGATAATTTTTAAACACGTGTATTGTGAGAGTAGATGTTGGCCAAAAATTGAACTATGTGGCACAAGACATGATATCCTTTAATTGACCCCAACACGATTTCCAGATGACACAATCAGCTATAGAAAGCAAAGAAGTTTAATCATAAAAGTGACAAGTTTCCTATGCGACACAAATGTGTTTGCTCATGATGTACCACTGTGAAAAGTTATGGCCGGCCAATGGAGCCGCATATACGCTTAGATTTTCCTATCTAACCCCTTTGAGCCCCTCCGTCTCTCTACCTTTCCATATCATAAATGAAAATTCTCTAGTCATTTCAACAACTATCAACTAATATCTCAATCAGTAAACAAACATATTCATGGTTTCATGTTTTGAGCTAAAACACAAAACCATTTTGACCATCCACCAATAAGGGGATGTTTGTTTCGGCTTATATGTGAAGTTACTAACTTATTTGATTTCGGATTATATTTCGTAAGCCCCAATTTTCCGGCTTATTTTGACACAAACGGGCTTATATAAGTTTATTACAATATGAGAAACTTATATTATCCCATAAGTAACAACATAAGCCGGAGAATTGGGGCTTATGAAATATAAGCCGAAATCAAATAAACTCATTAGCTCACATATAGGGGGTGTTTGTTATGGCTGATGAAACATAAGCCCATTTCGGCTTATATTTCATAAGCCTCAATTTTGTGGCTTATTTTGAGACTTATGGGCTTATATAAGTTTATTATATCACGATTGAGTCTTATGAAATATAAGCCGAAAATAAGCCAGATTTCGGCTTATATTTCATAAACCCCAATTTTTGTGGCTTATACTTATATAATCCCATAAATCTCAAAATAATTGGGGCTCATGAAATACAAGCCGAAATGGGCTTATGTTATGTAAGCCAAAACAAAAAGCCCGTAACAATAAAACCTAACACCGCCTACTCGAATCCTAACAGGTTTTTATCCTCCACCTCATTTTAAAGCATCATATCTTCCATTTCCATCATATAAGCCCTTGCTCCTACCCCGTAAACCCCCTAGTCAATCATCAACAACTTTCGCTTACTTTAGTCGCGAAAACACCTCTCTTAACAATCAATCTCACCGCTCTTAATATCGACTATTTAAAAAAAAACTAAATTTCGCTACTTAATAACTAACTTATCGTATTAACCTGAAGCAAAAAAACACTATAAAAAATAAAAGAATTAGCATAAGTAATGAAAAGAAACCGGGTTGAAGAGAAGCTTGATTTAGGGAAGCTTCAGCGAAAGATCGAGCTTGTTGATTAGTATCAAGCGTTGCGTTTAAGGAGCTTATCAGCCACTGCTGATCCTGATCCATTATTTCTTTTCAACTGTGTGTGTGTGTGTGTGTGTGTGTTTGACTGTGTGCGTATGTTTCCCGCTCAATTTGGGGGAAAGTGGAAGGTATATATGCCCACTGAGTGAGTGGTCTGAATTTATTAGGGTTTTTAACTAGAACGGACCTACTGTTTTCTTTATTCGCTCGGGTCGGGTTGTAACCTTTGGTTAGCTTAGATAATTACAGATGGGCTGGGCCCCTCTAATTATGTAATGGGTTGTTATAATAAAAAAAACTAGACGATTATCTGGATACAGCCGCTCAAATTCCTTAACAATAAATAATTAACGGCTGTTGTTAAATGTCTCGAAAAAAACAATTAGCCAATTACCTTATTCAACTTTATTCGATTTTATTCGACTCGTTCGACTAATTCAACTCATTCGACTTGCACAATATCTTGACACATGACAAATTATTTAATTTTTAAATTATACATATAGGACCCGTAAGTACAAACAAGTACACTTCGTGTAAATGTACTTGTTATTCGATCAATGTCACATCGATTATGCGACTTATACTTTTTGAATTAAATAATTAATTTGTAATAATATTCTCCATTATTCGACTTTAACTCAAAATTATTCGAATCGTACTTTTTAAAAATAAAAAAAGCGCAACCCGAGAAAATATGCTAATTTATTCGACTTGTACTATCAACTTATTCGACTTTTACTTTAATTAAATAATTATAAAAATATTTTGCATCCCCTTGTTTGTATCATCGATATGGCATCCCCAGTTTAGGGTCTTTGGCATCCCCCCCCCCCCCCCCCCCTCGTTTCTTCCACCTATGAAATATAGATGAACGAAACAATTAGAGCTCATGCGTTAAACAGTAAATTGGTTTAAGTCGAGTGCACAACATTGGATCTGGGTAATTGCGTTTCACTTAAGATTGGCAAGAACCAGATTGCGGATCTTTGAGTTAGGGTTCATCCGGTAAAACCAATCGATTAACTTAGCAATGTGAATTGGATGTGTAAGTTATAAACTTGTCATTATTGTATATAATTTTGGTAATTAAACATGGTTTTTTATTTTAATTTTGTTGGCCGTCTATAACATTTTTGAAATGCGTTTGGTTGATATTTTGAGTTTAATTTTTTTTTTTTATGAGTACTTGTTAGTATATTAGTTGTAGTTAGGGTACATTAATTGTGTAAAAATAGTTAGGCAAAATTAATTACACATCCTGCAAAATTAGCAGTTTGTAAGTGGTTGAGTTAAATGAAAATCTTTGGATTTGATCTTATGCAGGAGTGATATGAATGTTTTGAATGTTGTAAACAGTTGAATATTTTTTCTAACAAAACTATTATCATAAATTGTGACATGGTATGAGAATATATTAATTTTAAACAAAACTCTTATCATAAATTGACCTGGTTAGTTGTTGTTTATAATGAATGTAACCACGCTTACTTTATCTTATTGTTTATGAAAAATGTAAGTTCGATTAGAGCAGTTTAGTTTGTTTTATTGTTTATAAAAGCTGTAAGTTCGATTAGAGCAGTTTAGGTATAGCACTATTATTAATCAAATTCATGTTGTCACTCTCATTTCTAGCTTGCACTACCATTTCTTCTTTGTAAGTAAGTTGCTATTTGTGCCCATGTATTGTTCATGACAATCATACTAAACAACTGCAATGTCAAATAACTCTTGTTTCAATTAGGGTAAGTGTATGATCAGGGCAACTATTTGTGCCCATCTTAAGTAAGTGTTTCACTGATAATAGTTAGTATTGTCTGAATTATGTATAACAAGTCACATAACTTAGTCATCATGACGTAAGTGTAGGTGTATAGGGAATTTAATAAGTCGAATAAGGTCAATGTATAATTCAACATGTTGCATAATTGAGATACTTGACAAGATCCAACTGTTTCAACTAAACATGCAGGTAAGTGAATGCTTGATCAGAGGTTAGGATTAAAATAGGTTGCTATTAAGAGCTATTAAACTAGTTGCATAAGGTTTTTTAGAGGACAAAATCATTTGATGAGTGGCATAACCCTTGTAATATTACTTTGTAACCTTTTAACTCTATAAATTTGTGAAAATCTTGTAAACTATCCATCAACCAAACCCAACTAAGTAAGCTAATAATAAACCACGCCATGAAAACTTTACTGATTCCACAGATAACACTAGTGAGCAAATGGAGCAGCTGGCCTCAATTGTCTCAAGTAACTCGGTCACTCAAAACACTGTCGATACCCCAGTTCGCCAAGCCTCTAGCTCCAACTCTGTTTCTCATCAAGTGTTGAACTTAGTACAACCTAGGACCACAGTCCCTCCCAATCACCGAACTACTCACCTAGCAGATTTAGCACACTCAGCCAACACTAACAACCGTAAGGACATGATGCTTGCACTGTTTGAAAGGGAAAATGCTAGAGATTTTGCCATCATTAGGGATATGCATAATATCGCTGACAAATGTAATTGCCAAGTTCGTGAGAGGGTTGAAATAATAGTTGAACTAGAGCAGTTATATGGTAGTGTGGTTGCTATTTAGAGTGCAAAGATTCTTAGCGAGATAAACAAAGCTGATTTGGCAAAAGTTAGAGTTTTCATGACTGCTATTAGTCAAGCCCAGATTAAGATACTCAAGAAGATCACCCACGTTGCTAACATGAGTTCTAAGTAGCTTGATTGTCCTCTTGGGGTTGGTTATGTTATCTGTTTGTTCTCTTATGTCATGTTGGTAGTATGTGTCGTAAGGTGTTTCCTTGTATGAATAAAACCGACGCTTGAACAGTTGTTTCAAGTGTCATGTTTCATGTGTCAAGTATCTTATGTTTTGTGTCTTCTGTTATGTATGGTTGAACACCATGTTGTCTTGTAATGTCACCGTGTTTAATGAATGAAATAGTTCTGTTTAATTACGTGTTTGTGGAAATTCTTAACTTTCAATTGTAGTCTTTCAATTCCAGTAAAATGCAAATGTTATTAAAACCCAAGATATTAACAATTTTCCTACCTTTGACTAGGAATATGAAGCTAAAGATCAAGTTATATTATTTTCAGAGGTAAATGTTTATACTTAACATAATACTATTTTTTCGGACAATTTAACCGTTGTGTAGGAAGCCAAGCATGTTGTTGATCAAAGGCCTAGTTTAAACGAGTACGGAAGCATATGGTGGTCTACAAGTTACACCTTTTTGAAGGCGTACATTCCGAAAAGAAGGATAAGTCAACTAGATGAATACGAGGTCTACCTACAAAAAGTTGCAGTTGGGCGAAAGCGTAATAGGTTTTGTAGTTAAGTTACATCAGGCGAAGATAATATTCATAGAAGTAACGTAAGTATATTGAAATATAGTATTATAAAAGCGTTAAATTATCGTATCTTTCAATTAGAGACCATCATTCAGTATTATCTACCCTATGGTTAGAGTGTTACATAATATATTTTAAACTAGCCGTTAATGATTTATAGTTAATATGAATAGGTCATTGCGGTTAAAAAATTTGGAGAAACACTTTCCTATTTAGAGATTAAAGATGAAGAATTTAATCTAAGTACTGAATGTGCCCATCAGTTACGGGAACAATTCATATAAGTTGTTAAACTGTGCACACCTTGCATTAGTGACGCTAATGAGTTTGAGGTAACCGCACACGCAACGTGTATGTTAACTTTGATTTGGTTGTAACTGTCCAGGTATTGAATAATTAATAAATACAAGATTTAGCTGTTGAACAAGAATTTTTGGCAAACCTGAAACGTCAGAAAATGTTACTAATTGGAGAAGAGGAAAGGATTAAAGAAGCTACAAAACTAGAAGCTGTTGAAGAAAAGATATTACATCGAATGTCAGAGCATGAGATTGAGAAAGAAAAACGTAGGAAAATAGAACTTAAGAAATGATATTTTGCACTAACAAAGACCAATCACTTTAAACTGGTCATGTCTCGTGTTCAACCTCATAAAAGGAGTATGTGTACTAGTGCACCAAGTACAAGCTTGTTACAGGATTGTAGTCAGTTTAGCGGCCCTAAGTTTAATATGAAACAAGATGTTGTCAGTTGCATAGAAGAAGACATGAGTGAATATCTCCAAAATGTTAGTGAATGGGTGGAGGTATGATTGTTTAGCTTTGTTTATTTACAGCCAATTACAAAACATTTTTGGGATTGTAATTTCTTGTATATATATTTTGGTAATAGGACCTTCGTAGGAAGAGTAAAGAAATTGATCGAGTATGGTTGAGTCCTCAAATGGATGAGTATCTTGGTAAAGTTGGTCGTCTACGTTCTAAGTTACCATGGTGTATTTAACGAACTACTGATCGGGACTTTTGGGAAGTGTTAGTTTGCTTAGATGCTGGTAGGAAAGGTTGGCTTACCGATGATGTAAGTTTAATGTTTATAATGTAGCGTATATTACAATATCCGTATATTGTTAATTTTTAATGTATTCGATGTTTTACGTTTCAACACATTGATTTATGGGTGGATTGTATGTGGCACGTTCGTCCCAAAAAAGGACGTTGGGCCATGGTCACAAGTAATATCCGTATATTGTTAATTTTTAATGTATTCGTTGTTTTACGTTTCAGCACATTGATTTATGGGTGGATTGTATGTGGCACGTTCGTCCCAAAAAAGGACGTTGGGCCATGGTCACAAGTTACTTTGTGCAACTGCTATTACAGAATACTATGCCTGTGTGGTTTGTTGACGGAACCCGATACAAAGTTACTTGGGCAGATGTCGACGAGGTAAACATATTTATTCGTTATCAATAAATGTTGTCCTTGAACTAAATTTCTGTTATAAAGAATATTATATGTCTACTAGGATTTTATTCCAGTTAATGACACGGATAAGCACTGGTGTCTCGCTCATTTTCACTTGAGGACAGGGCTAGTTACATTCTACGATAGCGGGTACAGCTATGAGGTTGAATGTCGGGATTGGTACATCAAACTTCAAAAATGCTTACAAGTAAGTTGTTTTCTTTATCGCATATGATCATGTTACATGATTAATTTGTTTCAGTTTATACTTTTTTATATAAAGTTTTAATATTAAATTACTCATTAAATTTAAAACTATTACACTAGTACACCCATTTGGTTCAAATAAAAGTGAAAATGTATTTTATTTTGTTGGATATTAATGCATACCATCCACTAGCATTCAAAACTACGGTTAATTGTAAGTGTTGTTAAGTTAAAGGTATAAAAGTATGTGTCTTTTTATCTATTAATAAGTAACCATTGTTTGTGTAGTTTATACAAATCACATACTCTTACCTTTGATCTTAAAATTTTTGACAACATCCATCTTGAACTCCAAAATGAAATTTTGCGTAAACTTCCTGTTTATGCATTGCTTCGTTTTAGAGAGGTTTGTAAAGGCTGGAAAGAAATAGTTGATAGTCATAAGTTTTTTGAATCTTACGGGGCTAGTTAACACAAACTTCTACCTTCTTAGTTACCTATGACCAAGGTTTTGTAGGTTCAAAATATGTTTGTTTTATCAAGCACCCATCCTTTTTAACTCGACGTCCACACATGCCACCAGCCCTTCCTGATTTAAACCTTGAGTGTAGGCCAATAGGAAACTCCCATGGTGTGTGATGTTTTTCATCGCCATATATGGCAACTTTTTGGAACCATCTATTCGTAAATCTGTTGGTATTTTTATTCCATACTCAATTGATAGTGCCAGTTTTGAAAACAATGTCTTTGGTTTTGGGGTTCATCCACATGACCTTGTCCCGACCCTAGTTAAGGTTGCTTACCTAAAATCAGGGTCTGGAGAGTGGATTGTTCTGTTGTTTAACCTTGGCGTTAAACAATAGAAACTTATCCCTACCCCTAATCTACCAAGCAATAAACTCCGTATCAACCGATCTACTCAAACAATCATTAACGGTGTTATTTACTAGGTGGCTTCGAAGCGAGTTATATGTCCATATGGTGTGTCATATAAAGACTACATGATAATGTCGTTTGATATGGTTAGTGAATTGTTTACACTTATAAACATTCCCAACGCTCTAAGAAAAATGCTTCCAATTCCCTTTTATATTTCAAAGATTGGGGCCTCTGTTGTTTTATATGGAAATCATTTCGGTGTTGTACATTTTTCGTTCACTGCTTGGCTAATTGAGATCAGTGATAGTACTTTAAGGTCTTTTCGCCGAATTTGCAACATCGACACTCATGACCCTTTAAAACTATTGGGTTTTACAAGCAATGAAAGTCCAGTTATTAAAGTTTGTAGGTCATACCATATGGCACACACACTCCATACTTTCAATGAAACTTCACAACAATTGCGTCAGTTAGGAATTGAGGGAGAAAGTGGATCATTTTACATGGGTTTGTATCATGAGTCTCTTGTTATGGCTAACGAGACAGATTGCTACATATATTAGAATAAGTTTGTCTTTTCAATGAAATAAATGTTGTCTATGTTTACTTAATGTACTACTTCATGTATGCTTTAATGTTTTATTTTAATGAATGTTGTTTTTAGGTGTGCTTTAAATTTTTTGTTAATCATTATCTATATATACATTTTACGCCAGGTTACGTTGCCTGAGGTGTTGCAGTTGTGCAATGCTTCTGAGACAAAAGGAATTGACCAAACATCATACAAGATAACATTTACTTTTGGCAATGGAACTCCTCAACAAGGTTGTGTATTTGATGATTATGGTGTATGTATATTTTCATACACACTTTCCCACATATTATCTTTGAGGGTGGATGATCCGATTCAAACAGCACTTGTTTATAGAGAAAGAATGACAGAGTTTTATTATTATCATAATGTTGTTCAATTATGTTGGAAACTAGATTTGTTGTATTTACGAACAGATAATTAAGTAGACAAGATATTTATGGATGAACACCATTAAACAATGTAGTGTATCCAAGTTGTATATTTTTTCAAGATGATTTGAGTTTTCAGCTAATATTTTTGACACGGTGGGTGTTTTTGTTTCCTTCTAATGTTGTGTATTTATTTGGTAACGTATACATAACAGAGAATACATAACACAGAGTATGGTAAATGTTAGCCGTATTTAAAGTTGTGATACCCCAAATCCGAGGTTATTATTTAATCCTATTTTACGAATATTTTTAAATTTTTTGAGGAATTTAAATGCTATTATGTTTGACGTTTTAAGTTGAAACCGACGTTTGAAGCTTTATTTTACGTTTTGAAGATTAAAGAGAACCACTAGTGATCTCGATACCGACGGATGTCCAAAGTTTTTCGTTTTACTATTGATCTTTTTGATATTTTAGATTTTTGAATTTTTCGTTTTAATTACGTATTAAGTCGAGTCAGAACCATACTATTACTTTTCATGTGCGTTTAAACCTTTGAAAAAGTATTTTTACGAAGCCGGGACAAAACCCGACTCCCGCCAATTTTCAAAAACCGACTAGTAACTTGTTTCCCGCTCTTTAAATCTTATTTGTTACTAAGGCCAAAAGAAAACCCAAATTACAAAATCTACCATTCCCTTTCATACTTAAACAAATCACACACACACACACACACACACTCATTTTACACTTAAAAAAATTTCAAATCTCTCTCTCTCTCTTTCTCTCTTTGAACCTTCAGCCACACCACCACCCAAATCCACCCACACCATTTTTAAAACTTGAGTTTGGAAGAAAAAAATCAAAGATCCATCTCCATTTTTATCTTGTGAGTGTTTTAACACCATAAAATCAAACATGCATCCATTTAATTTTCCCATTTTTTTATAAAAAGTTATATTTGATCTAATTAATTGATTACATGTTATTGTTTTGATGTATGATCTTATACAAGTGATTAATTAAGCAAGGAAAAAGGTTTTTCTTGGTGATTTTTGCCCCAAAACCCACGACCAAACCTAGGGTTTGGTAATCTTGATGATTTTGATTCATCTAGCAATTAGTATGGTTCTACACTCATGTTAATATTATTTTAAATATATTTAATTGAATTGCATGTGTGGTTTTGATTTTGAGTTATGAAGAAGGATGAACATAAAAGTGAATTTAGGATTCGAATTATATTTCATAAGCCCCAAATTTGTGGCTTATCATGACACTTATGGGCTTATATAAGTTTATTATATCATGATAAACTTATATGAGCCCATAAGTCTCAAAATAAGCCAAAAAATCGAGGCTTATGAAATATAGGCTGAAAATAAGCCAGATGTCGGCTTATATTTCATAAACCCTAATTTTTATGGCTTATCTTGAGTAAGGCCTTATATAAGTTTATTATGAATAATAAACTTAGATAAGCCACAAAATTGGGGCTTATGAAATATAATTCAAAATAAGCTTACGTTATAAACACCGAAACAAACACCCTTATAAGCCAAAACTAAAACCCCCGTAACAATAAAACCTAGCACCCCTACTCGAATCCTAACAACTTTTTATCCTCCACCCCATTTTAAAGCATCATATCTTCCATTCCCATCATATAAGCCCTTGCTCCTACCCCCTAGTCAATCATCAACAAATTTCGCTTACTTTAGTCACGAAAACACCTCTCTTTACAATCAATCTCACCGCGCTTATCGACTATTAAAAAAACTGTCACCAACACTTAAACAGTTACATATCTAAAAACTGCTACTTTTTTTTACTAACTTATTCATATTTATCTGAACAAAAAAAACAGTAAAAGTAAATAAAAGAATTAGTATAAGTAATGAAAATAAACCGGGTTGAAGAGAATCTTGATTCAGGGAAGCTTCAACGAAAGATCGAGCTTGTTGATTGGTATAAAGCGTTGCATTTAAGGAGCTTATCAGCCACTGTTGATCCTGATCAATTTCAACTGTGTGTTTGACTATGTGCGTATGTTTCACGCTCAAGTTAGGGGATAGTGGAAGGTATTTATGCCCGCTTAGTGAGTGGTCTCAATTTATTAAGGTTTTTAGGTGGAACGGACCTACTGTTTTGTTCCTTCGGTCGGGTCAGGTATACTAGTTTAGATAATTACATATGGGTCCCTCTAGTTATGTAATGGGTGTTGTAATAGAAACTAAATGAGTCTATTTATATAGTGACTTAAATTCTTTAATAACATATCCTTAATTATATGTTATATTGTGGTAAGTGTTTCGTATAACTTTAAAAATAGAACATGAAAAATTCAAAATGTAATTACAAACGATTGTAGCATGCAACAATTCAACTCAAGCAAAAATTATTAGCATGTATGAAATATTTACACGAAACACTAGGTGAGTTGCTGAAATTTCTCTAAATTTTAACAATCAACATTCAAATAGTGAGAAATATAAAAATATTGAACCAATCATGGACGAGTTATTGAAAATTCTCTAAATTTTAACTACTACATGTAACATCTTTGGTATCATTTTTAGTTATCAAAGAAGTTGTATGTTCAGTGTTCTTAGATCTAGTTCGTTTGATTGATGCATATAGTTGATTATAATGTTGTTTAAAAGTCTCATTTTTCTTTTGTAATATTGTCATGTGTTTAATTTGATGTTCGTTGTTTCAATAACATCAATATCCTGTTTAATCTTGACTTTATTATTTGATTCATTAAAATATTAATCTTGTTGCCCCAAGTTTAAAGCATTGTTTTGATATTTAACTTCAAGATTAATAAAATGATATTTTATTTTTGAAAAATAATTTTGAAGTTGTGCAATGATCTTTTTAAGAGAAATATTCTCAGATTCAAGAGATTGGTTTCAGTTAATGAAGTAGTCGTGTGGCATTTATCAGGATATTTTATAGCATTATGGTCAATCTCTACCTCTTTATGACTCAAGTCATAACTATGTGTAGAATGCTCAATATATTGTTGTTCAACGGCAGATACATCATATTGTTGACTCAAGTAAAAAATTTGCATATCAGCCAAAACAAAACACAAAAACAAAACTCATCTTTCTGTAAAAACACGAACACCATCATCATAAACTTATTTCTCCACCAATCATAAGGCGATTCCATATATTTTATTTGTGCAAATCAATCACTGTAAGTATATCTGTCTATTTTACTCTCTCATATCATCACATTATCCCAATTATGAGTCTAGGGTTATTTTTAATTGCATAAAATTGAATTTGGGGATTCACTTAGGTTAGTGAAATTAGCCATTGCATTTGCTTAATTACAACATAAAACACTTTGTATGCATAAACCCATAAAAAATTACTAGAAATTGCTAGGAATACCCAAGAAAAGTTTTCAAAAAACATTCTCACTAATTAGGTCATGCTAAATCCATTTTTCAAAGATTGTAAACGACAAACATCCCAAAACGAGTTTTATCATGGCATATAAGTCTCATGAACGCTAAAGGAATTGCATAACCAATATGCATTTTCGAGTACGTTCATTTGAAGCTAAAGTGAAAATAAAGGAGCGTTTGGGTTATCTCAAAATTGTGCATTTTATATACTTTCAAAATTTGATTATGAGTCCAGATACCGCACCTCCACATATGTTGCATATAGGCACACACTAGGCACGAGATTGCTTGAAATTCAAAGAATTGGACTAACTTGATAAAGTTTTGCCTTAGGACAAAAATGCCTCCCGCATGGACCTACGACCACAAAGATATCGCTAGTTATATCCCTAAGTTTCACAAGTCAAAACATCCCACCTCTAGTAAAAAAGAAGTATGTAGAGAATTAGAAAACCGCACTTACCGTGAGTTTCTCCTTGTCCATCACTCCTTCACGGATAACACTGATATTCTTAAAGTCTTGGTAAAATCAACTTTGATTGCCTATTGGACATAGATGAACAAATTTGTCTTGAATTTGTTCTAGAATTCTACATGTCCGTAAAGGTAACTTTTGATGAAAGCCACGTCCTCTTTGTAAACTTTAGAGCAAATGGGATCAATTACTCATATTCATTAGACCAGTTTGCTAGCACTCTTAGGATCCCAAACCAAGGAGCGTGCTTTTACTCCGACCTTCATTCTCTTACCGCCCTTGAAAACACTAACATACCTAATGATGCTTAACATAGGTATAACACTAGATTAGATGACAAGGATTTAGTGAAATCTACTCTCTTTAAATGCCGCGTTGATGACACTCGCCTTTCCAACACAAGGAAAATCATTCAAAAGGACCCATACGGTATGGAAGCTAAAGAGCTTAAAAATAAATATGAGAAATGGGAAAGGATTTTGAGATGCAATGTTATGTGTTTGGTAGGAAATAAAGACCACATCAACGCATGTGAAAGTTACATGCTATATTGTCTTGAAACTGAAAAACCCTTTAATCTTGCTTACTATATTGCAAATTGGATGTCTCATATCCGAAGTCTACCCACTTTCGTTCTTCCATATGGTATGTTGCTCACTCGCCTCTACCACTTGATAGCACCTATCCCTTCAATCCCTAGTGGACGTCAAGAAATGTATCACCTTGTTGACCGTGTTATGACTTCAATTAGTGATCAAAGGGTAACAAGACCTTTAGCAACCCAATCTAGAGTTAAAGAAAAAGACCACAACAACCGGCTAGTTCCTCATCCTCGGGTAGTGAAAATGACGGTCTACCTAGATCTAGGCTTCCCCCTTTAGACTATCTAAATAGATTACCCAAAATCCTTAATGCCTACGCTGAGTTCAAACAACCCAAAGGGATGTTCGAGTGTCTCAGAAGATTTCTCACCAAGACGGATAAAAAGAAAGGGAAGTGAAGATTGGTAGCACGAATGGGTACTCATGGAATTTTGTTTCTCAAAGTTCAAAACAATGGTGTTATGTAAAACACTCAAACACTTATGTGCGTGTTTATTTTCTTGTCACGCTAATTTTTTTCAGTGATTGATGCTAGGATACTCATAATGTTTTGCATGTTACGTGGATTATTGGTCATGTTTGGCAAATCACAAATTGAAACGCAAAAAGGTACATTTTCTTACCCTCGGGAGTAAACTTACAGTCAAAACCTTGTGAAACATTGTCCCTCACAATTACCAGCCCTAAAAACACCATGTCATGAGTCAAAATTGCCTCATTTTTTAAAACTTCAAAATTCTGGTCACAGACAGGTACGGAACCCGTTAGACCCTTTCCCAAGGGGTCCACCCGGTCCGTGCATTTCCTTCCAAAATAATTTTTCAAAAACTTACCTGTTTTCTAGCGGACCCCGTCGGACCCTTCCCCAAAGGGTCCGTTCGGTTCCGTGTTACCTGCAGAAACATGCAAAAACTCATCATTGCTTCCCATTATTTTTCCTAATATCTAAACATTCTTCCTTCATTCATTTGTATTTAAATTTTCTACTCCACATTTAATCACCTACACATCTTTTCTTCCATCCAATCCATAATCATCTCATTCAATACTTGACTTTTCCAAACACCCCTATTTAAACAAGTCCAACCTTCATCCTCATCACTAAACCTTCTTCCTTCACTAACAATACAATCTCATCCTCTCTATCACCATTATTACCATGACTAAGAGCAACTCTCCACTCATAAAATCCAAAACTACCATCCTGTTACGTGTCAAACCATGTTGTATCACTACTCAAACCTCCTCACCGCCATCACCAACAAACCTATCCACTATTACCTCACCTCAAAGGATTGAAATTCCTCAAAATCCAGGAACACTTCTTCATCAACCTAGATCTCCCATCACACCTCATCCAACAAAAACACCTATTGCCACAACTCCACCACCCGCACCAACTCACACACCTTCTATTATTTCCACCATACCAAGGAGCAAAAACCTTCGCCCAATAGAACTCTTTTCTACACCTCCATAATCACCAAACCTATTTTTGGAAGACATGAGGATGTCCCTCCAATATCTCCTGCACCAACTCTTTCACAACCACCCACTTTTAACTACACACCTTACTCACCGGATCTCCAACCAATGAATGAACTTTCCTTGCCATCAGAAGACTCACCCTACATTCCCTCCTTTATGGGAATCAACACATCCCCTTGGTTTGAATCCACTCATGTTAAACCATCTATTCCCAACACCCACTCTCCTTGCTCACCCACAAGTGTGCTTTCGCCCCCTCAAAAAAGTCAAGCACGAATAGATGAATTAGATCATTTATATGCCTTTAATGACATGATCAATATGCATCTCCATGAGGCTGAACATCTCTGGGATATCACAAATCCTCATCATTTAAAACCCATCAAAACCTCCATTCTTCAAACACACCTCATACATGCGACCATTGTCGCTTTACACAAACTACCATCATGGAATTCTGTGATAAAATGCGGTTTGTTCTCAACAACATTCTCCAAAGTGTCAATGCACTTTTACACCCACCTTCTCAATAAAACTTCCAGCACTCGTGCGTACAACCTAGTTTTCTTCTCTGTTTTTTTTTTCTATCCCTAGTATCCACAGACCCCGACGGACCCTTTCCCCTTTGGGTCCGTCACCCCAATAGAGGTCCGTGTATCTGACTGTCTCTCATCTTAATTTTTATCTTTAATTTTTGTAACTCCTTTATTTACCCAAAATGTTTCACATGCTTGTAAGCTGTAATTTTCTTTTTGGGACAAGATGAATGAACCCTAGTTATTTAATTTGTGACTTGACCAGATATAATATATGTGTGTGCTTATGATGTATGAATTATGTCTCGACCTTTCTCGAGAACACTAACCCATTATTTTTAGGATTTATCAACATCTACACATGAAACAAGGGGGAGAATTGCTTACAATATATTTACCTTCTCATCTAATCATGTGTAAAATTCAAAGTTTATTATTGGGCTCATAAATGGGCTTATTCATGTACATTTACCAAAAAAAATGTATATGACTAACTTTTTCTTGCAGGGTTTTCAAAATCTATGGACCCTCGGTTCTCCAAATTAGGGGGAGAATGAACCGAGAGGGAGTCATGGAAATATACTTTGTGATCTATGTTGCTCATATTAACATAACACAATATCTATGTCAAACTATTGTTTCACGTCATCGCATTCCCTTTTTATTTCGACAAAAAATGGGGAGAAGAGAAATATAAGTCCATATTTCTAAACGTAACTTATATGTTGATGTAACTTCTAACTAAAAATAAGTTAATGTTTTGTCTTCAACAAAAAGGGAAGATTGTAAATGCAAACATCGTACTAAAACGATATTTACGTTCTAATCATGCCTAACGTTTTGTTAAACACAAAACATCAAACATATTTTTATATTAGAAATTATAAGCATCATATAAGTTTCTTAAACTATAAACTTATACAAAAATGTTTTTACAAAAATAACACAACTTGTATAAACATAAAAATGATAAGTATAAATTGTCTCCACAACGTCAAAGTTGACTTTTAATGTCATAATGTATAAGTCAAACTAGAAAGATTCTGATGATTGCTTGAAGTCTTGGACAAACATTTATGAGGCAACAAAAGTCAGACCTCCCGGACCCCGGTGGACCCAAAGGTGAAAAGTCCGACGGGTTCCGTAGGGTCTGGCAGATTGCTTACAAATTAAGCCTTTGTCCAAGCTTCTAACTCACCTCTTTCTCTCCAAACTTATCTCTAATCTTAGTATATATCTAACATTTTAATCTACCTTGTCTATCTTCTTCTTGCTTGTGATTAGATCCTTATTCAACTAAAGATCGGTCACGAGAAAACCTCTAGTCTAAGCTTTGATCCTTCAAGGCTTCACATTGCGTGAAAGTGTTAAGTGTTACCTACACTATCACTATTGTTGTACCCATTCATTTATCTACTTGTATAAAGTGTAGTTGGTGTTATAACCACAAGTGTAGAATGTAAAAGGCGTTGTTGTGCCTTTAGATCAAGACATCTTAAACTTTGATGTCATTAAAAATTATAAGTTTGTAAGTGAAGGTTTATCCACCGGTGTAAAGGAGTTTCGATTGCTAGTGAAGTAGAACTCTCGAGTGGATACTCGAGGAGTGGAAGTAGGGGCGAGATAAGTGAGATATTGCTAGGCCGAACCACTATACATCATCGTGCATTGTGGCTTGTTTATTTATGTTCTCAAGTCATTTGTATTACCAAATCACACATCGTCTATATCTATTTCCAATCACGAAAAAGTGTCTAAATAACTTAAACTAATCGGTAAAAACTATTCAACCCCCTTCTAGTTTTCTACACGTTGTAATAAGTTATAGGATAGTCGGGAATCACGAGATTGACTTTATGCTTACACATGCTACGTTTGAGGACCTAAAGCCCAAAAGCTAAGCCCGACCCATCTACCAAAGTCCATACGCCACTTATTGGCTAAGGGTATAAATATTATCATCCTATCATGTTAGGAGGATGTTGGTTCATTGTTTCTCATTCTCTCTTAATCTAATATGCACATAGTTCCAACCATTCTCTCCTCCTTCTCTCTCTAAACTTCTTTCTCTTCTCCATATCTTTTCTAACTTATTTCTATTATAAAACCATGGTAAAGTGAAGATAAGATAGGACAACACACTTAGATGATCTTTATTAATTACTACTTGAAGGTTATTATTAAGATGATTGACTATTGCTTATTTGATGTTGGAGTTGATTTTCACTGGTCTGTATTTTGTCATATCTTAAAGTCGTGTTTGTTGATGAGCAATGAATTTACAGATAACTTGCTTGTGCAACATTGTTGGTGACAAAGATTTACAAGATCTAGGAATGTGTGATATTTCTTATGGTACTATATGCTCACATTCTCTATCAATTGAATGAGTTACTTACTGTGCTCGGTGTCTCGTTTCATATGTAAATGACGATTTTGTAAGAAGACGTCTCTACTTATACTCTTAATTAATATGTATTAGTTCGACGTCGCATGGATAGTGCAAGACATAAGACATAAGCTTGGGAGATTCCATTTCTTCAACAAATTGGTTATATTTGATTTTCTTTATCGGTGATCACTAGTTGGAGCCTACATAGTTCGTGATTCAAGAGATGGTGAATATAAGTTTCAGGGGAAGCTTATTTAACCATCTACATGCACCACTTAATGGGAAGTTGCTTATCTTCAGAAGCCCCCTATTTGGATGATTACAAAAAGGGAAGAAGTTGATTATTTATAGTGGCATTATCAATTTAAGGGGAAGCATGAAGATGGTTTTGTAATATCAAATAGGGGAAGAATGTTAGGATTTCAGATTTGATGATTACAAAACCAGAAAAAGAATAAAACAAGCAAAGTACCTTTCACCAATCAAAGTACATTTCGTCATTCAAAGTACATTTGAGGTGACCTTTCTGAAGTCAAGGTACCTTATCTTCAGAATATTCTAAATACTTAAAAGATATGTTTGTTTTATTTATGTTTATCCATTGTAAAATCCTAGAACCTCTAGTATATAAAAAGGGACAGAACATATGTTTTAGATATGTAACAGAACTACAACTCCTATGAGAGTCTTCTAGTAGTAAACATGTATGTGTATGTGTTAGTTTAGTGTTATGTTTTATGTGTTAATATTGAGTAGCATTGATGTTCTTAATTCTTATTCCGCTACAAATCAATGTTATTATGTCCTAGATGAATCTAGCTGTTTGATAAAATGCTATGATTTAGCATTGAATGATGCAAATCGCTGAATAATTCAAAGTTGTTGAATGATTGTTGTTCTGAACCACAACTACTGTTTGGTGGTTGTTTTTTAAGAGAATGATTTTAGTACATTAAAATTATCATTTCATGTTATTTAGTATTGCGGGTTTCTCAACTTTTCACATTTTTTACGCAAATTTTTAAAAATGTTTAGGGTTGTAATTATTTTTTGAACGACAATTTTTTACATCTTTCACAAATTTTATCAAGACTTGAACCCACAACCTTTAGATTAGAAGACCACCTACAACCTTAGATTGTAATATTTTATGCACATAATTAATTATAATATACATACACATAAGTAGTGTACGAAAAAAAATTGTTTGACCTATAATTTTTTTTTCGATAACCAGTTATTACTCGTCTAACGAAATGCATATTATTCGAGTTTGGCACTTGATTTTCATATTTATATATATGGGTCATGTTTATAATATATGTAATAGTTCGGAGTCCTTATCATTTCGTGTTGTATGACGGATGGTGTTTTGCTATAATGATGTTAGAAGTCAGTAAAACCAGATAAATCATTAAATTGTAATACATACGAAAGTACACGTAAAATATTTGCGTAGATAAGTTTCACGCTGAATGATAGATCATATTTTATAAGCTGGCCCACTCAAAACACAAGTGGATCTGTAACACCCCATTTAATAGGATAGAGTGCTACAGTAAATTATGGCGTATCATCAAAGCATGCACGGTAAATGTCTAATCATTCATGACCATAAATAGAAATACCGGAATCAAACATCGGTAGTCTAGTAACTCACAAACAAGCAATATAAATACTGTATATGGAAAAGACTAAACAATGTCCAAAAGATGTAAAGTATGATAGAGTAGGAAATAAATGCATAAGGTAAAAGAGGCCGGATAGCTTCCAATCCGAATGCACATACTCTGAAGTTCCTACTTGCGTCCTTGGGTACCTGCCGTTTGGGAACATGGAAAAATAGACGGCTGAGCATAACGCTCAGTGCACGGATATACAATAAAGCATGGAAAAACATAGAGTATGGAAGCATATAAAGAATATAAAGCATGAATGGCAGCGGAAATGAATAAGTCCTGGAAAACCTAGTTGTCTGTCATGTTAACTGGTTTTAGTTTTGAAAACATAGCTTATGTTACTTATGAAAATCTGTATTAGTTATGTACCATTTTAGCCAATATAGGTCATGAGGTCAACAACGTGCATGAATACTTGGAGGGGAGACCTCATCATGCAATTAGAGGGGTTGCCTCTAATTAACTGGTCAATGGGTAGCAGGGATCAACTCCTTGTGAAGGATGCAAGGCACACATCGCATTCACCATGAAAATCCTGACTGAAACATGTAACTAGGATTCACCCATACGCCCCACATGATAATATAATAATATAATGGCCAAATAACTGAAAAGGGACGCCACGAGCTATCACTCCGCCATGGTGAAGTCATAACACTAGTGCCTCTAGTGTTATGGTTATGGTACCTCCATAACTAGGTGAAATTGGTCATGCATGTATATGGCTAAGGTAATTAATAAACATAAGCATTTAATCTGTAACTACTGGGGAAAACAGTTGGCTGCATATGGAAAATCCTAATGAAGGAATAGATTGTCCTTACTTAAGGACGGAAAATCCGTACCTTATGTCCAGTAGAAGCTAACGGAAACGATGAAGACTAATCCGCCTTGACGGATAACACTACATAAGAAATATGGACTTGTATGAGTTGTTTGAATTACATGTGTTTTACTGGTTATTAGCGTATTCTGTCATGTTTTACTGTTTACTGTGTTAACTGTCGTTATTCTGATATTCTGTTATGTATTATCCATGTATTAGTGTATTATAATACTTGTATTGTAATACTAAGTAACTTTCTAAAAATAGCAGGTTTCCATAAATAGTAAGTTTTCGAAAATAGAAAGTTTTCAAAAATAGAAAGTTTCCAAAAATAGAAAGTTCCCAAAATTAGTAAGTTTCCATAATTAGAATTAAGCTGAATTATAAATAATAAATGAAGTTAAATTAGTACAATACAAGTCATGGTTATAGTTGGTTAATTAAATAAATGGTTAATTTAATTAAACTATATGTTATATGATTTTAATTAAAATACATGTTTAATTAAAATAACTAAGTATAAATACCTTAGGTTATACATGAATTAATTTTAATAAATTAATTAACCTAAAGTTTAATGTGACATGATTTATAAAAATAGTTTTTATAAAAACCCGAATCCCGAGCCCGTGTTTTAATCTAAGCCGAATCAAATAAGCTATAAACAAGTCCCACCGAGTCCTTGGAAAGAACCTCGGTTGACACTACCTAAACAACTAACATGTATATATACCCCGACTCGAAGTCGGGGTCCCTTTTGTCTCGGGTCCAAACAAACAAAACCAACCGAGCACCCCTTGGGGTCTCGGTGGTGTCTCGGCTCCACCCTAAACCAAAAACAAACACACCCCGACCCAAGGTCGGGGTTCCCTTGTCTTGCCGAGCCAAAACCAACCAAGCCGAGACCTTGTATGGTCTCGGTGGTGGTGATAAAAACAAACCGAACACCCCCTTTGGGGGTTTCGGTGCCTCGACCGAACCACAAACACAAACCAAACGTACCCTTGACCCAAAAATAATTAATCCTTGTTGTTAGTTTACATGTTCATGTGATTAATTAATTTTTAAACATGGTATCATAAGAAAATAAAATAAAAGAAAAGGTTTTTGAATATACCACTATGCGTAGAATCACGAGATGATCACAAATAATTAAACAACCAAGAAAATCGTCCGGTTTTGCCTTGTTTGATGATGTAGGCCGGCGGCTATGGTGAACCAAGGAGGAAGGAGACAAAATTTTTATAAACCTAAAATATGAGAAAAATAATCTCCTGATGTTTTTAATTAAATGAGTTTTAGGCCAAAAGGCCCATCTTGGTCCTCCTCTCTTGTTCCCGCGGCTATGGGGCCCAAAATGGGTAACCCGTAGCTTTTCTCGAGTCTAATTATTTATCGAGTGTGTTCGTGATTTAATATTTGAGATTTTGGTGTTCGTGATCGTGTCACATTTATAATATTCATGATTATTCGTTATTTAATGGCGTGACACGTGTATTAATATTATAAATGGAAAGTTTAATTTTTACCGTGTTTTCGTAAGTTACTGTTCACGTGTATTGTTCATAGGTTTTTAATGCGGGTTTTACAGGATCAATCAGCGGCGTTAATTGTCATATCAAACAACTTCATACTGCCCGATTAGGTGACTTACGCTTAATCGTTCTGTTAAGTAGCTATCAAATACCCGCTAAATGATTCTTAACAATGTGTGCAGAATTGTACCTTTTTTTTAGTGGTTAGTTTATTAAAGTGCTGTACACTATGAATAAATGTTTTGTATGTTAAAAATTTTAAGTTGTATTTGTTTGTTTTTTCTATTATTTGCATTAAAAGTTATACATTACCTATTAATATTTGTACTACCTTTTTCAATAAATGAAGAGAGACAAATTTATTTTATATCTGTTTATACTTATATACCTATATTTATATATTTACTACATATAAAAGAAAAACCATCTTTTTGAAAAACCTTTTATTTATACAAATATTAGAAAACCTTTTATATATAAAAACCTAGAAATATTTATTATGAACTCTATTGAGTAACTAGGTAATCGAGTTAACGGTTTAAGTCAACTTGTTTTTCACCAAAAAGTATACATATAAATATAGATATATATTTCAAAAATCGGATTGACCTGGATTATTTCAAACACGTCAAGTCTAATTAGGTTTCAAATATATATTACCCGGTTTAATTTAACTTGGTTTTTGACCAAAAACGGTTAAACCGAACGGGTTTTACCCATTTCAAACACACATTATGTTGAATCTCTAAATCCCATTTATAACTTGTAACTTTTTTATCACTGTAATTATCTTTAGTTATAAAATTCTATTATTATGAGTACTCGTGTAATGTAAGGCTGGGGGAGTGGTGGGATAATTCTACGGGTGACATCTATGTGGCAAAGGCCACCCTATGAACCCCACTAAAACCCATGTGTGGATTATTATTTAAAAACTTATTATTTGTCATTTACTCACCAGTTGTGAGTTTATAAGTGGTGGACCTCAATGTTTTTTATTTTTATTTTTTTAATAGATTTTGAGTGTGAATTATTTAGTTGGGGTATTTAATGGGATATATTTTATATAAAATGAAGGTGAGGTGGAGGTGAGTTTTTTTTTGTTTAGTAATCTTAAAAGATGAGTTTTGGGTGAGTTGAGGTGACGCTGATGTGGCGGTAGGGTTTTGTGTTTATCACTCCCCCCATACATCCGGAAACCTTTCTCCGTACCATTCGCCCTCTTTCAGTCCTAAAATACATTTTTACATAATTTTCTTTCTTCACCAGACCACCGCCGTCTTTTCTTTCCATTATCAGGTTCGTCTGTTCCTTATATTTTCTGGTAAAATAAGCTTACCCAAACACCCCAATAAGTCATTGCTATACTTTTATATGTGCTTTTCCAAACACACCCTAAGATTATTTTATAAAGTAACAAGTATTCTCTGTTTCATAATGTCTTGAAGTGCGATAAAAGCTGTACTTAACATTTACATCGTATTTAAATTCTTACAGCTGATTGTTTGATTTTCGCATAATCACTTCTTAAATGCAATGTCTTTATGTTCTGATTGGTACTAACCCGAGTGATATTTGGGGAGATGGCGGATAACCATCAAATGATAGATACTACAGATTGGATTTCTCAGCTTCCTGAGTTTCAGGGCCGGCTCATTGATTTGGGTGGCCCGGTACGAAACTAAAAAAGAGGCCCCCTAAATTACAAAAAACATATCTATCGTCTGATATAAAAGGTTCATTAATATTACCCCAATTGTTTCAAATATCTTACAATAACAAAAAGAGAGCTTCACTTCACAAAAAAGATGCAACATACTTCATTTCCTGAACAGTGCCATTCTTCTAACACTTTTTGCAGCAAAGTTGCTGATCAAAACTTCATAGTCAACACTTTCTAATATATCATTCTCAATAGATATCAATGCCAATCCATTAAGTCTCTCTTGTGACATTTTAGACCTAATAATAGGTCACTAGTAATATTCTGAAGATTGATCGCAACTTTCTTTAACTTTTTATTTGTTTCTACTTTTGATGAAGTGATGGACAGATGAAGAGGATTGAAAAGTTAGGTGCATTACTTGTGGCTATTATTAGTTAAACGTCATACATTCACAATTGACGCATTTATAAATGGGCTTTTAAATTCAGTGTACTACAAAACTAATGGACCATTTACCATTTGGAGGCCCTTTTATATAGGAGGCCCTGTGCAATTGCCCCACTTGCACAGGGTTATCTCCGGCTCTGCTGAGTTTATTATTCACCACATACTTTCCTTCTTAAAGTCTCCAGCAGACCTTGTCCGAATTAGTGTTTTATCTAAAATATGGTTTGATCTAACTGCTTCTTTCCCCATTTTGGATTTTAATGAGAGAACATTTTTCAGAGCCATTCGTAAACCTGGGATCCCTATTGACAGCGATTATGCTAAAGTTCTATTCCTCAAGTATGTTGAATATACCACATCCAGATTTTGTGATCAAGATGATAGTGCACACACGTTCGATATCTCAATGTCGGTCAAAGAGCCTATACATCTAGATATTGTTGACCGATGCGTTGGATTAATTCTTAAGAAAGGTGTAAAGGTTTTTAATATCAATGTTTTCAGATTATATTTTCCCGAAGAACTTCCGCTAAGTTATTTTTTGCCTAACATACTCTTCTCTGTCTCTTCGTTAACATCTTTGAAGATATCCAAATGTAAAATGCCTTCATCCTTGGTGGTTGATGTTGTTATGTTCAAGTCCTTGAAGCAGTTATGTCTTTGGAATGTCATTGTAGACGAAGATATGATCAAGCGTCTGATTGCTGGTTGCCCTCTTCTTGAGGAATTTCATGTTAATTATTGTAGTGGTTTCAAAAAATTTTGTATTTATGGGCATCAAAATCTTCAAGAACTTAAGATTTACTACTATGATCGTACACTTGAGATAATTGATGTTGCAGCTCCAAATGTGTGTCATCTTAGATTACAGGATTGGGCAGGAATAGGGGCACCCGCGATGAACTTGACTTCCTGCAAAAAGTTAAAAACACTGTCTTACGACTCATGTCATTATGATTTTACTCTCCCACGTCTGGAAGTGTGTACTCGCTTTTTATCCAACTTTCCCTTCCTTGAAAATTTGTTCTTGGGACTTCCTAGTCATTGCAACAACCTGAAGTTGTCGAGCAACTCCGTGAGGACATTGGTCTTAAATTCACGATGTGATTTACAAAACATTGAGCTTAATATCCCCAACCTGCTTTTCTTTAAGTATTCAGATAAGTCATTCTATCCTGAGCCTTTAAAAGAAAATTCAGCCGAGTCTAATGCGAGTATGGAATGTTACCTCAGTGTTGAAGTTAACAGTTTTTGGTTCCAGAATTTAAAGCAGTTTTTGGAGAAAAATGGATTCAAAGTATTGAAGTTGCATATTAGCAAGGTAATTTAGCTGAATACATTTTATTTATGTGTTTTTACTTAATGCTGACAAATAATATATTAATCTGTAAATATGCCCAACTATAAGCTGTATTTGCCCATTGTCTTGTAGGCTGACATAGATGTTAACCAACTAAAGCTGATCCAGTCAACGCCCTATGAACTCGAGCATGTTGAACTACAATTTGAGACTATAGACCAATTATCAGTTTATGCATATGTTATGGATGCTCTGCTGTTGTGTTGTCGTACTCGCTCTTTAACTTTGACCTTAAACTTTATTATTCTTGAAAAACAGAGCCACATTGTCAAGGTAAGGGTTACATCCACATTCGTTGATGAAATGCTCATGCTCATTATTATTCCATAGTGGAGTATTATAGGATATCCAGAAAGATATGCGTTGATTACTTTATTTGTTATGCCACAGTTAAGTAAAGCTACCTACTTTATCTTTTCAGTATGCATATGAGAAGCTACTTAAACAAGAAGTTCAAGGGCAGATTAATATTAACTTTCTGGTTTCTTTCTATTCCATTGGTGAAAAGCACTTCAGCGACTTGAATTCTTTGTTAACAGCATTACCTCGTGATCGAATACAATCAGTCACCTTCTTAAAGGAAGAAGGTACATCATTGGTCTTTGGGTATCATCTAATTGCGTACAACGTATTCTTTACATTGGCTGATTATCTGAACTGTTTTCCAGAAGAAGGATAATGACTGTTATGCAATCAGGCGACATGATGAATTGACTAAAGGAATCCACAAGTAATGATGGAAGTGTGAATACGCAATGCGTCTGCCAGTAAACACTAGGTAATGAATTCTAGACGAATCGATTACATATTTATTGGAAACTAGTAGTAATTTTGAACCAGTAGTCGTAAATCTTTCATTGATATTCTGTCTTGAAATATCTGCATTTGTACTCATGGTCTAGTATTTTGATACTGATGTAATGACTGAATTTACCTAGGGATATTTGCTTTATTACTTGATTTTGTGTTTTGATTTTGAGTTTGTGGTTGGTAGATTAGATATGTGTTTTGAGCCAAATGTGTCCGAAGAAGAAAAGTAAAGCAAATGAAGCATGTCTAAAACTTGATTTTGTTTTGTGGGATGCCTGGTTTGGTGTATAAATGCACAAACAGGTCGATCTTAGGTGGTGTTTCTTAGTTATGCTTAATGTTTAGTAGAGAGAGTTTTGGATGGGGAGGGTAATATGTGTTCGTATAGTTACTGATTCCTTTTGTCGGTTGTTGGTGATAGTGGTGGCGCTGACTTCCACCTCTGTTACCGGATAGCAGCCAAGAGAACATTCAGAAATGGCATGACACTGTCTTGTTCATTGTTATTCACTTTTCTGGATGCAGATGTGCTTTTGCGAGTTTGCTAAAATTATCCCTACAGGCCACATGGATTTTCACATCGAGAAGAGATAATAGAGAAAATCACACTAAATTAGCTAAGATAAACTCAAAGAAAGAAGTACACCAGCATCAAGATTTTAATCACTCCCTTTATATATTAATACACAAGAAAAGCATAATATTTTAATCATTTCCACATAACAGAAGTTACAAACAAAATATAACATATCATATAGGTCTTGATTAGTAGTATTACTTATTCAAATTTGGTCTTAATTTGGTGAGAATGACTAAACTCATAAGCCAAAACCAAGCTCCCATCCATTCTTTTAAGCACAAATCTTTCAACCAAAACATAGCAACCAAATCTCTTCCAATCACCAATTCCTTCATATTTCTCTCCTCTCTTGACCTTCTCTACCCTTTTCTCCCCAACACCAAACCATCCAGCTTTTTCTTCTTCCCATTTCATTCTTTCTACAATTTCTAAGCTCAGCCCAACACTTTCTTCTTTCTCATTACCACCCCCAAGATGCTTAAACCATATCGCGCCTTCCACCACGTTGTTCTCCTCCCATATCGCCTCCTTTTGAGTGTCACCTATGAAAACTGCTTCGCTACGAAAAGAAGCTTCAATAGAGACAATATTTTCTTTAGGATTAGGGTTTTCTTGTTCGAAGATGCGTACCCATTTTTGCTCCAGTGTCATCTCATAATACATAGACTCTTTCATTTGGTCACTTAGTTTTCCGTCTTTGATGAACATGAAAGGACAATACCACTTGCCAACAACAACAGGGTTAGAAGTTAAGGTTGAGGGTGGGAAATTGAAATCAGGGAGACGAGAACGAAGTACATCGTTGGTTCCTTTTGCTTCACTTAACTGGAAGTTTTTAGGTGTCTTAGAGTAAATTTCCCAACCTTCTCTTCTTAAATGGCATGGAGGATAACCATCGTCTGCAATAGATTTGGCATAAAAGTTACTATTGAATTTACAAATCGATCCATAAGGAACTATCTCAAACTGTTGGTACACGTCGTTTGTGTCCAATGGCCTTGGTTTTACATTACGGACACAACTGAAAAAACAACATGGCGTCATGTCTTCCTCTTTCGAACATGCTATTCCTTCCCTGCAAAGGCTTGCTGTTAGTTCATTCAACATCAATAATATACTTTTCTTAGTTACTAGCATATAAGTTACTAACAACTTATTATGTCTATATATTTACTTTAGTCAAAAAATTAGTAGCATATAACCAACTAACAACAGCAAAATGATGGTATGGACTGTACAAGGAAGCTGATACGAACCAAACAAAAGAGCAAAAAAATGCAGAAGTCGAGTGAATATTATTGAAAACAAGGAATTCTATAAATCTATAACGAATTATAATTACCAATATATATACATACCCTTTATGCGATCCTTTTGGTTTTATGGCATAGTATCGGTTGGAAGACAATGGTTCATTAAGGACCGGAATGAAGACAACTCTGTTGTAACAAACATATTGGTGGTGAAGGCAATAGCGTGTTGTCAATCTTTTGTTTTGAGGAAATGGTAACCCTGCAAGATACTTATTCTTCCATAGCCCAAACCACGAGTATGTTTCAGACTCTTTATCTTCGAGTACCAAGTAACCCGAGTTTGGACCCTCAGGAGGCGTATAAAGAGCTTTGGGATTGCTCTTATAGTGAGAAAGAGACCGTGTCACATACATTTCTAAACTTAAACTTTAGGTTTTGGTATCTAATAAGGCTTCGTTGATGTGATTATATATATACTAGGAAGATTTGATATAGTCAAGTTATCAAGATCGGATAAGTTAAACAAGTGAGTGATTTGGTTTTCTTTTGTCATTCTAATTTTACTAGGTCACACTGTTGACATTTTTTAGTTTTTGAACTATATATTAGAGAATATATCAGCATCAGGTGTTTACAGGTGTTACATATATGAATTTCTTTGTTGTTTCATGGAAGGATGTAAGGTTGCTTCTTTAGTTATGTTTTCGATTTTTTAATTATAATTCAACTTCAGAATTGTTTAGTACATGTTTAGTATTGTATTTGTTATTTGGAGAAAAGTAGTGGTAGTCACAGTTATGTTTGGTTATGGACTTATGGTACTGTCCTACTTAGTCGATTTTAGGGTACTTGGGATATGATGACGATGTAAGAGTGTAAGACTAGGTAATATGAAAACTACTCAGAAGGACAGAAGGTATAGTAATGCATTGTATGGTATGAATTTCAACTCCAGAATTTGTTATGATAACCCTATTTTAGTATAAACATGTTTTATACACGCATGTGTACGTCTACTGATATCAATTTTGTAATTTATTTACCGGTCTCATCAGTCAGAATTAGAATTAACACAATATACATACTGTGTGAACAACAAAACAAAAAGCACTATAGCAATGGTGTTTACAATCTGCTAACTGATAATTTTGTTATTTCGTATTACAATCGGATGTAAGCAGCATAACATACTAAGCTTATGCAAATATCGACTTAATTTGATGAGCATGACCGAACTCATATGTCAAAACCAAGCTTCCATCCATTCTTTTGAGCACAAATCTTTCAACCAAAACATAACAACCAAATCTCTTCCAATCACCAATTCCTTCATATTTCTCGTCTCTTTTCACCATTTCTATCCTTTTCTCTCCAACACCGACCCATCCAGCTTTTTCCTCTTCCCACCTCATTCTTTCATAAACTTCTAAATTCAATCCTACGCCTTCTTCTCTCTCATGATCGCCTCCAGAACTTGTAAACCATATGGCTCCATCCACCATGTTTCTCTCGTCCCATGTTGCCTCTCTTTGACTCTCACCAACGAAAACTGCTTCATTACGAAATGCAGCCCTTACAGAAACAACATTTGCATCATTATGTTGGTTTTCTTGCTCAAAAAATCGCTCCCATCTTTGCTCTAGTGTCATTTCGTAAAACATAGAGTTTTTCACTTGATCTGAGAGTTCTCCTTCTTTGATGAATACGAAGGGACAATACCACTTCCCAACTATCACGCTATTAGAAGTTTGGGTCGAGGGTGGGAAATTAAAATGAGGGAGACTTGAACGAAGAGTCACATTGGTTCCGTTAGCTTCAGTTAACTTATAGTACTTGGGTGTTTTTGTATAAATCTCCCAACCTTTTCTTCTCAAGAACTTCGGAGGATAACCATCGTCAACAAGAGATTTGGCGTAAAATTTACCATGGCCATTACACATTATTCCCTTGGGAACAATCTCGAATTGTTGGTACGCGTCGTGCGCGTCTAATGGCCTTGGTTTTACATCATGAATACATGTACAAAAGCAACATGTAGTCACATCTTCCTCCCTTGAACATGCAAAAGCTTCCCTGAAAGTTTATGTTAGTTAGTTTAATATCACAATGATCAATAGATTCCTACCTAAAGATATAAGTAAAATTTACAAAAAATAAGGCAATCTATAAGCACATACCCTTTATGTGATCCATGTGGTTTTATGGCATAATATTTGTTTGAAGACAAAGGTTGATTTAGGACTGGAATAAGTACAACTTCATCATAACTAACATGTCGATGTTCACCATTTCCTGTTGAATAGCGTGTCGTCAATGTTTTATTCTGAGGAAATGGCAACTCGCCAAGATACCGATTCTTGACTAGCCCAAAACACGAGTATGTTTCAGACTCGTCGTCCTGGATCACTAAGTAGCCCGAGTTTGGACCATCGGGAGGCGAATAAAGAGCTCCTGGAAAGCTCTTGTAGTAAGAAAAAGACCGTGTCACGTACATATTAGCTTGATAGAGATTTTGTTTTAGCTTGATAGAGATTTTGTTTTAGCTTATGGTTTTGATTATAGTTTTGTTAGTATGATTGCAATTTATACAATAATTTTTAGATTAGTTTAAGTGATTAGCGTAGTTCGGAGAAGTAACACACGTAAAATGATTCTTTCTTGGTAAGTCAAACTGATGACTTTTCCTTGTAGTGCATCAAAGATTATCTGGTTTAGATCTACAGTTACTTTCATAGAAGCCTTTAATAAGACATTATTAATTATAACAAATCTTCTTTGTCCTTTGAATTTTGAAATGTAGTTTCTTAATAAACTAAAGTATTACGAACAGATTTTTTGAATACTAATTTTTTTGTAAACGTGACTCCCAAATTATCCAACTAATGCGTATCCCAAATATATAGTGAGTGCCTCTCACAAGCCCAATTAAATAATATATCGGTCCATCTCACAAACGATCTTCTATCTCTCTCACATGGTATGACTTGCCTCAAAATTGACTTTCACCGTCGATCTTTCCGTTTTCCGTTTCCTTTGGTGCGTCTGGTTTAGGTGTAAAATAAACACTTGTGACCGTTGGATCTGTGAGTTGGTTGATTCTAGTCCGTTGATTCATTAATAAAGTTATTCTTGTACGAAACCGACAACAAACCCGAAGTTCGATCGTGGAACGTTAGATCACGAGTTGTATCGAGCACAAATAGTGACACGAGAGACTACAAAGAATCAACAAAAGTATATGCACACGGAATACCCCCACTACCTCCTTATTAATAACCATAATAAAGACTACATTAAGGAATAAAATTTTTTAATGAATTAGGATCCCCTCATCCATATTTATAGAGATGAGGGGTAGACACACTACAAGAAAAAGGTCTTTTAATGACAGACAAAAAGTGCGGGTAAATGTTCAAAAAAGTGTCACTAAAAGACTTTTTTTTTTCACCTACACTTATAAAATGTGTGAGTTAAAGTCCTGCTGGTAAAAGTATATAGTGACACCCTATTCTGACACTTAAAAGTGTCAGGACAAGTTGAAACTATTTTTTACACACACAATCTGACATTATAAGTTGAAACTATGCACTGCTATAAAAATGCTATGAAAATGCTATTTCGCAAAATATTATATTCTAATTAGCACATAAAAACTAATAATTAATAAAAAAATCAAGAGTCAAATATATTTATTATTTAAACCACAAACAAGAAACGAACTTTATCAAGTGTGAAATACAAGTATGATTATCGCAGTTCATTTAAATACAACTGAGTTTAAACAAGAAAAAACTGGGCATGTGCTCGGGCTTCACAATCGTCACGCCGCTTTAAATTTCCATCGGTTCCTGTAAACAATAGGTTACTCATGATAATAATATAACGAAAAATCAATAGAGAACCATATATGGCTGCTGGAAGGTAATATTTAAGAGTTTACTCATGCCCTAATAACATGCTAGCGTAATCGTTCCATCTGTCTACTTGGTAAGTTTGAAGCAAGACCAAAATATACTATCCTAACAGCCTTTTGTTTTTGTATTACTACTAGTCAGCTAATAATACCATTTTAAGTTTGTATCGAAAAGCTATCGGGGTTATCAAGGATAGTACTTTTGGCTAAAGTCATATGCAAACAGGGGATCTAGATAACCCCGAGTTGTTTTGACGATTATCAATTTTGCAGCAGCTTCTATATTGTGTCTTGGGTTGTGAGGTGTTGTTACCACATTTTTTACCCATCAAACAGAACACTAGCAGGAGCCTTATTACCTACTTGCACTAATGACCTAACCCATTTACCCCACGACCCTTTTTACCCATTTCTAAAAGATGGGGTTGTTGACCCATTTGACCCACAACAGGTAGTTTAAAACTTATCTAAGCACATAGAAACTGGTTAAACTAAACAATTACCTGATGTATTAAAGATGACTTAAGTAAGATTTGTTGACGCCGTCAGTTAAAGGTTTCCAAGCATTTTCGGATGATCTTCTTTTTCCCTATAGCAGCTGTACATACAAAAGCAGTTAAAAAGCCTTGCAAATATTATTTGATATATCAATAGGTTAACTAACATACTAAAAGACTACCTGAAGTATCAAAGCTTGGTTTGTTGAGTCCCATATCTCTTTCTTTTTGGTTGGACCTCTAACCCTCTTTTTTGCACCTAGCATGTTAAATGGTATTAGCTGAGTACATTTCAATGTTTCCAAACGCTTATTTCTCATAGGGATATTTGTACTATAGGTTTTTATCGCGTTTTCGATGAACTTGCCCATTTGGTGAAACCAATAACCTGGAAGATTAACCACAGTAAATAAAATAGGATAAGTTACACAACCTATATTGACCCATTTTAAATGAACGCATTAATTTAATCTGTGAGATACTATATGCAGCGAGCTACTATATTAACCTATGTTAACCTGTGAATTTCTATATGCAGCGAGCTACTTTACAACTTAGGTCTATTATGGTACTTGATGAGCAGGCAGCTCTACAAAGGCAGTTTGTTAAACTGTGCAAGTTCAGTCCTAGAAGATAGAAGAGAGCGTCCATTATAGGAAGATAGTGTGTGTAAGCATCATTTATAAGTCATTAGTAGTAAAGGAAACCATAGAGGCTGTTCATCAGACTTGTGCGATGATCACTGGCCGTCGTCTTGGAAAAGTTAGGGACATGCTGTTATGGCAGGCACTAACACCCTAAACAAAGGCGACGATTTTGATAAATCATATGAGGTTATCAACTTACTTGATGCTTGGAGACCCCTTAGGAACCGTGAAAAGGTCATACGAATATATGCTAAAAGACAATACAGGGAAAAAGCTTTAAAGACATATTTTACCACTTATTCCTTGTGCTAAGGAAGCCTAAAACTTTAGCTTTCAAAGATGATTCACATCTAGGATTATCAAACCCATTGCACAATAAATAAAATGATCAATGAACAAATTCATTATGCCAGATGGGATCAACCTACACAATCCATTGTTTTCCATGATGTTGAGCAAACTGGACTACAGGCTTTGGCAGTGCAGTTGACAGAGAAGCTCATTGTCCTTGCTGAAAGAAATGAGATGGAAATAGAGGCTTCTAGGATCAGTGGTCGTGGGCTAGAGAAACTAAAGACGGGCATTAGAAATTGGCCAATCAGTTTTCTCATCAACCTGCATTGGTTTTGACTTCTTAGAATTTGATCCTATTGGTTTTGACTTCTGAGAATTTGATCCTACTTAAGGTTTCTTGATAGCTTTTGTCACCGAATTAGCGATGCTATTATCACCGAGACGCCACCAGCAACACAGTTACAAGGCGGACTTGATATCAGAAACTTAGAGTAAGTCCTCTTAAAACTCTTCCAAGTCTTATATATATATATATTACATAACTAACACATTAACAATCAATGAACAACAGCAAAGAGAAACACTCTAACAGTTAGTTCAAATAAAAACACCATTCACTAAAACATTGTTTTTATGGACAAACATTGCTTAACCAGATTCATAATTCTATAAAGTTATAGCCAGTTCAGCTAATCACATACTCTTAACTAGTACACAGAGAGCACACGATGGATGTACTTCCATATATGCTCGAACTATCTTCTAAGGCAACCATAAATATATTCGCTAGATTAACACATTCAATGTTAGGTGAAACGGATAAACTAATGAGTATCACATATTTAAGGTAGATTGGACCGATAAAACGAACCCGGACCCGATTAGATTGGACCAAACATAGATTATCAGGCCATTTACCTTTTTAGTTTAGTTTTTCAGTAGCTAAGTTTTTCAGTAGCTAAGTTAAATTTAAATTGCGTATTTTGAGTTGAAATCTAAATAAGGTTAAACTTAAATCACATTAACTTAATGTGATATTGTTCAATCATGCAGTAATTTTTTTTATATAGTGTGAGTTCCAAAATACCCTATAGGCCCTTGCATTTTTAACCAAACATCCTTAAATTTTTTGTTACAGCATGCAGTAACAAACACCAGTTAATCTGACAAGGATCCTTAAATAAAATGACATCATATTATTTTGATTTCATATAACAGCTTCCTGCTCCTCCACCATTACCAAAATCTCCATCAGATTCCTGGCTTTGGCGTACATTGCCTTATGTGTCATCAAAAACTACATCCTCACGGTCAAATCCTAAAAATCCTTCCAACTCAATAGCAACAGTGGATAAAAGCGTTCAGTCACGATATCACCAGGTATATTGATTAAGTTCTGCCATTTAATCTGTTTTGCCTGTGGTAAAGTGGGTGGATTGGGCGACGGATTTCGCGATCCAGTAATATGATAATTTTTGTGGCAGGGCTGGAACGGCTGGAGTTGGTTGGACCTAAAATACATTTTATTTAATTATCCACTATTGTTATAATAACTAGCATATCTACTCTCAAACATGATTACAAACTATACAGTTTTTAGTCAGCATCTTTTTTACTTGCTTGACTTTTTAGATTTAAAAACATAACCTCAACCTACCCATTTACATGTCAAAGGGTCGTGATTGTCACATCTTGTTAACAATGAACTAAATGGACGTTTTTTTACACTTTTCAGGGACCCTTGCTTCCTATACCTGAAACTTAGCCTTGTTGCTCACTCAAGTCACTTCTTATATGGTCAAAGGTTCGCGTTTTGCTAGTTATACAAATCAGTTGGTTTAGAGTAAGGTTTCTTTTGGTGCTAATACCACCTATTATATTGTAATTAAAAGTGAATAATAAAGAAAAGTTAGTTGTAGGCTGCAAAAAGGGAATCGATATAAACTGGTCTGTAAAGATATGTTTCCATGATGTTTTCATAATTGGAAAGCAAGTGGGTACCTCTAAGAAAAAAAAGATTGAAAAACTTTATTCTTTTCTTTTGTTTTAGCTGATAAGGGTCAAGTACAAGAGTCCTATTTAAGTAGTTTGGAGCTTTAATGAATCATATAACAGCTTATGTTAAACCATATAGCAGTAGCTAAGTTTTTTAGTGAGCTATATCAAGTATTTGATTTCATAGCTCCACCGCTAACGGTTATGAATAAAATCCTTAGGCTCAAAATCCATTTCAAAACAATTATCAACACATCAAACAACTAATCAAACAACGATTCATAAAAATGAATAAAATTAAGCATCAAAATCATTTTGAAACAATTATCAACACATCAAACAACTAATTCATCAACTAATCAAACTATGATTCTAAAAAATGAATAAAAATAGGCTATAATTTGAAGACTTACTTACAACTCTGTGCCGATTCGTACCGAAAATATTTGACTACGTTGTAAGCTAGCTCAGTGCATAAACTATTAAAAAAAATGCTGAACCGAAATAGAGATCCTAAACGCCAACCGGTCCTTATCAGTTTTTATAAGCTAATAAGTTATAATAAGTTTTAATAAGATACCTTTAAGCTACCTCTATAAAAGAATTAATAAGCTACCTCCATAAAAGAACTAATAAGCTAAAAAGTTCACAAATAAGTTTTAATAAGCTACCTTTAAGCTGAGCGACAAGAATAAGCAAGGATCGGACACCAAATCGATCACGATTCGAACACCAAATCGATCACGATTCGAACACCAAATCGATCACGATTCGAACATCAAATCGATCACGAATCGAACAACGATTTGAAGGCTGTTGTATGAATCGGCACTTTGTTGGATTGGGGAAATAGGAACCTAGCTCATTTTGGGGAAATAGGGTACGATTGGGGAAATAGTGGGATAAACCGTTTTATTATTATAAATTTTACTAAATCGTTATTAATTACTTTTACTTTTTTAAATCGTTATTAATTAAAAAAAAAATTATTTTCAATTTTACCTTTTTAATTCTGTAAAAAGAAGTTAGTAATTTTGTTTATTATTTTGGTTTTTTATTTGTATTTATTTTATTTTTTAAATGTAAGTTAAAATTTAGGATCGATTTTGAAATATTTAAAAAGAAACGAAAAAAGTATATAAATTGGACCGGTCTTTGGTGGAACTTTTTTCTCGTATTTGATCGTCGGTCTGATTTGATTTATTTTTACCCAATGTGTTTGGTACGGTTCAGTTTTTTGATACGTTTGCCTAAGACATGTGCCTAAGCCTGAACCTGATCGAACCAAATTGGACCGATAATCAAACATGAATTAAAGCGTCGATCAAAGACCAATGAAAATCAAAATCGAACCTTAAAAATTAGACTGGGTTGAGAGAGATTTAGTCCAAAACCTCGACTCGAGAACTAAACCAAATGTGTTCATCTCTTTCAGTTGTTTGATCGATAGTGAGTAAGACCAGACCGTATCAAACCGAAAATCATCTATTAAGTAAAGTGTGAACAGAAGACCGGACTGAAATCGATTAGGTCAAGTTCGAGCTCGAGGTGATTTATTTATTGGATTCAGTCCGTGGTCCAAAATATTTAACTCTAGCCGGTACTCTCTATGGATAGCGGGTACGTAAAAAAGACTTTTGCCCACACTTTTTATAAAGTGTAGGTGAACGTTAGACTTTCGTTCACACTTTTTATTAAGTGTAGGTGAAAGTTAGACTTTCGCTCACACTTTTTATTAAGTGTAGGTGAAAGGTAGACTTTTGCTCACACTTTTTATTAAGTGTAGGTGAAAGTTAAACTTTCGCTCACACTTTTCATTAAGTGTGGGTGAAAGTTAGACTTCCGCTCACACTTTTTATTAAGTGTAGGTGAAAGTTAGACTTTTACTTATATTTTGGTTAAAAGTGTTAGTGAATATACACTTTCACTTACACTTATTTTTGTGTGTTATTAAAACATGTGTCACTATATGCCGTTTTTTTGTAGTGGCACCTCCTTAAGTCAAATAGGAAACTTCCTATAAACCAACTTAGGAGGTTAGCCTAAATGCTTCTCAATACTAGTCTATTCCTAATATATATTACAAAGTACACTTAAGTCCCTAAACTATATTTAAGTTTGCTCCTAATATTCCAACAGTTATTAATTTTGGGTTTATATACTCTTTGTTCATTCTCTTTGTTGACCATTCTTTGCATGACTTTTTAGATATGATCTAAACCATTCTTTCCATGAGTTTGTAGATCTGATCTAAAAATGTTTTGATCCGATTGGATCAGCATTTAAACGTGCCGCCCTTCGTTACCCCTACCTCTTCGTTGCCGCCGTAGGGGGTGGGCGACGTTGTTGGTAGGGTGGCAACGTTGGTTGTTTTCATGGATGGTTTGATTTATTAAGTTTCTAATTAATGATTGTTGATCGTTATGGGATCTATTGACAAAGACGCCCTTGATTTGGGGGTTTGTTGGAAACCTCTTTCTTTGGACACCTTTTGTTGATTACGTGACATGTAGCCTTTTTAAAAGACGGAAACCCTTTCTTGAGGTTTGATGGAAACCCTAATTAAGATTTACTTATGGGTTAGTGAATAAATTTAAATGGTATGCTTTACTTCTGGGTTAGTGACTTTTCTCTTTTAATTTATCTTTCCGCTACTTTATTCATTGATTTTTTCGTCTTATTAAGCTTGAAAAAAAGGTGTATGTTATCCTATTTGATTTAATGATATTAGTAGGATAATTTTCAGGGGCTGTGAGAAAGGGTGGTGCATTTTAAGCTTGCTTTGTGACATGATTTACTATTCTTATGAATTCGTGATTCCCCTTTATTGTTAAGTTTATAATAACATAATGTCAGCATGCACATTTGGAGTATGCACATTTGGAGTATGCAATTAGTCTGGCTGTTCCTGGGCCTTTTGATTGTTTGATACAATTGGTATAACTCGTCGTTTGGCATGACAGGTCTTTAGATTTGCAGCCACGACGGGTTTTGTTGGAATGTGTAGTTGTTCAGGTTGTGATGACCTGATCGACTCGGGCTAAACCTGGGATTGTACGTATCTTGGCGGGTCAGGTCTTTGGGTTAGCTGTCGCGGCAGGTTTTGTTGGAATGTGCAGTTGTTCAGGCTGTGATGACCTTGCATGGCCCGGGTTAACCCTGAGATTGCACATATCTTGGCGGGGCAACCTCTCGAGGTTGCATCTATGGCGTGTGTATCCGATCTTTCCTGAAGGGTTTCTGTCTGAGCCGACCATGGTTAAGAAAATTACTTACTCGTAGCGACCCTAAACAAGGTAATCTTTATAAACTTTCTGCTATTTGGTATTTCTTACCTTTACGGCCTCTTTTAGCATATGAGCTTATTATAAATTGAATGTGGGTCGAATAGGCTGATAGGCTGGTAAATCAACAGCTTTTAAAGTAATGGGTGTTTGCTTCCTATTACATAGTCACCTTACGGTTCATTAGCTTAAAAATAACCTATACAAAGTAACCTCATGAACCATACTTATCAGTTACCGCATCGATAAATAGCGATTGTGAGTTTTAAAAAATGGGTATTCAGGTTTCATGTGTTATATGTAGACATGGCAACAAGCATCGTTAGCAGCTACATTCATGAAACCACCTATTAGCCGTTTCTTACTTACTTGAGCCTATGTCTTATGTGTCTCCCTATAAATTAATAAGGTGGACTTTTCAGGTTATATAAGCTCATTTTATAATATTGGCATGCATCTACTAATTCCACTATGCGAGGAATTGAATAATACTTATTCTTAGCACCTACTATTGTGGGGATGATTGCTACATTTGCAGCTTTTGGCTGCATTGATACCATGATCTGTCCTGCTCATAGTTGTATTGCCCTTGGTTTTCTTTGCTGATGGTTCCTTGCATCTACTAATGCTATTGTAAGATGGCTTTAATGACTCGGATGTTGGTTGATGTTGGCGTGGCAACCGTTCAAGGTTTCAGCCATGTCGGGTTTCACCTTTTTTCCCAGATGGCACCTTATGTGATCCTAAGACGGTGATGAAAACCTTCCGCGTTTGCGTTTTATGAGCCATAGTTTACGGGCTCCCGTGTCTTGGCCGGGAAGCTACACTTTCGTTATCGTTGCAGGCAGCCATGACGGATGTTCCGAGTGGTTCTCGCAGAAGCGGATATGAGCCTTAAAATAAACAACCGCTTTCTTTTTCACTATGTGTGTGCTTGATGATGTGTGCGAAGGTCCTTCCTTTGTGTACCATACTTCAATTGGGCGATGATGAATACGAGTGCTTTAGACACTTTTCTGAGCCACATGATCATTCGAAAGTGTCAATGATACGTGCATCGGAAAGGCATCAAAATTTGTTCGGTATGTAAACATTTTTGTCTCTTACGGGTTACGGTATTTTTTTTATGTGTGGCTGGCTCAAGGGTGTTTGTTTTGCCTTATATAGCCCGGTTACGGTTTAGCTGGTTTTCGGCTTATGTTTACAACCTATAAGTTTAAAGGGGTGTTTGTTTTGGCTTCAATAGCCTGTTGATGGCTTATTTGGTTTTTGGCTTATGATTCATGAGCTCATTTTGAAACTTTTCGCCTTATATAAGTTTATATTATGTCATTATGACCTTATATAAACCAAAATATTTGAAAAGAGTTCTACACAAAGTCAGCTTATGAAACATAAGCCCGTAACCAAATAAGTTAGCTATATAAACTGAAACATAAGTAGTTCAAATGATGATTGTCTATCTTGCAGGTGTACGATGCGAGTTTGGTTTATCGTTGAACCAAACTTTGATGGTCCTGGAAGAAAATATTCGGCATAATCAACAGGCCTGAATCAACCACAAACACACAGGTCGTCTTCCCTTTCAAGCTATGTTGGTGTTTAGTTAGACCCAAAATAAAAAAAATGTCATGGTGTAACGAATTGAGCCATGTGTTTGCGCCATGTTATTTGCATTTTTATTTATTATATTTTGTTTAGGTAACGTTATAATCTCATTAATGATGGAGTGGTATTCAGAGTTTTTATTTATTATTTTATTATAGGTAAAAACTTGAAAAACAATTTAGGTTCATTACGCACCGTGTGTATTATGGTACTATGACTTTGATTCTACCTTGCCTATATCTGGTTATATGTATGTACATTGCGAGCCTTACCAAACACCCCCTTAGTTCTAAGAATAAGTTGATAAACAAATCCAAACACTTATCTTGCACCAGCTTAGGTGAGCGTTGGTATTGTGACATGTGATGGCCTGTCTCTTGGGTCAGATAGCGTGATCAGGGATGTGTCATGCATTCAGACAAACTATCTACTTGAGGGAAACCTTGATATAGTTTTAGATTATATTACTAGCTTATTGCTACACGACAAAATAATTATAATCTTATGATATTATTCTATATCTAACTTATGTTTTTAGTTGTCACTTTGTCTGAGTTAATATATTATTATACAGATTACATTTGAGCTAACACTAAAGCAACTGTTGGCAAGATGAACCAACAAAGTGTGCAGTCGTTGTTCTTGACGTTATTAATCTCGTATCAAACAATTGGGTTCCAAAGAAGGAAAAGGTAGCCGTCTCTATATCAATCCATCTCGTTTAAGTCTGAACTAGGGATAATGGGTGTGATTTTGTTTGAAATATAGTATTACTATAGAGCAATACAATAGTATAATTTGGCGCTTTAAATTTTTTAGATATCAATTAAATTTCCAAGGTTTAGTTTAATGGTTTAATGTAGTGTCTACAGGTCATGGTTTGGTTGAAAATCAGATAATTTTGAAATGGTGAAGAAGGGTTTTTATCATTTTTTATAGATTCACTTCCTCATAAGTTTATTTAGGATAATTAGTTCACAATGTGTTTTTTATGGATATACTTATATAAATTATATCTGATCTGATGTATCCATATCCCACTATAACTTTGTGTAGTTGTTTGTGTTTAACGCAAAATCCAATGTACTTGACATAATTAGATCTATGAGATAAGTATTTAGTTGTGATACTGAAACACGTACATGTATTGAGTCTTATGTTTTGATGTATGAAAAATTACAAAATAGTCTTTATGGTGTGTTGAACAAATCCATCAAGCTCCTGTTCCAGATGATTCAAGTAATGTGTTGTTGATAAACATATATGCAAATGCAACTCCAACCTGTACGTATATTCCTAATAGTTATCTCGAGACGAGTTACTCAAATTGCTCCCAGAAAAGTGGGTAACAAATTACGAACAAATCTATCAAGCTCCTGTTCGCTCAAATTCAGCTCCATAATTTGTTAGACATGAGAATGGTCTTGTGGAGATCAAATTCTCACAACCAAAGGCACCTAATGTGTTTCCAACAGGATTCCATATGATCACACCATTAGAACCTGGTCAAACCGCAACCAGTGAGCCTGTTCAAGAATCAAACACATCTGGTGGGATGTATGCAATTGCGAAAGTTTTTTAGATGAATCTCAAAAGGTTGATGATGATGAAGACGTCCCTAAGAAACGAAAATCTTCACAACAAAGACCCATAAAGAGATTTGAGTAATTTGAGTGTTTGAATGACATCACTCCTCAAACTCATATCGGTTCTTCATCACAACAACACATACGCCGATATGTTTCTCCCGAGTTACCCTATCCATTTTTTTTGGGTAAAGGGTTACCCGGTAAATATATTACTCAATGAAAAAATAGCCAATAAGTACAATGAAATGCGGCTAAATCACCACATTAACCTCAAGCCAAAACTTGAAAAACCAAAGCAAGTGACATGCCACAAGCTTACTACAAAAAAAACCAACCCAAATCCTCATTCGCCATATACTCTAAAAGAGCTCGGCATATTCCATAAAGCCAACATGTTTTTGACCACCGTCTTGTTCTTGAATCAAAAAGTCAGTAACTTTAACCGGACCGTAACAAGCACTTGATCACGAATATCCTCCGATGTAAGCTTAGTTCCTTTAAACAACCTCGAGTTCCTCTCATTCCAAACATAATACGCTAAAGCCGCAACAATCATCCGCCCAATAATGCTCTTTGTAGAACGATGGTTCGCTATAGGACGGAGGACTAAGACAATGTCCTCTAAGACCGGACTAACATTCTCCATGCAAGCATACTTCCTAACATAACTCCATACCTTAGCCGAGAACACACATTCAAAGAATAGATGTGTATGAGTATCCGGTTGACTCTCGCACAACGTACACGATGTAGGAAAGCCCGAGTTTTCTCCAATATCCCAAACACGCAGATTATCCTGAGTCTTCAAGGCTTAACGCATAATTAACCACATGTGAAAACTGTGCCGAGGGATAGCATGAGAAAACCACACAATCTTAGCCCAATCCACCTCCGTCCCACGAGGTCGAAATTCCTCCCACGCCTTTTGCACCGAGAACAAAGATAATGTGCCATTACTATCTCACCAACGCACCATATCACGCACATTATCAACCAAGACCGGAGTAGTAATAGTAGCCAAATTTGGAGCCTTCATCAACCAGTTATTCGGCCACTGCCATACATTATTATGAATGAGGCCAGACACCGTCTGCCGCATATGATACCCCTCCCTAGCAATATCTCGAGGAGACAAATAAGAGCTAAGAGGGCATTGCACATCCCACGTATCAAACCATAAAGATGTCATTTTCTCATTACCAATTTGAGTCCAAATGAAAGGTCTTACCAAGCCACGAATCTAAAGAAGCTTATGCCACCCCCAACTCATGTCTGCCCTAGCCGGCACATCCCACAGCGTGCGACCCTTCAACTTGAACATATGAATCCATGGAACCCAAAGCGATTCTTTATTGGAGACAATATTCCAAATATGAGTCGTCATACGAGCAGAGTTAAATACTTCAAGGCTACGCAACCCAAGGCCTCCTTCATTAGCAGGAAGACAAATGTTATTCCACGCAACCTTAGCTTTACCCCGCTTATACTCACCATTACACCAGAGAAAACCACACATAAGTTGTTGAATATCATCAATGATACCCATCGGAATAACAAGAACTGATGCCCAGTAAACGTGCATTGAGTTACCCTATCCAATTGTAATCAACTCAAATAGCTTACATACTTACATTGAGCTACATCAAATATACCTAGATGAACAAGTACTGAGAGAAACATTGGAAGAAGAAGCTAGGGTACGAAGGGAGTGGGAGGAGAACGTTAGGGCCGGAGAAGTTGAACAAGCACAATTCCGGTTTATGGGCAGCTATCGGATTCGGATATGCGAACGGACTAATCGTATTACGTATTTGTATTTTATCTATCTACTAGTGTATATTCTTTATTATTGTATTTGAATTCCAGTATTTTAATGTTTTATGTATGGAATAAATGTTTTAGTTTTCGAATAAAAAGTGTTTACTTTTTTAGTTTACGAGTTTAAACAATTAAGAAGAAAATAAATTAGGGTGTGACGTGGCGATGACTTACTCTCAACCAGTAATGGTATAGGGTTTAAATTTTAAATTAAAAAAAAAGTTTTAGCGAACCATTTATAGATTATAGTCATATTCTCACAAAACCTTATTCTCTGATACATTCTCATGATTTAAAGATGAAATCTCAAAAACTCAATTCCAACTAAAAAACAAAATAAACATTCAAGAAACTAAATTAAAAGAAAACATTATGGTAATAAAAGCAACAAAAAAGTTGATAGAAGAAATACAACAACAATCAAAAGCAATATTCGAGCAACATGAAAGCAATTAAAAGCTACAACAAAAGCAAATAACAAATTTGTCCAGGAAGGCAAACGATAGTAAACGAAAAGAAATCTTCATTATGTCACAAAAGAAAACTCAAAAGCAAAGGAACAAACGACCAATATTATTCCAAAAAGAAACTTGTTCGTGACAATGGACACGAGAGACGTAGCCGTTCATATAAGAGGATGTCAGTTTGTCTTATAAAAGGGGATAGCAAAAAGCAACATAAAAGTTACTACAACCAAAAACTTAAGAGAAAAATATTTCTTAGAGGAGAAAAGATATTGTGGCGCTTGACAATGGCACGTGGTGGCCAACAATCAGTGTTGAAAAAAGATAACGAGATTTGACTAGTGGTTTTGACTTTTGAGGCATCGACTTATGTCAGCCGACCATATCTCGGGATCAAACTCACTTATGATATTATCTTAAACAATGAAAATTCATCAAGCATAACCTTTATTGATTAATATCTATGTGTTACAAAAGTGAATCACAAAATCTAATTGACTATAAATCGAACTTAAGCTGAGCTAATATATTCTTTAATATATACTGTATATTAAAGATTTTTTTATCACTTAAATGTGTCATATAAAGGGTTTAACCTAGTGTGATAAAAGACTCGAAATGACTTTAAAGAAAATAGCTTATAGAATATGCATTGCATAAGCTTTTCTAAGAGTGAACACATTTGTTACACACATGTTTCATTCAATTTTGTTACAAAAAGTCTTCTTTGTAAGCTTGCTCTCTAATGCAAAAAGTTATTACAAAAGTATCAAGTCATTAGAATAAGAGGCTTAGTAGTGAGTGTTTGTACATAAAATGAATAAACAGTTGTGTCAAGTCTTTGATTCAAACACTTGATAGATAACAAGTCTTTGGTACTTTAAGTCATCCTCTACAATACAAAAAGGCATGTTAATGACTTAGTGAAATAGTGTCAAGTCTTTTGAAAAGCTTTTGAAATGTGCCTATTGCATATGCTCTTACTAAATAATGATAGTAAGTGACACAAGTCATTCTTGTTAAATGAAACTTGTATAGAAGGTTCACAAAGTTTTGGAAAATTTGTGCACTAAAAAATGTTTGTGAAAATGACTTTTGAAAATATAAAAGTTACTAAAAAATTAATTATGTTAAATGCATCAAGTCTTAAAAATTTCCTGCATTATTGACCCTCTTAATAATCTAAGTTTGATTAAGAGTTTGAAATTAGCATATGGGTTGTGTGAACGAACAAACTAAATAGTGATTCTATTTTGCTAAGCATTTAACTTGCAGCTTTTTGGAAGGTTGTTACCACATGCGAGAAGTTTTAGGTTAGAGTCTGGTTTCTTTATTGGGGTTTTTATTCAGGGGCGGAAAAAAAGAGTGAGGTTTATCTCTTAGGTGGAATGTTCAACTCTTACATATTGTGCAATTAGATGTTACTATAAACTTGAATCACTAACTATTAACTTTCCGTTTTAAAAAAAAATATATTTCTTTTGATGTTTGATTATAAATCTCCCAAATCCCAGCCAACCATATTTGGCATACAAGCTACCGACATCTTCGCCATTACATAATATGTCCCAACGGACAATATCAAATTGTTGTTACACGTCGTGAGTGTCATCATGAATGGAAGAGAAAAAGAAAGTTCTTGTGAGTTGTGATATCTTCTTCCCTCAAACATGGAAATGTGTTCTGAATCATACGGGTTTCAATTAGTCAGTTAGTCTTTTTAATCACTGTCTTTAAATGTTAAAATTAATGACTTAATCTACTAACCCATCTTAACCTCAGGGAATTATTCTGTTTTCTTGTAACTTTCAGTTATATACTTGGACTTGATGTGGAAGCAACACTGGACATGAGGGACTAAAGTTGGAAGATTACTATTGTCATTATCCTGCCCCTTTATCAGCCCATGTTGAAGCTAAGCCCCATGGTATTAATCCATGGGCTCAACGGTCAACTATTTCTAATATTACCCTAGCTCCAGCTAAGGTTTATGTATCTTATTCCATCAGTGTGTTTTTTACACACTTTACTCTCTACATTGTTCATCTCTTGAGTTTGATCTCTGTTTTTTATGTTTTGATTTGAAAACTATTAACATGTAGATAATAAGACTACACGTGATTAGCACTGGTAGTCTTTAGTTTTATTTTATGTCTTTGATCTTTAAATCTTGACTAATATAAGTAAAAAAAATTGGGATCTCTTGAATCATGTTTTTCTACATGGTATCAAAGACTGGTTACTAAAAATCAATGAAAAAATATTTTAGGGTTTGATAAATTTTGGGGGTTTTGTTTATTCACACTTTTTTGGTTAGATCTACTATTGAGATAGTTGGATCTGTTAATATTATGTATGGATCTTTATTTACTCCTATAACTTTTTTGAGAAAAAATTAAGGTTTCGACGATCTGGTTCGATTATCTTTTTTGATTACTGATTCATTCTATTTGTTGACTTATCGTTCGATTAAGGTGATTTTCCCTATTTTTTCTCAAAAAGAAAAATTACGGTTTCACTTTTTTGGGTGATTAATCGGTGTTTGGTGGTTACTGTGACGGATTTGGTTGTCTCTGTGGTGGATCTATTTGTTTTGGTGACTTTTCCTAATTTTTCCCGAGAAGAAAAATTAGGGTTTGTTCCTTGGAGGTTCTGTTACTTCCTACACTAAGTGAATCTAGGAGTAACAGTTCGATTGTGCTTGTTTGCGTGCACTGTAACACCTCTCATCCCTCTCTTTTTATTTGCTAAGTGGTTATTTGTGTTTTTTTGTCTTTGACTATCTGTTTATTATTCTTTTGCTGGGGTTGTTGGTTGTATTTTATTCTTACCCTATTATCCGGACCCTCATATTTTGCCTTGTCCTTGACCTACCACCTTGAGTGGTTTGAAAGCCTGGGAACTTAGTTGGCTTTGGATTGAGTTCATTTTTTGACCATTGTTGACCTTCACCATGTCTGAACATGGTGAATCTGATACTGTGAGTGTGACTGTTCTAGTCACACTCATCAGTAAGCTGGATTTGAGAAATCCTTTACATTTACACCCTAATGATTTAGCGGTTTTAACTGTTGTGACTGTTAAATTAAAAGGAATTGAGAATGATCAAGTTTGGGCTAATGCTATGTTGTTAGCTTTGGAAGGAAAAAATAAAACTAGGTTTATTGATGGTACTTGCAAAAGGTCTTTAACTGATGAAGTTTTGGGAAAACAATGGGATAGGGTTAATGTTGTAGTTTTGGGGTAGATTCTTAACTCTATATCTGAGGAACTATCCCTTGATCAGATTTTCTCAAAAAAGCCAAACATGTTTGGAAGGAATTAAAGGAAACATATCATAAGGTTGATGGTTCTGTTAGCTTCAATTTGCATCATAACATTAACACCTTGAAACAAAATGGCTCTCTTTGTGGAAACAATATGATGCCATGATTGAATTGCCTAATTGTGTTTGTACTGTTTCTAATGACTTTAAAACATAATCAATTGTTGAAACTTATGCAATTCTTGATGGGGCTTGATGATTCTTACATGAGTATTAGGAGTTCTATTTTGTCTAGTGAGAATCTCCTTGATGTGAAGGGAGCTTATGCTATTATTTCTAGTGAGGAGTCTCACAGAATGGCATTTGGTAGTAGTTCCGGGTCCTCTCAAAGATCCTAGACCTCTGCCTTCTTGTCTAATGGGCCCACTAGGAACAATTTTCAAAGAAATCAGAATCCTAATGTTAATGTGGTAAGACCTATCACCAACAGTTTAAGACCTACCAATAGTACTACTGGATTTAGACCTAACAATCAGAATGTTATTAGACATAATTTCACCTCTAATACTGAGTTGGTTTGTGATAACTGTGGGTACAATGGTCACACCATTGATAGGTGTTTCAAGATCATTGGATACCCTAGTGACTTTGGAAAGAAAAAACTGGTCAAAACTTTAAAGGGAAAAATGTGTCTAATAATTATGTTGGTTCTACTTGTGCTACTGGTTTCTCTGATGAACAAATGGCTACTTTACTCTATCTTATTAAGGATAACAATGGAATTGGAAAGAATGTGCATGCGAATATGACAAGTACATATTTTAACTCTAGTAAAATTTTTAATGAAAATTTCAACAAATTTATTGTTCCAACACAAGTGCTAAAACCGGTATGACCTATAATGGGAAGGTAATTGACTCTTGGGCAAACCAACACATGACCAATAATGATAAAGAACTTGATAATGTTTTTGACATTTCTCATCTTAAGATCAAAGTTGCTCACACTAATGGAACTGAGGTTATAATATCTAAAATTGGTAATCTTAGACTTCTTAATGGGTTGATTTTAGTTGATGTGCTAGTTATACCTAAGTATTGTGTTACCTTAATTTCTATCCATAAATTGGCTAAGGATAATAAAATATTTGTTGTTTTTATGAGAGCAAGTGTTTTTTTGTGAATCAAGATTTGAATCTAAAAATGTGTTGGGGATTGGTAAACAGTGTGGTGGTTTATACTACTTAGATACACAAGGTATTAAGTGTAGTAATCAAAACCATGTTATTAATTTCTCTTTGTCTCATTATGATTGGCATTGTAGACTTGGCCACCGTGCTGACCTTGCCCTTAATGTGCTTAAAAAGTCTTTAAAAATTGACAAAGATGACAATACTTCTTTTTGTGAAATCTGTCAAAGAGCTAAACAAACTAGAAAACCTTTTCATTTAAGTGATCATAAGATTAAATATCTTGGTGATGTTGTGCATTTAGATTTGTGTGGTCCCTATAAGGTGGTCAGCTATTTTGGTCACAAGTATTTTTTAACTGTCGTGGATGACTATACAAGGGCTGTTTGGGTGTACCTTATAAAAACTAAAGAGGAAGTCATGTCTTGCATTGACACTTTCTATAATTTGATTAAAAATGAATTTAAAAGTATTGTCAAGACTTTTAGCAGTGAAAATGGAACAAATTTTGTAAATCAAAACTTTACAATTTTTTTTTAATGAAAATGGTATAATACACCAAACATCTTGTGCATATACCCCATAACAAAATGGTATTACTAAAAGGAAACATAGGCATCTGCTGAATGTTGCTAGATGCCTTATGTTTCAGGGGAGAATCCCTCTTAGATACCGGACTGAGTGTGTGCTGATTGCTACTTATCTCATTAACAGATTGCCCTCTTATGTGCTAAATGGAAAAACTTCTTTTGAAATGTTTTAGAATACTTTCCCTAGTCTCTCTTATATCAGAATGTTTGGTTATCTTTGTTTTGCCACTATTCTTAATAGTCATGATAAGCTTGCTAACAGATCTGAAAAATGTGTTATGATGGGTTATTCTAGTTCTCAGAAGGGTTATCGGGTTTATAGTCTTGATAGACATCAGTTTCTTGTTTCTAGAGATGTCAAATTTTTTGACACCATATTTCCTTTTAAAGATTCTGCTTCTAAAGTCAATAAAGATAAGAATTTAAATGTTTTTCAAGACTTAAATCTATTAAACTTCTTTGATTATGATAACCCTGAGCTTCCTAATGATGATGATGAGTAAGTAACACCTTATCTTAATAGTGACCATGGGTCACACAGTAAAGGTGGCTACTCTCCCAACCTTAGGGATAGTGTACACACTGATGATTCCCTAGTTATTGGGGATGATGCTCATATCAGTGACAACACTAATGCTAGGTTAGGAGAGGAGGCTGACTAGATGAAAACAATGAGTCTGAAGGAACCTTGAACCAAAATCCAAATACCTCAGCTCAGGGAACCCAAAATTTGAGAAGGTCTACCAGACCTTCTGGTTTTCCAAAAAAATACAATGATTTTGTTGTAAATTCTAAAGTTAAGTATGGTCTTGAAAAATTTGTTGGTTATTCCAAGCTTAACCATGAAAACCTTTGTTTTGTCACTCAACTTAATAAAAACAATGAACCAAAAAGTTTCTTTGAAGCATCTCAAAACCCTCTTTGGGTTGATGCTATGAATTATGAACTTGATGCCCTTCTTGAAAATGATACTTGGGATATAGTTGAGCTCCCTAAAGGTAGGAAATCCTTAGGTTGCAAATGGATTTGGAAACTAAAATTTAAGTCTAGTGGAGAGATTGAAAGGTAAAAGGCTAGGGTTGTTGCTCAAGGTTTTGGTCAAAAGGAAGGAATACATTATGATGAAAGTTTTGCTCTTGTTATTAAGATGGTCACTATTAGGTGTTTGATTAACCTTGCTATTGTGCAATCTTGGCCTGTTTTTCCGCTTGACATTAACAATGCCTTCTTATATGGTGACCTTGATGAGACTGTGTACATGAAACTACCCCAAGGATATCTTCCCGGAGGTGAAAATATTGTTTGTAGACTTAAAATAAATAAATCCTTATATGGTATTAAACAAGCACCTAGGAAATGGAATGTTAAGCTCACATACGTATTGAATGAAAATGGCTTTGTTTAAAGTAAATCTGATTATTCTCTCTATACTAAGTCTCATGGTGATGTTTTTCTTGCATTACTTGTGTATGTGGATGATATTATTATTACTGGTAATAACACTATCGAGATTGAGAATTTTAAAGTTTTTTTAAGAACTAAGTTCATGATTAAAGATCTGGGCAATTTAAAGTATTTTTTGGGGATTGAGGTTGTAGACACTGACACTAATGTTTTCTTAATCAAAGAAAGTATGCATGTATGTGCTTGACTTATTATTTGAGTATGGTATGCTTGCTTGTAAACCTGCCAAGACTCTTTTGCCATCTAAGCTTGTTATATCTAGTGAGCCTACTGATAATAATCCGTTACTTACAAACATTGTTGATTATCAGAAGCTTGAAAGTTTATGGACATAAAATTTATAGTCGTGTGTTAAGATCAAACTCGGGATTGCACACAATACGTAAAGGGTTAATTTATTTAATAAATATATTTATTGTATTTATTAAATTAAACCAAGCTTTAACTTAACGGTCGTTAGATAATAAGAGTTAAGTATTAAACGAACGTTATGGAATAAATGAGAAGAGAAAAGAAGGGTTCGGAACACCCCTAGAATGGGTGTTGACCGTCGGTTGGGGGGGAAAAGGGGAAGGAGATTTCCTTCCTAATTTGGTTTAGTGCTTGGGCTCCAATTTTTGCTAGCCTATATAAACACACCCCTACCCTCATAATTCTTCATCCCATTCTTTTTTTATCTCTCTTTTCCTGCGATTAAAGCCAAAGACAAGCACCCTTTTTAGGGTTCCTTTTAACCTTTGGTTTTGGTTTCTTGAATCTAGTCCTAGCCCCTCTCTAGGGTTGTTGGGTAGATTTTCCACAAGTGTTAAAGCTCTGTTTTTTACACGTGCTAGACTCACGATTAACCCGTTGCATTACGTGTGTACATGAGCGTAATATAGTTTTACTTTAAACTATATCTTGGTTTTATTCGTCATAAACCCTAATTGGTGTTCTTGTGGATTTGCTCTAGCTAAAAGGTATGTAACCCTAACTCGATTAATTATGAATGGGTTATTAATTATGATCTTGTTAAATCGCTTCCGCTATGTATGCTTTGATCCTATTTAGGGTTTTGTATAATAGTTATGAGCTTTATAAACCTACAAAGCTCATGGGAAAGCTTATTTATTTAACTAACACCAGGCCTAATATTTCTTATGATGTGCATTGTTTAAGACAATTTATGCATTCTCCATTGAACTCTCATATTAAAATAGCTTTCAAGATATTGAGATATCTTAAGAGCTCTCCAGGTTTCGGTATTCATTTCAAAAGAAAATCTGTTATGAATCTTAATGCTTATTCTAATGTTGATTGGGCCAAATGTGTAGTTACTAGAAAATCAGTGACATGGTATTGTGTTTTTATAAATGAAAACTTAGTTTCTTGGAAAAGTAAAAAACATAATACTCTCTCCAAATCTTCCTCTGAGACAGAGTATAGAGCTCTTTCCTCAGTAACCAGTGAAGTGATCTAGGTGCTCAAAGTCTTAAAAGACTTGTAGTGTGAAAACTTGCTCTGAGTCACACTTCACTAACAGCAACTCTGCTATTAAAATAGCAGCTAATCCTATTTTTCATGAAAGAACTAAGCACCTTGAAATTGACCTACATTTTGTGAGAGAAATTTTTTTGAGTGGTGTTGTTAAAACTGAAAAGGTGAATTATGCAAATCAAATTCAAGATGTCCAAACTAAAGGGTTGGACACAGATTTGCACCAAAAGTTTGTTGAAAAATTTGGCATGATAAACTAATTATATGGGGTGTCAGATTAAGGAGGATGTTAAAATTAATAAATTAATCTGCTAACCCATCTTAACCGCAGGGACTTATTATGTTTTCTTATAACTTTCAGTTATATACTTGAACTTGTTGTGGAAGCAACACTGGACATGAGGGACTAAAGTTGGAAGATTGCTATTGTCAACTATTCCTAATATTACCCTAGCTCCAGCTAGGGGTTTTATGTATCTTATTCCATCATTGTGTTTTTTACACACTTTACTTTCTTCATTGTTCATCTCTTGAAACCCTAGTTTGATCTATGGTTTTTATGTTTTGATTTATAAAACTATTATCATGTAGATAATAGGAATACACGTGATTAACACTGTTAGTCTTTAGTTTTATTTTCTATCTTTGATCTTTAAATCTTGACTAGGACTTGTTGCCCGCGCTCCGCTGCGGTGCTTTGTCCTCGCTTCCAAATCTAATCGAACACGATATGTTGCTTACTCACATTTGCACATCACACCTGCTCCACTTCACTTTTATTGGAGCATCAGTTTTTTGTGGGTGTAAATCAGATTTAGGAAAGCAGGCGTCCTGCCAATAGAAGTAACCTGCACGTTTACGAAATAAAAATTGTTACAAAAAAGGCAGCGAAAGGGGTGAAAAGTACGTGAATAACTAAATCGGCACCAATTCTTGCCTTTTAACATGAAATTGACAATTGTAGTCCATGAGAACCTTCCTTAAGGGATTAGTTCAGTTGACCATTACAATACGATTCAAACTTAAAATTGGTTAAAAAATAAAAATTAAGAAGATATAGATACAAAAATGTTTGATATTTTAATGCACAAACATTAACGATGAGCATCTTAACTGATAATTGCAATTAAATTCTTACCTAAGTCGGTTTATCCCAAAAGCTTACAACATGCACTTTCGTGTTCCTATAATTCCTCCTAAGGTTCGGCAGCGTCCTATAAATTCTGCACATAAAAAAACATTTTGAAGTAAACTTAAGAAGAAAAGGTGTTGAATGAAAAGCCAAAGTGAAACACTAACTTTAGTTCATTTTCCCCAAAAGGGTGTTTTGTTTATAAAATGCAGGTCTAATGCAGGTGAAAGCTCTCGACTGCTGCAAAAGCAGTGTTTGGTTGTTGTTATAATAGCAGCCAAACACTGCTCCTGCAGCTGAAGGGGTGTTTGGCTGCTGTGGTAACAACATCCAAACAGTCTCCAAAGAAAGCATCGGAATGTGTATGTCTTCCCATTCGTCTTACACTTATAAGAAAACACAATAATAAAGATGATGGAAGAAGCAATATGTGAAACATAGTGTTCCAGTAGGTGGAGGAGATGTATCAAATTTGAATGTAGACCAGGTGACTTCTTCTAATACAAAAGTTTTATGCAGATTCGCTAACCTGTTTCTGTTTCATGTGCGCTGCTGGTGACCTCATCTTCATGTGCGCTGATGTTTCATGACCATACACATGGTTTTACAATTGCAGTCAACCAGAATTAATTGAAATACCTACATGTTTGTGCTACTTTTGTTTGTAATTCTTGCCGTATGCACTAGTATTTTCCACTTGCCCTGCAATACACAGCCCGCATTAGCAAGATCCAATTCATGTAAAAACAATATTTATAGTGAATCATATATAGCTTCTAATTCACATATGTTCGGTGCGTTGCATCATTAAAAGCACGGATTTTGATATCGCCACATCTAAAGGTTCAAATTGGTAACCGTCAATTTTAACACCAGGACACCGCCTTTTCAGAAGCTATATTATAGTGATAAGATGATGTTCGTTAAAAATACCTTCATTCTCCAAGCATTCAAGCCTTTCAACAGATTCGGCTAAGAAAATGGGCGACGAATTGTGCATTGTTCCACCACAGTGCGATTGAATTTCCTCTAGGGCTGAGCAGGCCCGACCGAAACCGAGAAGGCCCGACCGAACCGGCTCAACCGACTTAACCGAAACCAAAACCGAGTCATTCGGTTCGGTATTCGGTTTGGAATATCTATGTTTCTCGGTCTCGGGTCGGTTCGGTATAAAACCGACAAAATCCCGACATGACCCGATTAAGCCCGAAAATAAATTAGGTCATACTCTTTAATAGCAGCCGCTTTTTTTATCACTTCATTTTACCAAAAAAACAAACAGGAAGAACACAATGGAGGACGAACAAAATCAACAAACATCTATTCCAAAATACATACCCGAATCAATCTCATCATCTATGCCCGTATTTGGATCTAATTCATCTCAACAAAACACCATTAATCTTGAAGTAAGTTTTATTTTAATTAGTATTTTTTTTATTATTAATCCACGAATTAGTTTTATTTTTTATTTTAATTGGTTATAATTTATTTGGTGATGAATTAGTTTCTTTTTAATTAGTAATTTTTTTAATTAGTAATTTTTTAATTTTAATTGGTTATAATTTAATCCACGAATTAGTTTTTTTTAATTAGTATTTTTTTTATTTTTAATATACGAATTAGTTGTAATGATTATGAAACCCACGAATTAGTTTTTTTTTTCATTTTTAATTTTAGTATGAATTTGTTAACCCACTGTTACAAAATCACTGTTTTTTTAATTAGTAATTTTTTTATTGTTAACCCACTGTTACAAAGTCACTGTTTTTTTAATTAGTAATTTTGTTTATTGTTAACCCACTGTTACAAAGTCATTGTTTTAATGAAACTCACTGACTTACAGGATGATACCGTAGATGTGGAGACTGTTCGCAATGAAAATAATAAACGCAAAAGAAAAGCCCCGTCACAACCAAGGCAATTGAAAGCAATTGAAATCCGAATGCTGGAAATACTTTACTCAAAAGTTTGAACCCGATGAAGATGGGACAATTATTAAAATGGCACATTACAAATGGTGTAAATCGGTCTTCAAAGCCGACTCTGTTAAACATGGTACACGACACTTGAATAACTATTATATTAATTGTGAGGAGAACCCCGATGTTGAGAATATTAGGAAACAAAAAAAACTAGAATTTAAGAAAAAGATTAGCGAGAACGATGAGGGTGGCACTAGTAGTGGGATTTTAGAGACGTGGAAGTATAATGAAAAAGTAATCAAAGAATCATTGATTGAAATGTTTATTCTTGCCGAGCTTCCTTTTAAGTTTGTAGAACACCCGACATTCATTAAGTTTGTTTCGAACTTGCAACCTAGATATAATGTGCCCTCCCGTTTTACTATTGCTAGGGATATTGCTAAGTTTTATCTAGAAGAGAGGAAGAGCCTATTGAAATACTTAAGCAATGATTCCACCACGGTGCATTTAACCACCGATACTTGGACATCTAGTTGTAAAAGGATGAACTTTATGGTTTTAACCGCACACTTTATAGACGATGATTGGGTTATGCACAAAAGGATAATCAATTTTAGACCAATTCATAGTCATAGAGGGGTGGATATTGGTAGGGCGCTTTTGAAATGTATAAATGGATGGGGTTTAAAGAATGTTATGACGGTGACGGTTGATAACATTTCTTCAAATGACAAAGCGATTGAATATTTGGTAGAGAATTTACCAAGTAAGTATGATAATGGTAAACATTTTCACATAAGGTGTATGGCTCATATTTTAAACCTAGTTGTCAAAGATGGTTTAAAAACGTACAAAAAAGAAGTTGATACCATAGCCTTAGGCGTGAAATACATTAAACATTCGAGCCAAAGAGTTTCTAACTTTAAAAAAAGTGTTGAAATCTCTACCGATTCAAAAAAGTTTTTGACTTCCGAATGCCCTACACGATGGAACTCAACACATGATATGTTGAAAACCGCCATCGAGTTAAAAGATGCTTTTTTTGATTATGATTTTAGAAACTCTTGTTTTGCACGAGACCTAGAGGAAATACCAAAGCGGGCTGATTTTGATGTTTGTAAGAGGGTAGTTCAATTTTTGGAGAAATTTAAGGAAACAACCGAACTTGTGTCAAACGTATCAAATCCCGTTGCTCATTTGTGGTTTGCAGAGGTACTTGATATTGATAAGCATCTTCATGAGTGGCACACAAATCCTTCTTTTAAGAACATGGTAGGAGATATGAGAAAAAAGTATAACAAATATTGGGGTGATTACAAAAAAATCAACCATTATATGTACTTTGCCGTTATTTTAGATCCCACGATGAAGTCAGAAATAGTACGATATGGTTTAAAGCGTTTGTTAGATAATGGTTGTATGCCAATGGAGGAAAATGATGAAGATAGTAATGAGACGCCTTTTTTTTGTTCAACTAATGACGAGTTGGCTAAAAAATTTGTTGACAAAGTTGAGAAGGATATGGGAGAGTTGTTTGTCATATACAAAGAAAAATATGGCACAACCACATCAAACGAGTCATTAAGCACAATGGCAACTAAAAGTAGTACCGCTAGAAATCGTCGTGGCAATGCTTTTTTAATGGAGTATAAAGATACAAAGGGAAACAAGTCGAGTGGGGGTGAAGATGAGTTGAGGAAATATCTTAAATAACCGCCCTAGAGATAGAGGATGACGAAGAGTTTGACATTCTTAATTGGTGGAAGTTAAATAGTCCACGTTTTCCAATCGTATCAAAGATGGCGAAAGGTAAATTCTCATTTTTTTTTATATTTTTTTATATTTTTATGATTTTTAAATAATTTTTCTTATTTATAGATAATTTTTCTGATTTTTAGATAATTTTTCTGAATTTAAAATGATTTTTCTGATTTTTAGATAATTTTTCTGATTTTTTTATATTTTTCTGATTTTTAATATGTTTTTTTCTGATTTTTTTATATTTTTCTGATTTTTTATATTTTTCTGATTTTTATATGTTTTTTCTGATTTTTAAATAATTTTTGTGATTTTTTTTATTCTTTAGATATCTTATGCATCCAAATATCCACCGTTGCTTCCGAATCCGCCTTTAGTGCGAGCGGTCGAGTTTTGGACCCATATAGAAACTGTTTGGCGCCAAACATTGTGGAAGCTTTGGTGTGCACGCAAGATTGGCTTCGTACTTCAAGTAAAAACATCACTATGGATACATTTGAAGACTTGATGAAAGACGACGAGCTTGCTAAAGGTAGGTTTGTTGTTATGTTTGTATTTTGAAACAATCAAATTTGTAGTGTTGTAGACTTGTAGTGTACTAGTGTTCATTGTTGTAACAAACAAGTAATATGCCCATGGTAACTCGTTTGTTATATTTTTGTAGACATTCAAGACGGATTGGAGAAACAATTGGGAGATGAAGAAATGTCGCATAATTGAGAGTATTGACCCGTTCAATCAAGTTTCTTGTTATGTTCGTTGGATTTGAACTTTTGTATTTCGTTAATTCAATTTGAATTTGTTATGTTTGTTGGATTTGAACTTTGTATGTCGTTACTTGAATTAGAACTTTTTCTTTTGTAATATTCACCTACTGTAAATGCCTAAATGGTGCCTACTGTTTTTTTTTTCTTCATTCTGCTGATTTTTTGATAAGGGGGTGTTTGGGAGAAAATCCTGCAGTTTTTTTGAGTGTGTCTGATAAGGGGGTGTTTGGGGTTAAACTCGGTTTCGGTTTAACCCGAGTTTAACCCGGTTTAGCCCGACACTATACCGAACCGAACCGAGTATTTTGGTATCGGTTTCGGTTTCGTTTTCTGCTTATCTCGGTTTCGGTTTTTTGGACGGGTCGGGTCGGGACCGGCCCGAAGCTCAGCCCTAATTTCCTCACTTGACCCACAACCAGTGCACCTCAGTGAGATTGAATTTCGTAACTTGAATCTACTAACATGACAAAAAAATTATGAGAATTTAACAAATCACATATGACATGTTTAAGCCTTTATTTAGAATATGGTTAGACCAAAAGTGGTAATTATAGTAAACAAAACTACTACGTGTTTACTTATAAGCATGTTTTGTGACCCTTAAAACCTGCAGATAGCATTTATGTATTTAACAAAGTAACATGGAGCTAATGTCTTACACATGAATGTTCAAAAGCTAAATGGCATTGATGAGCTACAATTCATTTATTGTTTTAGGCCCATTCGCAATTTCTGACAAATGAAAGATTAATATCAAAAGACAAATATAGTAGAATATAGAATATCACAAAAATTGTAGAACTTTTGATGCTCTTATATCCAAAACGAATGTGAAGGTTTTTTTTATCTTGAATCAATAAAGAAGAAGATAGCTACATGTTTGCCCATTGTCTCCTTTGGTATTGAACGTAATTTGGTAATCTGGATTGAAGGCCTAACTTTGCAAAAGTATGGCTAGATAAGTTCTTTAAACAAATAAGTTGTCTTTTTAATCAAAGTATTGGTCTTGCTACAAAACTTACAACTAAATTTCTAAACTAACCTATCCCAAATGTAAACATCGTTGAATCATACAATAACTATTATGAGGTGTTTGGCGTTTCCTTTTATAGGGGACTATGTTACGTAAGTGTAATATGCAATAATTGGAATTAGATCATGTGCTTCTGCTATACAAATTTGTGAGAATATAATTTCAGCTGCTCAAACGCGGTGATCAAAAACAGGTCAATTGACCCTAAATAATCATATAACCAACAACTGTTCTACCTAAAACCGCAATAAACTTTGCAAAAGTATGGCTAGATGACATACATAAGTTGTCTTTCTAATCAAAGTACTGGTGTTGCTACAAAACTTACGACTAAATTCCTAAACTAACCTATCCACAAATGCAAACAGCATTGAATCATACAACAACGATGCAATATCTGGAATTAGATACTGTAACAAAACAGGGATAGTGTTTTGATTTGCTTGTCCTATACAAACTTGTGACAATATCCACAATGAATTGACGGGAACACCCTGACCAAAAGGCACCGGCCATTATCCATCCCACAATACGCGGTTATCCAAAAACGGATTATTGGACCCTAAATAATCATATAACCAGAATCTAATCTACTAATCTATAGTTATGCAACTTAAAAACGCAAACATTAAATCATCACATACAAAAATAAACATATTTAACCATATAATCATAATAAATTGAATAACAAAAATCTTTATAACAAATAGATAATAGTATAAATCAACAAACCTTTGGGCCATTTTGAGATCATTTTGTGTTTTAAAGATCCAAAAGTATTAGTTGAAGCATATTTGGTTGGTCCAATATCACTTCCATCATGTAACCTAAATCTCACTTCAATCAGTAAATCATATTACTGCCAGATAAGTTTGTATAAGCAAAATTAGAAACCTGCTAACACACGCCTTCCACCGAACGTAATCCAAGCATTGACAATATGTGGCCCAGTTGTCGAAGATGGTTTTCTAGTTTTCAATCGTTGACCACTGGTTGGTGATGCGTGACAAATATGAGCATAACATTAGATACTAACCAGCATTGTAAAAGTTTCTACAACACTTTTGCGGTATACATCACGAAAAATGTTTGAGTTGTTTGGTAACAGTGTTTGCCTTGAACTACGTTAATCAGATTAAACTTCAGTAAAAAGTGAAAATATATGACAAACGCGACTTACTACATGAAACTGGAAAGCTGCTAATTTAAGTCGCTTAAGTCTGTTGATTTATCACGGTAAAAAAATACCATATTCTCAATTTGAAGAGAATTTGAAAAGCATACCATATTTATATATCTCAAGGTCTAAATAGCTCGACGTATATAATAATATGTTTTTTGTACCCCGAATGCGCCAATGTCCTTCTAACATGTTACATATAAGAAATGTAAGTCCAAACAAATTGTTACCTTATTTGCGTGGCTCTTTTGAGGTCGAGTCTACAACACGACAAAACGGTGAAGATCTGCCCCTTGTTACCAGTGCCACAAACGGAAACTTCCCGTACTGAACGCTGATGCCACATAACCGAACTGCTATATGTTGTACATGAGGCTCAGCTAAACATGCAATCGAGTAAAGAGCATACATCCCATATGGCTGCCACCGCATGGGTTTCGCGCCAAAGTGAGGCCAACCTCGGATTTACTGACCCCCTATAAAATAATCACAGCCTCGTACAATGGATACAATCCGAAACAATTTTTTTGCAGACAATATGTGCTTTACGAAACCCATTCAGGAGGCATACGTTTGGTACACAATTTTGCTCAATTGGCAATGACAATACAAAAAACATTTATTTTATTGTTTTGAGGCTCAGATAAGTAACGAATCGGGTATGTCGAAGATGAGGATACGCCGTCATGGCTGCAAATTTTGCAAGTTTGCCCCACCAAGATACACGCCGTCCAAAATCTAATTGAACCCGCTTAGGAAAGTTCAAATCTTATCATCACAACCTGTTGGGACCATTATCTCGCCATACACACGGGTTCAAAATGATTGTTCTTCTTATGTGCAACTGCATTCTTTCAGCAGACAAAAGACGCCAATGCACATGTGAGCCGACATCAATATTAGCTTTCGTTTTTCTTGTTTCAAAAAAAAATAAATCAAAGCACGGTATGACATGTATTTTTTCAGCAAAAAGATGACACCAAGGCAAATGTGAGCCGGTGTCTTTTTTTTTGCGTATAGATGCAAAAGCGGGAGCAACATTCAGGGGACAATGAAGCGATTGTCCCGCCAATATAAGGCTGCAAACTGTCGTAATACGGAACTTGTGGTGGAACATCAAACGTAAGGCTTAGACAGGCTAATAACCGAACCAAAAGGACGCGTCTGGCATGAATGCAACCACAAAAGGTTGTTGGTATATACCAGATTCATACAACCGTATCGCCCCAAATTAAATTCATACAATAATAGGCTCAGATTCGTATTTGGTGTTTACCTCATCGAAAACCATAGGGGAAAATCCCTACGAATCTGACCCTAAGCTCATCAAATCAATACTTTTAAGGAAATCAAACTCCATATTGCAATAACCCATGAAATCGTAAACAACCTTACCAAAGGCCTCAATTAGCATTAAAACAACAAAAAAGTTTATGATATTGATAACAATCTGAGAGGCAAGATTATGCAATAATTTTAGGTTAACCTAACCCTAAGCTCATCAAATCAATACTTTTAAGGTAATCAAAACCCCATATTGCAATAACCCATGAAATCGTAAACAACCTTACCAAAGGCCTCAATTAGCATTAAAACAACAAAAAAGTCAAATGAATACCTCAAAAAGGGCAACAGCTGGTATCAATATTGACATTGGTCAACGACAATATGCGCCGCCTCACCACCACGCAACATCTAGACTCACAATCGTCACACGCCGACCCACATCGCCGCACACCATCGACGACGACAACAAAGGGATCAACGGCATCGAAAAGAGTAAATGGTGGGCATCGCATATATAAGATCGAAAGGAAACCCCAATATTTAGGACAACCAAATATTAAATCAACCAAATCTTGGATCACTTTCTGAATTAGGTGAGACCAAATGGATATGAAAGAGATGATCTACACACAACACACACATAGTTATGAGACATTGGTTTTTTTTATGAAAGAGCAAATTCTTGTAGCCACAATCAATAAAGGGGTAAAGGGACAACCCACCATCAAGGGGCAAATTCCTGTAGCCAAGCACTTAATTAATGAGTAAGGGGAAACCACACAAACAGCCAAACCACAATTAATGAAAAGGCCATAAACAACAAAGGGCAAACAGCAAAGTGCAGCACTGATCAATTAATGATCAATGAAAAGGCCAAGGCATGAAAACGGGTTCGGAGCCAAACTGTGTGTGAGTTGTGTGTGTAAAATTTGTGAGATGAATGAATTTGTGTGAGGGGGAAAGTAAATTATATACTTTATTAGGTATATGAGGGGAATCACTCTTTTTATGGAAACGTGATTCCCCTCTATAATACATAGAGTAATTAATATAAATAAAAGTTGTTTGGGATCTATTAAATTATGTTTTTCTGCATGAAAGGTTTAATATACGTTTATGAGCATGATTACGCGGTTAATTTAGGACAGGAATAAAGGCAGCTACTTGAAAGAAACATGTTTGTTATTACGTGATCGATTAATAATGTGTGGTCAACGTTTTGTTTTGAGGACAAGTTCTGAAGATACCGAATCTTACATAGGCCAAAACACAAGTATGTTTCAGTCGATCTCGATCTTCGTCTTGGATCACCAAGTATAACGAGTTGGGACCCTCTGGAGTCAGATAAAGATCTCTACCAAAACTCTTATATTTTGAAAATGTCCATCTGTTGACCTTTCTTGTTCATTAGAGCTAATCTGGTATAAATTTTATTAGTTGCAACTTGCAGTAGTTTCGTGGAAGCGTTATATATGACAACTATACAGATTGAGATCTTTTCAGTATGAACATGAATAGTAATAATTCTTCACACACAAAATAGTGAGCCCTAATAAGAGATCCGCTTTTCTTTTTTGTTCTAAGAGAACATGACTCGTTCGAACCAACTCGAATGCATCTGAATACCTTTCATATCCCTCAACACCAATTGCTACAAAACATAAGCAAAATTCCACACAACACGAAGTTATACAATTATACATACGTTTTTTGGTACCACATGCCCCAATACATTTTTTTAATTGCAGGTGGCCATGTCGATGGTTTTGTAGGTTGCTAACTGGTTTTGATACACATACATGATCATGACTAGTTGACTTAGGAACGGAACTTAGAACGAACCGTCGTGTATGATTCATACATCGGAATTTAGAAGAGCTAGGGGTTCTCGCGGGTGCCCATGACCCCTATGGATTTTTTATGTGTAGTGTTAATTTGTGAAGAAAATATCGATTTTTTCTAAATTCATCTTAAATGCACCCAGTCAATCGGAACGTCTACCCTTCGTTTTAATTCACCTTTTACATATGTTATATTATGGTTCAAAAAATTTTGTGCACCCGGTTATATATTATCCTGGCTTCGTCCCTGACCGGTTGTGTATTGTTGTTAATTGACTAATGCTCGGTAGGAACTGCATTAATATTATGATACTCTTATGAAACATTCATGGAATTATTTTGCCAACGATAAACATACACACACAAACAAGCCATCAAACGCATTTATACATACATAACAGAAAATCATTCACAATTCAAAACCCCTATGAACAAAAACACTCAAGAGTGAACCAAAAAGCAATACCAGTCCGACCATATGATTTCACTGATCCAGTTCACGATCCAATGCGAACAAGATAGAACTCAAATCTTATTCAAATATGGACTTAACTTGATGAGTATGAGAAAACTCATATGCCAAAACAAAGCTTCCATCCATTCTTTTGAGCACAAATCTTTCAACCAAAACATAGCAACCAAATTTCTTCCAATCACCAGTTCCTTCGTATATACATTCTCTCTTGACCTTCTCTATCCTTTTCTCCCCAACACCAGACCATCCAACTTTTTCTTCTTCCCATTTCATTCTTTCAATTATTTCTAAACTTAGCCCCACTCTTTCCTTTTTACTCTCTTGACGCGTAAACCATATGGCTCCATCGACCACGTCTCTCTCGTCCCAACTTGCCTCCTTCTGACCCTTACCTATGAAAACCGCCTCACTATGAATATCAGCTTCCACAGAAACAACATTTCCTTCATTGCTCTCAGTTTCCTTTATGAAAATTTGTTTCCATTTTTGCTCCAAAGTCATTTCATAGAAGATAGACTTTGTCACCTGGTTGATCAATTTTCCGTCTTTGATGAATACAAAAGGACAATACCACTTGCCAACAACCACACTATCAGAAACTTTGGTCGACAGTGGGAACTTTAAATCAGGGAGGCGTGAACGAAGGGAAACATTAATTCCGTTTGCTTCACTTAACTTAAAGTTATTTGGTGTTCTAGCATGGATTTTCCAAACTTTTGTCCTTAGAAAAACTGGAGGATAGCCATCTTCTACAAGAGAATTGGCGTAGAAACCACCATCGCCATCAAAAAGCTTTCCGTTATTAACAATCTCAAATTGTTGGTACTCGTCGTGTGGAGATAATGGCCTTGATTTTACATCATGGACAGACCTGCCAAAACAATGTGACCCCCCTATGTCTTCATCCAGCTTTGAGCATGCAAACGCTTCCCTGATAAAGTTTCTAGTTAATTACTGTAGTATGTTCCAAATCGATAATCAATGGGGTGATTCAAACTATCGAAAATTTAACTCGAGGCCACTTAAGTATGGTAGCAGCCCTCCTCGATCAAACACAGAAAAAATTACCTTCAATATAAATTAAAAAAGGGGCTTGTAACGTGTCTTTTTAACAATTATATGTACGTTTACACATATTTCTTTTTTCCCAAAAAACCAATGTTTAGATGAGAAAATATTTTGGTCAAATAACAAATTAAACGTTTAGATAACTAATTTGCATTATATCGACATTTTATATATAGCATTTTTTTCCGAAATGATTTATTATCTAATTTCACCAAGGCCCCTCAAAAATTTAGAGACGGCCTGTTTGTACCTATGGATATGATTCGAAAGATTGAAACATATTAATATTTGATACCATGAGATTATGACGAACAATAAGCGCTATAATTACATCTTTCAAATCTTGATTAATTTTAACTTAACTTGCACAATTTAATTATCTAAAGATTATGCTAAGAGACAAACTATCATCATTTATTTTTGTTTGATTTAATGACAAAGATTAATCCAAGATTTAAAAACAAAAACACGGAAGGATCATTTTTGCAAAAATATTAAAAAGTTTTAAAAAACGAACGGAAAAATTAAAACTGTAAATATTATAATATATTTTATGACTAGTAATAAAATAATGAAATATTATTTGTGATATAATGTTTATTAAATATTATCAATGATATTTCATTCGTTTATTATTAGTGATATTTCATTCATTTAATATCACTGATATTTCATTACTTTTATCACTAGTGATTATCATCGGTGATAACCTGTTTTCGTCATATTTATAGCTTTAGTTTCTCCGGCGTTTATTTATAATTTTTGAACATTTTGGCAAGAATGATCATTCAATATTTTTTATAAGATTTAATTTTAAGTAGGTAATTGCTAAATTTAGTCCTTAATAGGTAAAAAAAATAGAAAATAACTTAACTCATTAAAATTTAAAGAAGCCATCATAGTATCATGTAATTATGGTAATAAAAGAAACATCTTGCTTTCTTGTCTTATGAACTGTGTTATGTTTCTAGTTCCTGAACTAAGTACTAGCTCCTTGTTATATAGTTAGTAGCTTTATTTAAAGTTTAGTACAAATTAATAGCCGTTTTCAAACAAATTTAAAAAAATTAAACAAGCTATCATGTATATATGGTAAACAACATACCCTTTATGTGATCCATGCTGTTTTATGACATAGTATCGGTTCGAAGACAATGGTTGATTAAGGACAGGAATAAAGAGAGCTTCATTCATTGAAACAACTTGATTTTCACTCCCCGTGGATGCATATTCTGTAGTCAGTGTCTTGTTTTGAGGAAACGGTAATTCCGCAAGAAATAACTGGTTGTTGCAAAGCCCAAAACACGATGTTCCAGTTGGCTCGTCGTCATCATAGATTACCAAGTAACCCGAGTTTGGACCCTCAGGAGGCAAACTTAGATCTCCAGGGGAGCTCCTATAGTGAGAAAGAGGTCGTGTCACATACATTATTGATTTGAACCTAAAACTTGTTTTGTGAAGTTATGGTGTTGAAGTATACACAACTATATATACAATAAATAAGTGGTATATATAGATCTTATATTATGTGGAAACTTAATTAATATGTGAACTTACATATGCATGTAGTTTTTTCTTTACATGACCTTGAATGTATTTCTAATGGAATGTCGATAATTATTGCAAAAGAATCTAGTCAATTCAAAAAGAGATATGAAAAAACAAAGTTCGTTAATTGTCTTTTGTATTTATGTGAAACAAACATCATTTCATCCACGTATTTCGTTGCTTGATCCAATGCCTCCACCTTACCTAACGCTTAATTTTTTTCTACTTTTTTAAAGCTATAAAAAATAATTTACGAATAGTAACATTTGTGGATTTATAAGTCATAATAATACTCTTTATAACCCCTTGAAGTATAAAATTTTAAAATAAACATCTGAAGTGAATTTGTGACGCAAATTTTCAAAATTTTAATTTTTAGAAAATTTTACTTTTATAGAATTTAAAATTTCATTATTTAAAATACTTTTGCATATTGAGCGGGAGAAATTTGTAATGTTTTGAAATTTTTATTACAAGTATTCTAATAATATTCGGCTTAAACTAAACTCAAATATAACATACACGAATTAACCTAAACTTGGCTAACCCTAATTCAAACAAAAACATGCAACCTGACTCCATTAGCACCCTTGAAAAACATAAAAACTCAAGAAAAAATACAACAAAAACAATACTGAAAATGTAAAAATAGTATTTTGATCTAATAGTTATTTATGAAGAAAAACAAAGTTTGGGGTAACTTAATTTTTCTCATTGTATGGAGGTATTTTAATTTCTTACATTTTGGCAATTTATAAATTTTTAAAAATATTTTATTTTCAAAATATCAAACACAATATTTAAATTTTTTTAAAATGCAAATGCTAAGAAATCCTTCCAATTTAATTCAATCAAACACACCCTATCTATTTCTTTTTACTCACTAGATAAAACATCTTTTTAAACGAAATTAAGCAAGAGACTTGAGAAGAGAAATATAGCACACTAGTTACAAGCTTTCAAGTGATCATTGCTCTATGTCAAGTTTCTATAACATCGTCAAAACATAGCTTTAGTTGACTTGAAAAGGTAATCGATCGAGTCACTCCAATTAGCCTTAGATACACATTTACTTAAGTCACAATCAGGACATATGGAGAAAGTGTGGGGCTGAGGGTGCTCGACCCCTTCCCTCCAAGAGGTCCATTCGTTTTGCTATAGTATATTTTATAAAACTTTTGTCCTTGACCTAAATATAAGTAAATGATTTTGAATGTTAAAAGGTAAAAAAAATAAGAGAATTAAGTTGGACATCGTTATTGCTTTTATTTCATGTAACCTAAATTTGTTACTAGTATGGTTACTAAAAAACTTGCCATTAATAAAATGATACATCTGTAACTTTTGAAAACCCTAAAAAAGAAGTCGCCATGTCATACAACAGCCATCAACAAGGGTATTAAATGCATGTCGGGCGAACCCTACATATATACTGTACTACAGTATTCTTTTGTTTTTGTTTCTTTCTTCTCTTTTGTTTTATCCCTGTCGATCACCACACAAATACAAATACACACAGCTCACTCACTATCCTCATAGATCTTTTCTAGTATTGATTGAGAATTATTCAATTTTATTTTTTGCTCAATTATAATACCAAGGAAATTATTAAATCAATACAAATATACCCCTTACAATTTAACATGTTTCAAAATAACCTATAGTTGTATGTGGTTTTTCCTTAGTGTGTAGTTTGGTTTCATATGATAATCATAACGAAGAATACATTTTAAGGTTACTTATTCATTGGATGGGTCATAAATCTAATACATAGATAATACAGTATCAGTATACCTTTCCGAAAAAGGTTTTATCAATTATAAACGTATTCTAGTTTTTAACTCCGTGTATAGGTTTTGTAACAAGTTTTTACTTAGTAACTTACCTAAAATATTTCATAAATATTGATATCGATTACTACTACTTATTACACATAATCAAATTTACATGAATATTAAGACAAATTTCTCGTGATTAATGTTTTGTAATTTTGATATTAGTACAACAAATAATTATGCATTTAGTTCTACTTAAAAAAATTCATTATATATTAATATCGGTATTTAAATACATTTGATATATTTTGTATGTTTGAAACATAACGTCTAGAGAATATAAAATGTAATGGTTATTTATTTATTTTTAATGTTATTGAAAAATACGAAAGATTATAAATATTATAGAACTTCAAATCATTTATTCAAAATTTAACAACTAAATTTTTAATAATTATTTTTTAAGTCTTTGCTTTCTACAAACTTTAAAAATATACTTTTATTTATTTTTTTTCTCTATCAAGTTACTTCAGTAAGTTTTTCGCGTATTTATAATTTTTTTAGCCAAAATGAAAAATAAATTGATTTTTATAATTTTAAAAACTTTGAAAAATATTTAATTAGAAATAAACATTATTAATTAAAAGATGAATTAATTTTGTTAGCCTCAAAATATTGAGTCAAACAAGAATGCTCGGTCATATGTTAATTATGTATCGTATATTAGAACGTTGTAATAGGTAGTAGATTAGTCGTGTTATACGGCTTAACTTTAGGCTAAAGTTCATTCATAAGTAACTAAGGCCCAAAAGGAAAGCCCGGCCAATTAGAATATAGTCCATAAGCAAGCCCGCATGTGGGTGGACTATATATACCCTTCCTAGCATGTTAGGAAGGGTGTTGGTCATTTTCATTTTTCATCTCTCTAATCTAATCCTCCAAAAGTTCCAACCATTCTCTCTACTTTCTCTCACTACTTTCTCTCTCTAGAAATCTTCCATCTTTTATCTACCTTTCTTGTTTAATCATCACGAAATCTATGGGACAACATTTGATATCAATCCCCATGGGGTAGATTTGTGATTGGTTGTGGTGTTTTTATTTGATTAGAATGTTTTGATCTTTATTTCATTTCTCGAATTCAATTTTTTTGTGTTTTCCATGTTCTAAATCTTGATCTAAATCTCCTACATAGCTGTGGTAGGGATTTGGTTTCTTTGGCTTGGGTAAAATCACGCTTATTCTTGGGAAAAAAATCTCATTTTTGGCCTAAAGTTTCGGAAAAGTACCCATATTGCGACAGAAATACCTTGTCTTCCATCGCAATACACTAGGGTTTATCATTGCGATCGGGATTGCGATTCATATTGCGATTGGTGTTGTTTTTGATATTGCGACAGGAATATTGCGACAGGGGTCATTGCGATAGGAATATTGCGACAGGAATATTGCGACAGGGTCATTGCGACAGGATTATTGCGACAGGGGTCATTGCGACAGGACATTGCGACAGGTCATTGCGACAGACATTGCGACATGTCATTGCGACAAACATTGCGATGGGACAACATTGCGATGGGACATTGAGATATGTTTGGTTAAATTTTGTTTGAGTATTTTTTAGACTTAGCCACTATCTAGACTAGTCCCGGAAGATAGTTTACTCGAAGATTAAAAAAAAGAGTTAAAAATTTTTAGGTCAAGTAAAATCAAATTTTTTACCTACTAGTTTTTGACTATTTCTAACTCAATTTCAAAATTTGGCGATACAAAATTTTTCAGCCTACCATTTTGTCAGACTGAGGAATTTATTGTCGGACTGAGAAAAATCGGAATTTTCGGAATTTCATCCACAACTCAATCACTATAACATCTACTTAAGATCCATATTCACTTCATCATTTCAGAGAATATCGAGATGGATTCTACTGCAGAGTATCGTGTCACGAACAACAACATCATAGTGGCAGGTAACAAAGAGAGACTACCAATGCTTGTGTCGGGTCGATATGATCAATGGAAATCCCGTTTTCTACGTTATCTTGACACAAAACCAAACGGTGATGCTTTAAGGCAATGTATTTTGGAAGGACCCTATAAACTCTCAAGGATTCAAGTTCCCAGAGTACCAGCCACAGACACTACTGAAGAACAACCAACTTATGAACGTGATGAAAAGAGGAACGACCTCACACCAGAGAACCGTGCTTGGTTTGATGCTGAGAAGGAAGCAATCTACTTAATTCTCAGTGGAATTGGAGATGATATTTATTCTACGGTTGATGCATGCCCTACTGCTCAAGAAATATGGACGGCTATTGAAAGATTGCAACAAGGTGAATCACTTAACAAACAAGATGTGAAAACTAAGATGTTTTGGAACTTTGGCAAGTTTACATCAAAGGATGGGGAATCAATTGATTCTTATTACTCCCGATTCTACAAAATGATGAATGATATGACCCAAAATAACTTGCAAGTTTCCACCATGCATGTCAATGTCCAATTTCTACAACAACTTCAACCAGAGTGGACACGGTTTGTCACCTTGGTGAAACAACAACAAAAGTTAGACGAAGTTTCATATCACAATCTCTTTGACATTTTGAAACAATTTCAAAATGAGGCAAATGAACTTCGAGCTGAAGGAGTTGCAAAGGTTTCCAATACACTTGCTCTGGTGTCTACCACTCAAAATTACCCAGATTATCACTCTCGTACTTCAAAGACCTACTCTACTCAATCATCATCACCACGATCATCCACAGTTTCCAAGTCACATGCTCCAACACGATCCCGAGGCAAAGAAGTTGCAAGAGCACCATCACCCACACCTGAGCAATCATCCAAAAAAGACAGTGATGAAGAACTAGCTCAAAAGGATAGGGAATTCAAGCAACAAATGGCTTTCATTATGAAGCAATACAGGAAAATCTACAAACCCACCAACAACAAACTTCGAACATCTTCAAACCCGAGGAACACTTATGCACAGAGTCCTCCAAGGTATGACACACGAAGGCGTGCTGAGAGTCCTCCAAAGTATGATCGACAACCTAAGTATGATAATCAGAGGGTGGCTACTATTGTTGGAAATAGGGAAACTGTTGGTACTCAAGTTGTGTAATAAAGTGGGATTCAGTGTTTAAACTGTTGAGGTTTTGGGCATTTGGCTAGGGAATGCAGGCAGCCAAAGAGGGTTAAATATTATGGTTATCATAAGGAAAAGATGCTGCTGTGCAAGAAAATAGAAGTTGGGATCAAGTTATCAGCCGAGGAAGGAGAAATGCTTGACGACACAGATGATGAACTCTCCGACCAAGAACTAGAGGCACATTATTCATACATGGCAAAGATTCATGAGGTCCTTAACGTCACTGAAGATGGCAATGGTCCTATCTTTGATACCGAGCCAATTGATAAGGTACAACATGATGATGAATATAATGTGTTTGGTGATACACATGAGCATAGTGATCTACCAACAACAATTACTGACACATGTATGATGGAAACGGTTGATAGCAATACCACACCCGATTCATCAGACATGTGCAATAATGAGTTTGAGGATGATCAACATGCAAATGAGTATGATGACGAGGAGCGTGTCGTGCTTGCTAATTTAATTGCTAGTTTACAAAAAGATGTCAATGAAAATAGAAAGAGTCAAAAGCAATTAAAGAAGGCAAACGCAGCGCTCACTCAAAACTTTGAAGAAAGCAAAGACGCTCTTATAAAATCTAGTGAGACAATTGATAGTTATAGGGTTGAGCTTCTTCAAAAGACCAAAGAGCTTGAGGGGTACACAAGTCGTGTCATCAACGTTAAAAAGGACGATTTTGAAAATAAATACAACAAAGCTCTTGCTTTGTTAACTAAGGAAAAACGTCAATTTAATGTCTTATTAAGTGATGAACGTCAAAAAACGTACCTTGCCACAACAAAAGTTAATGAACTTGAACAAAGGCTTTCTATGAATACCACCGATTCTGCTAAAATTCTTGACGAAAAGAAACAAGAGGTTGAAACATTAAAACAAGATTTCAAAAATAGACAAAGCAAAGATACTGAAAAAGTAAAGGATCTCGAAGAACAAGTCGATTTTTTGAAAAAAGTTGTTTATAAAACACATGACTCTATTCAAATCGTCAGAATGATAGCACCTCGATCGTTTTTTAAGGGTCAACCTAGCTTTGCCACCCCCAAGTACCTCGAACAAGCTCAAGCTGCTAACCCTCCCTTATATCTTGATGAGTCCGAATGGACCGATCATGATTGCCCAATAGCTAGCCTCGATAATAAAGAGACGTCCCCTTGGGATGAGGAGAGTAGATCACCGGTCAATAAAGATTTTGTGAAACCATATAACTATGCTTATGAAAACAGTCTTTATGGTCTTTTCACTCCACAAAAACATAAGTCTCGTGAGGAATTGTTTTTAGAATGCAAACAAAGAAGAATTCAATGGAAAAAAGCTTTTGCCACGAAGAGAAAAACTAATGTTTTTAAATATATTAACTATTTGCCTCTTGATGCTTCTAAAAGCAAAAGTAGAAAAACACTTGGTTTTCTTAAACATCACATTGATAATGTTCAATCAATTGTTGAAAGTGATTGGGAAAAACGTCAAAAGGATAAGTGGAAAACCGAGATTCCTCAAGACATGATTGTGCTTGTGAAAGAACTTTTAATACCAAATACGAAGATAATAAAAGAACATGTTCTTGAGTTTAAAAATTTGATTCGGTCTGAAATGTTTGATGATTTGAAATATGTTGAGTCTCTTGAAAAAGAAATTGATGAACTTCAAAATGACAAATCAGATTTTTCAAGCGAATATGATCTACTCTTAGAAAAATGTCTCTCCAAAGATATTTTGTGTGTTACTCTTCAATCTTGTGGTGATATCGATGAATATTCTGATGTTGCATGCAAATATCTTGATAAAATCAAAGAATGTGAGCGTCTTGAACTTGAGCTTTCGAAACGTAAAGAAAATGTTGATAAAAAGGCTTTTGAGTTACTTCAACACAAAACTGATTTCCTTCAAAAACATTGTCATTCTCTTGAACTTGCTTTGCAAAAAGACGTTGGTAGTTTTCCACATGATAATAACTTGCAAGAAAAACTTTCCAAAACGTTTCGAGAAATGAATGAACAGAGTTTGGTAATTAAAGGGTTGAAAGCTCAGTTACAAGATAGGGAAATAGCGATAGCAGAGTTGAAGAAACTCGTTGCTAAGATGGGTGGGAAAATTGTGGAACCTAATGTTAAGAAACCTGTTGTGAGACAACCCAATGCGCAAAAAGTGACTATACCCTCTGTCTTGGGAAAACCATCTATTTTCTCTAATTCTACATTTGCAAAACCTGGGTTTGCCCCCAAGATGGATGGGAAGGATAGGTTACCACAGAATACTCCCAAAACACATATTCGATCACAAAGCACTAAGAACACTAATGTGATTAAACCAGGGATGTATAGATTGGCCATTAAACCCACACACAACAAAGAAAGTCAATCACCTCAGACTTCTAGAAACACTAATAGACGTGTGTCTTTTACTACAGGAGTAGTCCCTACTGCTAGTGTTAGCCGACCTCAGCTTAAGAGCACTCGAATGAATGAAAAGGTTTGGCAAAACAAAAGTCAAGGGAAAATGAAGGAAGTATAATACCACCCTAGGATTTTCAATGTTTCTAAGAATAAAACATTTGTAATCGCATGTAATGACGATTTGAATGATTCGACTTTGAATGCTTTGAATGTTAAGTTTGTTTGTGTGAAATGTGGAAAGTGTGCTAATGCTAATCATGCTATGTGTGTTTCGAATAATGTCAAAGGCGTAGATACTAGAACTAAGAAGCAAACTGCGATGCCTATTAGTGCTAGAACATCCAAACACAAAGTGAACCATTCTGGTGCTACCCCCTAAGAAAAGTAATGCATCAGACTCCACCACTAGAACCCTAGAAGTAAAATTCGGGAATTATATGAGTCTGCTAGAAAGTATTGGAAATGGTGGTTTGTTAATCAATGTCCTCCAAGATATAAATGGATGCCTAAGGTTAGGACAGAAAATGTGACAACGAGTGTTAGTATGCCTTTAAGTGATGAAACTAGGGAAACTAATGAATCGGAAATCACAACTAGCATGGAATCCAATTAGCAAATGCTCCATCGTGTTCTAATTCTTCTGCAGGTGATCGAGATAATTCTCTTCATACTGGAATCCGGATGCACGAAGCACATGACGAGGAATCTCAAGCTTCTAATTAACTTCGTGGAGAAGTTCCTGGGTACGGTCCGATTCGGAAATGATCAATTTGCACCAATCCTAGGATATGGAGACTTGGTTCAGGGGAATATCACAATCAAAAGGGTTTACTACGTCGAAGGGCTCAATCACAATCTTTTCTCGGTTGTTCAATTCTGTGATGCGGATTTGGAGGTTGCTTTTAGAAAGAAGACATGTTTTGTTCGTGATTATGATGGGAATGACTTACTTACCAGTTCACGGGGTACTGACCTCTACACTATTTCACTTCAAGACTCCACTTCTTCAACTCCAATCTGTTTCATGGCTAAAGCTTCAACGACTCAAGCTTGGTTATGGCACCAACGTTTATCTCATCTTAACTTTGATACCATCAACTTGGTCTCCAAGAAAGATATTGTGAGAGGCCTTCCTAACTTGAAATTCATCAAAGATCATCTTTGTTATTCTTGTGAGCTTTGTAAAGCTAAACGGAGTAGTTTCAAGACAAAGACTACACCAAGCTCTAAAGGACGGTTAGATCTTCTTCATATGGATCTGTGTGGCCCCATGCGTGTTCAAACCATCAATGGGAAGAAATATGTTATGGTATTTGTCGATGACTACTCTAGGTACACGTGGACCCTCTTCTTAAGGTCCACGGATGAAACACCTGAGGTTCTCATTAACTTCCTTAAGCTGATACAACGTGGTCTTCAAGCTCAAGTAAAAGTGGTACGTATTGACAGAGGCACAAAATTCTTGAATTTAACTCTGAAGAAATATTTTGAAGCCGAAGGGATTGAACATGAAACATCTATTGCTCGAACACCTGAACAAAACGGAGTTTTTGAAAGAAAAAATCGCACTTTAGTTGAGGCTGCTCGAACATTATTATCTGCTTCAAAACTACCATTATTCTTTTGGGCCGAAGCAATATCAACTGCATGTTACACACAAAACCATTCCTTAATTATCCCTAGACACGAAAAGACACCATATCACATAATTAATGATCGCAAACCTTCCCTCAAACACCTTCATGTTTTGGGATGTACGTGTTACATTATTCGAGATGGTGAAAATCTGAACAAGATGAAAGAGAAAGGTGATGCATGCATTCTAGTGGGATATGCAACTCAGTCTAAGGGATACAGAGTATACAACAAGAGAACAAAATTGATAGTCGAGACTATTCATATCAGATTTGATGAATTACAAGAGATATCACTTGAACAAAGCAGTTTAAGTCCCGATCCACAACGACAAAAGACTTCTGTGGACAACCGAACGGAACTCGGAACTCAAGACCACAGCAATGAACCGTCAAGTTCGAAGCTGGTTCCAGAACATGTTCCTAGAGCAGATATGACAGTAGACACGACGCTTGACGAGTTGGAAATGTTATATGGACCAATGTTTGATGAATATTTCACGGGGGAGAAACAAGTTGCATCAAAGTCTTCCGCTGTCACTCATGATATGCATGATGATACCGATCATCATCAACAAAAGGATACAACTTCATCTACTTCAACACGGGTTGCTGCAGATTTACCTCCTCAGAATATCACTTCAACAATCGATCCTACACCATCCACAACTATTGTCATTGCTCTAGAGAACACAAATCAAGCAGACAATGCATTATCTGACGATGACGATTTTCACAACCCATTCGGAACACCGGTACACGAAACTAGAGAGTCTTCTACTCGCCATGTTGATCTGTCTAATATGCATACGTTCTATCAATGACATCCTTCAACACATCATTGGACCCGAGAACATCCTTTGGTTCAAGTAATTGGAAACCCTTCACAGCCTATTCGTACAAGACGACAACTAGCCACTGATGGCGATGTTTGTATGTTCGCACTCGCCGTGAGTACAGCTGAACCAAAAAACATCAAAGAAGCCATGGCTGATCATGCTTGGATTGAATCGATGACGGATGAACTTCAACAATTTGAAAGACTTAAAGTCTGGGAACTTGTTGACAAACCATACAATGTGATTCCGTTAAATCTTTGATGGGTCTGGAAAAACAAGATGGATGAAGAAAACACGATCATCAAGAACAAAGCTAAGCTAGTGGCTAAGGGGTATGGCCAGAAAGAGGGAATTGATTTTGACGAATCATTTGCACCAGTTGCTCGTATGGAAGCGGTCAGGATTTTCCTTGCTTATGCTGCACATAAGGGATTCACTGTCTATCAAATGAACGTAAAGACGGCATTTCTTCATGGTCCTTTGAAGGAAGAAGCCTATGTCACGCAGCCGGAAGGATTCGTCAATCCTCATTATCCTGATAAGGTGTATCGTCTCCACAAGGCACTATATGGACTCAAGCAAGCTCCAAGGGCGTGGTACGACGAGCTCTCAAAATTTCTGGTATCCAAAGGTTTCTCAAAAGGTTCCATTGATCTAACTTTGTTCACTTATAAACATGGGGACGACATTTTTCTTGTGCAGATTTATGTTGATGACATTATTTTCGGGTCTACAAACCTAAAACTTTCAAAATGGTTTGAAAAAGTAATGCACAACAAATTTGAAATGTCAATGATGGGTGAACTAAAATTCTTTCTAGGAATTCAAGTTCAACAATCCCCAAGTGGTATCTTTATAAACCAAGCTAAGTATTGTCAAGAGATAACCAAAAAGCATGGTATGACCTCATGTGACCCCGTTGGGACACCATTATCAATCACATCGCTAGATGCTGACTTGGAGGGAAATGCCATAGATCAAACGAGATATCATTCCATGATCGGTTCCCTCATGTACTTGATAGCAAGCAGACCTGATATTTCACATGCTACGTGTTATTGTGCACGATATCAAGCATGACCTACTGAAAAGCACCTCGAGGAGGTTAAACGGATCTTTCGGTACCTCAAGAATACTTTTCATTTGGGACTCTGGTATCCGAGGGAAACCGGTTTCTTTCTAACAACCTATTCAGATTCTGATCATGCAGGGTGTCTTGATATACAAAAAAGTACTTCTGGTGGTGCACAATTTCTAGGTCAAGATAAGCTTGTGGGATGGTCTTTCAAGAAGCAGGATTGCACGTCACTTTCATCAGCCGAAGCGGAGTATGTGTCTCTATCTTCGTGTTGTGCTCAAGTTCTTTGGATGAGAACACAACTCACGGATTATGGCTTCCACTTTGATAAAGTACCTATGTACTGTGACTCAAAGTCGGCCATAGCCATCTCCTGCAATCCGGTACAGCATTCCCGCACGAAGCACGTCGATGTCAGATACCACTTCATAAAGGAACAAGTTGAAAGAGGTATCGTTGAACTATACTTTGTTGGATCGGATTACCAATTGGCCGACTTGTTTACAAAAGCTCTATCGAAAGATAGGTTTGAGTACCTCGTTAGGCAAATTGGTATGAGATGTTTGACTCCAGCCGACCTGGAGATTCTGGCAAAGGTGCCTGCTTGATTTATCTATCAAACATCTACTTGTAATATCATTGAAAAAAAACAAAATACAAAAAATATAAAACATATAAAAACAAAATACAAAATTAAAAATCTTTCAAAATCCAAAAATATTCTTCTTGACATGTCTTTCAGTATCGATAATAGGGACATGCCTAGAAATGTCGCTCAATTGGCCAATTGGCCGACTTTTTTACGAAAGCTCTATCGAAAGATAGGTTTGAGTACCTCGTTAGGAAAATTGGTATGAGATGTTTGACTCCAGCAGACCTGGAGATTCTGGAAAAAGTGCATGCTTGATTTATCTATCAAACATCTACTTGTAAATATCACTGAAAAAAAACAAAATACAAAAAGTATAAAACATATAAAAACAAAACACAAAATTAAAAATCTTTCAAAATCCAAAAATATTCTTCTCGACATGTCTTTCAGTATCGATAATATGGACGTGCCTAGAAATGTCGCTCAATAACGACACGAGTGTGTACATAAAGCTCGAATGAAAGTTGTAAATATTTTTCAAAACATGTCATTTCTTCTTTTAATAAAGGAAATTGTCTATTTTGGACAATATTTCCAAACAACGGGTAGAGCAGTCTATCACGGGTTGAGCTTGTTACAAAACATTCAACGTTTTGAGCTCAACACCATGGCTTGTAATCACTTTTAGATTGCAACCCGGTTCTATATTCACGGGGGAGTGTACACTTTAGTACCCTTACCCTCAGCAAAAGAAGAGAAATCTTCTTACACTTGAGTGAATTAGTCAAGACATTCAACGCCTATGAACTCAAGTTTATGCTTTAGAAAAACCTTTTCGCCAAAAAGAAATAGGATTTTTCCAAAAAAAGCGTTGAACATAATTTTTTCAAGAATTTCTCAATGATTATTCAAAATCTTTCAAAAATTGTGTGTTCAACAACTCCCATCCAAAGCGAAATGTGGATCATATCCTCACAATGACAATTCAATTGGATCAATTTTTGAGGGGGAGCATTTCAACTTCATGCAAAGATTGACACATCTTTCTCCCAAAGATTTTCAAGACTATTCTTTCAAAATATATTTTAATCAAATTTGGTATCTTTAATATCAAAAGATTTTATATATTAGAGATAGGGGAGAAAATGTGATTAGAATGTGATCTTACATAAGACTCAAGCACTTTAACTCTTACCTACATGTGCGAAACACTTTCAATTATCGATGCACATGTGAAGGGGAAGCATTTCTGAAACGACAAAACTATGAGGGTGTTAAATGTTTTTCAAACACCTGGTTAGACATTTGAAGTGATTTTCATGGTTACGATCAAATACCCACAACATCTTTAATTCACGACGTTATTGGTGTCAAAAGGGTGGTTAGGTTTAAGTCCTATGATCCAACCAGAATCAGAGGGATCTTCCCAGGGATAATCCAATAGATTATTAGAAGTCCTTAGGAAAGATGGAGTAGAAGGTGAACGTAGTTGAATGCCGACTAAGTACTGATGCTAGCACTAGAACAATCACAACAAGGTGCTAGTAATGATGTCTTGGTAAGCATTGAAGGGGTTGAAGAATGAAAAAGAAATGTAAGGATAAAGGGTGTAAACAAAGAAGCCCTCCATACAACTTAGGCAGAAACCGGGTCAACACATCATGAAGACAACTCATCATGGACCCAGTGATGTAATGCACAACCCCTCCCCAACTACTCAGGCTTCTCTCAAAAGAAGTTTGTTTTATTGTCACGGAGAACAACATGACTTCTATTGACTTTCTCACTCCGAGATAGTTGATATTGAATAGGTGGCATCTGCTCCAGCCTCCGACCACTAAAAGTGCACAAATCGAGTCTAGAGCCTAGAGATCAATCAAATCACATTAGGACACACGGAATGACGATAAAGAGAGTCCTACGCCATATCCTTGTGATATTGCTAGAACACTCAGAGTGATACTACTCAGTATTCACAATGATGAGCAGAAATCCTTCCAGTGTTAACATCAAATAGCACTGCGGTAGGTCATATGTGAGATTCTTTATGAATTAAACATATGTAGAACTGAAAAGCAACAGTGGTTTGATTCTGAATTGACTCAAACTCGTTTCAGGTTTCTACGCAATATCTTTATGGTCTTGCCAGAACATTCAGAGTGATATTCATTAATATTCACAGTGACGGATGGAAATCCTTCTAGCGTCAACATCAAACAGCACTACGGTAGGTAACTTGCGAGATTCTTATGAATCAAGCTTGTGTCAACTGGAAAGCAACATGGTAAGATTCTTAATGAATCAAACTTGTTCCAGGAATTTGAATTGACGACTTTAATCAAGCGGATATTTATCCAACTGATTCACTCTTTATGTTCGCAGTCTTGATTTGAGACGGTCGAGTAAAGAGAACGGCTAGTACTGCCGCGAAACCCTGTCAAGGAGATTCTTAATTGAATCTACCTAATCACAGGTATGATATTTAATATCGTATAATGGTCTTCACTGACCGGAGGTAAAACGCTACCGATTTAGGACGAATGTCAAAGCCATTTAGTCCGTGTCTATGTTTTGTCTCGAGAAGGTGGCGTCACGGTGTACTCAGCAAAGTCAAAGATTCAAAACCACATACTCATGCCTAAAGACATATTCAACAATTAATAGCGTGAGCATGTGGATGAAGACACAAGATCTCAAGATGGCTAAGACAAGTCAAGGATGATTTGAAGATCTCAAGATTAAAGACAAAGTCGAAAGACAACGACAAAGGCTCAAAGATCACAACATGAAGAAACAAGACTACTATTACACGTTCAAGACTCATTTATGGCGAGATTAGTAATCTATACAATTCTCCAAATGACAAAGGGTAATGACCTCTCATAAAGGGTAATGACCTCTCATTGGGGGAGATTGTTAGCCTCAAAATATTGAGTCAAATAAGAATGCTCGGTCATATGTTAATTATGTATCGTATATTAGAACGTTGTAATAGGTAGTAGATTAGTCGTGTTATACGGGCTTAACTTTAGGCTAAAGTTCATTCATAAGTAACTAAAGCCCAAAAGGAAAGCCCGGCCCATTAGAATATAGTCCATAAGCAAGCCCGTATGTGGGTGGACTATATATACCCTTTCTAGCATGTTAGGAAGGGTGTTGGTCATTTTCATTTTTCATCTCTCTAATCTAATCCTCCAAAAGTTCCAACCATTCTCTCTACTTTCTCTCACTACTTTCTCTCTCTAGAAATCTTCCATCTTTTATCTACCTTTCTTGTTTAACCATCACGAAATCTATGGGACAACAAATTTCTTTTCCTATGAAATCCCTACAAGTGTGTACACTTGGGGTGGCCACAGAGGTTCACCTGCGACGACTCCGGGCTATCCAAAAGGATAGTTGCCCTAGGATTAGTCGGCTTTACTATATAAACGATTTAAACGAAATATTGGCTTTATTTAACTCACATGGTATTGATTAAGTGTTATTTAAATTTAACTATTATATCATATTTAGACATTATGTATGTTTAATCGTCCATAATTACTTTCGATTTTTTTCGAATACCTTCATTTAAATTTAAAGAGTAAATTACATGTCGTTTACTAGGTAAATGGTTTTTTTCTGTATTTTAATTACTCCAAAAAGACATTTAAATAGAAAGGATGTAGATGAATTTTACATCTCGTCTGTTATATAGGCAAACAACTTTCTATAAGAAAAAAACACATCAAATAAAACTACAAAGTCATATAAAATATAAAAATACTAAATTTCATGCGTTCATGGACTCTAATTTCAAGATTATTAGCTATAGACTGAACATTGCTCGTAATATCCCGATCATCATCATCAATTGGGTCATAGTATTCATCATTATTTTTTAAGAGTATTTTGATATTCCCCACAAATTATGATTCCCATATCCATATTTAACGTTTTAGTAGTCCAAAAGTTTTTCATATCTTTGTCCAGAAGTTCAACTAATCGACATCATTAAGCTCACCTAAAGTAGCACACTTTTTATGAGGAACTGGATTCCTTTCATCATTCACAATGATAATTTGTCCATCAACAATCATTTTTCAATCTTTTTAATCTTTCCAATTTTCTCAATAATCGGGGTATTACTATATGTTATCCACGAAAGGAACATTATCAGCTCGTCCCGACTGTTTCCTTGAATCACCAACATAGAAGTTTCCCAAGTTGATCCCAAATCATCATTTTCAATGAAGTTTACAACATCAAAAGTATTTGAGTTACTAACCTTTTTACGAGACTTCATCTTGCTTCTTTCCGCCACTAGTATTGAAATTCTTTTGATGAACCATTATATACTCCTGGTTGTTAAGTTTAAAGTTCACCTACAACCAACTTGTACACCCTTAATGATTTGGTTAGGCTTTTTTACATTCCTTACCTCATATGATCCCGTAACCTTAAGACATACATCAAATAAATGATATAAATCTTTCAATGAGAACATCTAGAAAGTTTTCATTATTTGTATGATCTCGTACGACAAATATTTTTTTTCACCGTAATATGTGAGCCATACCTACTTTAGTCATATTTAACTTTTAGATACTTGTACGTGCTAAAAAATCTATAGAGAAACATAACATGAGTTCTTATGAAAAGTGATTAGTAATTTTTTGGCGGATGCTCTAACTTAACTTCATAAAAAGCAATAACACGAGTCGTTTAGTCTCGTGTCTTCATTTACATATCATGGTAATCCATACTTTCATTTTTATATTTATAATTCTATGCATATATACAAATTTATAATGATAATGATATTTATCGTCAACAATGAATTTTTTTATTTTTGAACATTAAAACTTAGTATTTTATATTTTTAATTTGATAAAAGAGTGGCTAGCATATGATCATATCTGATACCCTAAACAAAAGTATTCGACAAATTTCGCTACTCATTATTGATTTCTTTATTGTGTATCTTCGTATGATATTCCTTTTTTCTTTTGTTGGTGCTACGATTTCATATTACGATATTAAGATGCTACCATTATTATATTAGAAAATAAAGTAGAGAAATAATTCTTTCACATTTCATGACAAAATGTTTTATGAAAGCATTCACATGTCATTTTAAAAATAAATAATATCACATGATTTAAATTTTAGACTTTTAAGTTGCCTGTAATTAACATTTAAAAGTGTTATTCTTTTTGAGACTTGACACATTTAAAAAAACAATTACAAACAATTCATAAGTTAATTGTAAAGAAAGAAAACTACTTTGCGCTAGTTAATGCAATGCTCAAAATAAAGATCACATGATTTTCTATAGTTTTCAACTTAATGTAATCACTTTATTTACTAACTATTGTAATATTCACAAAAAGGTATGAATTATCAAAAATATTTTTAGAAATATTTTTATCTCGGATGATTTTGATACAAGCTAATTTTCAATCCAAAAAAATAGCTCAGACTGTTAGCCCGTTTTTTATATAGCTAACTTGTAGTATTATTATGTATTGGGCTCAAGCCCGAGTCTAGAATAATCTTATACTCCTTTATATTATACCCGAATAATTATTCAAAGAGACACAGATTTATCCCTTCCTACATGGTATCAGAGAAAACGGATACGATCTAAAACCCTACTTCCTTGCCGTCCAAAAAAAATTGTCTTGGTGATTTGTGCTTAGGTAAAAAATCCGCTGATAAGTTATGATTGTTGTTCGTGCTTTGGTCACGGGCTTGATTAAAGAGTATTTTTTGTTTTTGTTTTTCATCAACTGTAGTCAAATCCATCAATCTATATATCCTTATTCAACCTATTGTTATTTCTTGACTCTCGGTGATAATCATCATTGATTGGTGCTCATTGTTTAATTTATTGGTTTATTTTGCTACAAGTGTTGACGTGATCATTGTTCTTGTTTCCATCTACCATGACCGGATCTAGAACATCTACTATTATTCATGGCCCCGCTTCACACGTACCCTCTAACTCAAAAAGTCAGATGTCCACTTTCATTCAGGCCCAACAAGAGATACTGGATAACTATGGGTTTAATACTAATATGGTTAAAGATCTAAGTTCTGGTGGTGTTAGTTCATGTTTAATAAATGGTAATCCAAGTGTTGTTGGACCTTTGTCCCAAATGGGGGTCAATGCTAGCAGGCATGTTTACCCATATCTAAGTCCACCAGGTGTTGGGCCTTTGGCACTTTATTCACATATTCGAGAACCTATTGTTTTGGGCCTGCAGACACTCCCTACGGGTCCGGTTCAGTTCATTGCTCTCGGTCTATCAACAACCCATTATCAACTGAGTTTCGGTCAACAGCATACGGGTCAGGGGGGGGGGGGGATCTTCCTTTTGCTTCGGATCAAGAGACGAGTTCAGCTCATGCTTTTAGCGCTATACCCCTCTAGGATCCTACTACTACTGGTTTATGGAACATGGATACATGTGATAACTCTCATCTTAATGATTCTACTAGTAGTCTTAGTGAAGTTTTTAATTCGTGTATGTATCCGTCTGTCTCGGTTGGTGACGGTCATGCTATACCCGTCACCAATACGGGCCATAGTATTTTGCCTACTCCCTTTAGGTCTCTTCATCTTAATAACGTTCTGATTACTCCCAATATTGTCAAAATTTTAATTTCCGTTCGTCAGTTTGTTCATGACAATAATTGTACTGTTGAATTCGATGTGTTTGTTTTTTCTGTTAAAGACTTCATGACTCGTCGGGTGCTTCTCCGATGCGATAGCACGGGGGATCTTTACCCGGTCAAGGCCCCATCTCCGATTCCTCATGTCTTTCTTGTCAGTCAATATACGTGGCACCAACGAGTTGGACATCCAGGAAGTGAAGTGTTGTCTTGTTTCTCGTAATATTATTTCGTGTAACAAAGAGAAACCTCCCGTTCTTTGTCATTCTTGTCAACTTGGTAAACACGCGAGGCTTCCATTTGTTAGTTCCAGCTCTTTGGTTACATCTCATTTTGACATTCTTCACTCGGATGTGTGGACTTCACCTATTTCGAGTCTCTCAGGTTTTAAATACTATGTTTTATTTTTGGATCACTATTCTCATTTTGTTTGGGTTTATCCGTTGGTTAATAAATAAGATGTCTTGTCTAAGTTCATGTTGTTTCGTACTTATGTCAATACTCAGTTTCAATATGAAATCAAGTCGTTTCAATGTGATCATGGTGGTGAATTTGACAATCGCGCCTTACATGCATTATTTACCTCCAAGGGTATTCAGTTTCAGTTTTCTTGTCCTAAAACCTCCCAAAAAATGACAAGTCCGAAAAGTTAATTCGCACCATCAACAATCTCATGCGGACCTTACTTTTTCAAGCTAACCTTCCACCTACTTTTGGGTAGAAGCCCTCAATATAGCCATTTATCTATTAAACTTTTTACCATCCAATGTCATTAATAATGAAATGCCTTATACCCGTTTGTTTGGAACAGACCCTGACTATAGCCTTATACGTACATTTGGGTGTTTATGTTACCCCCACCTTCACACAAATCAAAAACTTAAACCACGTGCCACACCTTCAATCTATTTAGGACAAGCTTCCAATCATCGTGGATATCATTGTCTTGAACTAAACACAAACAAAATAATTATCTCCCGCCATGTTATATTTGATGAAACCGTTTTTCCATATGGCTCAATTTCACCCAGAGCAACACCTACTTATGCCTTTTTGAATGATCCACCTGATATAAACCCTCCAATAATTCCCGTTACTCCATCAACTACACCAATGATTTCTAACATACACCCCATCATTACACCACTTAATGAAAATCTTAACTCACCTATTACCCTCCACCCACTCTGGAGTGGCTCAAGATCAATCACCACAAACACCAGTCGACTATCAAATACCACGTAACACGAACCAACACCAATCACCACCCCGCTCTCCACCTACACCTACCATTAAACCCATGACCCAAGACCAAACTGTTACTCAACCGCATATTATTCTAGATCCACCTCAAAACCCAAACCCTGTCTCAGTTCATCCCATGGTCACATGATTCTGTGTCGGGACTAATCATCCTAATCCAAAGTATAATTGTCATGTGTCAACTGTCTCATCGTTACCTAACTCTTATCGAGATGCGTTTAATGATCCAAATTGGCAAAATGCTATGTGTGATGAATATAATGCGCTTATTAAAAATAGCACTTAGACTTTTGTACCTCGACCTGTGGACACCAACATTGTTAGTTGTATATGGCTTTTTCGTCACAAGTATTTGGTAGATGGTACCCTTAGTCTCTACAAGGCTCGTCTTGTGGCAAATGGTAGTACATAGATAGAGGGAGTTGATGTTGATGTGACTTTTAGTCCGGTGGTTAAACCGGGTACTATTCAGACTATACTTAGCATAACTGCTTCTCGACATTGGCCTATACATCAGCTCGATGTCAAGAATGCATTTTTACATGGTGACTTATCTGAGACTATTTACATGCATTAGCCTCCAGGTTTTTGTGATTCTGCGCATCCTGATTACGTGTGCTTATTACAATGGTCTCTTTATGGGCTTAAACAGGCCCCTCGTGCTTGGTTTCAGCGTTTTGCATCTTACATTACCTGTATTAGGTTCTCTCATAATCGTTGTGACACATCTTTGTTTATCTACAGTCAGGGCACGGATACTGCTTATTTATTATTATATGTTGATGATATTGTGCTCACTACTTCTTCTGAGACATTGTTACAGCAGATTATTACTTCATTACATCACGAGTTCGCTATGACAGATTTGGGACCTCTTACTTATTTTCTGGTCATTTATGTTACGCGAGATTCGTCTGGGTTATTCTTATCTCAAAAGAAATATGTTGTTGAGATTCTTGAGCGAGCCAATATGGTTAATTGCAATCCTAGTCGGACTCTTGTTGATACTGAGTCTAAGCTAGGTGCAGATGGTTATTTGGTATCTGATTCAACTTTATATCGGAGTCTTGCGGGTTCCCTACAATATTTGACTTTTAATCGCCCGGATATTTCTTATGCTGTTCAGCAGGTTTGTCTTTATATGCATGATCCTCGAGAGTCACATTTATCAGCTCTTAAGGGGATCTTGAGGTATATTAAAGGAACTTTGGATTATGGACTTCAGTTGTTTACATCGTCCACTACCTCCTTAGTTGCTTATTCTGATGCGGATTGGGCGGGATGCCCTACTACTCGATGATCTACTTCAGGTTATTGTGTTTTTCTAGGCAACAACTTACTCTCTTGGTCCTCTAAGCGTCAGTCGACGCTTTCTCGTTCTAGTGCAGAGGCAGAGTATCGTGGGGTTGCTGAGACGTGTTGGTTACGGAATTTACCTCGTGAGTTACATACACATTTATCTTCCGCTACGCTTGTCTACTGTGATAACGTTAATGCTGTTTATTTATCTTGTAATCCGATTCAACATCAGCGTACGAAGCATATTGAGTTTGATATCCATTTTGTTCGAGATCTAGTTGCTGCTTGTCAGGTTCGAGTTCTTCATGTTCCTTCCTGTTATCAATATGCGGACATTTTCACCAAAGGATTGCCTTCCGAGCTGTTTGAAGAATTTCGCACCAGTTTGAGCGTTTGGGGTCCTCCCGCTCAAACTGCGCGCGAGTGTTAGCCCGTGTTTTATATAGCTAGCTTGTAGTATTTGTAGGAAACGGTGTATACTTTTATTATATAAAATCAAATTACAATTATAAATTGACAGAAATTAAGAAACAGAAAATAGATAACAGTAATAACGAAAGCGGTAAAAATTAAGACGAGGCACGTGTTTAACACGCTTCCCTTAAAACCGATTCACCGTCTGTTTCCCAGGGTACAATGTCCAAAGCTGTTGTACAGCTGGACTCGACTTACTTGCCTGAAAGATTACGGATACAATGTGTGTTTCTGACTGTAAAAGACTGCTGGAACTTTGATGCAGAAAAACTGCGTTTTGGATGTGTTGAATGAATGAAATTCAAGTTTAATTTATAGGCTCTATACGTCTTGGTCACCAAGGCAGAATATTTGCTCCTAAATTAAACTGACATGAAAATCTGTAAAACCCGCACGATTTTACCATGAATAGTACCCTTAGCAAACGTACGTACATATTAAAACTTTCCTTTTATAGCATGAACACGTGTCACGATTAGAAATTACAGAAGTTATGTACGTATTATAATTACGACAAGTATTAAGTACGTGTTAATACACGATAATTATTATCAATAATAATTATAATCACGAACATGAAATCATGCACGTAAGAATCACGAACATATAATTATGTATTTACGTATATTATTAATACGATAAATATCGTTACGTACAAGTATTTATAATAACACGGACATGTAATAATAACGTAACACGTAAACACGAACACACGAACACGTAATAAAATAGACACGAGAAAGGCTTCGGGTTTCCATTGGTGGGCCCTACAAGTCGCGACACAAGAGAAGAGAGAGGCCCAGCCCATGATTTGTTTTATTAAAAATAATTAAAAAAAAGGAAACTAGACATTTACAGAGTTTTCACAAAATTTCAAAAACCCTAATCTCTTTGTCTCTCTCTTTGGCCGGCGGCATCACAACACCACAAGGGGGTGGTGGGTGATCTTGATTAATTAATTCAAGGAGTGTGTTCGTGTAATCGTTCTTCATTCATCCACGTGTTTCGTAATCCGTAAACCCATTTGTTTATTTTATTTTATTTAATTAATTGAAACATGAACTTTAATTAAATAAAAACATGGAAAAAAACATGTCATGGGATCAAGGGGTAAAGATTAAGGGTGTTTTCGGTTTGTTTGTTTCGGCCGACACACAAACCGAGAGCCCTATGGCTCTCGGCGTGTTCTTGTCACGACCACCAACCGAGATCTAGATCTCGGTCGTGTTGGGGTTCGGTCGACAGCAGGGTCAAGGCACCCCGACATGCGTCGGGGGTGTCCTTGTGGTTTATATGGGTCTCTCATATGAGCAAAAACTCATATCAATTAATCAACAAATCACCCTAAAACACATGGAAAATACCTAACTTTTATGCTATAAAGCGGAATTATGTGGTATGTTTTGTGTTTGTGTTCAAATAGGTAAGAAGGATACATTTTCAAGCAAACAAGAAGAAATCAAGCTTATATAGATGAAAAAGACAAAGAAGGATCAAAGATGACAAGACTTTGAAGATGAATGACCTATATTGACAACATTCCAAAGTTGAAGGACTCAAAGTGTAAATTGGTCAAAGTCAAGATTAAAGTCAAACATGGTCAACTTCAAAGTCAACCAAGTCAAAGGGTCAAACTAGACAAGAATACAAGTGGAAGGACCAAAAATGTCATTAGAATGAAGTTTCTAGCTCATTTGGACATTCTGCCAAAGTATAAGGACTTAATTTGCCAAAACTACACAAAGAATGGCTTTAATCCGTGTGAATGGGCTAATAGCCAATGAGATTGCAAGAAATATATAACATGGATCGCCAGCTGTTAAGCCACATCACCCTTTCATTTATTGAGCCGTTATTCCAACAGTATACCCCACTATCTACTTTTTGGCCAATGGGAAGCTGACAACCAATAATACCTTTATCCACTTTTGGATAGAAATCCCTGTGTTCATTTATCAACCAATCAGAGATTTCCACATGGCGTTGTCTTCAACAAACGAACCCAGAATCGTTCTCAAGCTACAATGCATTTCATGAGGAGATTTATACATGAAACTTGCTCGTTTTCAAGAGAGGAATGCAATGGTAACATTTAATCAAACTGAAACTCAAAGGATTCAAATCCCCCAATTCATGAAGAACATAAGAATCTGCAATTGAGTAATTGGTGACACCTGGCAGCCTGCTATTAGATGGGATACGTCATCAACCCCAACTCACTCTCATTTCTTGTCTATAAATAGGGATTAGACCTTTCATTTTGTTGTACGTAGCTAAGTGTGAAATTCACACACACTTCCATTTTTCTTCCTTCAATCTAGTTAGTTAGTTGTTAGCATAACAAACTCAAGAGCTTGACAACCTCTTGAGTTAGTTATAGTTAGTTGTAACCAATTACCTACTTCTGTAACCAACTTTCACATTCAAAATCAATAAAATTCCTTATTTTCCTTCAATCTCCTTACAATTCCTGCATTCCTGTTGAATCTTGTTGCTGTTATGAGTTTTTTGTGATCACTCTTTATCATTAGAAGCTTATTGTGAAGATTTGAATCTGTTTAGATCATTCCTGTTGCTGAGTTGATTTGTAGCAGATTTTGGGTAGATATGATCATGATGATGATGGTAGATGGTTGATTAGTTGATTTTAGTGCTAAGGTGGTGGTTTAGCATTGTTTAGGAGGCTCAGCGCCTACCTACTCCATCAATGGAGGCTTTATGCTAAAAGGTTTCAAGTTTTATGAGTTTTGTTCCACTTAACAGTCATTTGCATGCTAAATTATAGTTTAAATACTAAATGCTGCTTGATCAAGTGTGATTAGTTTGTTTTGGATTGATTCTATTGAATAGATAGCTTATTGTTAGATTGATAGCTTTTTGCTTGCTTTTACTTGTTACTGTCATCAATTTTATCAGTCATATAGCTTGTTATAGCATTTTGAGTACTTGTGTGTTTACTAGCTTGTTCTTGGTTCATTTACACCTCATTTTGTTCATCAAGTTTGGTTAGATATAAGTCATAGATCAGATTAATCTTTTGCTCAAATTCTCTTTACAAAATTCTTAAACAGATCACATAACTTGTGTTTGGATTTGCATACATTTTGTAGTTCAATGGTTGTAAACTGGTTAAACATGGTTCATAACTCTTCCTTTAGTCTTTTTAAACAAGTTTGTGAAGTTTTCAAGTCAAAAGGTTGGTCAAACAGGCAATTGGTTGATAAAAAGTTTGGGTCAGTTTTGTGATCAAAGTTCATCAGTAAAGTAGCTTAATTTAATCTAATGCCATTTCTTCATTTCTTGATAAAAATCATTGAAACCTGTTTCTATTTGTCATTTAACATCTGAAGTTTAAGTGTTTGTAAGGAAATCATACAACTTTTACAATTAAGCTCAGAATCAGCTTTTGAATAAGCACTTAAACCAAAGCAAGTTTCTGTGATAAATTTGCATTCTGATTTCTTAGATTGGCAATTCTACTTCATAAATCTTGTGATTTTCTTCCACATTCTTACTTAGAAACATGTCATGAACAAATTCTGAGCTTTTCAGAAAATTCACTTTTTGGTCAACAAAAGTCAATAAGCTAGGTTTCAGCTTATTTTCAAATTCCTGCTTATCTATTGGATCATTTTTCATAAGAAAAGACATTTCAGACTCACAATAAGCTGTTTAATCATATTTGACTCTAAAACTGGAATGTGCATGTCTGGATTTTATTGTAGCTTATTCTTGGCTTATTGGAGTTGGCTTATTTGAGTTTTAGAGCGTTTTAAGATTTTTCCTTGGATTAGCCTAAGTGTTTTTTTAATTTTAAGCAGTTTAAAACTTGTTAGAGCTTAATTGGTTCATTTTTGAGCTTATACGAGCTTATTTGTTCCTTGTGCCCGTTTTTGGTATTATTTCCCATTTTATTGCAATTTAGTCCTCATAGTTTGTAGTTGTTTACATTTCTAGCTAAACTTCCACTTAATTTGGGTTTGCAAGAATTCAGTCCATAACTTTTCACAAGTTGTCAAATTCAGTTAGTTTGTTTTAAATGTTGTTACATTTGGTTAGAAAGTTGTTAGATTTTACATAATTGGTCCTTTAACTTTCTGATTTTTACATTTCAAGCATTTAAGTTTCATTTACTTACATTTTTAGCACATTACTTTCATAGATTTACATTTTTGTCCTTTTGTGAATAAAAATTTGGTATGTGCTAAATGTTTTACGGTTACGTAGTTTAATATTTTTCACATTTTTACGTGCTTGCTTAAATAGACATAGAAAATCCAAATAACCCTATCAACCAAAAACGATAATAAACCTGATATTGTTAGGACTTTCAATTGGTTAAGAATCGAGAGAAACGAACATCAATTTACTATATATCAAATGGCGCCGCTGCCGGTTCTTTGACTTTATGAGAGACTATCGATTGACGGTTTTCATTGGCTTTTGGGATCCGTTCACCTCGTGAACGTTATATTTACGTATCATAACTAAAAAATAATAAAAAATCAAAAATATAAAAATATAAAAACTAAAAAATAACAAAAACGATTCTTTTCCTAAAGAATTGACCGAAAAAATTAAAAAAATTAAAAAGCAATCTTTTTCCTAAGAGATTGCAATCAAAAATATATATTATTGGATTTCCTCGGTTTTTATGTACATATAGTATTTTCTTTAAAAAAACCCCAATAAATACAAAAATATTTTCTCTATATTATTATATGTAAATACGTATACGTATAAGAACAACCAATACACATATTCTCCATAAGTATTGCCAAGGCAATAAACCGTGTTAGGGGGCGTTCCGGTCCTTGACACGCGTATCGATCAAATTCAGTAAAGCAAGAATAGATAAATACTTCCAATAGGCAATAATTCGAAGAATACAAACTACAAAGTGAATAGAAAGGCGATGTTCTATAAAATGCCATCTAAGGGTCAATAGGTACTTAAGTGCTTCGCGCCACCTAACCCCCCGTTCACTAGTGCGTATTCTAAGAAGGAAGGATTCATTGGGGGTCTTGCACCCAAGTAGTAATTATGTATATTATACATTCTTGTGAATATTTCATATTGAAACTCGAAGAGGATAATCCCTTCTTCTTCAAAGTCAAACGAGAGCTTCTCTCTCATTCCTCGTATTGAGTTGCATGCTCACTCGCGGGCGTGCACAAATACCGATTGGTGTCCAACCCCTTCCTCAGAAAAGGAAGAAAAAGAGAAAGAGTAGGAACACCACCGTCCATCAAGCCGATCCCGAGAATCATGCTTTGATCCACACACAACAAGAAGCCATGGCCAGAGTTGACACTCGACCTTTGATGGAGCACTTGCAATCCAATGTGCAAGGATATTCCGATGCTATCAAGATACCCGATATTCCCGCAAACACATTTGAGCTAAAAACATCCATGATTAACTTGGTTTCAAACACACCATTTTTTGGGAACAAGAATGATAATCCACATGATCACCTTAATAAATTTCTTGCTCTTTGCAACACCATTAAGTACAATGGAGTTCCCCATGATGCCATTAAGTTGATATTGGTGCAATTTTCACTAGAGGGTCCCGCTAAGCATTGGTTAGATACACAACCACCCGAGAGCATTACCACATGGGATGGTTTCACTAAGAAGTTTTTGAACAAGTTCTTTCCCCCATCTAAGACCACGGCTTTGAGGAACTTAATTATAGGCTTTCAACAAAAACCTAGTCAAACTTTTACTGATGCTTGGGAGGAGTATAGGGAGTTATTGAGGAGATGCCCTAACCATGGATTAGATGAAGTTCACCAAATCAATACTTTCTACAATGGCCTTAGACCTCATCACCAAGACTCACTCAATGCTTCCGCGGGAGGAAATATTCTTCTTAAATCCATTCAAGACGCTTGGGACATAATTGAGACTAAAGCAATGGTTCAAACTAACACACAATTCGATGAGAGAGTACATGTCATTCAAGAAGGAGGTTCTAAACCATTTGAGACTCAACTCATTTCATCCATCCAAGAATTGACTCAAGCTCAAAAGGAAAGTCAAACAATTATGCAAAACACACAAAAGATGCAACAACCATGATGAATGACTTTGTGAAACTTTCTTTGGGCAATAATTCCACCAATGATGTGCATGCTATTACTCTTTCATGTGATACTTGTGGAGGTCCCCATTCCTACCAACAATGTGATAAGATACAAGGTTATCAAGGGGAGTGTTATGCATACCAAGAAGAACATAGAGAACATTTCAAACCCAACATCAATCAAACTAACCTTTCTTATAAGTCTCAAAACTATCTTGCACCATCGGGATTCCCACCCCAACCACCCACCCAACTTCAACAAAATCCCCCTCAATTGTTACAAAGAAACCAAGGTCCAAGACCACAATACCAAGGGAACAATTACAAGGCACCTAACACCTTTCAAAATCAAGGAAATAATTTTCATCCACCCAATCAAGGATTCACAAATCAAGGATACCCTCAAATTCAAAATCAAGGATATGTGCCATATGATAATCAAGACTATGCTGAGAGGATAATTCGTGAAAGTGAGAAAAGAATGCAAGAGCAAATGAAACTTATTGCGGAGGAGAAAACTAAGAGGCTTTTAATGGCATTTAATCAAAGACCACAAGGGGCTTTACCATCTAACACACAAACAAACCCGAGGGCAAATGTCAATGCTATCACAACAAGAAGTGGAAAGAAAACTCATGATCCTTCACCACCCAAACCTAATTTGGTAAAGCCTACTATGATTCCTTCTTGTGATACGCCTTCTACATCTAGTTCACCATCCTCAAGTTCCCCCATTTCTCCCACTTCCACAACTACTCATGAAGAAACCAACAAGGAAAATCCTTCATCAACCACTCAATCACAACCAAAACCAAGTCTCCCTTATCCATCAAGATTGAAAAAAGACAAGCTTAAGAACAAGGATGATATACAAGTCTCAAATTTTTTGAGGATGTTCAAGCAACTTAACATAAACATCTCCTTTGCGGAGCTTTAGCCAATATGCATAAGTTTGCTAAGATGATCAAGGATTTACTTTCTAACAAGGAGAGATTGGTGGATTTACCTAATGCTTCCTTATATGAAAATTGCTCCGCGGTTTTGCTTAAGAAGTTGCCTACTAAGCTTGGAGATCCGGGGAGGTTTTTGATTCCTTGCAATTTCCCGGGGGTGGAAAATTTCATGGCTTTAGCGGATTTAGGAGCAAGCATAAATCTCATGCCATTATCGGTTTGGAAGAAACTTTCACTTCTCGAGCTCAATCCTACTAAGATGACTCTTGAGTTGGCCAACCGTACTATAGCTTATCCGATGGGAATTACGGAGGATGTTTTTGTTGGGGTTGATAGATTTACCTTTCCCGCGGATTTTGTGGTGGTTGATTATGATATGGATCCGAGAGTTCCTTTAATTGTTGGTAGGCCATTTTTGAGAACGGTTCGAACTTTAATAGATGTGGCGGAAGGTGAACTTGCAATGAGGGTAGGAGATGAAAGAGTTTGTTTAACATGGGAAAGTTGTCAAAGAAGTCTAATGAGCACGAAGCGGTGAAGCATATTGATGTTGTGAATGAGGAAACTTAAGATGATATCCTTGATGAAGTTTGTGATGAATACTTTTATGAAGCTTGCTCAAGTGGAGATTATGATTTACCTCATTGTGAGACCATTGCTTCCATTACTTCATCTTTGGATTTTCATGAACCTCAAGAGCTTAACTTTGGTGATTTTGTGATCTATTCCAATCCTCTTTTTGAAACCTCATATGATAACCCACTTTTCCACAATGATGAAGACATTCATAAGGATTTTAGTGATGAATAATCTCTTCTTTGTGATACACCAACATATTATGACTATAGTGATGATGAGATCTCTACTTGCGACTCTCCATTTGTTGATGATCACACTTCTTTGGGTTTTGAGGAATCACCAATATTTGATAGACCAATCTATGATGTTTATGGTGATGAGGAGGATTCTATCATGGATGAGAGTGATGAGTTTTTAGAGCTGGATATCTCTTTTGAGTATACTCTTGGTTATATTGATGAGGAAGGGGACATACTCTATCTAGAATCTTTATTGCATGAAGATCCTTTACCTTCTTCCTTTTCCACCTCAACCTTTCAATGTGACAAAGGAAAACAAGCCATCAAGGTACCTAATACTTCGCTTTTGAGGCCTTGTATAAAATAATTTCGTTATAGTTCCGAATCTTTTCGAATTGAAAACCGGTCTTAAGTGCGACTCAATCGTCTTTTGGTGGATCAAGAGAATGGTTTGGTTTGTTTTAAACTAATTGCAAGTAATTAAAGTGTCGTTTAGTAAAATGGAAGTTAAAAGATTAATCTGAATGACGAGCAAAAATAAATGAATAGAAATTTAAAGGTGGAATGGAAAAATACTAACTCACTAAATAAAACTAACACTTGGAAGATTTCAGAAAAATTTCAGGAAAATAAAAAGTACTATAAGAAAGTGCTATCGAAAGAAACCAAAACAAGCCAAAAAGGGGTCCCGATCGGAATGTTTTCCGATCGGAGGGTCGGAATATGGGAGGACACAACCCAATCGGAATGTTGCTAAATGGGTACCAATCGGAATACGGGGAAAACCCCAATCGGAATAATGCTTGAAGTCTCAATCGGAATATAGGACAATTGGTCAGATCGGAATATGCTCAAAGATGAAACCAATCGGAATGGGGAGTTAAGGCTACAATCGGAATAAGGGACAAGCCCTACCATCGGAATGTGGAGATGGGGTCCAGTCGGAATAGGCTGCAGTTGGGAGGCACCAATCGGAAAGTCAAAGCCCTCTTCCGATTGGACTCAATCGGAAAGAGGGGGAGGGGTTCTCGGAATGTAAAGGCCAGTCGGAAAGGGGGTTGTACCACTTCCTAAAATCAAGGAAATCAGTTAGATGGTACACCGGTCGGAATAAGGCAACAATCGGAAAAGGGGTATAATACCCTTCCGAAAATAATGGAATTCGAGCAAAAAGCTAGGAAATAAGCTATTAGATCGAGTTTATTCCCAAAACTAAATCGAATCAACTAAATGGAATCAAATAAGCACTCTAATCAACTTATCTAACTCGAAATCAAGCACCTTTTTAGATCAAACAATAAAAACATAAACTTTTTAATAAAACTTTTTAATAAGAAAAATAAGATGATCATAAAAATAAGCCAATAAGCACCAAAGTCTTAAAGCTTAATCAAATGAAATCTTATAAAATGATCAAAAGATTAACTTTTTAGCATGAAATCAATTAGAACAACACGGATCACATGATAATCACACCAAAATCAATCTTAAATCAAAGAAAAGTAGAATGAGATTAAGAAATAAAAGCTTAAAAATAGAACCTTGATTAATGAAATAAGCAATACAAAAGTGTTTAATCTTGAAAGATTAAAAGAAAAAGATGAACTAGTGAGAGAAAGTTTAAGACTTTCTCTCTCTAAAAACTAAAAAGTGAAAAATTAACTAAGAATCTAACCACCCTCCTAATGACTATTAGGAGGGTATTTATAGGGAAGGTGGAAGGAGTGCATGTGTTGCCTCTTCTTTCTTGCTTTCTTCACGTTTTCTCGACTCGACTTTAATTCTTCGTCTTTGTCGTCTCGGGATTTGAACTTGTCTTTTAATTTTCTTCTTCTATTAGACTTAAGTTCTTCGACTTCGTTAAACTTTCGTCTTTTGACTTTTTCTTCGATACATCTTCAGAATAAGCCTTGGACTTCCGTTCTTTTTGCACTCTTGATCTTTTGACTTCGTCTTTTCCCGTTTTCTTCAATAAAAGCCCGTGAAAGCCCGTGTTTTCTTCCTTTTTCATATTTTGGTCCTAAAACACAATAAAAACACAAACCACGCATAATTCCGACTTTTACGACATAAATCACACGTTTTGGTCTTGTTATTATTGGAAATAAGTGGTAAAAGGATAAGTGTTTTCACACTTATTAAATCCCCTACACTTGACCATTGCAATGCCCTCATGCAATGCATTAATTTTAAAGCACGGTTTATATTTCCCATCATAAATAACCTACCTTGGCCTTTATTAAATACTAAACATAAAAGATAGAAACAAGTAAAGAAATTAAAAACTTACATTGGGTTTTGGTGGTCATGAACGTTTATCATCCTCAAGTTTCACGTTCCCCATACCAAGCTTAAAAACGAGATCATTGTTATTATAAGTTAGCAAACTATCACGAACTCATGTGGGCCAATTATTCACTTAGACTCCCTTATTCCTAAGTGTATCTCTTATATTTTATTTTTGTCTTGAATGATCACGAGGATACATTGTTTGACTTATTTCGATAGTTATTTAGTCCGAAAATAAGGTGAACGATTTAATCAATAGTTAGCTAAAGGACCAAATCTTTTAAAACTGCTTCTCGGGATATCAGAAAGTTCATATCTTGGCATAACTTGGTTCGCGATTTGAGACCTTTCTCGGGCCGATATTTAGCAGCGACTTCATACTTCGAATCTTCGAGAGACGTTCTTGAAATTATGGTCTTCTCTTCATAATAGGAATTTCTTCACTTGAAGTTTTTGAGAGATTCTTCATCTTTGGACCACGACTTCTTCATTTTTCTCCAATCTTTATTTTGGACTTTGATATACAACGATCCGCCTCCTTTTAGGACTTGGATCTATTTATCCTCATACCTTGTTAGGGTCTTTTCGGATAGACTTCTTCATGACTTTTGGGGAGTTCTTGCTTTTCGTCGTGTGTCTCGATCCTTCATATTGATTTTCGATAAATGATTCTTCACATCACTTTTGGATCTTTAGCAACAAAATGTAGTCCTCATGCCTTGTTAGGGCCTTTTCGGACTCGCCAATCTTCGCGCCCCGCTTCATAAGTTATGCCTTGGCTATGAACTCTCGTCATTACCGAGCAACTTTTAAACGATCTGGGGCTAAAAGCTAAGTAACCTTTTAAATCGTACAACCTTATTTATTAGCAGATTAATTTATTAACAAGCGGAGGGAGAATAGGCTCATAATTAACTCACATAAATTCACGAAAGAGTACCGAACTTATAATTGACTCTATCATCTCTCGTTCTCCACAGTTTAAAATCTCAAGGAATGAGACTCGTGGATGCTTAGCCTATTAAATCAAAGTTTTGGGTTTTCGAGTCGCCTATAGGATCTTGCAAATTCTTAGACTTTTTCAAGTTTAGAAATCGCATTTTAAAGTTCCCTTGATAAACGACTCTCTAGGATCAATTATAGGAACTTGCGAAAAGTTCTTGTTCTTAACCCGTGAGAGTTAAGACTTTCGCGTTTTATAGCTCCCTATATAAAAGCCTAGCAAAACTTGACTTAAACACGTTAAGGATACTAGCTAGAGTAAACTTAGGCAAGTAAACTCGGGTTGATTCAAAATGTTCACGACTAAGAAAAATCTAAAACCACTTTATTGAAAATTTATTTTAGCAAAGGAAACATAACAAAGGCAAATACAACTATACAACTAGGCCAAAATAGATTAAAAATTTTGAAAAATGTCGAAAAATCAAATTTTCCGGTTAAAATGAGGGCAAATTCATGGAAAAGACCACTTACTTCGATAGAAGTCCCCCCTACACTTGAGATAAACATTGTCCTCAATGTTTAAGCATGTGGGAGTAAACTCCCCTACACTTATGACATTGTGCACTTTGGTTAAATCTTGCTAAGGAAAGGACAACTAAAGTGAATTCAATGTGAACATATAGAATATGAAATATTGAATCACAAGAGTTTAGGATAGAACCGGGAAGATGGAAAACACGGTATCACGGTTCGTCAAAAGTCATCAAAATGCTTTCTGAAGCTTGAATCCCTGCACATCACAAGAAACAAGACAACAAACATATACGGGGCTCCCCCTACACTTATTATGAAAGCAGTAAGGGATAGAACACGGGTTGCCTCCCGAGAAGCGCTTGTTTTTGTTCACCGAGTCATGAGCCTGACTCGACCCAATTTTAGTTCATGGGGAACGTGGTGAGGGATGGAATCATCTCCTGTGAGATGTCCTCACCATAGTACAGCTTCAGACGCTGGCCATTCACCTTGAAATTGGGCCCATTCGACTGAGAAAGCTCAATGGTCCCATACGGAAAGACTTTGGCGACGGTGAATGGACCAGACCAGCGGCTCTTTAAACTTGCCAGAGAAGATCTTCAAACGAGAGTTAAAGAGTAAGACTTGATCACCAACGTGGAACTCTCGGTTCTTGATTTTAGCATCATGGATCATCTTCGTCTTCCCCTTGTAGATCAGCGAGTTCTCATAAGCTTCATTCCTTAGTTCATTTAGCTCGTTGAGTTGAACCTTGCGATGATCACCGGCTTTGATGATGTCGAAGTTAGCCCACTTCAAGGCCCAGTGCGCCTTATGTTCCAGCTCGATGGGTAGGTGGCAGGCTTTCCCGTACACAAGACGATAGGGTGTACAACCGATCGGAGTCTTGTAGGCAGTACGGAAAGCCCACAGAGCATCATCTAACTTATCGGCCCACGCGGCGCGATGCTCTCCCACAGTACGCTCCAAAATTCTCTTCAAGCCACGATTGGAAATTTCGGCTTGCCCATTGGTTTGGGGATGATAGGCGGTGGAAAGACGGTGAGTGACACCATACTTTGCCATGACTCGTGCAAATTGATCGTTGCAAAAATGAGTCCCGCGGTCACTGATGATAGCACGAGGAACGCCAAATCGAGCGAAAAGCTGCTTCAAAAAGTTCACAACCACCCTCGCATCATTCGTAGGAAGAGCCTTAGCTTCAACCCATTTAGAGACGTAGTCGACGGCGACGAGGATGTACTTGTTCCCTTTGGATGATGGAAATGGCCCCATAAAGTCGATGCCCCATACGTCAAAGATTTCACATTCCTGTATGAAATTTTGAGGCATCTCATCCTTATGTGTGATCTTGCCTTGACGTTGGCAAGCATCACAATGCTTAACCATTTCGTGAGCGTCACGATAAATGGTGGGCCAGTAGAATCCGGAATCAAACACTTTCTTAGCGGTGTAGTTGGGACCAAAGTGACCACCGGTGGGTCCTTTGTGGCAAGCTTGAAGAATGTCAAAAGCTGCCGGTCCGTCAACACATCGACGAATAATCAGATCAGCACACTGTTTGAATAGATAAGGGTCATCCCAAAAGTAAGTTTTAACATCATTCAAGAACTTCTTCTTTTGTTGGGATGTTAACCCTTGGATGAGAATACCACCCGCTAAGTAGTTTGCAATGTCCGCAAACCACGGGGTGCCATCAAGATTGAGATTTATAGACATTAGAGTCTCCAGGGGAAAAGAGTCATTGATCTCTTTGTTCGGATGATCCCCCTGATATGGATCCTCAAGTCGACTCAGATGATCCGCGGCCAGGTTTTCGGCTCCCTTCTTGTCACGAATTTCAATGTTGAATTCTTGAAGGAGCAAAACCCAGCGAAGAAGTCTTGGCTTAGAATCGTTCTTTGTCATCAAGTACTTCAACGCGGAATGGTCCGTGTATACGATGGTGGTGGATAAAACAAGATAGGGGCGAAATTTCTCAAAAGCATAGACAACGGCTAAAAGCTCTTTTTCGGTTGTCGTATAATGCAATTGAGCCCCCGTCATTGTTTTGCTAGCGTAGTGGATTGGTTGGAAGTGTTTATTCACACGTTGGCCCAAAACTGCACCAATAGCAAAGTCGCTAGCATCGCACATCAATTCAAAAGGCAGCTCCCAATTTGGGGTAACCAAGACCGGTGCCTTAGTTAGCTTATCCTTGAGAAGATTGAAGGCTTCGAGACACTCTTTAGAAAAGATAAAAGGAGTATCTTTTTCCAAGAGGTGGGTCATCGGGCGAGCGATTTTAGAGAAATCCTGAATGAATCTACGATAGAAGCCCGCATGACCCAAAAAGCTTCTCACACCCTTCACGGTTGAAGGTGGAGGTAATTTGGCTATGACATCTACTTTAGAACGGTCGACTTCAAGACCGGCCTTAGAGATTTTGTGTCCTAGCACAATGCCTTCCTTTACCATAAAATGGCATTTTTCCCAATTCAGAACAAGGCGAGTGTCTTCGCACCGCTTAAGCATACGTTCTAAATTGGCAAGGCAAGCAGAGAAGGAATCCCCGAAGACCGAGAAATCATCCATGAAGACTTCCATGGTTTGCTCAACCATATCATGAAAGATGGCCAACATACACCTTTGGAAAGTCCCGGGGGCATTGCATAAGCCAAAAGGCATTCTTTTATAAGCAAATGTGCCATAGGGACAAGTGAATGTTGTCTTCTCTTGATCTTGGGGATCGATGGGTATTTGAAAATAGCCCGAGAAACCATCCAGAAAGCAGTAATATTCATTACCCGCTAAACGTTCAAGCATTTGGTCCATAAAAGGTAGAGGGAAATGATCCTTTCTCGTGGCATCATTGAGTTTGCGGTAGTCTATACAAACTCTCCACCCAGTAACGAGACGGGTAGGAATTAACTCGTTGTTGGCATTGGGCACAACGGTGATTCCGCCTTTCTTAGGCACACAATGGACTGGACTAACCCACGGTGAATCCGAAATAGGGTAAATCATACCCGCATCAAGAAGTTTGATAACCTCTTTTTTGATGACTTCATGTATTTTAGGATTCACCCTTCGTTGACTTTGAATTGTGGGCTTAAAGTCGTCCTCCATGAGAATTTTATGTGTGCAAAAGTGAGGATCAATTCCACGGATGTCGGAGATTTTCCAAGCGATAGCGCGTTTATGCTTCTTCAACACAGCGACAAGTCGTTCTTTTTCGTCTTCCTTCAGATCCTTTGCGATGATGACCGGTAGCTTCTTGTCGTCTTCCAGAAAAACATACTCAAGATGAGGCGGTAGGTCCTTAAGCTCAAGAGTAGGAGGATCCTCAATAGATGGTGAAACTAACGATGGATCATCATTAGTCACCTCTTTAGGAGCAGGAGGAGACAACGGGTCCTCATTGAGAAGTCTCTCAATAGTACTAATGTCTTCATCCCAATTTGTGGACAAATTATCATACTTAATATCGAGAGGACCCAAGCTAGCTTCGAAATCATCCAAGTCACTTTCTCCAAAAGGAGTCAATGCTGGAGCAATTGAGGCAACGGTCTCAACATTGGGTAGAGAAGGAATGGTTTTGCAAGCATCATGAAAATGTTCTTCACAAGCCTCATCGAGAACATCAATAGCATTAACACTCTCATATGAATAAGGTTGCTGAGAAATCTTACCCATGTTGAAGACAATTTTATCGTCACCAACTCTCATGATTATTTCGCCTGCGGCTACATCAATAAGAGTGCGACCGGTCCTCAGAAATGGACGTCCAACGATTAATGGAACACGGGGATCCATCTCGTAGTCAACGACAACAAAATCCGCCGGGAAGGTGAATTTGTCGACGCCAACAAAGACATCTTCGGCTATCCCCACTGGATAAGCGACCGTACGGTTGGCTAATTCCAAAGTCATTCGTGTGGGGACTAGCTCGGGGAGAGATAATTGCTTCCAAACACTTAAAGGCATTAAGTTTATACTGGCACCTAGATCGGCTAGGGCCATGCAATTCTCTACTCCCGGAAAGTTGCAAGGAATCAAGAAGCGACCCGGATCACCAAGTTTGGTGGGCAATTGCCTTAAGAGCACTGCGGAGCAGTTCTCATTAAGTTGGGTCTGAGCAATGTCAAGAAGCTTTTCTTTATCACTTAAAAGATCTTTAAACATCTTAGCGTATTTGGGCATGTGAGCGAGAGCCTCGGCAAAGGAGATGTTAAAATTCAATTGTTTAAACATTTTAAGAAAATTTGAAACTTGAATATCATCCTTGCTCTTTTGCTTCTCTTTCCTCAACCTTGAAGGATAAGGTATATTGGATGAAGAAGAAGGCTTTAAGGGAATAGGATCACTCACAACCACGGGTGGTGGGGAAATGGGGATAGAAGGTGAAGGAGGTGGGGAAAGTTGCTCTTTTTCCTTGTTCATAATCACGGGTGGAGGTGTAGGAAGCTCGGGTTCCATATAACCTTTTCCACTTCGAGTGGTGATTGCTTTCATCTCCCCCCTTGGATTCGCAACGGTATTACTCGGAAGAGTACCCGAAGAAGAGGGTTGATTACCTTGGATGAGCGAACCAATCATATCACGAAGGTGAAGGGCTTGATTGTTAAAAGAGTTTTGCATGTTGGCATTAATATCATTGCTGTGTTTGGCCATGTCATTCCTTAGCTCGGCTCGAATATCGCTCCCTTGTTTCACCATGTCATTCTTCAAGTTGACAAATTGACTCTGAAGATTCGTCACCATCTCACGATTAGTCTTCATGAACATCTCGACGTCTTGGTTTACGGCCATCGGTTGACTGAGAGGTGGAGCTTGGTAAGCTTGAGAATTTCCTTGAGTTGGGTATGGGTTTCTTTGGGATTGATACTGATTTTGAGCACGAGGTTGGGATTGGTTGTTTCGGTTAAAGCTTTGTTGTTGGTTTTGGTTTGCAGGAGGGAAACCGGGAGGAGCAAGATAGTTGTTGGAGCGATAACTTAGCAAGTTACGGTCTCCTTGAGGGCGAGCTTGATAGCCTCCCGTGGGATAAGTACCATATGCTGCGTTAACGTCTTCAGAATAATTGCCGTGAGTAGAAGGACACTCATTGTAGGAATGAGTACCACCACATGTGTCGCAAGAGATAACAACGGCTTTAGCTTGTTGAGTTTGGTTAGAAGTCAAAATTTGGAGACTTTTGTTAATATCGAGAATAGCACGTTCCAAAATAGACGGGTTGGTGGTGGAAGAAGTAGATGAAACATTGACTCTCTGATTAGATCTTGAGGATGCGGAAGAATCCCAATTCTTGTGGTGAGTAGTCATGTTTTCAATCAACTCTCGACACTCCTCCGGCCTCCTTTTCATAAAAGTACCACCGGCGGCGGCATTGATCGTGTCACGATCACGAAAAGTGAGACCATTGTAAAAGGTGTCAATGAGAGTGACGGGGAGCATATTGTGATTAGGACAGCGGTCGATCAAATCATTGTAGCGTTCCCAAGCATCGAAAAGCGATTCATCATTCTCTTGCATAAATCCACTGATTTGGTTACGAAGGCTAGTGACCATGGATGGGGGAAAGTAACGCGATAAAAAGCGTTGAGTCATGTCGTTCCACGTATGAATAGAATTCTTAGGAAGACGGTCAAACCATTTTTCGGCATGGTGAGAAAGTGAGTGTGGAAAAAGTTGAAGGCGAAGGTCATCCATAGAAACACCGGGGCACTTCATGCTTTGGGTAATGGTAATGAATTTGTCGAGGTGTTTGTTGGCATCATCATCCGGAATTCCACGAAATGGGTTCGTTTGCACTTGTTGTATCATGTGATGCTTCAACGAAAACTCCTGAGCCGTGACGTGCATTGGCGCAATCGGGCCTCCGCGTCCGTTCATGGTGGGTTGGCACAATTCCTTCATGGTTCGTAAATCAGGTAGAAGGACATTGTTGTTGTTGTTGTTGTTATTATTCAAATTGTTTTGAGGTGGGTGATTATTGTTGTTATTAACACCAGCCATATCTAAATCTTCACGATTCTCGGGCTCAGAATAGTTCGTAGATCTAGTACGCATGCACCTGCAGAAGAAAAATATACACAAAGAGAATATCTATATAATATTTTTGGTTTTTATAGGTTTTTTAATGTTTTTGTATTTTTGAAGAGTTTTATATTTTTTTGGATTTTTGAAATTTTTTATAGCAATGAAAATAACGTTCAAAGAACGGATCCCAAAATTCAATGCGTCTCTCACTAGAAACCGTTTATCGTAACGAAAAGAGCCGGCAGCGGCGCCATTTAATACTTCGCTTTTGAGGCCTTGTATAAAATAATTTCGTTATAGTTCCGAATCTTTTCGAATTGAAAACCGGTCTTAAGTGCGACTCAATCGTCTTTTGGTGGATCAAGAGAATGGTTTGGTTTGTTTTAAACTAATTGCAAGTAATTAAAGTGTCGTTTAGTAAAATGGAAGTTAAAAGATTAATTTGAATGACGAGCAAAAATAAATGAATAGAAATTTAAAGGTGGAATGGAAAAATACTAACTCACTAAATAAAACTAACACTTGGAAGATTTCAGAAAAATTTCAGGAAAATAAAAAGTACTATAAGAAAGTGCTATCGAAAGAAACCAAAACAAGCCAAAAAGGGGTCCCGATCGGAATGTTTTCCGATCGGAGGGTCGGAATATGGGAGGACACAACCCAATCGGAATGTTGCTAAATGGGTACCAATCGGAATACGGGGAAAACCCCAATCGGAATAATGCTTGAAGTCTCAATCGGAATATAGGACAATTGGTCAGATCGGAATATGCTCAAAGATGAAACCAATCGGAATGGGGAGTTAAGGCTACAATCGGAATAAGGGACAAGCCCTACCGTCGGAATGTGGAGATGGGGTCCAGTCGGAATAGGCTGCAGTTGGGAGGCACCAATCGGAAAGTCAAAGCCCTCTTCCGATTGGACTCAATCGGAAAGAGGGGGAGGGGTTCTCGGAATGTAAAGGCCAGTCGGAAAGGGGGTTGTACCACTTCCTAAAATCAAGGAAATCAGTTAGATGGTACACCGGTCGGAATAAGGCAACAATCGGAAAAGGGGTATAATACCCTTCCGAAAATAATGGAATTCGAGCAAAAAGCTAGGAAATAAGCTATTAGATCGAGTTTATTCCCAAAACTAAATCGAATCAACTAAATGGAATCAAATAAGCACTCTAATCAACTTATCTAACTCGAAATCAAGCACCTTTTTAGATCAAACAATAAAAACATAAACTTTTTAATAAAACTTTTTAATAAGAAAAATAAGATGATCATAAAAATAAGCCAATAAGCACCAAAGTCTTAAAGCTTAATCAAATGAAATCTTATAAAATGATCAAAAGATTAACTTTTTAGCATGAAATCAATTAGAACAACACGGATCACATGATAATCACACCAAAATCAATCTTAAATCAAAGAAAAGTAGAATGAGATTAAGAAATAAAAGCTTAAAAATAGAACCTTGATTAATGAAATAAGCAATACAAAAGTGTTTAATCTTGAAAGATTAAAAGAAAAAGATGAACTAGTGAGAGAAAGTTTAAGACTTTCTCTCTCTAAAAACTAAAAAGTGAAAAATTAACTAAGAATCTAACCACCCTCCTAATGACTATTAGGAGGGTATTTATAGGGAAGGTGGAAGGAGTGCATGTGTTGCCTCTTCTTTCTTGCATTCTTCACGTTTTCTCGACTCGACTTTAATTCTTCGTCTTTGTCGTCTCGGGATTTGAACTTGTCTTTTAATTTTCTTCTTCTATTAGACTTAAGTTCTTCGACTTCGTTAAACTTTCGTCTTTTGACTTTTTCTTCGATACATCTTCAGAATAAGCCTTGGACTTCCGTTCTTTTTGCACTCTTGATCTTTTGACTTCGTCTTTTCCCGTTTTCTTCAATAAAAGCCCGTGAAAGCCCGTGTTTTCTTCCTTTTTCATATTTTGGTCCTAAAACACAATAAAAATACAAACCACGCATAATTCCGACTTTTACGACATAAATCACACGTTTTGGTCTTGTTATTATTGGAAATAAGTGGTAAAAGGATAAGTGTTTTCACACTTATTAGTACCTTCAAAAAGTTTGTTGTTACTTTTTACTCCACAACCTTTCTCTCACCATGTGACCTACAAGGGAGAATCTTCTAAGGCAACCAACACTTGTTGTTTTCCCATCAAGGAACGAATTTTTGATCCTGGCATAGAGCTTGCTAAACCATCTCAGTATCCGCCTGATGCAACAAAAGGAAAACTTGTGCAAGATTTGAGAGTATCATCCTATCACCTTTTAAAGAACATAAGGGCCACCATGTTGGAGAATAACACCTCACCTTTTTCACCATTGCTTGGGAAGTTAGTTGTTGAATTGTGTTATACGTGGGATGGTAATTATGTATTTGATCTGGGGGAATATTTATGGAGTTTTGATAATTGAAAACTTGTTTTACCTCATCATGGAGATTTTTCTTAAAAAGGGCAACACTTTTACTCTCCATGATAGGTTTTAGACACTTTTGAGTGTGGGATGAGTCGAGCTAGAGACTCCTTAAATCAAGCTTGAATAACTAGGTTTAGAAATTTTTAGATCTAGAGTGTTGTAGGTTAGAAATAAGGATAGAGAGTTGATGAGAAGTGTAGGGGAGACCTTCTTTTGTCTTCATGTTGTTTGTAGGGTTGCTCACTCATCACGTGCTTTGGAGCTTATGGAGGAGGCCCTTGTATCCGGTTCACTTCGTTACTATTGTGATTTTTCATAGACAAATTGTGCTTTAAAAATGAATTCACTATAGTTGATCTTTCCTTAACTTGGGTTAAGCAAAGTCTATTCATTGTCATAAGTGTAGGGGAAGTTTTATACTTCCATGCTCTTAAACATTGAGAACAATGTTTAGCTTAAGAGTGGGGGGGTCTTCTATCGAAGTGACCTTACCTAGACTTTGTCATTGACCTTCATGATAACTTGGAAATTAATTTTTCAAACATTTTTCAAATTTTGATCTACTTTGGCCACCAAAAATATGCATTCATAATTTTAGCATCAATCATTTTTTCATAACACATTTGCATTGTATATATTTCTTCTTTTACTTTTCATCAAAAATATATAAAAAGTAAAAATATATATAATAAGAACATGGTTTAACAAGTTTAGACTTCTTTGACATATTAGGCCAGCCATGGATATTTTGACTCAAACCAAGTTTGCTTATCATAGCACTCTCTAGCTAGTATCCTTAACCATGTAGTCCTTCATTGGTCTATTAGGCTAAGCATCCACCAATTTCATTATTTGAGATTTTAAATTTGTGAAGAATGAGAAATGATAGAGTTGAAGCAAGTATAAAAGGGCTAGATAAACTTCATGATAATTACTTGTGGCTAAACCCTTCTCTTCTTTACCTCTATTTTCTTCGCATGTATATATGTTAATAAATAATCAAGAACGATTTTAACTGGTTTGTAATCTCTTATGCATTTTTGTCTAATCATTCATGGTTGATATAAGTACGTCTTAAGATTCTAAGTTAGAACGTTTTATGTGTACTAGACTTATTTCATGCTTAATATTTAGCGGGTGTTTTTCCTTTTATTCTTTTTAACTTTCTTTGTGGGGAATAAAGAAAAATAAGAGCAGCTTATGAAAAATATGAGTGGCTAAAAAAAAAGAAAAAGAAAAAATAATAATTATACAAGACTCCTAAGAGGGGCAGTGAAGTGTTAATTATAGTAACTATTAGATTCCAATATTACCTTCACGGGTTGCGGGGATTTAATAGTTTCTCCAATCCAATATTACCTTGACGGGTTGCGGGATTGAAGATCCAAAGTCTCAAAAAGGCGGCGGATGTAAATTATTGCGTGAGTTTTATTTTTCTTTCTTTAGCGAGTGTGTAGCTACTTATTAATGCATGACATAAGGATCTTACACATAAGGTGAATGACTTATTACTCTTGAAACAGACTTATATTAAATGTGAGCGGTTTTTCAAGTAATGGATGAGAGGATTACTTAGGATTAAAACCGTGCTTCCTTATTTTTGGATTTTACATTTCTTATACTTCACGCTTTAAATAATGACAAATTTGCCCAAAAGTAATTTGCTCAAATAATAACCGGTTCCACATTTAATTGTCATGAATAAGTTAATGCACCTTTTTACTTGTGAATGCAATGATCCCATTTTTAAGCTTGGTATGGGGAAAGTGAAATTTGAGGGTGATAAGTATCCATGGTACCAAAGCCCTAATTTAAGTCATTGACTTCTTTATGAGTTCTTCCATCAAAGCCATTTCAAGAAAAATCAAAAAAGATATAAATAGAATTGTTACATTTGCATTGTATTGTTCAAAATCAAAATCATGCATCATATAGAGTAGCATAGTGTAATAGCATTCCATATTGGCCAAGGTGGGTTAATTATGAGGAAAATGTAATTTGGTGCTTTAAAATATAGCATTGCATGAGGTCATGACAATGATCAAGTGTAGGGGATTTGATATGAGCAAAAACTCATATCAATTAATCAACAAATCACCCTAAAACACATGGAAAATACCTAACTTTTATGCTATAAAGCGGAATTATGTGGTATGTTTTGTGTTTGTGTTCAAATAGGTAAGAAGGATACATTTTCAAGCAAACAAGAAGAAATCAAGCTTATATAGGTGAAAAAGACAAAGAAGGATCAAAGATGACAAGACTTTGAAGATGAATGACCTATATTGACAACATTCCAAAGTTGAAGGACTCAAAGTGTAAATTGGTCAAAGTCAAGATTAAAGTCAAACATGGTCAACTTCAAAGTCAACCAAGTCAAAGGGTCAAACTAGACAAGAATACAAGTGGAAGGACCAAAAATGTCATTAGAATGAAGTTTCTAGCTCATTTGGACATTCTGCCAAAGTATAAGGACTTAATTTGCCAAAACTACACAAAGAATGGCTTTAATCCGTGTGAATGGGCTAATAGCCAATGAGATTGCAAGAAATATATAACATGGATCGCCAGCTGTTAAGCCACATCACCCTTTCATTTATTGAGCCGTTATTCCAACAGTATACCCCACTATCTACTTTTTGGCCAATGGGAAGCTGACAACCAATAATACCTTTATCCACTTTTGGATAGAAATCCCTATGTTCATTTATCAACCAATCAGAGATTTCCACGTGGCGTTGTCTTCAACAAACGAACCCAGAATCGTTCTCAAGCTACAATGCATTTCATGAGGAGATTTATACATGAAACTTGCTCGTTTTCAAGAGAGGAATGCAATGGTAACATTTAATCAAACTGAAACTCAAAGGATTAATCCCCCAATTCATGAAGAACATAAGAATTTGCAATTGAGAAATTGGTGACACCTGGCAGTCTACTATTGGATGGGATGCGTCATCAACCCCAACTCACTCTCATTTCTTGTCTATAAATAGGGATTAGACCTTTCATTTTGTTGTACGTAGATAAGTGTGAAATTCACACACACTTCCATTTTTCTTCCTTCAATCTAGTTAGTTAGATGTTAGCATAACAAACTCAAGAGCTTGACAACCTCTTGAGTTAGTTATAGTTAGTTGTAACCAATTACCTACTTCTGTAACCAAATTTCACATTCAAAATCAATAAAATTCCTCATTTTCCTTCAATCTCCTTACAATTCCTGCATTCCTGTTGAATTTTGTTGATGTTATGAGTTTTTTGTGATCACACTTGATCATTAGAAGCTTATTGTGAAGATTTGAAGCAGTTTAGATCATTCCTGTTGCTGAGTTGATTTGTAGCAGATTTTGGGTAGATATGATCACGATGATGATGGTAGATGGTTGATTAGTTGATTTTAGTGCTAAGGTGGTGGTGTAGCATTGTTTAGGAGGCTCAGCGCCAACCTACTCCATCAATGGAGGCTTTATGCTAAAAGGCTTCAAGTTTTCTGAGTTCTGTTCCACTTAACAGTCATTTGCATGCTAAATTCTAGTTTAAATAATAAATGATGCTTGATCAAGTATGATTAGTTTGTTTTGGATTGATTCTGTTCAATAGATAGCTTATTGTTAGATTGATAGCTTTTTGCTTGCTTTTATTTGTTACTATCATCAATTTCATCAGTCATATAGCTTGTTATAGCATTTTGAGTACTTGTGTGTTTACTAGCTTGTTCTTGGTTTATTTACACCTCATTTTGTTCATCAAGTTTGGTTAGATATAAGTCATAGATCAGATTAATCTTTTGCTCAAATTCTCTTTACAAAATTCTTAAACAGATCAGATAACTTGTGTTTGGATTTGCATACATTTTGTAGTTCAATTGTTGTAAACTGGTTAAACATAGTTCATAACTCTTCCTTTAGTCTTTTTAAACAAGTTTGTGAAGTTTTCAAGTCAAAAGGTAGGTCAAACAGGCAATTGGTTGATAAAAAGTTTGGGTCAGTTTTGTGATAAAAGTTCATCAGTAAAGTAGTTTAATTTAATCTAATGCCATTTCTTCATTTCTTGATAAAAATCATTGAAACCTGTTTCTATTTGTCATTTAACATCTGAAGTTTAAGTGTTTGTAAGGAAATCATACAGTTTTCATAATTAAGCTCAGAATCAGCTTTTGAATAAGCACTTAAACCAAAGCAAGTTCTGTGATAAATTTGCATTCTGATTTCTTAGATTGGCAATTCTACTTCATAAATCTTGTGATTTTCTTCCACATTCTTACTTAGAAACATGTCATGAACAAATTCTGAGCTTTTCAGAAAATTCACTTTTTGGTCAACAAAAGTCAATAAGCTAGGTTTCAGCTTATTTTCAAATTCATGCTTATCTACTGGATCATTTTTCATAAGAAAAGACATTTCAGACTCACAATAAGCTGTTTAATCAGATTTGACTCTAAAATTGGAATGTGCATGTCTGGATTTTATTGTAGCTTATTCTTGGCTTATTTGAGTTTTAGAGCGTTTTTAGCTTTTTCCTTGGATTATCCTAAGTGTTTTTCGATTTTAAGCAGTTTAAAACTTGTTAGAGCTTAATTGGTTCATTTTTGAGCTTATACGAGCTTATTTGTTCTTGTGCTCGTTTTTGGTATTATTTCCCATTTTATTGCAATTTAGTCCTCATAGTTTGTAGCTGTTTACATTTCTAGCTAAACTTCCACTTAATTAGGGTTTGCAAGAATTCAGTCCATAACTTTTCACAAGTTGTCAAATTCAGTTAGTTTGTTTTAAAAGTTGTTACATTTGGTTAGAAAGTTGTTAGATTTTACATAATTGGTCATTTAACTTTCTGATTTTTACATTTCAAGCATTTAAGTTTCATTTACTTACATTTTTAGCACATTACTTTCATAGATTTACATTTTTGTCCTTTTGTGAATAAAAATTTTGGTATGTGATAAATGTTTTACGGTTACGTAGTTTAATATTTTTCACATTTTTACGTGCTTGCTTAAATAGACATAGAAAATCCAAATAACCCTATCAACCAAAAACGATAATAAACCTGATATTGTTAGGACTTCCAATTGGTTAAGAATCGAGAGAAACGAACTTCAATTTACTATATATCAGTCTCGGCAGCAAGCAAACCAACACCACCGGCTTAAGCCGGTGGCTCAACTGGTCAAGCAGGGGAAACCACCGGCTACAGCCGGTGGGAACTCTTGTGTCAGCGGCTAGCCGAGAGAAGCAAGACCACCGACAGCAGCCGGTGGCAGTATAACGAATGCAGGGGCAACTGGCTCGGCCGGTTTTGCCACTGTTTTTGGGGTGTTTGGTTCGGACCGGTTCATGGGTTTTCACGGGTCCGGTTCACGATATGTTTTAATTAGATAACGCACGGGTTCGGTTCATGATTATTTTTACAAGTCTAATTAATTTTACAAGTATACTTTTTTTACAAGATAATTAAATTAATTAATACATGACTTATAATTAATTTAATTAAACATGAAACTTAGGTTATTATTATTATTAAATAAATACATGTTTTAACCTAAGTATTTATTTATTTATTTTACACTATAGTATTAGTTAATTATTAAACATGAAATATAATTAATTAATAATCATGACTTAGGTTAATATTAATATAGTATTAATACATGTTTTAATCTAAGTATTTGTATACACTTTAATTTAATTAAATCATGCTTATATTTAATTAAATCGTATAACCTATAGTTTATTTAATTAACAGAATATTATTAATAAACTATACTATAACAACATGACTTATGATAATACAGCTTAATTCTAAATATGGAAACTTTCTAATTCAGGAAACTTACTATTTTTGGAAACTTTCTATTTTTAGAAACTGGTCTATTTTAAGCAGTTAATCTATTTTTAGAAACTTTCTATTTTTAGAAACTTTCTATTTTTGGAAACTTTCTATTTTGGGAAACCTGCTATTTTTAGAAAGTTACTTATTATTACACAAGTATAATAATGCAAGAAATACAAGTAATACTTAATCAGAATATACAGAATACATGATAAACACAACATAACGTTAAAATCAGTAAAACAAGACATGAACATATAAAACAAGCTAAGAGATGATATAAAACCAGTTACGTACTCAGAAATCAGAATACTTATACACGTATACTATTTATGTAGCATTAGTGAGATCGAAGTAGGACTCTCTTCCGTTCGTCTTCTTTGTTCACTGGACATAAGGTACGGATTTCCCGTCCTTAAGTATGGACTGTTGCTCCCTAATTTATTCACTTCACCATGATTGATTATAAGAAATAAAGAAGAACGATAGAAGATTTCTAGAGAGAGAAAGTAGTAAGAGAAAGTAGAGGGAAGATGGAGAAACTAGGAGAAATTAGATTAAGAAATAAAAACCACCAACCCTTCCTAACATGCTAGGAAGGGCTTATATAGTCGGGCTCATACATGTAGCCTTAATGGACTATATTGTTTAATGGGCCGGGCTTGAATAAAATGCTTAGTACCTTAAAAGAGGCCTTTTAAGCTAGCCATCAAGCCCGTAATGTCACGACTATTTTAACTAACTATTACAACGTTCTAATAAATATTACAATAAAAACCCATGACCGAACATTCTTGTTTGACTCAATATTTTGAGGTTAACAATCTCCCCCAATGTGAGGTCATTCCTCTTCGATATTTGGAGTTCAATGAAGATTATGAATTTCGTCATAACTGAATCTTGAACGTGTAATAGTAGTCTTGTTCCTTCATGATGTGATCTTTGAGCCTTTGTCATTGTCCTTCGACTTTGTCTTTAAACTCGAGATCTTCAGATTATCCTTGATTTGTCTTTGCCATCTTGCGATCTTGTGTCTTTATCCACATGCTCATAATTCGCACCATCTTGAAAGCTTGCTAACACTCTCCTTTGAAGAGAGGTCATTCCTCTACATTAATTGATAAGGAAGATTTTGATCATCAGAGTTGCGGAAATCTTTAGCTTTCTTGATTGTTGAAAGTCTTTGGGCATGAGTATGTGGTTTTGAATCTTTGATTTTTCTGAGTACACCGTAACGCCACCTTCTTGAGACAAAACTTAGACACGGACTGAATGGCTTTGACATTCGTCCTAAATCGATAGCGTTTTACCTCCGATCGGTGAAGACCGTTACACGATATTAAATATCGTACATGTGATTAGGTAGATTCACTTAAGAACCTCCTTGAAAGGGTTTCGCGGTTGTACTAGCCGTTCTCTTTACTCGACCGTCTCAAAGCAAGACTGCGAACATAAAGAGTGAATCAATTGGATAAATATCCGCTTGATTAAAGTCGTCAATTCAAATTCCTAGAAAAAGTTTGATTCATTAAGAATCTTACCATTGTTGCTTTCCAGTTGACACAAGCTTGATTCATAAGAATCTCACAAGTTACCTACCATTTTGACGCTAGAAGGATTTCCATTCGTCACTGTGAATATTAAAAAATATCACTCTGAATGTTCTGGCAAGACCATAAAGATATTACGTAGAAACCTGAAACGAGTTTGAATCGATAAAGATACAAACCACTGTTGCTTTTCGGTTTTACATATGTTCAATTCATAAAGAATCTTACACATGACCTACCGCAGTGCTGTTTGATGTTAACACTGGAAGGATTTCTACTCATCATTGTGAATACTACGTAGTATCACTCAGAATGTTCTAGCAATATCACAAGGATATAGCGTAGGACTTTCTTGATCTTCATCCGTGTGTCCTAACGAGATTTGATTGATCTTTTGGCTCTAGACTCGATTTTGTGCACTTTTAGTGGTCAGAGGCTGGATCAGATGCCACCTATTCAATATCAACAATCTCGGAGTGAGAAAGTCAATAGAAGTCGTGTTGATCTCCGTGACCATAAAACAAACTTCTTTTGAGAGAAGCCTGAGTCAGCTGGAGAGGGATTGTGCCTTACATCAATGAGTCCATGATGCGTTGTCTTCATGATGTGTTGACCCGGTTTCTGCCTAAGTTGTATGGAGGGCTAATTTCTTTACACCCTTTATCCTTACATTTCTTTTTCATTCTTCAACCCCTTCAATACTTACCAAGACATCATTACTAGCACCTTGTTGTGATTGTTCCAGTGCTAGCATCAATACTTAGTCGGCATTCAACTACATTCACATTCTACTCCATCTTTCCTACGGACTTCTAATAATCTATTGGATTGTCCCTGGGAAGATCCCTCCGGTTCTGGATGGATCATAGGACTTAAACCTAACCACCCTTTTGACACCAATAACGTCGTGAATTAAAGATGTTGTGGGTATTTGATCGTAACCATGAGTGCTTGAGTCTTTAGATAACATTTTAATCACATTTTCTCCCCTATCTTTATTCACTTCACCATGATTGATTATAAGAAATAAAGAAGAAAGATAGAAGATTTCTAGAGAGAGAAAGTAGTAAGAGAAAGTAGAGAGAAGATGGAGAAACTAGGAGAAATTAGATTAAGAAATGAAAACCACCAACCCTTCCTAACATGCTAGGAAGGGCTTATATAGTCGGGCTCATACATGTAGCCTTAATGGAGTATATTATTTAATGGGTCGGGCTTGAATAAAATGCTTAGTACCTTAAAAGAGGCCTTTTAAGCTAGCCATCAAGCCTGTAATGTCACGACTATTTTAACTAACTATTACAACGTTCTAATAAATATTACAATAAAAACCTATGACCGAACATTCTTGTTTGACTCAATATTTTGAGGCTAACATGGACATACTTTCCTTATTAGGATTCCCCGTTTGCAGCGAACTGTTTTCCTAGTATTTGTTTTATATGTTGGATACTTATGGTTGATTAAGATCCTAAGCCATATACATGCATGACCAATGTCACCTAGTTATGGAGGTACCAAAACCATAACACTGGAGGCACCAGTGTTATGACTTCCCCACGGCGAAGTGATTGCTCGTGGCGTCCCTTTCAGTTTTTGGCCATTATATTATATTATCATGTGGGGCGTATGGGTGCATCCTAGTTACATGTTTATCAGTATTATCAGAATGAATGCGATGTGTGCCTTGCATCCTTCACTAGGAGTTGATCCCTCCTACCCAGACTATTTAATTAGAGGCAATCCCTCTAATTGCATGACGAGGTATCCCCTCAAAGTATTCATACATTGTGTAACCTCATGACCTATATGGGCTATTTGGCTAATTAAACAGATTTTCATAGAAACATAAGTCTTTTCAAACTATAAAAACAGTTTTATGAACATAAATCCAAAGTACCTATAACTTATGATATTCTGCTGCTAATAGTTTTATATGCTTACATTATTCCATGTCATACTCGTATATTCGTGCACTTAGCGTTATGCTCAGCCGTTTTCCTTTCATGTTCCCAAACGGCAGGTACTCAAGGGCGCTCGTAGACTTTAAGCATACCTGCATATAGATTGGAAGCTTCCTAACCTCCTATACTTTATGCATTTCATCATACATTTTTCTACTTAATTCTATGGACCTTGTTTAGTCCTTTTCCTTTACAGTACTTATGTTTGTGTATGATGAGCTTATACTTTGGGGTACCAATGTTTGTTTCCGGTATTTCCTTTTATGATCATGTAATGTTTTAAGACATTTTCCTTGTATGCTTTGATGACACGCCATAATCACGCGTGACATTCCATTTACCAAAATGGGGTGTTACAATTATGGTATCAGAGCCAGGTTTCGACCTGTAGGCTCTCAAAACACGACCTGTGATTAGTGGGTAGTCACTATGGTCTTCTTAGAACTGACAGTCGGTTTTCATGCATTTATTGTTTTCATACATTCATGTTATATGTCATTGTCGCAGGTTTATGACTAAGTAATGGTTGGTACAGGACTGGCCCTATTTAGTCGCATGTGCTTTTATCAAAACTTTTAACTTTGGGACCGACCCATAGGCGTCCCCTCGCCATGTCTTTTTTTTGGGTAAACTGACCATAGGCGTTCACTCTCGCGCATATAAAAGTTTTCATAAACTGCATCATGCATTCATGCACTATTTTTCCTACATAAAATTTTTTTCATGATTTATTGACAATTTTTTTTTCATGTATATATTTTATGTTATAATCAGTTTAATCATGTATTTTATTTTATACTGTCAGATGGTTCTCACACGCGAGCAGGAACAACTCAATGCAGCAGTGCAAGCTGCAATGCAAGCTTTGCTTCCTCGGCTGAGGAACAAAATCAGGGCTGAGGTGCAAGCTGCCAACAATCATCAACAGCACCCAGTTCCTCATCCTCCTCCTCCAGCAACACTGGTCACATGGCTGGAGAGATTCAACAAGCAATGTCCTCGATCCTTCGAGAGAACTGATAGCCCTAGTGAAGCTGAAAGCTAGTTGGCTCATATCGAGAAGATATTCGATGCAATGGGATGTGACCCCGTCTTCAAGTCGAGTTTAGCCTGTTACAAGTTCGAAGTCGACGTGCTAGGATGGTGGAAGGCAGTCAAGCAGTCTGAGGGAGGTGACAATTGGGTGGCTAGTTTGACTTGGGCTCAGTTCAGGGAGTTAGTGATGGGACAGTTCTTCCCCAAGGCTGAGCAAGACAAGCTGAAGAGGGAGTACCACGGAATCAGGAAGAGAGCTGGGGAGAACAGCAACGAGTTCATGCAGCGTTTTCTTCGTTTGGCTGGGTTTCTTGGCGCGGCAGCAGGTACTGCCGAAGAGCAAGCATACCACTTCCGGTGGGCTCTTCGTACATCGGTCGCCAACAACTTGGTGTGTTCTACCTTCAACACGGTGGCACAAGTTGCCGATGCAACACGTAAGCTGGAGATGCTGCAGGAAAGAGAGGAGTTCGGGGAAGCAGAGAGACCCGAGCAGAGGTAGTTATTAGTTATTCAGCGGTGACCATTTCAAATTCATTAAGTACTACCCAATATTTATATCTCTCTTTAAACTGCATCTTTCAGGCAGAAGACTGGGGACCGGTCTCAGCCGGCTACTCAACAACAACCTACTCAGCCCAAGGGTAACGGTCAGACTCAAGACTGTTCTGCTATGGATAGGCGTGGCGGTAATGATAATTACCGTAACAACGCTAGAAACTCCAACAGCATCAGGTCCTTACACTTACTCATTTCCTTATGTTACATGTGATAATTCATAAATATGACACATTAGCAATCTTCTACCAAGAATCATGGTAACGGGAAGGAGCAGAACCAAAGAGGTTCACAGCCTAACCGTCCAGCTATCACTGGTATTACATCTTACGATTTTCTGCATTGTCCTTTTGTACCTATGAATCATGTCTCATGTGTACTTTTCCAAACAGGCTCCCAGCCAGCAAGGGCACCTGTTGGAGGATATACTCACCCTCTCTGCACTACCTGCAACCGTAGGCACCCAGGGCCATGTCGTCGCGACAGCGACGCTTGCTACAAGTGTGGCCTTACTGGCCATCGCATGAAGGACTGTCGCAAGGGCGAGATGGAGGGCACATCTGGACATGCTGATTCTAATCCGCCTCCTACTAGTGGACGCGTTTACATGACTTCTCGTGACCAGGCCAACAAGTCTACAGGTACCCTCACTGGAATCTTGTATATGTATGGTCAAGCTGCATGTGTTTTATTTGACACGGGTGCTACTCACTCGGTCATTTCTACTACTTATGCCAAGAATGTTAGGATATCCCCTATGCCATTAGAGAATGTTTTAAACATTTCCACGCCTCTAAGAGACTCTGTACGTATAACCCCTGTGTACAAGAGCCTTCCCCTAGAGTTTGACGACAAGATTCGTCCTGTTGACGCACTCCCACTGGATATGTGCGATTTTGACATGATATTAGGCATGGACTGGCTATCCAAACACCACGCCACCATAGACTGCCATACATATCGGGTCATATTCGGTGATGTAAATGCACCAGAGTACATTCACAACGGGTCCGTACCCGGAAGGTCTGTACAAATAATATCGACCTTGCAAGCACGTGCACTACTGTCACATGGTTGTGAGGGCTATCTTGCTACTGTTCATTATTTAGAGGCTGAATCTCCATCTATCCAGAATCAGCCGACCGTGTCAGAATTCCCAGACGTGTTTCCAAAAGAACTTCCGGGCATACCACCTGCTCGTGAAGTGGAATTTAATATTGAGCTCGTCCCAGGAGCTGAGCCAATATCCAAGGCTCCTTATCGCATGGCTCCCATTGAGCTGAAGGAGTTAAAGGAACAACTACAGGAACTGTTAGAACGCGGTTTCATTCGACCTAGTGCTTCTCCATGGGGCGCACCTGTTCTGTTCGTAAAGAAGAAGGACGGTAGCATGCGTTTGTGCATAGATTATCGCGAGCTCAACAAGATCACCATCAAGAATAGATATCCGCTCCCACGCATTGACGACTTGTTTGACCAACTCTAAGGGTCCAAACATTTCTCCAAGATTGATCTGAGGTCAGGTTATCATCAGTTACGGGTTAAAGAGCAGGACATCGCCAAGACTGCTTTCCGTACACGTTATGGGCACTACGAGTTTGTAGTCATGCCTTTCGGCCTTACGAATGCTCTAGCTGTTTTCATGGATCTGATGAACCGTATCTTCCATGAGTTCTTGGACAAGTTCGTCATTGTCTTCATTGATGACATTCTTATTTCCTCTAAGTCAAAGGAGGAACACGAAGACCATCTTCGTACAATACAATAGATACTTCGCCAGAAGCAGCTGTATGCTAAATTATCCAAGTGTGAATTCTGGTTAGACAAGGTGGCGTTCCTAGGTCACATTGTATCAGCAGAAGGAATCACCACGGATCTAGCAAAGGTTGAGGCTATTACCAAGTGGCCAAGACCAACATCAACGACTGAAGTTCATAGTTTCCTAGGCTTAGCTGGTTACTACCGTAGGTTCGTAGAAAACTTTTCCCGGTTAGCACTGCCATTGACCAAACTGATGCGGAAAATGGAGAAATTCGTCTGGACTGAAGAAAGAGAGAAGAGCTTTGAAGACATAAAGCAGAGGTTAGTATCTGCACCGATTCTTACTCCCCATCTGGTACAAGTGGATTTCAAATCTACAGTGATGCTTCAGGGAAGGGACTTGGTTGTGTTCTCATGCAACATGGGAAAGTGATTGCGTACTCTTCACGGCAGCTTAAGCCTTATGAGGAAAATTACCCTACGCATGAATTGGAACTTGCAGCAGTCGTGTTTGCATTGAAGATATGGAGGCACTACTTGTATGGAGAATCATGTGATATCTTCACGGACCACAAGAGCCTGAAGTACATCTTCACTCAACGTGAACTGAATATGAGACAGAGGAGATGGTTAGAGCTTTTGAAGGATTATGACATTAATATGCAATATTATCCCAGCAAGGCGAATGTAGTGGCAGATGCACTTAGTAGAAAGTCCGGTATGATAAACGACATTAAAATTGAGGAGGAAATTATAAGAGACTTAAAGCGACTAGACATCGAGATCATGCTACGTGGACAGCAAGGTTACTGGGCTAATCTTAGATTGGAACTTGAGTTACTCTCTAGGATCAAGGAAGCTCAGAAGGATGATGGTGAAATTTGGGCGATCATTAAGAACTTAGAATAGCAGACGGAGTTTCGGTTAGATGACGATCGTATCTTTTGGCAGGGCATCAGACTTTGTGTTCGTGATGATCCTACTCTTAGGGAAGCGTTATTAGCTGAAGCTCATAGCTCTCCATTCTCCATTCATCCTGGATCGACCAAGATGTACCACGACATCAATCAATACTTTCGGTGGAGTGGTATGAAACAGGATGTTGCTACTTACGTCTCCAAATGTCTTACCTGTCAGCAGGTTAAGATCAAGCATCAGCGGTCTAGTGGGTTACTACAACCGTTAGACATTCCAGAGTGGAAATGGGACAAGATCACCATGGATTTTGTTACCGGTCTCCCAAAAACAAAGAGGAGGCATGATGCGATTTGGGTTATCGTTGATCGACTTATCAAGTCAGCTCATTTCTTACCGATCCGCAAGGATAATCCGGTCAGCAAACTCGCTGACACTTACATGAAGGAGATCATGAGACTTCATGGTGCTCCATCCAGTATCATCTCGGACAGAGATCCTCGTTTCACTTCGCGATTTTGGAGAAGTCTACAGAAAGCTTGGGGTACAAAACTTAAGCTTAGCACGGCTTTTCATCCTCAAACAGACGGGAAATCGAAGCAAACGATTCAGACATTAGAAGACATGCTGAGGTCATGTGCGTTGGAATGGACAAGATATTGGGACGATTACATCTGTTTGGTAGAGTTTGCATACAACAACAGTTGGCACGCCATCATTAAGTGTGCACCATTCGAGATGTTGTATGGCAGAAAGTGTCGCGCCCCAATCTGTTGGGATCAGGTTGGTGAACGAACACTTGAAGTACCAGAAATGATAGAGTTGACCAACGAGAAGGTCGCTGTAGCTAAGCAGAAATTGCAACAGGCACGTTCACGTCAGAAGAGTTGTGTCGACAAGCATCGTAGGGACTTACATTTTAACGTAGGAGATCACTTCTTTCTTAAGGTATCGCCGACACGTGGTGTTAGACGTTTTGGAATCAAAGGGAAACTCAGTCCTCGATTCATCAGACCGTTTGATGTCATCGAGCGAGTCGATGAAGTATCTTATCGTTTAGCGTTACCTCCGTAGCTTTCTCACGTTCATGACGTTTTCCATGTGTCCTTACTCGGAGGGTACAAGTATCATCCCTTCACATGGAACAGATTCGTGAAGATCTTACCTTCATAGAGGAACCCGAACGAGTTCTTGACAGGCAAGAATGAGTCATGAAGAAGACGATTCCATTCATCAAAATCCTTTGGAGGGATCCTACCGAGCGGGAAGCCACTTGGAAAATAGAGGAGTCTATCCGGGCTTCTTACCCTCATTTCATATTTTGAATTCGGGTATGTTTATATTTCACTTTATTTTGTCTATAATTCGGGGACAAATTATTCTTTTTAGGGGGGAGAGTTGTAAAACCCGCATGCTTTTACCATGAATAGTACCCTTAGCAAACGTACGTACATATTAAAACTTTCCTTTTATAGCATGAACATGTGTCACGATTAGAAATTACAGAAGTTATGTACGTATTATAATTACGACAAGTATTAAGTACGTGTTAATACACGATAATTATTATCAATAATAATTATAATCACGAACATGAAATCATGCACGTAAGAATCACGAACATATAATTATGTATTTACGTATATTATTAATACGATAAATATCGTTACGTACAAGTATTTATAATAACACGGACATGTAATAATAACGTAACACGTAAACATGAACACACGAACACGTAATAAAAAAGACACGAGAAAGGATTCGGGTTTCCCTTGGTGGGCCCTACAAGTCGCGGGACAAGAGAAGAGAGGGGCCCAGCCCATGATTTGTTTTATTAAAAATAATAAAAAAAGGAAACTAGACATTTACAGAGTTTCCACAAAATTTCAAAAACCCTAATCTCTTTGTCTCTCTCTTTGGCCGGTGGCATCACAACACCACAAGGGGGTGGTGGTTTGATCTTGATTAATTAATTCAAGGAGTGTGTTCGTGTAATCGTTCTTCATTCATTCCACGTGTTTGGTAATCCGTAAACCCATTTGTTATTTTATTTTATTTAATTAATTGAAACATGAACTTTAATTAAATAAAAACATGGAAAAAAACATGTCATGGGATCAAGGGGTAAAGATTAAGGGTGTTTTCGGGTTGTTTGTTTCGGCCGACACACAAATCGCGAGCCCCATGGCTCTCGGCGTGTTCTTATCACGACCAACAACCGAGATCTAGATCTCGGTGGTGTTGGGGTACGGTCGACAGCAGGGACAAGGCACCCCAACATGCGTCGGGGGTGTCCTTGTGGTTTATATGGTCTCGGCAGCAAGCAAACCAACACCACCGGCTTAAGCCGGTGGCTAAACTGGTCAAGCAGGGGGAACCACCGGCTACAGCCGGTGGGAACTCTTGTGTCAGCGGCTAGCTGAGAGAAGCAAGACTACCGACAGCAGCCGGTGGCAGTTTAATGAAAGCAGGGGCAACCGGCTCGGCCGGTTTGCCACTGTTTTTGGGGTGTTTGGTTTGAACCGGTTCATGGGTTTTCAAGGGTCTGGTTCACGATATGTTTTAATTAGATAACACACGGGTTCGGTTCATGATTATTTTTACAAGTCTAATTAATTTTACAAGTATATTATTTTTACAAGATAATTAAATTAATTAATACATGACTTATAATTAATTTAATTACACATGAAACTTAGGTTATTATTATTATTAAATAATATATGTTTTAACCTAAGTATTTATTTATTTATTCTACACTATAGTATTAATTAATTATTAAACATGAAATATAATTAATTAATAATCATGACTTAGGTTAATATTAATATAGTATTAATACATGTTTTAACCTAAGTATTTGTATACACTTTAATTTAATTAAATCATGCTTATATTTAGTTAAATCGTATAACCTATAGTTTATTTAATTAACAGAATATTATTAATAAACTATACTATAACAACATGACTTAAGATATTAATACAGCTTAATTCTAAATATGGAAACTTTATAATTCAGGAAACTTACTATTTTTGAAAACTTTTTATTTTCAAAAAACTGATCTATTTTAAGCAGTTAATCTATTTTTGGAAACTTTCTATTTTAGGAAACCTGCTATTTTTAGAAAGTTACTTATTATTACACAAGTATAATAATGCAAGAAATACAAGTAATACTTAATCAGAATATACAGAATACATGATAAACACAGCATAACGTTAAAATCAGTAAAACAAGACATGAACATATAAAACAAGGTAAGACATGATATAAAACCAGTTACGTACTCAGAAATCAGAATACTTATACACATATACTATTTATGTAGCATTAGTGAGATCGAAGTAGGAATCTCTTCCGTTCGTCTTCTTCGTTCACTGGACATAAGGTACGGATTTCCCGTCCTTCAGTATCGACATACTTTCCTTATTAGGATTCCCCGTTTGCAGCCAACTGTTTTCCCAATATTTGTTTTATATGTTTGATACTTATGTTAGATTAAGAGCCTAAGCCATATACCTGCATGACCAGTGTCACCTAGTTATAGATGTACCATAACCATAACACTGGAGGCACCAGTGTTATGACTTCCCCACGGCGAAGTGATTGCACGTGGCATCCCTTTCAGTTTTTGGCCATTATATTATATTATCATGTAGGGCGTATGGGTGCATCCTAGTTACATGTTTATCAGTATCATCAGAGTGAATGCGATGTGTGCCTTGCATCCTTCACTAGGAGCTGATCCCTCCTACCCAGACTATTTAATTAGAGGTAACCCCTCTAATTGCATGACGAGGTCTCCCCTCCAAGTATTCATGCAATGTGGAACCTCATGAGCTATATGGGCTATTTGGCTAATTAAACAGATTTTCATAGAAACATAAGTCTTTTCAAACTATAAAACCATTTTTATGAACATAAATCCAGATTACCTAGAACTTATGATATTCCGCTGCTATTAGTTTTATATGCTTACGTTATTCCATGTCATACTCGTATATCCGTGCATTGAGCGTTATGCTCAGCCGTTTTCCTTTCATGTTCCCAAATGGCAGGTACTCAAGGGCGCTCGTAGACTTTAAGCGTACCTGCATATGGATTGGAAGCTTCCTAACCTCCTCTACTTTATGCATTTCATCATACATTTTGCTACTTAATTCTATGGACCTTGTTTAGTCCTTTTCCTTTACAGTACTTATGTTTGTGTGTGATGAGCTTATACTTTGGGGTACCGATGTTTGTTTCTGGTATTTCCTTGTATGGTCATGTAATGTTTTAAGACATTTTACTTGTATGCTTTGATGACACGACATAATCACGCGTGACATTCCATTTACCAAAATGGGGTGTTACAAAATCTGTTATTACTAACACAGATTCGCAAATCTTTAAATACACAAAATATATTTCTGTAAACTTAATTAATAAGTTTGTATCTATTCCCTAAATAGATTACAAAATATGGAAGGAAAAATTTGAATGAGCCACAAAAAATATACCGAATCTGCCCACACCCAGGCAAATTTTGGAGCTGCATTCGTGTCTACAGGTCTCGCGCTCATGCACAAGTTCAGTAGCTTCGAACCCGTTTTTGGCCTAGAAATCTCACTTTCTGCACCCCCCCCCCCCCCTACGCGCGCGTAGGCGTGGGAGTAAAAACCCACAAATGAATATTGAAGGTAGAAACTAGGATTTCCTTATAAACATGTTTTCACTTCATGTTTCAAGCGATGTGGGACAAATATTTTCGAAATATTATGTTTCACGTGACTCACTTTGAGACACGTTATCTCATTCATATTAACTCCATATTGGACATACTTTAGCTCATTGCGAAGCTCTCTTCAAGGAGAACGCAAAGCTACTAAGTACTACGAATATATATAACATATACATATATACAATTATGTCCAAAGTATTGTAAAAACCATATTTTGCAAAACATTTTCCAATAATCCCCCACATGAATGGGAATCGGTCGAAAACACATGAAAGTTTTGGCAAAAGTTTTGCGGTTAAGTCCTGCATAGGATAGGTAGGTGTAACCCTTTGAACCTTTCCTTGTGAGATGCACTTAGTCTCCTAGATCTAAGTAGACGCGATGTCTTTGAACTCAGCCTCTGTTTACGTAGACGATAATACACACTCACCCAAGACTCTTCCTGACCTTGTCAAGTCCTCATAGTCGTGTTCGTTATGGTCATGAACACTCGACTGGTTCTGCAAGAGGTCTTAGAAATTGCTCCCCCACAATTTCCTTCGAATCGACCCCACTTCTCTCTCACATAGGTGATTTCATCTTGAATCATTAAAAACATATGTTTTATGATTTCATCTTGAATCATTGTGCTTTATGATTTCATTTTGAATCATTAAGCCATATATTTAACCTCTCAACAAGTCACATTGTTCTAGGAATGGACTAGGAAAGTTCCTGTATTAAGTAACTCCCCCACATTAACGTGACTTCCCCTATATTTCTAGGATTAGGTTGTCCTATTGAACCCAGATCTTGGGATCTCCACTCAACTGGATTAGGGTTTCCTTCATAGAAACTCATTCCTTCAAGGGCTTTAGTCCCATTCCTTTAGACAACTTAGTAACTAACTCTCTGCTTAAGCCTTTCGTAAGCGGATCCGTGATGTTATCCTTTGACTTCACATAGTCAATTGAGATAACTCCTGTTGAGAGTAGTTGTCGTACCGAATTATGTCGACGACGGATATGTCTAGACTTTCCATTATACATTGTGCTATGAGCTCTGCCAATTTCCTATTAACTATCACAATGTATACTAATGGTCGTTTAGGCCACCTGGGTATGTCCTCTACAAATTGACGTAGCCATTCCGCCTCTTCTCTGCTTTTATCTAACACGATAAATTCTGATTCCATCGTAGACTTAGCTATTACTATTTTGTTTAGAAGACTTCCAAGATATAGCGACCCCTCCTAGTGTAAACACATATGCACTGGTCGATCTAGAATCTTTTATGTCAGATATCCAATTTGCATCACTGTATCCTTCAATAACCGCTGGATATCTAGCATAATTCAGTCTATAATCACGACTGTATCTCAAATAATGAAGTACCCTAGTCATAGCTTTCCAATGTGCTTCACTTGGATTACTAGTATACCTACTCAGCCTGCTAACAGCATATGTTAAGTCAGGTCGGGTACATGTCATCAAATACACTAACATGCCAATAATTCTTGAATACTCTAATTGGGCAACACCTGTGCCTCTATTTTTAGATAGATGCAAACTGGTGTCAATTGGAGTTCTAGCTAGGCCAGAATCTCCCGCATTATGAGTATTAAGAATTTTGTCCATGTAATGTTCTTGACTTAATGCAAGTCCACTCTGAGTTCGTGTGATCTTTATTCCAAGAATCACATAAGCCAAACCCATATCTTTCATGTCAAACTTTGATTTCAACATGTCTTTAGTAGACTTGATCATCTTGTCGTTACTGCCAACGATAAGCATATCATCGACATAAAGACACAAAATTACATATCCATTAGTTGTGTCTTGGACATAAACACACTTGTCACATTCATTAATTTTGAATCCACCCTCTAGCATGGCAAGATCAAACTTTTGATGCCATTGTTTGGGAGCTTGCTTTAAGCCATACAATGACTTAAACAGCCTACAAACTTTGCTCTCTTGTCCATGAGCCATGAAACCCTCAGGTTGGTTCATGTATATTTCTTCTTCTAAATCTCTGTTTAGAAAATCTATTTTCACATCCATTTGGTGAAATTCTAAATTTCTTAATGCGGCAATAACAAGAATCATTCTAATAGAAGTTATTCGCGTAATAGGCGAATACGCATCAAAGTAATCTAGACCTTCGCGTTGTCTAAATCCTTTGATTACCAATCTTGCTTTGTACTTGTCAATGGTGCCATCAACTTTCATCTTTTTCTTGAAGATCCATTTATAAGCTAGTGGTTTACAACCAGGAGGTAAATCCACAAGCTCCCAAGTATGCTTTTGTAAAATAGACTCTATTTCACTGTTAATTGCTTCTTTCCATCGAGGCCCTTCTGAGGAATTTACCGCTTCTTGATAAGAAGCGGGTTCACTTTCTACCATAAAAGAGACAAAATCGGGTCCAAACGATTTCTCGGTTCTAGCCCTTTTGCTTCTTCTTGGTTCAACCTCTTCTTCCTCGGGTTGATCTAATCTCTCATCTTGGAGATTACTATCATCTCGTTGTCTCTTATCTTGGAGAACTTCGTCATCTATTCTAGATGAGCTTCCAATTTCCTTTGTTAAACAAGGAAATATATTTTCAAAGAAAGAAGCATTCCTTGATTCCATTACTGTGTTCTTGTCTATATCTAGATTTTTTGAATCATGTACAATGAAACGATAATCACTAATATTCTTAGCATATCCAATAAATATACAATCCACAGATTTAGATCGAATCGTTTGGTCCTTAGGTGTCGGCACAACTACCTTGGCTAGACACCCCCACACTCGTAAGTACTGGTATGATGGTTTTCTTCCCATCCATAATTCATATGGGGTTTCCTCTTTATCCTTACGAGGTATCTTGTTAAAAATATAAGTAGCCGTTAGAATGGCTTCCCCCCACATGTCCCGGCTCAAACCAGAACTTAAAAACATGGCCTTAACCATTTCTTTCAAGGTAGGGTTTGTTGGAAATACGTTTTTACGTATTTAGAAAGGATCGGTCACTCCAACGATTTATACGTAGATTGGGCTCGTGATCCAATATGTAAACAATATAGCCCATCAAGCCCACATGTAGGGTGGGCTATATATACACCATCCTAGCATGTTAGGAGGGGTGGTTGTTAGTTGTTCATTCTCATTTCACTTAATCATTCTTTCTTCCTCTCATTCTATCTTTTCTCTCTCTAACTTTCCCTCTCTAGTTCTTCATCTCCCCCTTCTTTAGATCATAATAACACTTGTACAATCCTAAGACTCTAAGGACCTACAAATGGTATCAAGAGCCATGGTTGATTGGATTGTTCTTGTGTTTGTTCATCATTGATTTGTCTGTTTTGATCTATACCATTCGAACTAATTTTTTTTTGTGTTTTTATGGTTTAATTTTATACAAATCATCTACATACTTGTGGTAGTGACTTGGTATTGTTACTTTGGTTAAAAACACAAATTTTTTGGGTGTTTTGATCATTTGTTGGATTAAAATCTTGACTTGGTTGTGTTTTGTCCGAGAAAAGTGGTACTTGTCCTCACGTATTCCGATCACAAAAACATAGGGGTTTCTACATTGCGATCACACATTGCGATCAAGCATTGCGATCACATATTGCGATCACATTACGATCAAGCATTGCAATCATATATTGCGATCACATTGCGATGAAGCATTGCGATCACATATTGCGATCACATTGCGATCAATCATTGATATTGCGATAATATTGCGATCAGATATTGCGATCACATTGCGATCAGGTATTAAGATCACATTGCGATCAAGTATTGCGATCACATTCCGATGAGTATTGCGATCACATTGCGATGAGTATTGCGATCACATTCCGATGGTTATTGCGATGAGTATTCCGATGGATTACATTTTGGCATTGCGATACAGTGACAAGTATTCCAAGATTTTTCAAAAACGTGTTTTTGAAAATTTTTCGTGTGTAATTTTGCCTTGGAGAATATTTGGTTTCTTGAGAGCATATATTTAGAGGATTTAATCATTTTTTCTTCACTACTCAAGGAATCTAATCGACAACGACAAACACAATTATTTTCTCTCATTGATCGACCGACAAGTAATCCTTACCTTCATTTTCCATCAAATTTCAATGGGATCGTTAAATTCGACATCTTAAGAGGGAGAATTGCATCTAATGCAAAACACAGCTAGAGAAAGTGGTATAACGTTATTTCGACTACTTTAGTCTCATCTTGTAACCCTTTCATGGATTCAAGAAGGAAGCGAATTTGTGACACTCTTTGGTCAAGATCGTAACTTATTCATCGACTCAATATTCCTCAACTTGAACCAACTAGATGAGCAAGTTCATAAAGAATACTTTAATCACTCTACATCAGAATCTGCGTATAAAGCTCTCGTGACCCAACTTACGCACTTCTTCCACTTCAACATCGCTAAGTTTGATAATTCAGGGATATGCCATTCATTTTTTCAATACTCACATACCGAGGTTCAAGAGTTCCGTGGTACACTGTTGAAATTCATGACATTGGTCTCGTCTTCAATTGATGAAAGATTCCGACTTCAGCAAGCGTATGATAATGGAGTGCAAGAATCTACGATGCAGATGCAAGAGGATAATGGTCATACTGTTGACAACTTGGAGCCTAAAGATGGCAACAACATGGAATCAGGAGGAAAGCATGATACAAGAAGCATGTCAGGAAATGATATAGACATCTCTCATGATGACCCCATACCTCTATATGACGAAGAGCGTACAAATATGGTACAATGGAATGTGGTATATGATGTCTATACCGATGAACTACCGCATGTTGAGCATTCCGAACCTAATTATGACAAACATGGTATGGAAAAGGGTGATAGTTTTACCACTTCAGATCCATCCGATGTGAGTCAAAATGGGGGAGAGATTGTTCAGAATGCTATAGTACATCATGATTATTGCTTTATAACTGCTTCGTTAACTAGTTCCGATTCCAAGATTAAAGAGCTTGAAATGATCATAGCTCAACAATCTAAATATCTTGAGGGTGCCCAATTTAAATTTTCGAAGAAAACGGACAAATCTGAAACATATTTTGAAAAGCTTGAAAAGTCAAACGTTGTTCTTGAACGAAAATTGGATAAAAATGTTCTAGATTCTAAAGCTGAAAAGATAATTTTTTGAAACAAATTAAGGGGCTAGAATCTAAGTTGGCATCCCAAGATAGATTGCTTAAAGATAATGTGACCTTAAAGGCTCAAGTACAGGAAAAGGTTTTTGTTATAGCTGCTTTGAGAAATGAATTAAGGAAAACTAAAGGAACTAGTGTGGACACTAAGCTTGAAAAACCATCAATCTTGGGGAAACCGCCTACTAATCAGTCCACTAGACAACCGACTGCATTTAGATCCGAGTGACCAAAATCCTCGAGACCGCGGTTTAACTCCTAAGTTGATATGGTTCATAAATCTAGAACAGTCACTCCACCAACTAGGCCTAATGTGACTAAATCAGCTTTAGCAAGACCTAATCACATGATTTCATCTAGCCTCTATAAGAATAGTTCAAAGAACACGTCCAGAACTAGTTCAAATGACGTTTGCCATAAATTTGGTCTGAGGGAAGCTAAGCAAAAGACACAAGTAAGAGATAATTTTAAACCTAGTCAGATGCCTTCTAGGTTACCCAACACTGCTAACCGTAGCATATCATACACTAGGAGCATCAGTTAATCATCTAGGAATTCTAGATCTTACTCGGACATTAAATATGCTACTTGTAAAACATGTAGGAAATGTGTCTTTAAAGCTAATCACGATTCTTGTGTCAAGAAATTACTTAATGAGGTGAACTTCCGTGCTAGACTTAAATCTCAATGGTTAGCTTAAATCAAACCCATTGGTAAAGTTTGGCGACCCACGGGTATCTGTTGTAGGAAACGAGTGCCCTTTAACTAGGATAGTCTCCGATTCTACTAAGACAACTAGAGAGTATGAGAGTAAGAAAGAATGATTAAGTGAAATGAGAATGAACAACTAACAACCACCCCTCCTAACATGCTAGGAGAGTGTATATATAGCCCACCCTACATGTGGGCTTGATGGGCTATATTGTTTACATATTGGATCACGAGCCCAATCTACGTATAAATCGTTGGAGTGACCGATCCTTTCTTAATACGTAAAAACGTATTTCCAACAATCTCCCCCTAAGGGAGGTCACTCCACGTTACAATGTCCTAAATAGTCTATAGCTCGTGATCTATGCTAACAATGATGTGACCGAGAATTTCTTTAGAAAAACATATTTCCAACAGGGTTCTTCCTTTCGGCAATACCATTTTGCTAAGGTGAATAAGGAGCAGTAAACTCATGTCTATTTCCATGTTTCACACATTGATCAACAAAAGGAGACACATATTCACCTCCTCTATCACTTCGTACAACCTTGATTTTCCTACCAAGTTGATTCTCAACTTCGGTTTTGTATAGAACAAACTTATCTATAGCTTCATCTTTACTTTTCAACAAGTAAACGTAGTAGTACTTTGTGCAATCATCAATAAACATGATGAAGTACTTATTGCCACCTTTTGTGGGTAGTGATTTCAAATGACATATGTCTGTGTGTATCATATCAAGTGGTTCGGTTTTTCGTTCAACCGATTTGAAAGATGATCTTGTTAGTTTGGCTTCGACACAAGTTTCACACTTATAATTTGAATCAATATGAATATTTGGTATGCCATTAAATTTAATCAAACGACGCACTGAATTAAAACTAACATGTCCAAGGCGGCCATGCCACACAATAGAAGAGTCAATCAAGTAAGCAGAAGTATTCATTTTATTGATAACATTTTTAACAACTATTACATTGAGCTTAAACATACCATTCAAGACATACCCCTTACTAACATACATTTGATACTTAGAAAGTACAACTTTATCAGAATAAAAAACAAGACGAAAACCAAACTTATTCAAAAGCCAACCGGACACAAGATTCTTACGAATCTCCAGAACATACAAGACTTTAGTCAACTTGAGCTATTTCTCGGATGTCATCTTTAAAATAACATATCCTTCGCCCTTGATATCAGCAGTTACAGAGTTTCCCATGTACAGCTTCTCTCCATTGTCAACCCCTCTGAAAGAGTGAAACATACTCTTGTCAGCACACACATGACGGGTTGCCCCAGTATCAACCCACCAATCATTATTATTAGAACCTACCAGATTAACTTCAGAGATCATGGTAACGACATCAGACACCATAGAAATCATGTCCATATTATCATTCACCATATTATCCTCGCGTGGAGTCACCCGCTTTGGCGCTTTGTAATTAGCAGCACGATGACATGACTTGTCACAGTTGAAGCAATTTCCTTGGAACTTCTACTTTGCAATTCCACCTTTAGGAGCAAGGTACTCAGACTTCCCTTTGCTCTTCTTGTCGTTCTTCCCTTTGCCAAAGCTCTTGCCTTTAGACTTTGAAGAAGACGAACGATGCTCAACCATATTTGCCTTGGCAGAATCAGGTGTATAAGTGTTTTCTAATCCAGCTTGTTGTGCTCTTCAATACAAAGACGAACAAGCAAGTCTTCAACAGTCATCTCCTCTCGCTTATGCTTCAAGTAGTTTTTAAATTCTACCCAGCTTGGAGGAACTTTTTAATGATAACAGCAACTTGAAAAGTTTCATTCAAAGTCATACCCTCAGCATGAATGTCGTGTAGCAAAACCTGCAGATCTCGAACCTGAGTTATCACACTCTTTGAATCAACCATCTTGTAATCCAAAAAACGAGATACCACGAACTTCTTTATACCAGCATCCTTAGTTTTGTACTTGCATTCCAACGACTCCCATAATTCTTTGGCAGTCGTAATCTTGCAGTACACATTATACAAAGAGTCCATCAAACCATTCAAAATATAGTTGTGACACAAGAATTCATAATGTTTCTATGCTTCAACAGCTTGCACGGCTTGTTGATTAGCGGGTACACCTTCTTTAGGAGGTTCCACCTGAGGTACAGACTCCTTTAAGAACTTCGCAAGGTTCAAAGTAGTGAGATAGAAGTACATCTTCTGCTGCCACCTCTTAAAATTCTGCCCATTGAATTTTTCTGGTTTTTCTAGCATGATTAGCAACTGTGTGGGTAATTGGCGCACCAGTTACATTCACGGTAGTAGTTACAGGAGATTCGGCAGTGCTGGTAGACATTCTGAAAGATCACACAATATCAAAACACAAACAGTTAGACAACTGTTATAAATCTGTATATAAGAAATTCAATCGTGATCTCTATATACTTATATCGGATCTGCTTCAAAGAAACTCTTTTTTTGGTTTCAATGAATCAGATGCAATTAGCAAATATATCGGTTTAACAGAAACACAATCTTGGTTTCAATATAAACTGATAAGAACAACTGCTTAATGAAAAATGTTAGAGATCTGTTAATTAAAATTTGTAAAATTAAAATTGACTTCCACTGAAACTCAATCCTGGTTTCGGAAGAAACAGTTTATAATAAATTTGATAAAATTATTAATCCGATTTAGTAAAAGTTTTAATTCTGTTAAACAGAATCTGTTTTAAGATTGTAGGAAACGATGTATACTTTTATTATATAAAATCGAATTGCAATTATAAATTGACAGAAATTAAGAAACAGAAAATAGATAACAGTAATACCGAAAGCAGTAAAAATTAAGACGAGGCACGTGTTTAACACGCTTCCCCTAAAACAAATTCACCGTCTGTTTCCCAGGGTACAACGTTCAAAGCTGTTGTACAGCCGGACTCGACTTACTTGCCTGGAAGATTACGGATACAATGTGTGTTTATGACTGTAAAAGACTGCTGCAACTTTGATGCAGAAAAGCTGCGTTTTAGATGTGTTGAATGAATGATATTCAAGTTTAATTTATAGGCTCTATATGTCTTGGTCACCAAGGCAGAATATTTGCTCCTAAATTAAACTAGATTCTCTTTAAAATTTAAAAACACAAAATATTTGCTATATGTCTTGGTCACCAAGGCAGAATATTTGCTCCTAAATTAAACTAGATTCTCTTTAAAATTTAAAAACACAAAATAGATTTCTGTAAACTTAATTAATAAGTTTGTATCTCTTCCTAAAATCTCACTTTCTGCACCCTGCTCGCGCGTAGGCGTGGGAGAAAAAACCCACAAATGAATATTGAAGGTAGAAACTAGGATTTCCTTATAAACATGTTTTCACTTCATGTTTCAAGCGATGTGGGACAAAATATTTTTCAAATATTGTGTTTCACGTGACTCACTTTGAGACATGATATCTCATTCATATTAACTCCCATTGGACATACTTTAACTCGTTGCGAAGCTCTCTTCGAGGAGAACGTAAAGCTACTAAGTACTACGAATATATATAACATATACATATATAAAATTATGTCCAAAGTATTGCAAAAAACATATTTTACAAAATATTTTCCAACAGTATTATTATATATTGGGCTCAAGCCCAAGTGTATAATAATCTTATACTCCTTTATATTGTACCCGAATAATTATGCAATGAGACAAAGATTTATCCCTTCCTACACACACAACTTTTCTATTCAATAGTGTATCGATTGAAATAGGCAGTGGCCAAAAATCGGACCCTTCACTTTCAAATGTAATATTAAAATTAAATTCAGTTGGTTGATGAGCCATTGCTATTTCCCGTCTTGATCAATCATTTTCACTCAAAGTTTAAATTATATGTGTTTGTGTGTGTGTTTACGTGGAGGAATGGATCGGAATGGTCCAATTTTTGGGTTCTAAGAGTGGACCTACGATACTTGTCTCGGCTCAAGTCGGGTCCAGGTGTAGATATTAGTATCCTTTCTTGATTTTGATTACGAATTATCTTGTCCACAATACGAAATGTCCTACTACTTTAAGATACTACGACAGGTACGTGTAAGTTTTACCGATACACATTGGGTTAAGAAAGAGGTCGTAGTCACCATATTCCTATTCTTGTAAGTTATAACAACTGATCACGTTTCAAGATGACACGATTTACATATGAGAAGCATATCATGATCAATTGAACATGCACTAAAATTCACAATATTATGAGCATATCTTAGCTTTTAATGTTGCAGTGTTACTGTGTTAGCACAAAACATTTACGGCTTATACTTTCGTATTTAGATGTGCATTGATCCTAAGCGTGTTCTTTGGGTTCGGCATGGTTCTTGGATTGAAATACAATTATTTTGGGGTTCTTTCGATATGATTTTGGATTCGATCGGGTTGTTCAACGTTTGCTTGCTTCTTGGAAGCTTATGTGTTTTGTCATCCGACAATTAACTAGAGAATATCTTATCTTAATGTTAATCTTATCTTAATACTTTATAAAAGGTTTATGTCCCTTCTAAATAAGGAAGTCTTAATATTTTAAGCCTTAAACATTTCTATAAAAAGAAATTAAGAAAATTTACATTATATTATCAGACCATTTAAAGCTTGCATTACACATATAATAAATAGTTAAATGTTTCGAATTATCTAAACTTGTAACTGCTCGATATTAATAAAACCCATTTAAATAGCTTGTAACCGACCATTTAAAACATTATAATAACAGTAGCTAAGGCCCATCATAGATATTAATACAACATATTCAAATCGCTTGTAGTTTAAAACGTTATAGTAGCAGTAGCTAAGTACGTCATATATTAGCAATACACTCATTGAATTTCTTCACCCGTCCTGAAATAACAAAAAACTTTCATCTTCACCCCTTAAAACCCGCGACCAAACGACCCCATCGCCTACACCAAAACTTACAACACGAGCAAAATCAGCAAGTCAACCACACACACACACCGCGAACATAGATCTATTTAACATCACGACTGTGATTAGGGTATTGACTCGATCAGGCTTTATCATCAACCCGAAAGCCAAATGCACAAATCGATTTAAACAACAAATAGAATTCTCGATACATACCGGTTGATACACAATCCTGTTTATCCATAAAAGTATTTAATCAAACAAAAAGTTTGGTACAAAACCCGGCTGGATAAAAATTACGAAGTTAGCCAGCGATGGTTGTAGACTTGTGTCTGGTAGTTGCTTTGTCGGGGGTTCATTGTCGTGGTTCAAAAACCCGAAAAGATTAAAGGAACCATGGAGTATTGGGCCGAACCTGCCTACTAGCTAGGCGTTTCACGAGATCTTAATGTCAAATGCAAGCAGGTCTATGGTGGTTAATGGTTTGTTCTTGAATGCAAGAAATCAAATAATATATGTTGTGATATTGTGCTCATCTTAAGTTGTATGGTATCCGTTGCGACATTGCAAGGGGTGCTACTTGTTAAATGTTTTAATTTTTAATTCGTTACAACTAAATAATAATAAAGTTATAGAAACGATGGTCATGAATAACATTTGCTCGCCACGGAATTAGTCACGGGTACCCGCCGCCGCATTGCGCGGATACCCGGCTAGTAATTTATAAAAGATTTAACCCTTTTTTATATTTAGAAGTGTTAAAATTTTAAGCATAAAACATTGCTAAAAAAAGAAAGTTATATATGATTATTTTCAAAATCAGTCTAGGTTTTAATGCATATACGTTTTTTCAAACTACATTTAAAAAGTACTTTAAATGACAATATGAATTAATAATAAATATGAATCAATAAGAGTTTAGGTTATTAATAAATTATTTAATGAGAAATTAAATAATTTAATGAGAAATTATGTAATCATTTTATAAATACATGTAACATAAAACTACAATTAACTTCTTATTGATATACATTAAAATATCAGTTACGAAATCTTAATATAAAAAGAATTCATGATTTATTAAAAGACGAAAAAAATACGCAAAAAAGATTCAGCCATCAACGTTCCTCGGACTATCAATACTATCTGATTTCTGAATCGCTGCCACCACCACCATTAGGATCCTCACCAACACCGCCGCATATATTGATAGTGGTGTTTGAGTTTGGGTGTTTTGGTTGATGTTTTTGTAGTTTCGGTAGCATTTTTATGTTTTTGGTTTGTTATTGCGTAAGTTATTCTGACTTAAAACTATCATCATTTGTACAATTACTTTCACGAAACATATATAATAATAAAACATTACACGCTATGAATTTTAATTTTAAGGTACCCGCCGCCGCATTACGCGGGTACCCTGCTAGTATATGTTTATATACGAAACATTTTTTTCACCATTTGCATATATATCCATCAGATTATGCAATATGTATATCCAAAACATGCATAAATATTTGTGCATAAAAAACTTGTATGAAAAACACATACTGTATATGGAATTATTAGAATGGTTATATATGCAATTTCAATTCCCTGTTATTTTTTTGGTTGTAACAACAAACAAACTGTGTCCAACTATTTTGTAAAAAGAATGAAAAAATAGACCAGTTACTCTGTTTAATTACTTTGATTGGACTCATATTCATCAAAATGGGCTAACTTTCATTATGTATGATTGCAACCAAAGTTTTTTTCATAGAATATATCCACAAATAAATGACAAGACTAAAATATACTTACAAATACACAATCCAAATGATTACATATTTCTTCCATATCATTGTACGAAGTATAATAATCCACTGATTCCAAATACAAATGACACATGAACCTTATTCAAATATCGACTTAATTTGATGAGCATGCCCAAAATCATATCTCAAAACCAAGCTTCCATCCATTCTTTTGAGCACAAACCTTTCAATCAAAACATAACAACCAAATCTCTTCCAATCACCAGTTCCTTCATATTTCTCATCTCTTTTCACCATTTCTATCCTTTTCTCCCCAACACCAGCCCATCCAGCTTTTTCCTCTTCCCACCTCATTCTTTCGAAAACTTCAAAATTCAATCCTACACTTTCTTCTCTTCCGTCAGCAGCCCCATAACTCGTAAACCATATTGCGCCATCGACCATATTTTTCTCGTCCCAAGTTGCCTCTTTCCGACTCTCACCAATGAAAACTGCTTCACTACGAACTGCGGCTCTCACACACACAACACTGCCTTCATTGCTATGTTTGTTTTCTTGTTCAAAAACTCTTTCCCATTTTTGCTCTAGTGTCATTTCATAAAATATCGACTTTTTCACTTGGTCGACGAGTTTTCCTTCTTTGATGAATACAAAGGGACAATACCACTTGCCAACAACCACACTATCAGAAGTTTGCGTCGAGGGTGGGAAATTAAAATCAGGGAGACGTGAACGAAGGGATACATTAATTCCATGTGCTTCGCTTAGCTTATAGTTTTTGGGTGTTTGAGTATAAATCTGCCAACCACTTCTCCTTAAGAAATCTGGAGGATAGCCATCCTCAGCAACAGATTTAGCGTAAAAGCTACCATTGCGGCCTTTACATGCTATTTCTTTAGGAACAATCTCAAATTGTTGGTACGCGTCGTGAGTGTTTAATGGCCTTGGTTTGACATCATGAATAAAAGTGCAAAAACAACATGTTGTGACATCTTCCTCCCTAGAGCAAGCAAACCCTTCACTGGTCATAGATTTTTAGTTAGTTAATGAATTATCCGTACTAATTAGTTTCATAATCTAAAACATAAAAAGATGGATGAAAATTTTAAATATAAGTATTTTATATACATACAGAACTATATATACAAGCATATACATACCCTTTATGTGACCCATGTGCTTTGATCACATAGTATTCGTTCGAAGACAAAGGTTGATTTAGGACCGGAATAAAGGCAACTTCATTCAATGTAACATGTTGATGTTCACCTGCCCCTGTCGTATAGCGTGTTGTCAATGTTTTGTTTTGTGGAAATGGTAACTTTGCAAGAAATCGATTCTTGCATAGACCAAAACACGAGTACGTTTCTGAGTCTTCTCGTCCTTGATCGCCAAGTAGCCCGAGTTTGGACCCTCAGGAGGCGTATAAAGAGCTTTGGGATAACTCTTAAAGTGAGAAAAAGATCGTGTCACGTACATATTTGAACACAAAACTTAATAAAGATTATGTTTTAGATATGATTTGCTGATATGATTATATATACACGTAATTTGATTCTTTCTTTGTAGATCAATTTTGAATAAGTCAAAGTGTTGACTTCTTCAGTTTTTCTTGTTGTACATTAAAGAATTATTATCTGGTGTAGATTTGCAGCTAGTTTCATGGAAAAAAAAAAGGTTGTTAGCCTTTTCACTCTGTTGTAGTTTTGTTACAAAATGAAGTAGAAGTTTATCTGTTGTTACAAAACCTTTACAATTATGAAGCTAAAGATATACGATATCATCCTATTTATTTAAATGTATCAACTTTAAATATTTATTAATTTATTGTGTGACTTTACTAATAAACTTATTTGTTTTATAACAAATTATCAATATTCACGGGTATATTTTCACGTCATTAATTCATTTAACTTAATTATCCATGGTACTAATAAAATCTACCGAAGACTACTAATATACTCGCATATAAATTAGTAGGTATTTAAAGTCGGTACATTTAAATAAGTATTATGATATTGTATAACTTTTATCGTTAATTTAACTAATTAACTTTATAATATTAATCGGCAAAATAAGTACGCGGATAATACCGTGTCAGTGTGTCGGTAACAAGTTGCTATTTTAGTGAAGACGGAATATTGTAAATCGGTACATTTAAATAAGTACGATAATATTATAAATCTTTTACCCATATAACAAAGTAAAATGATTGTTAGTAACCTGTCTTGATTTTGATTACCAATTATGTCGTCGATAATACGAATGTTGAAAGTGTCCTACTACTTTAAGAGATCGTAGTCACCATATTCCTATTCTTGTAAGTTATAACAACTGATCACGTATCAAGAAGATTTATATATGGGAAGCTTTCTTGCATGAGTGTGAGAAAGAAGCTACGCGTATGCATGTAATAAAACAAATTTTTTTTTTAGAAACACGCAGTTATATATTCTTTAGTATAATTTTTAGTATCTATTTCACAAAGCGTCATTTTTTGTGTTCGTTATTTATGTAACGAACATGAAAAAAAAAAACACACACAATATTATGAACATATCTTAGCTTTTAATATTGCAGTGTTAGCACAAAAGATTTACGGCTTGTACTTTTGTATTTAGATGTGGTTCTTGGATTGAAATACAATTATTTTAAGTGTACTCTTATTAGTATAATTTTTATCAAGTATTATATAACACACCTAAAATTATTTATGACCAAAGATTAAAAAGAAAGACCGGAAAAAATTAAAGTGAACATTTAATATGAAACGGAGGTAGTACTATTTTTTTTAAAACAAACTGTGTTTAACTATTTTGTAAAAAGAATGAAAAAATAGATCAGTTGCTCACAGTTTTATTACTTTGATCGGAAATGATTGGGCTCATTAATAATCTCTATAGTAGCCGTTTACACTGTTGGGCCACATATTCATCAAAATAGGCTAAGTTTCATTATGTATACAACTGATAAAAATCGTTGTTTTAGACGACACACATGTAGAAAGCACTTTTCTAGTATTTACTAGCGAATTTAATCTTTCTTTTCTTTTTATTTTTATAGTGGAGATAGTCGCACGTAATGACAGATCACAGCCATATTATTAAAAGCTTGTGGTAAGAATGGGTTTCGTTCGAGCGCTCGAAAATAATTATTCAAAGCTTTCATGTGTTCTCCGCTACTTGTGTGGATAAGTCCTATGTCATAGAGTATATAACTTCAGTCATAGGGATCAGTTTCTAGTCACATAGCTTCATAATAATTCTGTAAAGCTTCCGCATAATTTCCTTCGGATTGAGCTGACATCTGTTACGGTCGTCATTCAATTCAAAGAATCTCCGTTACAGAACCGTACATGAGATTTTCATCTCATACGGCTCCTCCCTTAATATGCATAATGATAAAATTATAAAGAAGACGAAAATTATTACATTATAAATTGAGTAAGGCTAGTGTTTTGCACCAGAAGTCCTTACTAAAAGAACAAGGATTTTTTTCATATGACATCCACAAATAAGATGTGCATTGACAGACAGTAACTCAAAACTATTTCAAATACACAATTCAAATGATTACATATTTCTTCCATATCATTGTATGGAGTATAAACTGATTCCAAATACAAATGACACATGAACCTTATTCAAACTTGGTCTTAACTTGATGAGCATGACCAAAATCATATGTCAAAACCAAGCTTCCATCCATTATTTTGAGCACAAACCTTTCAACCAAAACATAACAACCAAATCTATTCCAATCACCAATTCCTTCATATTTCTCGTCTCTTTTCACCATTTCTATCCTTTTCTCCCCAACACCAACCCATCCGACGTTTTCCTCTTCCCACTTCATTCTTTCGAAAACTTCTAACTTCAATCCTACACTTTCTTCTCTCTCGTGATCGCCTCTAAAACTCGTAAACCATATGGCTCCATCCAATACGTTTCTCTGGTCCCATGTTGCCTCTCTTTGACTCTCACCAATGAAAACTGCTTCATTACGAAATGCAGCCCTTACAGAAACAACATTTGCATCATTGTGTTGGTTTTCTTGCTCAAAAAATCGCTCCCATCTTTGCTCTAGTGTCATTTCGTAAAAGATAGAGTTTTTCACTTGATCTGAGAGTTCTCCTTCTTTGATGAATACAAAGGGACAATACCACTTCCCAACTATCACGCTATCAGAAGTTTGCGTCGAGAGTGGGAGATTAAAATCAGGGAGACGTGAACGAAGAGTCACATTGGTTCCGTTAGCTTCACTTAACTTGTAGTATTTGGGTGTTTTTGTATAAATCGTCCATCCTTTTCTTCTTAGGAATTTCGGAGGATAAGCACTGTCAGCAGTAGATTTGGCATAAAAGCTGCCATCGCCATTACACACTATTTCTTTAAGAACAATCTCAAATTGTTGGTATGCGTCGTGAGTGTTTAATGGCCTTGGTTTTACATCATGAATAAAATTGCAAAAGCAACATGTTGTGACATCTTCCTGCCTAGAACACGCAAACGCTTCCCTGATCATAACAATTTTAGCTATTTAATTCACAATCAATGATCTAACTGAACTTAGGTTAATATAAGGTAATTTATATACAAACATGTACATACCCTTTATGTGATCAATGTGCTTTGATCACATAATATTTGTTTGAAGACAATGGTTGATTTAGGACCAGAATAAAAGCAACTTCATTATAACTAACACGTCGATGTTTACCTGATCCAGGAATAAAAGGAAACGTAATCGTAAGTAATATATGGTGTTTAACTAACTCAAGGCAGGCATACTTGAGGCAGAAGATAAGCATGTACATAACCTAAGAGCTTCATCGCTAGTATAAATTAAAAACGAAAATTTTCTTTACATATTTTAGAGTTTAATACTAAGTGAGTAAGTGCTACCCTCTTGAAAAATTGTTAAAAGAGTGCATACCCTGTTGCAAATTTTTGTGTCCGCCGCCGACCGGTCCTGACCTAGTCGAATAACGTGTGGTCAATGTTTTGTTTTGAGGAAATGGTAACTTTGCTAAATACCGGTCCTTGACTAGCCCAAAACACGAGTATGTTTCAGACTCTTCGTCTTGGATCACCAAGTAGCCAGAGTTTGGACCCTCTGGAGGCAAATAAAGAGCTTCGGGATAGCTCTTGTAGTGAGAAAAAGACCGGGTCACGTACATAACTGAAGTTAACAATTGATAAAGATTAGACTTTAAGTTATGGTTTTGAGAATAGTTGTGTTGGTATGATTATATATATACAAATATACAATTAATGATTTGGATTAATCTAAGTCATTGGCGTACAAAAGTAACACACGTAATTGATTCTCTCTTTGTAAACCAATTTTGAATAAGTCAAGGTGTTGATTTTTTCTTGTTGTACATCAAAGATTATCTGGTATGGATTTCCAGGTAGTTTTATGGAAGCCTATGTATATGATAAAGTTGTTTACTATCAAATAAAACCAAATGGTGCTTATACCCCGTGTGTGCAAATAAGAACACAAATTTATTTACTTGTTACAAAACCTTTTCAATTATTATGGTGTGTTTCTTATAGAAATAAAACACAGTACAATGATTGCTTTCTTATAGATTTCTAAATTTGTGAAAAAAAAACATGCATTCATTTTGCCGCATGTGAAAAAAGTAAGGGTAAAAACATATACAGAAATTTAAAGAACAAGCAAACACACTTAAGTTGTAACACTAACTAATTTAAGTGTAATAGATAAATTTAGTTGATTAATGTGTAATCATGATAAATGTTCATCAAGTCAAAGTTATGCGGAGTGCACACTTGTAAAACGTTATTGCGATTATCATACGGGGGCGAAGCTCCCGTACGACGGAGGTCCGAGACAACGCCCCTGGTAGCAGGGTCCAAGGGACAGCAACCCCTGATAAGGTCCAACGAGCAACGCCCCTAACTAAGGTTAAAAACGCACTTAAAAATAAAATTACCGAAAATATGACATTTTTGCCCGTTTTAAACTATCATTTCTAACAGCAATGGCAGTTATTACTTTTGACAGTTTTTTTTTCATATATCTTCAAGAATATCTGGTTATGTTTATAACATCATAAAACACATTCTTAGTTCAAATCTGAGTTTTATCCGATTGGAGATTTCGATAGAAGTATTGAAATACTTTGATTTGAAAACGTTTGACACGACTCTTAGATTACTGTAGGGGTGTCCTTCGGTTCGGTTCTCAGGTTGTTCGATTTATTCGGTTAATTTTTTTCTGGGTCAACCCGAAAACCGAACCGAACCGAACCGAACCGAACTAGATATCAACCGAACCGAAAACCGAATTTGAATTCGGTTCGATTTTCGGATTGACTCAAATTGTCTGAATATTTTTATAAAAATATGTAATTATATAGATATTTAGAAAAAAAAAATATTTCAAGTATAAACATTAATTTTTTGTATTATGATTATATTTTAATAAATAATTTATATATATAAGGATTAAATTAAATTTTAATAACTATTTTATATGTATAAATATAGAAAAAAATATATATATTTGTATAATTTTGGTTTTTGGTTCGGTTTTCGGGTCCGATTGTTAAACCCATATTCAACCCGAAAACCATATTTGTAGTTCGGTTCGGTTCGATTATGACCCAAAACCCGAATTATATTTTCGGTTTGGTTCTAGTTCAAGTTCGGTTCAGTTCGATTTTTGATTTTTATAGGTCAAACCCAAATTATTGACACCCTTAGATTACTGTGATCTACCAAATATCTAACACTAATAGAATGACATTTAGCTCTCAATATATAAAAAAATATGACATTTTCGATAACATTCATTCGTTTATTTTCTATTTCTTGTCTAAAGTACAGAGAAGTTAAAGTTTGTAATTGGTTAACATCTGTTATAATTTATAGTTGTTCTCTAGTTTCTTGTTAGACTTCTTTTTAATACATATCACCGTTAAAAAAAAAGTTGTAAGACTAATAAGGCAAGTAAACTAACTAGCCAACTTTGGACCAACAAGAGAGGCTCATACTGTTAGTACATCATATATCGAAAACAATGTTTCTTGTTAAGGTTAACCGGAGTAATGGATAAATACAGGGAGAGTTGAGTTCTTAGGTGGTACGTGAGTTTCTATTTAGTTTATGATAGATAAAAGTGACGTAAAAGAAGAATTTTTTACCGTCACTTCAACCAACCTAAAAGTTCGCGTAACTTTACGCATAGAAAACAATGAATGGTGAGAAACTCATCGTTGATAGATTATATAAAGTAGACCTTTTTTATATATTTTATTTTATTAATTAATAATTAGTTTTTTTTAGTTTTTATTATGATTGAATGGTAAGTTTTTAAGGTGTGTTTGGTTAGTGATTTTAGGGGGTAAAGAATGTGAATCATCATGATTAATAGTGCTAATTTAGAATGAACATAATTAATTGTTACCCTATTAATTGGTAATGAATCATTCCCTTATAAATTGAGAGTAATGGATTCGAGGTAATAGGTTCTCGTATGTGTGTCTCTCTACCCACCACCACCCTCCCAACGCTACCACTACTCTCCGACGCCACTACCACTGCCATCGGCCGCTAACACCACCCTCCCAACGCCATCAACATTATCCGACGCCACCACCACTGCCACTAACCACCACTAGCATCTTTATCGTCGCGACCAGTAACTATCACTACCATCACTGACCACCACCACCCTCACGACGCCACCACCATTGACACTGGCTGCTACCACCTCATGGTAACGCGTCACACAATCGCCGCCCTACCATCGATCACAACCGCGACCAACATCACCGTGGATTCAAATGTGCATTTGTTCACCACGACCACCACCTCTATTGATGCCGCTACAACACTCTACCACCATATTAAGCAACAACCAATGGCGCCACCGCCACCGCTACCTACATCACTAACCACCATCATTGTTGCAACCACCACACTCCCAATGCCACCACCACTCTTCGACGCCACCACGACTGCCACCAGTCTCTAACACCTCATCATGGTAATGCGTCGCACAATCACCACCCCTACCATCAACCACAACCACGACCAACATCATCGTGGATTTAAGTGTACATTTTTTCCACCGCGACCACCATCTCTACTAATGCTGCCACCACACTCTACCACCATCATTAACAGCTACTTATGACGCCACCGCTACCACCACCACACCGTCGATCATCACCACTGCCACAACCTCCAAATCCCGTGGCCACGTATACAAACTAGCACAACCACTTATCTCAACAACCACCCGTCAATAACCACCCAAAAACAACTAAACCATCGATCATCGTCATTACCACCACCTCCACCTCCGATCACCACCTCAGCCGACTACCACAAGTCTACAATCGTTTGTTGCAACGGCCGCTGTCCTCAAACATCACTAACCGCCACTAGTTTTCATTAATTTCTACAACTACCACTATCGTTATCGGCGTGACCACTGACTATCACCTTAGCATTTGTTGTCACCATCTCAAATCACTAGCACAACTTACATTAACCAAACACTAATAATGGTAACGATAATACTAGGGAATGCTCATTGCATTCCTTTATATTCCCTTACCCATTCCCATTTCCATTCCCTTTAGTTTAACCAAGCATCCCCTTAAGAAGTTAAATGAGAGGGAAAAAAAGCTAAAGTGATATTTGTAGAATCTTGGTAATATATGATCTAACAAGCGAGGTTGATGTTTCTAGTAAGAGAAAGTAGAGAGAGAAAGATGAAAGAAAATGTGTCAAATATATAAAAAAAATGCGAAACAACCAAAACCCTTTTCCATGAAGGAAATGGGTTTATATACCCAAGTCCATAAGAGGACTTGGGCCTCCGGCCCGTAACATGCTCATGGGACAGGCTTACATAAAATGTAACTAAAACTATACTACGAGCCCATAACTATATTGTTGGAGTGACCGAGACATTCTACCTATAAAAACGTATTTCCAACAACCTCCCCCTAAAGGGATGTCACTCCAAATTACAAAGTCCTAAATCTTAGCATGTTAGATCTTTGTTCTCGTGCTCGTAGTCCACTTTCTCATTTCTTCATTTTCTTTTCTTCATTTTTGTGAATATGTGTTGATTACCATTAGGCTTTGACTTAGAGCATGTTCTTTTGACCTTTCACGTGTAGTCTTTGCCTTCTTGTGATGTTCGCCTCTTCGTGACTTCATGTCCCACATACCTATACTTTGTTGAATTCTTGAAAGTTTCAGAGTTGATACAGCGGAATACTTTTAGGTCGAACTTTCTTGAATTTAGCTGAAATATTTGATGCAGAAGGTACAAGTATGTGAGGACGACTTCATCTGGTATACCGCAATGCCACCGTCTTCAAATGCAACAACATAATAAGACACGAATAAAATGACTTTGACATTTTATTCTGATTCGGTAGCATTTTACCTCCGGTTGGTGAAGACCGTTGGACGATAATAAATATCGTACTTGTGACAGGTAGCTCTAATTAAAGATCTTTTTAACAAGATTTCGCGGGTAAACCCGTTCTCTTTATTCGACCATCCAAAGCTGATTGCGAACATAAAGAGTGAATCATTCAGATAAATTTATCCTTATGATTGAAGTCGTCTATTCATGAACCTGGAACAAGTGAATTTTAATTAAGATATTCACCATTGTTGCTTTCCAGTTGTCACGAGCTCGATTCTAATAGAATCTTGCTTGTCACCTATCGCAGTGCTGTTTGATGTTGACACTGGAAGGATTTCCACTCATCACTGTGAACACTAAAGAGTGCCACTCTGAGTGTTCTGGCAAAATCACTCGGATTTTGCGTAGAGGCCCTCGAACAAGTTTGATATCAATTAAGAGTCAAACCATCGTTTCTTTCTAGTTATCACAAGATTAGTTCTTAAAAAACCGCACGTGTCACCTACCATGAGCTTGTTTGATGTTGGCTCAAGCAGGATTCCCATCTTCATTGTAATACTTTCGTATCACTTAGATGTTCTGGCAATATTACAGAAATATTCTGTAGGACTCATAAATATCTTTCTTGTTTTGAAATATGTCCTAATGAGACTTTTGATAATCTTGTAGCTCTAGACTCAATAGTGCATTTTGATTTGGTGAGTGGAGGCTAGAGAGGATTGCCACCTTTTCAATATCAATTTATTCGGAGTGAATAACCGGTAGATAACGTGTTGAACTCCGTGACATTAAAACAAACATCTTTTGAGAGATATCTGAGTTAGCTGAGAGGGGCTGTGCATCACATCACTAGGTCCATGATACTTATTCGTCTTCAAGATGTGTTGACCTGGTTTATGCCTAAGTTGTAAGGAGGACTACTTTCTTTACACCCTTTATCTTTACATTTCTTTTTCATTCTTCAACCCCTTCAATGCTTACCAATACATCATCACTAGCACCTTATTGTGATTATTCCAGTGCTAGCATCAGTACTTGGTCGTCATTTAGCTACGTTCACAATCTATTCCCCATCTTTCCTAAGGACTACTATTTTCTAACTATAGAATTGTCCTTGGGAAGATTCCTTCGGTTCTGGAAAAATCATTGGACTAGTACCTAATCATACTACCCTTTTTCTACCACTACCGTCGTGAATTAAGTGTGTTTTAGGTAAGTATTTGTCACTATGAAAATTCCTTAAAATCACTGAGGTACTTGTGATATAAATATCAAGAGTTTTAGTACCTTTAGTGTTTTTGACATCAAAATTCTCTCCCTTAACATGTGCATAGCACATATCAAGTTGGGTTTTTCCATTAAGCCTTTTCATTCTTAGCCACGTATATTTACAAGTCTCTTTAATCCCATTTTCTCCCCTTATCCAAAATGTCATCCTTTAATATTTTGGATATTAAAGGATTAACCGGTTTTTGGGTAAAAATGAAGTCGTTTGTTGGCCACAGAACATATTAATGCTCCCCCTCAAATTAATGAGGGATATTTGTAGTGCTTGAGTATGATATATTTTGAAAGATTTAGATTTTCATGAGAAATTCTTGAAAAATATCATACTTTCACACTACAAAATGCCATTAAAAGCCTAATATACACAACATATATACATATTCACAAATGAGTGTATGGAGTTGACCTGATGTTGTACGATCACCACGTTAAGTAGATCGTTCCATTAGCCGGCGGTGAGATCCATACGGTCTGCCACCCACGAATCGTTCTAGACTTCGGATCAACCGTCGTTCCCTTAATTTCTCCTCAATCTTCTGGATCACATATTTAGCACTCTTGATGAACCTGCCTTTCCATTCATACTTCACTTCTGTAAGGCCTTGGTTGGATTTGAGAAGTAGCAGCTTATCACAAACATGGTTGAGAGTTCCATCGCTGAATTTGTGCAGTTCTGACAGTCTCATGTATTGCAAGACCTCTGCTTCATTCAGGTAAAATATTCTCATTTATGGTTCAAGAGTACTCATATATGGCTGCTTCTTCCTGTGATAATGACTCGGAGGTGTGGTGTGAGGACGTTGCAGATTTAACCTGATTTGATAACCCTCCACACCAAGTTGTAAGTCTTCAACCAGATACTTGATCACAACTTTACGAGTGTATTGGCGAATGTTTGAGCTTAAGGCAATGACGAGTTCAGGGGATAAGTGAGGGACCTTGTCTTGAGCCAAGATAAGGAGAAAGTCTTCTATATCTTCAAGACGTAAGAATTTGAGTCCTCCTTCACTGATAGTGTATTCCTTATTGTCTTCCCATTTCTATCTGATCTCTTATACTAGGAATACCCGAATACTTGATTAATAGTACATCCCTGTATACTTTTAATTTGACGATCTGAAAGTATAAGGTTACCTGGTCTACGACAATTGGAAGAAGTTGTAAGCTAAATTCTTCTTGTCACCCAAATGAGAGATACCGAGTTCCACATAGGATCATATGTTTTAACTAGTACTCTACTCCACAACGGAGGAAACTTATCTTCAATCCAAGGAACGTGATCCAACTTTACTGCCTTGCCCATGGTTAACGATGTAGCATACTTTTTCGCGCCTTTTTATAAGTAATCGAGATCATGGCTGACAAAGTAATCCATTGGGAGGTGCTTGGCTGCAGCAATGACAGATGCTCTTAATGGACGTATTAATGGATTTTGATCACCTGAAGCTGTTGATTTCATTGCTTTCAGGAGTTCATCGATATGATATTCGCCCTCGTCTTTACCGATCTTCGTACTGGCCCAAAAGTTTTTATCTTTAAGTATCTTTAGAAGTTCATTTGGATCCATGGTAGGTACTCCATATTTGTGCATTAGGAATCCAGAGGAATCGATTGGATTATTGAGAAGTTGTATAAGATCCTCCTTTTCTTTATTAGAGAATTTACGTGCAGTTGCTGCTTCTGTAAGCCAAGGCTGTTCCTGAACAGTCTCGTCGATGTTGAGAGTATCAGCAAATTTAGGATCTGGTTGATTTGTATCTTCAATATCCATATCGATGTACTGCTGATCCATTGTGGGAGGTGGAGAGTGATGTTCCACAGACACTTTAGGTTCGTCTTCAAGCATAGATTATATAGGTTCTATTGGTGAAATAGTAGTGTGAACCGGTTCAGTGGACTTACCTGTGTCTTTGAGGACAACTATAGGAGATTTGTAGTTGCTGTGGAGATTCTTTCGTCGGTTCTCTCTATTGCCATCATCACTGGTTAGTGATATGTTTGACGAATCATCCTCGTTGCTGTCTTTGGCTTCATCATCCCCATTATCCTCTTCATTCTCACTCTCCTTTTATTCCTCATCATCAACCTTTTCTTTAGAACCAGCATCACTTTCTTCCTCGTCCTCTTTATCTTTCTCAGACTCCTCATCATCGTCATCATCATTCTTTTTAGTATCATCCCCTTTATCATCATCACCATTACCATTACCGTTATCATTCCCATTCTCATTCCCATCACCCTTACCATTACCATCACCGTCATCATTATCATCATCCTCATCCCCATCATTGTCTTCATCCTCGTCCTCCTCTTCATCCTCATTCTCTTCCTCCTCGTCTTCTTTATCCTTTTCATCTTCAACCTCTTCCTCATTCCTATCCGTATTTTATTCCTCCTCATTATCATCATCATCACCCTTGTCTTCACGATCACCCTTGTCTTCATCATCACCATTGTCATCCTCATCCTCATCCTCATTCTCATCTTCAGACTCCTGACGTTTCCTTTTGTTTGTAGTTTAAGGAACATCAGTGTCGTTTGTTGTTGATGTTTGAGAAGCTTCTAGTATCGCTTTATCGAGAACTCTCTGAAGCTTGTGTTGAGTTTTCGTTTTAGGTAACTCAATATTAGTCAGTCGAGTCTGCAATGTCTTCATCAACTCAAGATCTGAGAGGAATTTTGTTAGAACTACTGGTAGCTCCTGATTAACCGATGAGGAACCTTTATTTCTGATAATCGCTGTGACGTGATCATTTATGGTGTCGATGAACGTTGCATTTTCTTTATCAATGGCTTCTTTCTCCTTGATATATGTAGCTTGCTTGCATTCAAGATCTTTCATTTTGAGTTGTAACTCTTGGATATAGTCTCATTCACAATGATCCACTCTAATTTCTACTGAACGACGTTTATCAAATGATTTTTTAAGCGCTGCAAGATCTTTTGCTTGAGTTTGCAACTATTGTTGAAGTGATAAGATGATGTTGTTAGTTAGAGATACACTGGAGGTAGATGGTACGGGTTGTGATGGGGTGGTTGTTACAGGTTGTACTATGGATAGTGGAGGTGTAGGAACAAGTGTTATGGAGGTGGTGGATAGTACAGGTTGTTGGGTGATGGATGGTACAGGTTGTTCGACTGTTGGTGGAGGTGTTGGAACAGTCGTTTGAGCGGTGGTTGGTACTAGTTATTTGGTGGTGGTTGATACTGGTTGTATGGTGATGGTTGGTACATGTTGTTCGATTGTCGGTTCGATTAAAGGGACGGTTGTTACAACGGTGCTAAGTATTGGGGGTGGGGGAGGTGTTTGTTGTGTTATAGGAGTCAAGGTCAGGTGAGCGTGTTCTTGCTCAATGATTGCAGGTGTTTTGGTGATAGGTTTGCTGATGTTGACGTCCCCGTACAGAAAGTCTGTATCCATGTCATATTCCCCCCCACACCTGCTTGATTTGGCCCTTCATACTCATAGTTGAACAAATCGTCTAAGTCTTCATCGTCTTGGTGTGGTTGGCCTTTAAATGCTTTATCTGTTCTGATCTCTACTTCTTCTTCTTCATCATCTAACCTGTCTGGGTTTCCAAATGCTTCACGGGCTATTTCCTCAGCAGTCTTTGATCCAGATCCACTCGTTTTAGATTTAGCATGTGCTTCCAACTTACTCTTTTGAATAACTATTCTCAGCCTTTTGGCTTTAGAAATGGTTTCTGGAATGGCTTCTTCTTCTTCATCTTCATCATAAAGTTGCTCTTTGCCCTTAGCACTGGCTTTAGCTTTTAAAGAAGAAGTCTTTTGCCGTTTGGCATTACTTTTCTTCCATTTACCTTTTTGCTGAGCAGAAGGATCTTCTTTTGATCTGTTTAACTATGTCTCAATATCCTTGAGCATTGATGTGTATGCTTCGCTATCCTTGATCCCTTCATTTATCATGACATCAGGCACTGGAGCTGGACGTAGTGAATACTTAGTTGAAGGACCATCAATGTTCATATGCTCCATCAGGTAGTCCCTTGTTGGAGTGTGATAAAAGAATTTTCCATGCTTATCAATGGATGGTACAGTCTTTATGAAGTGATCTATGATAAGCTTGGTGAAGCGTGGAAATGGAAGATGCTCAGATTTCTTCTTAGTGTTGGTGAAGTGGAAGCAGAATTCTTCCCATAGTAGTAAAGCATAATCCACTCTTGCTCCCGTGTAGAGACCCCAAAATATCGAAGCCTGAAGAGTTATCATAGTGTCAGATCCACTAAACTTGGAGGTGAAGCAACGGATAAGGATAGTGAAGATTGCTTTCCACAGTTGCCCAACGTGTATAGTGTAGAATTGAGATAGGTTACGAAGATCTCCCTTATTGTTCAGAGATCGAAGCACTCTGAGAATGTCGGTTGTGTTGGGATTTGGCACATACTCTTCTCCTTTGGCCAGGCGAGGGAACTTGAAGATTCACCGGAAGTGATTCAATTGAAGCGTCATCGGATTTTTGTTGATCATAAAGTCAATAGTCTTCTTGGATAACTGTTTGCCTTGTGAGATCGATGTTGTTGCCCAAAACTCTTGCATATATACTTTTGGGACTGATGTTGTTGCTCTTAAAGCATTCTTTAGTAGAGACATGTCCAGAATATCCATAACAATCTTGAAGGCTGCGAATGTGGGATCGAAGTCATCTTTCAGGCGTAGATTATTATCTGCGAGAGGCAGTCTGTTGCTGAGTGGAACAAGTGTGAGATCCAATTGTTGTTGTTGCTCTTCAGTGATCGACATCTTTCCTGCTTAGTTAAACACACATGAAAATGATAGATAAAGGCATATATATCATAAAACATTTAGACACTTAGCATGATAAAATGTATCATGACACAGCACTTTGCACATTTAAGTTATCCAGGTGTAAATCCTATGTCATTTTTTATTTAACATATAAAATGATGTCGGATTGAACTTGGTGTAACAAAAACTTATACAAAATGAGAAGATACAACATTTCTCCAATGATTATGTTTTTATATTTCGCAATATTAAAACACTCATATCTCGCAATGTCCATCATTATATATTTCGCAATGTCCAGAAGTCTCACATTTTGCAATATATGGGAATCAGACATTTCGCAATAACTATGTGACAGACATTTCGCAATAACCCAAGTTGCGCATTTCGCAATAACATGAATCTCACATTTTGCAATATATTGAAATCAGACATTTCGCAATATCCATGTATTACACATTACGCAATACTCATAATTCTCAAATTTCGCAATATATGAAAAGCCACATTTCGCAATGTTTGGAAAATTCACATTTCGCAATATACCAAATGACATTTCACAATAAGCAAAAGGACATTTTGCAATATACCAAATGACACTTTTCGCAAAGTCTGGACGGATATTACGAGCTATATGATTTTATGGTCGATTTCAAATCTAGACAATGTTTTGAGCAAAACCGAGCAATGCCCTATATAAATCTATCCTAAACAAGCCTTTCCCCTTTATCAATCAACAGTTTTTTATCAAGAATTTTTTTCAAAACCCTAATTTGAGATCTATGGTTCATAGAAAAATTATACCAGAAATTAAACATGAAGGATGAAAAGAGTACAACAAAGTAATTATGTGATCAATACCTTGTGGATAGATTCTTGTGAAAGCTGTGAAAAATCGAAGGTTTATGTGATGTTTAACAATGGCAGAAGGTGAGTGTTTTGTTTATAGTGTGTGAATTGCAAAAAGTGAAGAAAAAACGAGGGGGGAGAAGTTTGACTTAGTCAAACATTATACAAGTCTTTGCAAAAATTCAATGTAGACCCCTTAGTTTATATGAATGTTCAACTTGTCTTAAACATACCATAATACCCGTTAATTTTTTAACACTCGTTAGCAATTTACCCAACACACATCCTACACTTAATGATTTAGGGCAAGGGTAGATCTAAGGGACATAAACATCCTACTCACTTATCACATAAATACACACCACATGAGATACGCCAGAAGGCATTGACCGTTTGCAGATACAAAATAATCTTTTGAAGACCAATTTAATTTCCAAGATGTTTTGATATTTTCTCCCCCTTAAACAATGAACCGTTTTCTATTTAAAGAGTTGTAGTCATTGTTTAAAAAGGCAAATACCCATGAAGATATTTTCCGTAGTGTTTTGAAGAAACGATTCTGCTGGCAATAAGATTTCTCTTATTTAACAAATAAATGCACTGAAGCGTACATAAATTTGTGTTAGACCAAGTTGTAAAGTAAACTTGATCCCTTGCAAGGTTTTAAAGTAAACCTTACCCGAGAAAATTAATTCCCGTTGTGAGCCAACGTTTTCAAAAGAAATATGTGACTTTAATGTGAAAAGCGGGTTGCAGTCAGAAATAACTACAAGCCATGTGGGCATGTTTTAAAATATGTACAACTTTTATACGAACTCTATTTATGGCGTCGTGTCAATTTTAATCGACATTTCTAAGTTCGTAAATATTATCGTACTAAAAGACATGCCCTTTTAAAGTGAAAAATATTTTTGGATTTTCTTAATTTTATATTTTTATGGTTTTGTAGGTTTTATATTTTTGTATTCTTCTTTTTTGAAGTTTAAATATATACGATATATACACGATCACGATAAAAGGATACTCGAGAATAGTTTACCACCACTATTCTACAGATTCTTCTGTCAACTCCTGAAGAGTCGCCGGTGAGAATAATTTCATGCACAGCTTGTCGATCAAAAACTCGATACGTCCTCGATCTAAAGCCTTTGTGAACATATCCGCCAACTGGTACTCATTGTTGACAAAATACAGCTCGATTACTCCATTTTCCACTTGCTCTTTAATGAAATGGTAACGTATGTCAATATGCTTCGCCCTGGAGTGTTTAACATATTTGCAGCAAAGGGCAATGGCGCTTTTGTTGTCGCAGTACATCAGAATTTTGTTGAATCCAAGAGCATAGTCAGTCAATTATGATCTCATCCATAGAACATGAGCACAACAACCGGACATGGCAATGTATTCAGCCTCTGTACTAGATATCGCATCGCTTTTCTACGTTTTAGATGCCCAACTAATTAATCTATCTTCAAGAAGTTGCACAGTTCCAGATGTGCTACGTCTAGTATCTTGACACCCAGCGTGATCCGCATCTGCATATGATATTAGTGCAATAGAGGAGTCCTTCGGATACCATATACCAAGATGAAGTGTTCCTTTAAGGTACCGAAAGATCCTTTTCACAACATGTAAGTGCTTTTCGGTAGGCTGAGCCTGATACCGGGCACACATGCATATAAAAAATTACAAATCAGGCCTGCTAGCAGTCAGATAGAGAAGGGTGCCGATCATTCCACGGTAAAGTTTAGGATCGACAACAATCCCATCCCTATCCTCATCTAACTTGGATCTCTCCACTATTGGTGTATCCACGGGGTCATGGTTTTCAAAATGATACTTTTTCAAAGATTCAAGAGCATATTTGGGTAAGATGCCTCTGGGATTCTAAAAAATTTGTAACCCTAAGAAAAAAGAGATTTTTCCCATCATCGACATCTTACAACGTGTGGACATGATTTTCTTAAAACGGTCAGACAATTTTTGAGTAGTGGCAACAAATATTATATCATCAATATAAATTTGTACCAGTATCATGTCGTGGCCTTCCTTGAGAATGAACAGTGTCGGGTCCACTTTGCCTTTGGAGAAGCCTTCCGAGATGAGATATAACGAAATGAGATCGTACCACGCGCGTGGAGCTTGTTTCAACCCATAAAGAGCCTTCTTGAGCTTGTACACATGAGTAGGATACTCCGAGTTCACAAATCCATTCGGCTGGATTACATAGACTTCTTCCCTTAATTCACCGTTGAGAAATGTCGTCTTAACATCCATTTGGTAGACTATCATGTTCATGGGAGCAACATAAGCAAGGAAAAGTCTAATAGCCTCCAATCTTTCAACGGGAGCAAAGGATTCTTCAAAGTCAATACCCAATGCTTGTTTGTAACCTCGAGCAACCAATCTAGCCTTTTTTTTAAACTCCACCCATCTCATCGAGTTTGACCTTATATACCCATAACAAAGTAAGAATATTAACGTTGTCGGTTAAAGGAACTAATTCCCATACTTCAAGTCATTGAAGTTCATTAAGTTCCTCTTGCATGGCTTCAATCTACGACGATTGTGTCATCACTTGTTGCCATGTTTTCTGTTCCTTCTCGGAGAGAAACACATCAATGTAACAATATAATGTGTTCTCTTGTAGTTGATGGCGTGTTAAGACTGGTCGATCGATGTCACCAATAATATTTCAGATTGGGTGATCCTTTGTCCACTTTGTGTTGTTATTTTCAATCCTCTGGGGTCTGGAATGAATGGTTGCAGGAGCTTTCTATGAGGTAGACGCACCGTTAGGGTTTTCGGGTATAAGTAAACCAAAGAATGGAAGCTCTTTTAAGTGAGAAAATTCCAATTCGTGATCATTGTAATCCTCTTAAACATCATCAAGAATGAGTGGGGGTGTTGATTCAGGTGTAGTTTGAGAATTATTAGGGGATGGTGCATCTGGTTCAGTAGTGACTGTAGATCCATCGGATTGATTCCTATTATCTTGATCGACAACTTCAGGAATCGGAGCTACTACTGCAGGTGCTGGAGAATCATCACTTGGAGGATCAAATAATTCATCAAACATAGGTTGAAATAACTCATCCTACTCGGGCCTTGTAGGTGGTGTAAATGATGAAGAAGTAAGATTGTTAGGAACGAATCCGGAACTAATAGTACCGGTTCCCATCTCATGAAGTGCGGCTTCAGAGCTGCGTTGCTCAGAAGCCATCGCTGTCAGGTCATCAAAATCGACATCCATAGTTTCTATTATGTTGCCAAGACGACGGTTATAAATCCGGTAAGCTTTCTTGCGGGTGAGTAACCAATGAAAATTCTTATATCAGTCTTTGGTTGAAGTTTGCTCAAATTCTCACTATTGGTGTTTGGATAACAAAGTGCACCAAACATATGATGAAAGGATATATCGGGTTTGTGTCCATGAAGAAGCTCATATGGTGTTTTCCCATAGTGCTTACGAATGATAGAGCAGTTTTGGGTATAACATGCGGTTGCCACTACTTCAGCCCATAAATAAAGGAGCATTTGCGTAAATCAACATAGTTCTAGCATCCTCCATAAGTGTACAATTACGTCTTTCCACGACACCATTTTATTGTGGATTGCGAGCAACTTATGTTTCATGTGAAATGCCGACCTCTTCATAGTTGTTCCGCAGAATCTGATTAACAAACTCAGTTCCATTATCAGTTCGAATGCGGCGAATAGTAGTATTAAGACGCACCTGGATCATCTTAAGAAATGTAATAATATATTTGGGTGATAGATTCTTGGTCGCTAATAACTTTACCCATGTAAACCTTGTAAAATCATCCACCATGACGAGGATGTATTTTCTACCACTCACACTAACAGTACGCATTGGCCCGCAAAGATCCATATGCAAAATATGTAGTGGTTCCTAATTGGTGTCTTCAGCTTTAGGTTTGTAGGATTTCTTGGTGCTTTTCCCCAATGAACACGCTGAACATAAATGATCCTTATTAAACTTGAGCTTTGGAAGACCACGAACAAGTTTGTTTTTAGCCAAATAGTTAATAGTATCAAAGTTAAGATGAGATAACCGTCGATGCCACAACCATGACTTGGTCTTAGATGCTTTGGAGAGAAGACATACAGGAGAAGCGGCCATCATGTTTTGAATAGACAACGTGTAGATATTATCCCCTCGAGAACCTTTTAACAAATCGTTTCCTGCTAGATCACGAATGAAGCAAGTATGTTGTCGAAAAGCAACCTCAAGGTTTGAATCACATAATTGTCCCACTTAGAATAAGTTATGACCGAGTCCTTCCACATAATACAAACTTGAAATCGTAACATTCCCAATCTGATATTCACCATATCCCATGATCTTTGCAATGTGGTCGTTACCAAATTTAACTGTGCCTAGAAACTTGCAGACGAAATTTTTTAGCATCAAGCGGTCTCCTGTCATGTGCTTGGAGCACCTAGAGTCTAAGTACTAGAGGATGATTTGGACCACCTGAAAATATCACAAGACAAATACGATGTATCGGAATATAACTGTTCCTCTGTGTTAGCAGGTACAGATATAATATCTTAGAGTTGCTATCAGAAGATTGCTTAGGTTTCCAGATTTTCTTCCTAGTTGTCGGCTTAGATTCTAGTTGTCTAAGATCCTGAGGTACTTCTTCACTAGTAGGCACAATAGTGGACGCATACCTATTTAAAGGGCGCTTTTTCCATTTCTTAATGCTAGAGTTCCTATTTAAAGGATGTTGAGACCTAACTTTAGTGGATGTGATTCTAGTTAAAGGGTACTTAGTTTCATTTGTAGTGAAGGTCCTACCAGTGGGTTGCCATTGCCATCCAACTTAGGTGAATTTCTTCCCCGTTAGAATCTATTCAAGATTGTTCCTAATAGCATACATTTCATTAACATGGTCAACAAGGCATAAATCATGACGCTGAGAAAACATGCATTCATTACAATTCCAACATCTCAAATTAGAATTCACTTTGCGCTTAGGCTTCTGCATAGCCGCAGAGCCTTTTGTCTTGGCTACATGATTCTTTATCTGAAATAACATTCCTAGGGTGAACTTCTACTTTCTTCTTCATAGTGCTACTATTGGAGGGCTTGATCCTATCTTTCTTTACTCGAGATCCTTTAACCTTAGTAGACGCAATTACTCCTGTAGAAGGCAAGGGAACATTAGTGGCAGATTTTGATTTAGCCTTGTTGGTGTATGTAAAGTAGGTTTAGCTCTTGGGGTTTTATTGAATGGAGTCATGGAAATGGTAATGGGTGATTGTTTGAGTGGTGCAGAACCCGATTGTCCAATGAAATTAAGATGTGCTAAGCAACATTGAACCCTCTCAATATATAAGTGGATAGCATTATAATCATTTTTAGTGGGATCAGATTCATATAAATCATCTAATATGTCCCTTGTCAGAAGCACATGCCTAATTGCATTTTTCATATAATCCATATATGATAGTGGATTGATCTTATGGTACGGGTTCTTATAAATCACCACTTCTTTGGAATTTGAAGCACTAGAGGTCGGGGCAGAGATTGAAGTTGCATTATCAACAACTTCTTGTCCTTTGAGTTGAAGTCTTTCCTTTAACTCAGCTAAAACCATGTTTTTGTCTATGAGTTGAATATTTAAGTCAGAGATTTCCTCACACTTTTGGTTCAGTTGGTCAACAAGTGACTTTTGCTCTGCCGCATTAAAAGCGAAGCGTTCTTCTAGTGAACCATAAATTTGTGAAAAACCCTGCTTTAATCGTTCAAGCTCCCCTAGCATAGAAATAATTCTATTTTCTAAGGCATGGTTTTTATTCTCTGCAGCCTCTAGTTCCATTTTCTCTACTAATGACTCTCTCTTAAGTCGCATAATTTCTTCCTCTAATGCATGAACCACCTGAATCATCTTGTCACTTGTCTCAACGTTGTTTTCACAATCAGTCGTTTTTTAAAGAGTTTCATTTTTAGATTGTTGTTCAATTTCAAGAGATATACAATGTTGTTGAAGATCGTCAAAACGTTTTGAAAGTGATTTATAAGAATCTTGAAGCTTTAAAAATTCAGCGTTAGATTCGTGACAAGAATGATTATCTACCTCATTTACAGGCTCAACAATATTCACAAAGAGATCATGCACATCATCACATTTATTCACAACAGATGTAATCTCATTGGCACAATTAATAGTCACAACATTCATCACATCGAGAGACACAACTTGTTCCAAGAATTCCCATATTCGGACAAAATCTTTTCTTTCTCAAGTAAATGATGCTCATAAGCATCATCCATTTCATGAAAAACTTTTTGAACTTCTTTCATTTTAAAATTGAGATTGTCACCAAGATATACAAAATCTTTTTTAAGATTGTCTACAAACGGAACGATCTCTGCCTTAAACACCACTTTCATGTGTTCGAAAGCCCATTCTCCGTCGGTTTGAGCCGCTGGAGTCGTACATTCCTTAATGACCTTGTCAAACCTGGTAAAGTATTGTTGAATCTCTTTCAAGCTTAACAATACTGTACTGACAGGTGGAAGAACCTTTGGAATTTCCTTAGGTTCATCCGAGTTGACAAGTGTAGGAAATGTACTAAGGTTTTTTCTTTAGTAGACACGGAAGTTGGTGATTTGGTAAATTCTCTTTGTATGTTAAAACTAGTTCTAAAATCCGTCCTTACATACTACTGGTTAAGTTTATCATAATCAAACTTAGGATGTTTCAAAAGCATTTGTGGCCGATTCTCTTCAACTAATGACATATACTCGAGGTTGATGAGATGGCATTTATACATGATCTCATCGTTCTTTTCGGGCTTTAAATGCATAAAAATGTCATAAAATACCATATATATGCTTGTGTTTGTTTACTTGTGTATTTTAGGTATGGATATCGTGAAAAAGACAAAAGATCACAAGATACAAGGAAAAACGGATACGAGAAACGAAGCCGTACAAAGAACCGGGCCCTAGATCATGGAATATTCAACAAATACCCTTGAAGACTTCAAGATATGCAAGATTGATCCTCATTAATTGAAGAAATGATACTTAAAACCCTTGTATATTGATAATTACAAGTTTGGTCCCTTAAGTTTGTCAAAATTACACAAATGGTCCTTCAACTTTGAAGAAATGGCAAGTTTAGTCCCTCAACAAATCAAAATTGCCAATTATGGTCCCTCATGAAGCCAAAGATACATTAAAGACCTTTGAAGATCAAGAAAGTCCAAAATCAGCCCTTGAAATATCTCAAAATGGCAAAAACAACCCTTTTAAACCTTTTTCCAAAGTTTTGTGCCAAAATTGTCAAGTCCTGAAAGTTGTCAACAAAGGAAATGGGCGCTGACACGTTTTAAAACACAAATGAAAGAAAAGAAGAAGAACAAGGACCAAATGTGTGCAACTGAAACATTCAAACAAGTATTTGCGCCAAACACTTACCTTTCCCCCATTTTCGGATCAAAAGTTACCACTGTTCACCATGATGAACCCAGTAACTCCCATCACTTAAACAAAGGGTAAACTTCAATTACCCTGGCACACGTTTGATTCACCTCACTCTAAACCTATCCCAACAATAAAATCTCTCTTCTCCATTCACCAAGGACCCCACACCCAAACCCGTTCCGCCTATCACATAACAACTTCCTCATTAAGGAATGCCACCTGTCAAGATCAACGATTTACATTCATTCCTTGGCCACAAAGCATAAATGAACACTCAGGATCAAATTGGACAGCTCATATCAAGGATTCGTCTAGAAGCACTCAAGGGCATTTTAGAGAATTCACTTCTAGGGTTTATGAATAGTGTAGCCAGGCATTTGCCTATAAAAGGAGACCTCAACATGTGAGAGTCCCTTGGTTCCAGTTTACCTTTTAAACTTGTAATTCCTTTTTGAAATTTATAAAAGTTGGTATTTTGAGAAAATTGTAATTCCTTTTTATGTTTTTGAAAGTTGGTGTTGTTTAAAGGTGATTTTGAGTTCCATTTGTTGTTATAAGTGTGCTTGAATCATTTGGTTCAAGGACGTTTATGTTTGGTAAGTTTTTCAAGTTTGAAAAAGCTTGAAAAGTGGTTTCTGAATTTGCTTATTATTGTGTACTAATCCTTAACCATAAGCTATAAGCTCTTGCAAGCTTGTTGACACCAAGCTTGTGAAGGGATTAGGGCCTTTGGTTGGGCTGTTTGTTCATTGTGTTGACGAAATCAAGCCCTTGAGTTTCTGCTTTGAAACATCAACCAAGGCATTCATCATCTTTGTTATTGAAGTACCTTGGTCTTGTTCTAGTTGTTGAACAAGGTCCAAGGAGCATAGCTGGCTCTCCTAGGATGTTGTGGAGGGCAGGTATAACCTCTTGTTAAGATTCCTCTCAAAAATCATATGATATTGTCTGTTTTGTACTTTGGCATGTGATTTGTTGATTCTGTGTTTGTTCTTTGTGTTTTATGGTTGTAATCTGTTAGTTGTCACTTAGTGTAGCTATTTGAAGGATAAAATCAGTAGGTTGTGTGTAAAAATCACAAGTTGCTTTGAAAAGTGGTTGATTAAGGACTGTTTGGGATTACTGGTTCATAAGGCCTTGTGGTCTTGAGCCCTTGGTTCTTAGGGTTTGGGAGGTCTAAACAAGTCATTTTGAACAAGTTTTAGTCATTGTTTTAGTTTCTAAAAGTTTGGAAAAAGGATTGGAAGTTTTGCTAAAATCTGATAAAAAGTGTTTTGGAATTGGTCAAACACATCAGATCCAATAACTTCTTTGTTACTTGGATCTAAGGTCTGAAATCAGGTTTGGGAATAGTTTGGTTGATAAGCTATCTATTGGTTATCTGTTTGTTGAATTTGGTGGCTTATTGTGATTGTTATAGCTTATCAAAGTTGGCTGAAGTGGTCATTTGCATCAGCAAAGTGACCACCTCATTTGGTGGTGCATTTTGATTTCTAGTTTAAGGATTGTTGTTTTGTTGCTTGGATTCTATTTGTGTGCTGCTTGTGAGATTATTTGGCTATTTGGATTTATTTGTGGATAGCTTATAAGCCCACTGGCTTATTGGCTTATTACTGCCAAAACACATCAAGTCTACCCAACTGGTAGGCTTTGATTCACAAGGTTTGCACTCAAACCTTGACCAGCAGGGTGAAAAACAAGTCTATACACTTCATTAAGTCTGTCAACGTCCATTTTGTTCCTGTCAGCGTTTGATGTTCACTTATCAGCATTTGAATTTTGGTCAAACTTGGTTTCAAGGCTTATTGAATCTGTTTTTCTTATTGGTAAATGCAACAACTTAGTTTTTGTAATAGAACTCATTTTTCTCAGCTTAATATCAAGTCTGGAAGGTTACAAGTCTTTTGGTTAAGCTTTTGCTAGGAAACTAGCTTATTTGGTTTTTTCAGAGTGCTTATTGGTTCCCACAGCTTATTCTACTTGGCTTTTTTGTGATTTTCTTGATTGATTATTCTTAGTTAAGCTATTTGTGAGCTTTTGCAACAAACTAGAGCTTCTGAGGTGCCCTAAATCTCAAACCCGACTATTTTGTCGTTTTGTAGATTTTTACTTTGCTTATTTCTGGCTTATTGAGTGTGCTTTTTCAAAATTTCTTTTTACAGATCTCATAAGCATCCCAAAACAAGGTTGTGTGTCAAATTAGAGCTTATGGCATTAGCTTATTGCTTAATGGGCTAAAAAGCCCAATAAGGATAAGCTGTTTGCTTATTAAGCTGTGATAAACTCACATTCAGCTTTTGGGCCTTTAGAGTTTTGTGCTTAGAATTGAATTTTGAGTCAGATTGGGCTTTTCCAAGTCAATTGGGCCAAGTTTGACTTTTTGGGCTAAAAAGCCCATTAGTGTTGACAGTTTTTGGTTTTGGCCCATTTGAGGGCCCAATAGGGGTATTCTGGTCATTTCACTTTGATTTTCTGTTTATTTAGGTTAAAATAAACTAGTTTGCAAGTTTTTAGAATTTTTTAGAATTTTTGGATTTTTAATATTATTTTAATATTATTTTATTATTATTTTTCAAATTTCACATTTTCCAACTTTTTACATTTTTCTTAGCTTTAATACATTAAAATAGGAATTTAGCAACTTTTAGAATAATTTTATCACTTTTAGATTAATTTTTATAATTATTTTAAGTTTTAATAGTTTTTAAATCAATTTAAATAGTTTTTAGTAGTTTAAAAATTTCTAAAAATAGTTTTTAATCTTTTTAGGTCATATTAGAGGTTTACCAATTGAAAAATCTTTATTTGGGCTTTTTGATAATTTATTTGATTATTAGGGCTTTAATTAGCATTTAAAAATTGAATATTTAATTATTTAAAAGGTTTAAAAAAGTTTTGATCATTGGTAAACTCTTAGTTTATTTATTTTGATTTTTGGTGAATTTTTGGTAATTTTTAGAATTAATTTTTATTTTTGTAGTTTTTACGGTTTTACGTTTTGTCGTCGTAGTATTGTTTTCACGTCTTCGTCATCTTCTTTTCTCATCCCCTTCTAAACCAATCATTAATCACAAACATTTAACAAGTTTTTCACACACATATACCTCCTTGGGAAACGAACTTACACACCATAAGGGTCATTAACACTTGGTTTTTCCTAAAATCATTTGTTTAATACTTTCCGCTTTTACGCTCCTTTTCCTAAAGAGTAGTAAAACACTACAATCATTTTGGCGCCGCTGCCGGGGAGGTGTGTCGTGATTAATTTGCATTGTTGTTTTTAATATTAACCAAAATAGTATTTGTATTAGTAGAAATCTACTAATACGTATTATCGGTTTTCTTGGTTTTTCTTGTGAAAATATTATTACTATATTGTATTAAGTATCACAACAAATAAACAATATCTCCAAAAGTGTGAAAACACAACCTTAATTGGGATTTGATCTCCTAATTATTGTATTCGAATCTCAAACAAAAAGAAAAAGGCAAAAATAGATAAATACTTTCGTGAAACTCGATTTTGAAAAATACGAACTATAAGGTGGGTATAAGGCGGGTATTATAAAATATACCCTAAGGAAAAAGGCTCTTAAGTGCTTCGCGCCGCCTCGTTTCCTTGCTTGCTTGTGAGTATTTTGAGATTGAAGGCTAATCGAGGGTTTTGCCGCCCAAAGTATTATTACGTATAATATATTTGCTTGGTTTCTTTGTGATTAAAACCTCTTGAACAATTTGGTTTTCACCAAAGTTCTAAAGTCATTTGAAGGCGTTCACTCCACGTGATCGTTTTCATTCCTTTGAGGCTTCTTTAATCAAGAGTTTGATTCGAGGAGAGATTTTGTAGATTGTTGTCTACGAAGATACACCAAAATCAAAAAAAATTAAATACAATCAAAAACACAAAAAAATTGAAAATCCACAAAACACCCAAAAAGAATCTTCTTTGCTCACCTCCATTTCTTCGTGAAGTTTATGATCACTCGTAAATAAGAAAAACGAGCTCGTAAACGTCTTCAAAAGCAAGCCAATCAAGAGACGTTGATTGTTGAACAACCTCCAATTGTTGAACCTATTGTAGAACAAGAAGTCGTCATGGCTAATCGTACTATGATGGAGTTGCTACAAGCACCCACAGAGGGTTTTGGAGAGGCTATTGTAATTCCCGCCATCCTTGCGGAGAATTTCGAGATTAAGACGGGTTTAATGTCGATGTTGCAAGCAAATAAGTTTAGAGGTCATGAGAAAGACAACCCGCACTATCACATTAGGAATTTTAATCGTCTCACCGCTACTAGCAAGTTTAAGGATGTTCCACATGACGCCATTAAGATGATGTTGTTTCCATACTCGTTAGATGGACCCGCAAAAATTTGGCTTGAGAAAGAATCGCCAAATTCGATTTTGACATGGGGTGATCTCGTTTCTAAGTTTGTGAACAAGTTTTTTCCACCATCTAAAACAACACATTTGAAAAATGAGATTTCACGATTTGTGCACAGAAATAATGAAAGTTTTTCAATGGCATGGGAACGCTTTAAAGAAATGTTACATGAATGTCCACACCATGATTTTTTGGAATTACATCAAATTGATACTTTTTATAATGGGCTTAATGATCATGAACGAAATTATTTGAATGCCGCCGCGGGTGGTAATTTTTTATGCAAGACGACTAATGAGGCTTTACAAATCATCGAGAATAGATCTAAGGTTTATAGCCCTCGTAACACACCGAGTGTTGCCAATTTGGGTTCGTCATCGTCATCATCGTCTCGTAGCATTAATGCCTTACATGATGAAGCTAATGAGGAAAATCGGTTTTTTGATAGATTTGCTAATCTTATGTCCCATTGGAAAGCTCAAGAAGCTTCAAATTCCGCTTCGGTCAAAGCCGTTGCTAAGAGTTGTTTGTCTTGTGGTGGAGCTCATGATCTTTCCGAGTGCATTACCGCGGATGGTAACACTTCGAGTGCTTATGTAGCAACGGGAACTTATAACCAAAACGGTCAAGGTTCCCGCCCAAATCAAGCTCCACCAAATCAAAATGCTAATAACTATCGAAATAACAACCAAGGTGGTAATTACCAAGGCAATTCACGTAACTAAAAAAAGGGGAATTATCAAAATGGGAATGGACAAGTCACTAATCAAAACCAAAACCGTGATTTTCAAAACACTACACAAGGTTTTCAAAATGCTCACACTAAAAATCTTCAAGGAGAATTTTTGGATTATGCTAAAGCAAATGATACTAAATTTGATAACATGCAACGTGAGAGGATTAGCTTAAGATCCGAGTTGAAAAACGAGCTTAAAAATGAACTTGCTAGTGAACTTAAAACTCATGCAAATAAAATGGAAGGAAATGTCCAACGTCTTCAACAAAATCAACAAAAGATGGAATTAGGACAACATGAGATTAAGCAAGAGTTATTAAAAGCGGATGCTAGGCAATCAAAATTTGAGGACCGAATGGCTAAGATGTTTGAAGCAATCATGTGTAAACCCTCTTCCTCGGGTGGTCTTCCTAGTGATACCATTGCAAACCCGAAGGGAGAAATGAAGGTTATTACTACACGAAGTGGTAAAACTTTCAAGGAACCAATCTCCCGTCCAAGTACTTCTACGAGAAGGAAATCGAGAAAGAACCCGAGGTGATGGTCGAAAAGGAGCACATTACAATCCCACGAAGTACCGCTCAAACCACACCTACGGTTGAACCAATACCAATTGTGGAACCCGAGATTCCAAGGCCGTTGCCTAATGTCCAACCCACACCACCCTTACCTTACCCTTCGAGACGTAACAAGGAAAAGGCACAAGAACAGAATAACTATCAATTTGAGCTATTTATGAAAATGTTTCGTGATATACATTTTAACATAAGTTTTGCCGACGCTCTTATCATGATACCTCGATTCGCCGCAAACTTCAAAAGTATGCTAAACAACAAAGAGAAGTTACAACAATCGTCTAGTTGTTCATCGGTTTTTCTTAGCCGCATACCACAAAAAGTCGGTGATCCCGGTAAATTTTTGATTCCGTGTGCAATTCAAGATATGGAGGAATGCTACGCCTTGGCCGATCTTGGTGCTAGTATTAATTTAATGCCTCTTGAGATTTTCAAATCACTTTCGCTTCCGGCTCTCCTTCGAACATGTCTATCGAGATGGCCGATCATTCTACGATTTTAGCATGTGGAGTAGCCGAGGACGTTTTCGTTAAAGTCGGAAAGTTTTACTATCCCGTTGACTTTATCGTTGTAGACATTCCTATCGATCAAAAATTTCCTCTCATTTTGGGTCGTTCATTTTTGGATACATCAAGAGCACTTATCGATGTTCATGCTCGAAAAATCACCCTTCGTTTCAATGAGGAAGAACTTATCATCAATGCAACACAAAACTCCAATCTTTCTCATGTCTATTCTATTGCAACTTTAAACCATGGTAATTCAACCAATGTCGTTTGCAAAGAATTTTCACCAAGAGTTTTAGGAAATGTCGCCAAAAACAATTTACCATTTCCTCCGTCGGTGGAGGTTATGAGTGTAAAGCCTACAAAGAAGAAACCATCAATACTTGAATCGAAAAATCCTTCGCCTCACCTCGAACATTCATTCTTGAAAAGTGTTGATAAGTTGCCAGTTTCTGTGGAAGATCTTTTAGATAATGAATATGTTGACCCCGATGAGGAAGTTTTCTTTGTCGATAAACGTTTTGAGAACTTGCCACCACCAAAACCAAAACTGTTTTCAAATGTGAGAATTTTTAGTGTGACTAACATCGTCTTAGAAACACCAAATATTTTCGACAAAATCAAAAAGGGTTTTCATAAGGAGAGTTTAAAAGATAAAAAAGGAAAAGATTTTAAATGTGATTTAATTGATTTTTCTACAAATCTAACTCCGTCATCACCACGTGTTTTGAGTACTACAAGCTCGTCTACTCCTTTTGACGATGCTTTGTGTGGTTCTAGTATGGGGGAAGCTCTTTATGTTCCCTCATCCTTGTCCATCGAGGACGAGATATTCGATCCCGGAATTTCATGTAAAGGGAAATCTCGGTCTTCCACCGATGCAATAAATGGGAAATCTATCTATTTGCTTGGTGCGAGTCTACCTCGAGTAGCTCAAAAGTTTGTCTTACCAATTATCCCACCCTTCTACTTCTCATCTCTTTTCTTCAAACTCTTTGAGTTTATGGCACATGATGAAGTGGCGTTGATTTGTTTTTCCAATGAAAACGAGAACGCCATCTTCGATCCTGGTATTTTGCACCATCAAAGGACTTAGTCCTTGATACCGGTTGCTTTTTGGGCCTTGTTTATCATGTAAGCCCCACTAAAAATTGACCACACCATGATTTTTCCCTAAATGTTCACATTTTGAGGGGATCGATTCGAGCTCATGACTCGGTAATAAAAAACGAGGTGCCTCGTGGGGGAGATCCCATGCTTATCCTTTATGCTTACTATTCACTAATAAGGGACTTGTACCCTTTCAACTCGTTGTCTCGTGGTTGTTTGTGATTGTGTTATCTAGATCATCATCATCATCATCTATGATTGAAGACTCTCGTGTTCGTTTACGTGAGCCTCCATCGTTTGCTTGAAGAAGTTTTTCACGAATCCATGACATATCCTTTATTGTTCTAACAATTATCTTTTAGCATACTTATTAAACGGCTTTAGATATATTGTTGATCACCCTTTCCATGCTAGATCCTAAGCATTTGATTCTTCGTCTCTAGTATGGGGGTGCTCCACCCTTAAACTCGAAACATTGAGGACAATGTTTACTTTTAGTATGGGGGGTGAATAGGTACTTGCTTTGCTACGCCCTCACGCTCTCCAATTTTCAATATTTTGTTGCTAATAAGGCTAAAAATGGCCAAATTTTAAATTTTTTCTTAGTTTTCAAAAGTGTTTTTAAGACACGAATGTATATTTTCCGATAGGTAGAATAAGAGCTAATTTTTGACTTGATGGGCATTTGGAGCCATTTACATTCCTTAACCCGCTCAATTCAAGTTTTGCTAGACTTTTATATAGGGAGCTTTAAAACGCGGAAGTCTTAATTCATTCGGGTTAAGAACAAGAACTTTTCGCAAGTTCCTATAATTGATCCTAGAAAGTCACTTATCAAGGGAACTATAAAACGCATTCTCTAAGCTTGAAAAAGTCCAAGAAATTGCAAGATCCTATAGGTGGCTTGAAAACCCAAAACTTTGATTTGATATAGTCTTAATGAAAGCTAATCCAAATTTGGCTTATTTATGACTTGCATGGCTAAGTATTCACGAGTCTCTTTAATTAGAGCTCTTTATATAGTGAAGAATGAGAAATGATAGAGTTAGACAAGTGATCATGCTAAACGTAGAACATGAAAATGTTCTTTCAAAAACTCATATGTTTTTAATTGTGGCTTTTTCTTCCCATAAGATCAATGCATTAGGAATAAATCATAATTGCAATAAGTAAGGTCGTACGATTTGAAAGGTTACTTAGCCTCTAGCGCAAGATCGTTTAAAAGTTGCTCGAGGTTGAATAGAGTTCATAGCCAAGGCATAACTTATTGAAGCGGGACGCGAAGATTGGCGATCATCCAAAAAGGCCCTAACAAGGCATGAGGAGCTCTATTTTTGCTAAAGATCCAAGATGATGTGAAGTATCATTATTCCTAAATCAATATGAAGGATCGAGACACACGACGAAAAGCAATTACTCCCCTAAAGATCATGGAGAAAGTCTATCCAAAAAGACCCTTACAAGGTATGAGGATAAATATATCCAAGTCCGAAAAGGAGGCGGATCGTTGTATATCAAAATCCAAAGTAAAGATTTAAGAAAAATGATGAAGTCGTGGTCCAAATATGAAGAATCTCTCGAAAACGTCAAGTGAAGAAATTCCAAATATATGAAGAGAAGACCATAATTTCAAGAACGTCTTCCCAAGATTTGAAGTATGAAGTACATGCCAAATATCGGTCCGAGAAAGGTCTCAAATCGTGAAACAAGTTATGCCAAGATATGAACTTAAGGAGATACACGAGAAGCCGTTTTAAAAGATTTTGTCCTTCGGCTAACTATCGATTAAATCGTGCTACTTTGCTTTCGGACTAATAACTACTCAAATAAGTCAATATGAATCACTTGTGATCCATGACAAATAGTTAAAAAATGCTAGTAACCCATTTCTTTTTATAATAACTAGGATTGCGGGGAGAAAAAGTATTACACAATTTGGACGTATGAGTAGTGTTAGCATTGTGACTTGTACCAACAATGATCTCGTTTTTGCACTTAGCATGGAATGTATGACAATCAAGGATGACGAAGTTTACTCTAAGGGACATTTACTTGTTTCTATTCTTTGACCCTAAAAGTCACATTTATGATGAAAATCATACATTATGTCTTTACACATTTTCGTAGTATGTTGCAAGTCTTTTACTCTTCAATAAAGGTTATAAAATTGAACTTTGGTGATTCTTAGATACTTTATTCTAGCATTGCGTGAGGGCACGGCAATGGCTTAGTATGGGGGAGTGATGAGATGGCATTTATACATGATCTCATCGTTCTTTTCGGGCTTTAAATGCATAAAAATGTCATAAAATACTATATATATGTTTGTGTTTGTTTACTTGTGTATTTTAGGTATGGATATCATGAAAAAGACAAAAGATCACAAGATACAAGGAAAAACGGACACGAGAAGCCGTACAAAGAACCGGACCCTAGATCATGGAATAATCAACAAATACCCTTGAAGACTTCAAGATATGCAAGAATGATCATCATTAATTGAAGAAATGACACTTAAAACCCTTGTATATTGATAATTACAAGTTTGGTCCCTTAAGTTTGTCAAAATTACACAAATGGTCCTTCAACTTTGAAGAAATGGCAAGTTTAGTCCCTCAACAAATCAAAATTGCCAATTATGGTCCCTCATGAAGCCAAAGATACATTGAAGACCTTTGAAGATCAAGAAAGTCCAAAATCAGCCCTTGAAATATCTCAAAATGGCAAAAACAACCCTTTTAAACCTTTTTCCAAAGTTTTGTGCCAAAATTGTCAAGTCCTGAAAGTTGTCAACAAAGGAAATGGGTGCTGACACGTTTTAAAACACAAATGAAAGAAAAGAAGAAGAACAAGGACCAAATGTGTGCAACTGAAACATTCAAACAAGTATTTGCGCCAAACACTTACCTTTCCCCCATTTTCGGATCAAAAGTTACCACTGTTCACCATGATGAACCCAGTAACTCCCATCACTTAAACAAAGGGTAAACTTCAATTACCCTGGCACACGTTTGATTCACCTCACTCTAAACCTATCCCAACAATAAAATCCCTCTTCTCCACTCACCAAGGACCCCACACCCAAACCCGTTCCACCTATCACATGACAACTTCCTCATTAAGGAATGCCACCTGTCAAGATCAACGATTTACATTCATTCCTTGGCCACAGAGCATAAATGAACACTCAGGATCAAATTGGACAGCTCATATCAAGGATTCGTCTAGAAGCACTCAAGAGCATTTTAGAGAATTCACTTCTAGGTTTTTTGAATAGTGTAGCCAGGCATTTGCCTATAAAAGGAGACCTCAACATGTGAGAGTCCCTTGGTTCCAGTTTACCTTTTAAACTTGTAATTCCTTTTTGAAATTTATAAAAGTTGGTATTTTGAGAAAATTGTAATTCCTTTTTATGTTTTTGAAAGTTGGTGTTGTTTAAAGGTGATTTTGAGTTCCATTTGTTGTTATAAGTGTGCTTGAATCATTTGGTTCAAGGACGTTTATGTTTGGTAAGTTTTTCAAGTTTGAAAAAGCTTGAAAAGTGGTTTCTGAATTTGCTTATTATTGTGTACTAATCCTTAACCATAAGCTATAAGCTCTTGCAAGCTTGTTGACACCAAGCTTGTGAAGGGATTAGGGCCTTTGGTTGGGCTATTTGTTCATTGTGTTGACGAAATCAAGCCCTTGAGTTTCTGCTTTGAAACATCAACCAAGGCATTCATCATCTTTGTTATTGAAGTACCTTGGTCTTGTTCTAGTTGTTGAACAAGGTCCAAGGAGCATAGCTGGCTCTCCTAGGATGTTGTGGAGGGCAGGTATAACCTCTTGTTAAGATTCCTCTCAAAAATCATATGATATTGTCTGTTTTGTACTTTGGCATGTGATTTGTTGATTCTGTGTTTGTTCTTTGTGTTTTATGGTTGTAATCTGTTAGTTGTCACTTAGTGTAGCTATTTGAAGGATAAAATCAGTAGGTTGTGTGTAAAAATCACAAGTTGCTTTGAAAAGTGGTTGATTAAGGACTGTTTGGGATTACTGGTTCATAAGGCCTTGTGGTCTTGAGCCCTTGGTTCTTAGGGTTTGGGAGGTCTAAACAAGTCATTTTGAACAAGTTTTAGTCATTGTTTTAGTTTCTAAAAGTTTGGAAAAAGGATTGGAAGTTTTGCTAAAATCTGATAAAAAGTGTTTTGGAATTGGTCAAACACATCAGATCCAATAACTTCTTTGTTACTTAGATCTAAGGTCTGAAATCAGGTTTGGGAATAGTTTGGTTGATAAGCTATCTATTGGTTATCTGTTTGTTGAATTTGGTGGCTTATTGTGATTGTTATAGCTTATCAAAGTTGGCTGAAGTGGTCATTTGCATCAGCAAAGTGACCACCTCATTTGGTGGTGCATTTTGATTTCTAGTTTAAGGATTGTTGTTTTGTTGCTTGGATTCTATTTGTGTGCTGCTTGTGAGATTATTTGGCTATTTGGATTTATTTGTGGATAGCTTATAAGCCCACTGGCTTATTGGCTTATTACTGCCAAAACACATCAAGTCTACCCAACTGGTAGGCTTTGATTCACAAGGTTTGCACTCAAACCTTGACCAGCAGGGTGAAAAACAAGTCTATACACTTCATTAAGTCTGTCAACGTCCATTTTGTTCCTGTCAGCGTTTGATGTTCACTTATCAGCATTTGACTTTTGGTCAAACTTGGTTTCAAGGCTTATTGAATCTGTTTTGCTTATTGGTACATGCAACAACTTAGTTTTTGTAATAGAATTCATTTTTCTCAGCTTAGTATCAAGTCTGGAAGGTTACAAGTCTTTTGGTTAAGCTTTTGCTAGGAAACTAGCTTATTTGGTTTTTTCAGAGTGCTTATTGGTTGCCACAGCTTATTCTACTTGGCTTTTTGTGATTTTCTTGATTGATTATTCTTGGTTAAGCTATTTGTGAGCTTTTGCAACAAACTAGAGCTTCTGAGGTGCCCTAAATCTCAAACCCGACTATTTAGTCGTTTTGTGGATTTTTACTTTGCTTATTTCTGGCTTATTGAGTGTGTTTTTTCAAAATTTCTTTTTACAGATCTCATAGGCATCCCAAAAGAAGGTTGTGTGTCAAATTAGAGCTTATGGCATTAGCTTATTGCTTAATGGGCTAAAAAGCCCAATAAGGATAAGCTGTTTGCTTATTAAGCTGTGATAAACTCACATTCAGCTTTTGGGCCTTTAGAGTTTTGTGCTTAGAATTGAATTTTGAGTCAGATTGGGCTTTTCCAAGTCAATTGGGTCAAGTTTGACTTTTTGGGCTAAAAAGCCCATTAGTGTTGACTGTTTTTGGTTTTGGCCCATTTGAGGGCCCAATAGGGGTATTCTGGTCATTTCACTTTGATTTTCTGTTTATTTAGGTTAAAATAAACTAGTTTGCAAGTTTTTAGAATTTTTTTATAATTTTTGGATTTTTAATATTATTTTAATATTATTTTATTATTATTTTTCAAATTTCACAATTTCCAACTTTTTACATTTTTCTTAGCTTTAATACATTAAAATAGGAATTTAGCAACTTTTTGAATAATTTTATCACTTTTAGATTAAATTTTATAGTTATTTTAAGTTTTAATAGTTTTTAAATCAATTTAAATAGTTTTTAGTAGTTTAAAAATTTCTAAAAATAGTTTTTAATCTTTTTAGGTCATATTAGAGGTTTACCAATTGAAAAATCTTTATTTGGGCTTTTTGATAATTTATTTGATTTTTAGGGCTTTAATTAGCATTTAAAAATTGAATATTTAATTATTTAAAAGGTTTGAAAAAGTCTTAATCATTGGTAAACTCTTAGTATATTTATTTTGATTTTTGGTGAATTTTTGGTAATTTTTAGAATTAATTTTTATTTTTGTAGTTTTTACGGTTTTACGTTTTGTCGTCGTAGTATTGTTTTCACGTCTTCGTCATCTTATTTTCTCATCCCCTTCTAAACCAATCATTAATCACAAACATTTAACAAGTTTTTCACACACATATACCTCCTTGGGAAACGAACTTACACACCATAAGGGTCATTAACACTTGGTTTTTCCTAAAATCATTTGTTTAATACTTTCCGCTTTTACGCTCCTTTTCCTAAAGAGTAGTAAAACACTACAATCAGAGGTCATCCGGAATAACAATCAGATCTAAGACCAATCCTAATTTGGTTGCATCATAAAGTCTTGGGTTGCTGATAAAAGCTTGCTTTGCATAACCCGGGTTAGGTGGAAGGTCAGTTAGACGCGATAAGTTAAATTCCCTAAAAGATGAATCAAACAAATATACTAAGTGTGAAGCGGGGTATTCTTTCAAAAGAAAATTATCAAACTTTTTAATTTGATTAGACGCATTAATTTTCATTTCAACCTTTTTAGACTCGAGAATTTCGAAATCCTTTTTAAGTTTTTGAAAATTAGTGACGACTGACTCTTTTTCTTTAATTTCTTTTGAAAGATTTGCTCTTAAATGTTCAATTTCAAGTAAATGATCCATTTGAACTTTTCTAAACCCATCAAATTCGGGATTAGTTAAGGTATTGGTCGAAGGAGTTAATTCCAAGGTTTGAACCTTTTCCGTGTACAAAGAAAGCTCGACACATAAGGTCTGATTAACACTTAGGGTTCCAAGGACCGCAATATTCATTTTGCCAAGCATAGTTGCCGAAACCATTACCAAATCTTGTTGAGCAGGGGAAGTCGTATTCGTCATAGCACTCGGTTGTATTTCACTCAAAGTCTGGGGACTTGCATTGATATTGCTATCCTTTTTTATCTCCTCGTTTGAATTACTAAGCACCGGAGGCTCTTCTGGATATTGTGACTCTTGCCCAACTTGATATGGTACAATACTTGTAGCAATGGTAGCACTTGGTACCTCAGGTACTTGGTTAGGCCCATAAAGCGAGAGATTTGCCATAAGAGCTGCCTTGGCGGTGTTAAAGTCATCACAGTCTGAGTCATATGCATCGAGATCATCTCTTTGATATGCTGCATTTTGAGTGAAAGCCGTTGTGAGTCCCTCATAGTCCGCAACTCCTGGATCCGCAAGAAATGATAACTCCTCTTCATCTAACTCACGACCATTTGCTTGAGCTTTAACCAACATAACTTTCTCCTCAAACCACGAAGCATTCCTTCTCTTTTTGGGTTGCTTACACTCCCTAGCCATATGTCCTTCCCCCTTGCAGTTGTAGCATATTATCATCTTAACCTTCCCAGTAGTATTTCCCCTTGGAGTAGTGTTATATGTGTGTTCACCGGTATTTGATGAACTTGGTCTCCCATGAAGTGGTTGAACCATGACCCTACCGTCTTGAATTGTAGGTAGTTGACGAGAGTTAGAAGAAGTTCTCAACTGATTATTTGTTGGGGATGGTCCTTTGTAACAAACGTTTGAGTGATATAGGCAGACATGGAAGCTAGCACATCAGTAGGATTATCCCCTTGTTTGAATTCGGGAATAGGAACCTTATCATCACAATATAGAACTGGTGCTGGTGGAGCTGCATAAACACTTGAGGGAGTACTGACATGTTGTGAATAGTTGGGTTTAAGAACTTCCTGTTGCTGGTATGTGATAGCAGGATTTGTGGGTGGTTGATAAGAAGAGTATAGTTGTTGAGCATATGGTGATAGATGTGAGTCTCTTTGTGATGATGGTGCTGGTAGCTGATATTGTTATGTGATGTAGGTGGTTGTGGTAACATCGAGTACTGTGGATAACTTGGGGTTTGATACAGGGACTGATAAGAAGATTGTTGTCTCATAGCACGAGAGATGTTGTGATAAGACAACATTAGATGATTTGCCATTAATGCCAATGGTTCATGGTAAGATCCTTGAGACATACGTGTCTTGAGCACATGCTTCTCGTGTTGTTGCAAGAAAGCATAAAGTTGATCTAGATTTGACTTGTGCAAATCCCTTACCAGTTTAACATCAGTGACGTAGTGGCTCCACTCTGCAGGCAACGTATTCAAAAACTTAGTATTGATATGAATCTGAGAAGTCGTAAGATTATAAGTGTTCAAATCATTCATCAATGTAGTGAATCTCCAATAGTTGTCATGAAGAGTTCCCCCCAGAGTGTATGTGAACCTATTAAACAAATCATAAAGTTGACACTCTCTCTCCTGCTTCGATAATGAAGTCCTTTGTAGCAAAACCGTCAAACGATCCCATAATTCCTTTGCTATCTTGTGTTGACTTACCATACAATAAATATCAGGTGGAAGAGCTTGAAGAATAGTTTGAACAGCCTTTTCATCCACATCAACAATTAGTTGGCTGGCGGGCGATAACTCATGAAATTACCTCGGCCGAGTCACATTATCTTTAGTAATTTCGCCCCAAACAAGTGGACCGTGTTCAGTGGATTTGATCATAAGCCTCCCATTGGGTCGACCAATAATGTATGACTTCATACGACCCTGCCATGCTTTAAATAGCTCTTTGATAAGTAACGGTGGACGGGTGTCGGACCCGAGATGATAGAAAGGTCAGTAAGCGATGTCATTTTAGGCATGAATGAATGAGGATTCATTTTGATCACATGAAGAAAGATTATCAAATGATCGAGTAATGAAATAAAGGTAAAGTGTTTGTGGTTATTGAAACAATATGTTATTATCCCTTTGGTTGTGTGTTGTTGTGAAAGTCTTCAAATAAATTCAAAGTCTAACTTCTCGAAGTAGTGCAAAAGTTGGTAAAGATTTCGCAATCTTTGACTTGGAAAGATTTCGCAATCTTTGACTTTGATAGATTTCGCAATATCCTCAAAGTATCAGTCTTCGCAATAATTCAGAAGTCCAATCTTCACAATGATACAAGTGCAATCTTTGCAATAATTGATAATTTCAAACTTCGCAATACTGGAAATACACTCTTCGCAATAATGAAAAATACACTCTTCGCAAGAACAAAAACGTGAGTCTTCGCAATATTCAAAATTGTATCTTCGCAATATCACTAAAACTGTATCTTCGCAATACCGAGATTGAAGTCTTCGCAATATTCAAACCTTGTATCTTCGTAATATCACAAATACTTTGACTCTTCGCAATATCATAAACCCTTATTATTGCGAAAATGGTAATTTCGCAATATTAGTAACCCTTAAATATTGCGAAGAATATTTAAGTCAAGATTTCGCAATAAACAAGTTGTTTCGTAATAAGTGAATAAAAGTGAGATTTTTGCTTAGAAATTCGTGATTTTAACCCATCCAAAGCACCCAAATCCCTACCACGACTATGTAGGAGATATGTAGATCACTTGGAACAACAAAAACACGATTTTTTTTGAAACTTGGGTAAAAATCTATCAAAACTCACTAATACAACTAAACAACCATGACCAACACAAAGCACGCCTCTATTTCATCCCATGGCTCTTGATACCAATTGTAAAATCTTGGTAATCTATGATCTAACAAGTGAGGTTGATGTTTCTGGTGAGAGAAAGTAGTGAGAGAAAGATGAGAGAAAATGTGTGAAATATATAAAAAAAATTGAAACAACCAACACCCCTTTCCATGAAGGAAAGGGGTTTATATACTCAAGTCCATAAGTGGACTTGGGCCTCCGACCCATGAACATACTCATGGGTCGGGCTTACATAAAATGTAACTAAAACTATACTACGATCCCTAAACTATATTGTTGGAGTGACCGCGGCTTTCTACCTATAAAAACGTATTTCCAACAATATTGAGGTCGAGGAGGATTTTTAACAATGATTAACAACATCACCACTAACCAATGTTTTCAGACCTGGGTCAACCAGGCCAGGTCAATGGGTTGACTCGGTTTCGGTCAAAAAAGGGTCATATTGGAACCGGGTTTCACATTTTCGAAACCCAGATAGACCCGCGGGTTTGTGGTGACCCGGGTCAACCCGGTTCGCGAGACCCAGTCGGGTTTCGATATATTCGAGTTTTATAAAAACAAATATGTAAATTTCACATATATGCGACGGAATTTTATTTTCATATGTTATATTGGTTGGTAAATAGTTTATATGTTTAAGATACGGATGTTTTTATGATTTTTATATATAATTTTTGTTAATTATTAAAAAAAGTAAAAAAATATTCTTTAAAAAAATCAAGTTGACCCGAATCGACTCAAGTTGACCCGGACCCGGTGACTCGACCGGATCGATTTAAAACCTGATTTTTAAAAAATTACCACTAACTCAGCTTAACATTATGTTAGTAATTTTTTTTTCAACACTACCAATTTAGTGTAATAACTCAGCTAACATCATCGTAAAAGAAATACTCTACTAAAACACAAAAAACAAAATTATAAAACACACACAAAACAACTTCCAAACCCCACAACTCCAGCGTTTGAACGATCGAGTTCTTTCATTTGTAGTTTTGTACACCTAAAACACATCCTCATGATGTCAGAGTGTCATGGAACACGTGTTGATTTGACACACGCACATTGTAAAACCCGTATTTAAATCGAGAATATAAATGCGTGGTTTATTATTAATACGCGGTTTATATTAATACGCGGGTTATTTTTATATTTATACATAGAAGTTATCAACGGAACAACGCGAGTTTAATGCAAGTTTAAAAAAAAAATAAAAAAAAAATATAGGGGGCCGGTTTTGAAAACAAAGAAAAGAAAAAAAAGAGGAATTTTGGGCCTTAGCCCATAATTGGCTACACAAAACCAAACGGGGCATACTCTTTTTCCATAATCAGTAAACAAAAAAAAAATATAGAAATTAGGGTTTGTGTTGGTTGCCGCCGGGAAACAAGAAAAAAAAAAGGGAGACCCAGTAGTTACGGTTTTTAATTCAAGAATCACTGTGTTAATTCTCAAACACGAAAAAGGTAATCAGTCTATCTCTTTTCCCTTTTATCACGAGTTTTTTTATAAAAAAAAAAAGAAAAAGAAAAAAGAAACCGAGAGTTTATAACTCTCGGTGGTGTTTGTTTTGGTTTCTGCCGAGAACAGCCAAGCCCCAAACGGGGGTCTACGTTTTTTAAAAAAAAAAAAGGAAAAAGGAGAAAACCAATCAAGGGGTGTTTGGTTGTGACCAGCCGCGACCACCAAAACCTTGGTGGTGGCTGTGTTCAGTCGGCCGCCGCCCAGAAAACCAATCAAGGGGTGTTTGGTTCGTAGAACAGTGGAATCGGGGGTGTGTCGGGTTGGTTACATCAGGAGAACCGAGACCATAAGGTCTCGGTGTGTTGTTGCACGACCCAGCCGAGACCACAGCCGGTCTCGGTGGTTCTTTTCTTGCCAAACCGAGTCACAAATCAAATAAAGGTACGTTTGGTTGTAAACAGAATAAGCAGTGGGAACTAAGATTTAGAACAGTGGGAACTAGGCACTTAATCAGGGGGAAATGGGCAGAAAAATCAAGGTATTTTGTAAACATTAGCGACAGTTTAGCGACAGATTTTTCTGTCGCAAAACTGTTAGAATTATGCAGTTTTTTTTAAAGAAGCAGCTTTAGCGACAGTTTTCTTTAGTGACACAGAAATTCTGTCACTAATTATTGCGGACAGATTTTTGTATATTATGTTGGTTCGGTTAGTGCGACCGAGATGGGCTCGGTAGGCTCGGGACATGTTTATAAATAGAAAAATAAATATTTTTATATTATACCTTTTTAAATTAAATTGTTTTATAAATATTTTATATATATTTCAAGTGTATTAAATTAATTAAATGCCTAAATATTTAAAAAGGGTGTATTATTAGAAAACGAATTAAACAATTTAAGAACTTTCTAAATTAAGGAACTTTTGTCTTTAGCGGGATACTTATTATAGAAATACTTATCGTCAGAAATACGTTTGTACGTAGCTATTAGTAGAACGTTAATACATTACAATGAATTATTATAAGACCGAATTAGCCGTTAATATGCGTATGGAATTTCAGAAATAAATAAATAAGAAACCAATAAGATCAGTAAAATTTGATAACGGATAACTGTTGACTTATTCGCGTCCTTTATTTATGTAGCACGCGTGAAGCCCGAGTAGTATTCGTTCAGTCTTCCTTTCAGTCAGTTACTGGACTAGAGGTACGGATTTTCCGTCCTTTCAGTAAGGACTTCCTTTCTACGCATGATTAGGATTTCCCATCTTCAGCCAAATGTTTTCCCCAGTATATGTTTAAATTTATCAGTAATCATGTTATAACGAAATAGAATTGCCTGAGCATTATATACAAGCACGACCAGTTTATGTACTAGTTACGGAGGTACCGTAACCATGGCACTAGAGGCACCGGTGTCGTGACTCACATGCAGGAGAGTGATATCCTGCATCGTCCCACTCATGTTCAGTTTGGCCATTTTTATATGTATGTTTTAGTGGGGCGTATGGATGCATCCTAGGCTTATATGTGTTACAAGTTATCAGGGTGAATGTGGTGTGTGCTCTACATCCTTCACATTGGAGCTGATCCCTCCACCCAGCACAGTTATTTAGAGGTCACCCCTCTATAGCATGACGAGGTCACCCCTCCAGTTATTCATGCACGGTTGTTACAGCACGTGACCTATATAAGCTCTGGCAAATAAAATACAGTAAATACATGTTTTCAGAATTTAAAATTATATTGCAGTATCAGTATATATGAACCAGATCTTGCAGATTTTATGAAAAGTTATACCACATGTTACATATCAGTCTTATAGCTTCATTGTTGTCTCCTATCCCTTTACTTTCAGTACATTCTTATCATGCTATATCCGTCCACTGAGCGTTATGCTCAGCCGTAGTTTCCTTTCATGTTTCCAACGGCAGGTACACATGGACGATCTTAGGACTTCTAAGAGAGTACGTGCATTTGGATGGGAGCCTTCCAGACTCCTTTATTTTTATGCATACCTTACGTTACTTTACTTTGGTTGTTTGGACACTGTTTCGTCCTTTTCCTTTCTGTACTTAATCTTTATATTTTAGGCTTGTTGGACTACCGATGTTTGATTCCGGTATTTCCGTTTGGTCAGTTAATGTTTAATACATTGCCTTGCATGCTTTGATGACACGCCATAAATACACGTAACGGTCCATTTATCCAAGTGGGGTGTTACAATTATGGTATCAGAGCGCAAGGTTCGACCTGTAGGCTCTAAAACTTGACCTGTGACTAGTGGGTAGTCACCAAGAACTTCTTGTATTTTGGCGTCGTTATTTTCCATGCTACTCATGAATTTTATCAGTCGGATCTTCAAAATTTTGATTAAGTAAACGGTTGGTACAGGACTGGCCATACTTAATCGCATGTGCTTTTCAAGAACATTTCGTTTTGGTGAACTGACCATAGGCGTTCACCCTTGCCCGCTTAAGTTTTATATGGATGAACTGACCATAGGCGTTCATCCTTACTCATGTCAGATTTATGTTTCAGAAATTGTCATTTTGTGAACTGACCCTAGGCGTTCACCAATATTCATGTCATGTTTTGTTAGCTATACCTTCATGAATTACACTAAGCATATTCAGATTTATTACTTCAGGTTCTTACGTTTTTGTCGATTTATCCTCTTTTATTTCAGATGCCACCCAGGTGCGACACTGAGAATGATCCTAACGCAGCTGCCATTGCTGCTGCTGTTCAGGCTGCTATACAGGCCATGTTACCCAAAATTCGTGATGACATCCGAGCTGAGTATCAAAATGGACCTCAGCAGAATAACAACCCTCCTGCTCCACCACCTGCCACTTTACCCGCTTGGCTGGATCTGTTCAACAAGCAGAATCCCCGACTGTTTGAGCAGACTGTAGCTCCAACTGATGCAGAAGACTGGATCTACCATATAGAGAAAATTTTTGGAGCTATGGGTTGTGGTGATGTTTTCAAAGTTAGGCTTGCAGTTTACAAGCTGGAGGGTCCTGCTCTACATTGGTGGAGGTCTCAGAAACTGTCCAATGGGGGAGATGCTTGGGAGCTTGCATTGACCTGGGCACGTTTCAAGACGATGTTCTATGACCAGTTCTTCCCGCATGCGGAGCAAGCTAAGATGAAGAGGGATTTTCATGTTATTCGTCAGAATAATGGCGAGAACAGTATAGAGTTCATGCACCGATACCTCAGGATGGCTGGATTCTTAGGGGAGGCTGCGGGTACCGTAGAGGAGCAAGTGAAGCAATTTCGCTGGGCTCTTCACACTAGGACTGCAGATAGATTGATGAGTGCCACATTCACTAATGTGTCACAAGTAGCAAATGCAGCTCGGGACATCGAGATGCTTTTTGAGAGGGACGAGCTCGAGAATGTAGAGCGCCCGGAGAAGAGGTACATCTCACCCAACAGACTTAAACAATCTAGCCATTATTGCCTGGCAACTTATATGTTATTAAAATCTTACAGACACAGAGGAGGAGACCGATCCCAATCGGCTACTCCGCATCAGAACTACAGGAACCACGGTCAGTCATATGACCATAATCGGTCAGATAGGAGGAACGGCGGTGATAATTACCGCGGCTGCTCCAACTCCTCTGGCAGCTACGGGTGAGCCTTTAAGCTCCAAGAATACTAAACTATCGTGTAAAACAGATCTTAAATTTATTTGTAAATTCCAACAGAGATGCTGGACAGGGGCGTGACCAAAACAACAGGGGTCAACAGGTTGCCCGATCGGCAAATTCTGGTAATTTTAAAATTAAGTCAGTCAGCCTTATTTCAATTAAGTTATCAGAATCGTGACACGTATATATCATCGTAAATCAGGTTCTCAGCAAACCAGAGCTACTTCCACCGGGTATACATATCCCACTTGCATCACGTGTGGGAAGAAACACTCGGGACCTTGTCGTCGTGGTTCGGGTAATTGCTACAAGTGTGGCCAACCGGGCCATTTGAAGAGGGATTGCAAGAGTGGGGATGCTGCCGGTACCTCAGGCCAGATTCCTCAGATTTTACCTCCCCCACCACCGATACCACCAACCACTGGTCGTGTCTACACTACTACCCGTGAACAAGCAAATAAGACCGCAGGTACCATTACTGGCATTTTGTTTATACACGGACAGTCTGCATGCGTGCTTTTCGATACAGGCGCCACGCACTCGGTCATATCTACTTCATATGCTGTTAGAATAAACATGACCCCTACGCCACTAGACAGTGCACTTAGTATATCTACCCCCATGCGAGACTCTGTACTCATTACACAAGTATATAAGGATCTCCCTCTTGAGTTTGATGATAAAATCCGTCCAGTCAGCGCTCTTCCTTTGGATATGTGTGATTTTGATATTATTCTGGGTATGGATTGGTTATCGGCTCATCATGCCACCATAGATTGCCATGCTTACCAGGTCATCTTTGGTGATGTCCAGACACCAGAGTATATTCACCGAGGCTTCCTACCAGGAAAACATGTTCAGATCATTTCAGCTTTACAGGCTCGTACCTTACTATATCATGGTTGCGAGGGCTTCCTAGCCACAGTTCATGACACGACTTCGGAGACACCTTCAATTCATGATCAGCCAGTTGTGTCGGACTTTCTAGATGTCTTTCCCGAGGAACTTCCAGGTTTACCTCCCATGCGAGAGGTAGAATTTGGTATCGATCTCATTCCAGGTGCAGAACCAGTATCTAAAGCTCCTTACCGTATGGCTCCTGTAGAGCTTAAGGAACTGAAGGATCAACTTCAGGAACTTCTCGAAAGGGGTTTCATTCGTCCCAGCGTATCACCATGGGGCGCTCCAGTTTTGTTTGTCAAGAAGAAGGATGGTAGTATGCGTTTGTGTATTGACTACAGCGAGTTGAATAAGCTCACTATTCGTAACCGTTATCCACTTCCTTGTATTGACGATTTATTCGATCAGCTTCAGGGTGCCAAGCACTTCTCAAAAATCGATCTGCGATCAGGCTACCATCAGCTGCGTGTAAAAGAGCAGGATATATCTAAAACTGCTTTTCGCACGAGGTACGGTCATTACGAGTTTGTCGTTATGCCATTCGGTCTCACGAATGCGCCCGCAGTATTTATGGACTTAATGAACAGAGTTTTCCACGAATTTTTAGACAAGTTTGTGATCGTATTCATCGATGATAACCTCATTTTCTCCAAATCCAAAGAGGAACATGAGAATCATCTCCGTACAGTTTTGCAGATTCTCAGACGAGAAAAACTATACGCTAAATTTTCGAAGTGCGAGTTTTGGCTGAATACAGTGGCGTTTCTAGGCCATATTGTTTCCGCAGAAGGAATAACTATGGACCCTGCAAAGGTGGAGGCTATCACCAAATGGCCAAGACCGACATCTGTCACAGAGATACGTAGTTTTCTTGGGTTGGCGGGTTATTACCGCAGGTTTGTGGAAAACTTCTCACGTTTGGCGTTACCATTTACCCAACTTATGCGAAAGGGTGAGAAGTTTATATGGACCGAGGAGCGAGAAAAGAGTTTTGAGGAACTCAAGCATCGATTGATCTCGGCACCGATACTTACTCTTCCATCCGGTACAGGCGGTTATCAGATTTACAGTGACGCATCAGGAAAGGGCTTAGGTTGTGTTCTTATGCAGCATGGGAAAGTCATTGCTTATGCTTCGCGTCAACTGAAGCCGTATGAGAAAAATTACCCTACTCATGATCTAGAGCTCGCAGCAGTTGTTTTCGCCCTTAAAATCTGGAGGCATTATTTATACGGTGAGTCGTGTGATATCTTCACCGATCACAAAAGTCTCAAGTATATATTTACACAGCGAGAGCTGAACATGAGACAGAGGCGATGGTTAGAACTACTGAAAGACTACGACACTAATATCCAGTATCACCCAGGTAAAGCGAATGTAGTGGCAGATGCCCTTAGCAGAAAGTCGGGTATGGTAAATGGCATCAAAGTTCGGGAAGAAATTATTCAGGACTTAGAGCGTTACGATATTGAACTATTAGTACGCGGTCAAAGAGGATACTGGGCTAGTTTGAGGGTAGAACCAGATTTGCTCTCTAGGATTAAAGCCGCACAAGAGGATGATGGTGAAATCTGGGCGATTATCCAGAACATTGACAGGCAGACCGAATTTCACATCGATGACGATGGTATCGTATGGCAGGGTACCAAACTCTGCGTTCCAGAAGACCCTGCTCTCAGAGAAGCCTTAATGACTGAGGCTCACAGCTCTCCGTTCTCTATCCATCCGGGTTCCACCAAAATGTACCACGATCTTAAGCAGCATTTCTGGTGGAGCGGTATGAAACAGGATGTTGCAACATTTGTGTCTAAATGCTTAACCTGTCAGCAGGTTAAGATATGGCACCAGCGTTCCAGTGGTCTTCTCCAGCCATTAGATATTCCAATGTAGAAGTGGGACAAGATCTCTATGGATTTTGTCACCGGACTACCACAGACTCAGCGGAGACATGATGCAATCTGGGTAGTTGTCGATCGTTTGACCAAGTCAGCACATTTCATTCCTATTCGTAAAGATTTCGCAGTCAGTAAATTAGCGAAACTATTCACCGAGGAGATCGTACGATTACACGGTACACCTTCAGAAATTATATCAGATAGGGATCCCCGTTTCACTTCTCATTTCTGGGGAGGTCTGCATAAAGCTTGGGGAACTAGGCTCAAGCTCAGCACAGCTTTCCATCCACAGACGGACGGTCAATCAGAGCGTACCATCCAGACCTTGGAGGACATGCTACGCGCCTGTGCATTAGAATGGACTGGACATTGGGATGACTATATTTGCTTGGTCGAGTTTGCTTACAACAACAGTTGGCATGCTAGTATCAAGCGTGCTCCATTCGAGATGTTATACGGCAGAAAATGCCGTGCTCCTATTTGTTGGGATCAGGTGGGAGAACGTTTGATTGAAGGACCTGAACTGATAGAACTGACCAATGAAAAGGTCGCCATCGCTAGGGCAAAGCTGCAAGAAGCGCGTAGTCGCCAGAAGAGTTACGCCGACAAGCATCGCAGAGATCTATCTTTTCAGACTGGGGATCGTGTATTCCTCAAAGTATCACCCGCACGCGGTGTCAGACGTTTTGGCCTCAAAGGCAAACTTAGCCCTCGTTACATCGGACCGTTCGAAATCCTTGAACGTATTGGTGAAGTGTCATATCGATTGGCGTTACCGCCTCAGCTTTCACACGTCCACAACGTGTTTCATGTATCACTACTCAGGGGGTACAACTATCATGAGCTTCACAAAGTAAATTATCCACTCGATCAGATTCGGGAGGATTTATCCTATATTGAGGAACCCGAAGCAGTTTTAGATCGCCAGGATCGAGTTATGAGAAGGAAGACCATTCCTTTCGTCAAAATCCTGTGGAGGAACCATATCGAGCGGGAGGCCACTTGGGAAACAGAGGAGTCTATACGGACTTCTTATCCTCACTTTCAGTTTTGATTCGGGTATGTCTTTTCAGCTTTTATGTCGTTCAGTTATAAGCATTTCAGCTTTTACTTCAGTCAGCTTAAATACCTTGTAATTCGGGGATGAATTTCTCTTTTAGAGGGGAAGAATTGTAAAACCCAGTACGGCCGTATTTTAATTCGGGGACGAATTATTCCTTTTAGAGGGGAAGAATTGTAAAACCCGTATTTAAATCGAGAATATAAATGCGTGGTTTATTATTAATACGCGGTTTATATTAATACGCGGGTTATTTTTATATTTATACATAGAAGTTATCAACGGAACAACGCGAGTTTAATGCAAGTTTTAAAAAAAAAAAAAAAAATAAAATAAAATATAGGGGGCCGGTTTTGAAAACAAAGAAAAGAAAAAAAAGAGGAATTTTGGGCCTTAGCCCATAATTGGCTACACAAAACCAAACGGGGCATACTCTTTTTCCATAATCAGTAAACAAAAAAAAATAGAAATTAGGGTTTGTGTTGGTTGCCGCCGGGAAACAAGAAAAAAAAAAGGGAGACCCAGTAGTTACGGTTTTTAATTCAAGAATCACTGTGTTAATTCTCAAACACGAAAAAGGTAATCAGTCTATCTCTTTTCCCTTTTATCACGAGTTTTTTTTAAAAAAAAAAAAAAAAAAAAGAAACCGAGAGTTTATAACTCTCGGTGGTGTTTGTTTTGGTTTCTGCCGAGAACAGCCAAGCCCCAAACGGGGGTCTACGTTTTTTTAAAAAAAAAAAAGGAAAAAGGAGAAAACCAATCAAGGGGTGTTTGGTTGTGACCAGCCGCGACCACCAAAACCTTGGTGGTGGTTGTGTTCAGTCGGCCGCCGCCCAGAAAACCAATCAAGGGGTGTTTGGTTCGTAGAACAGTGGAATCGGGGGTGTGTCGGGTTGGTTACATCAGGAGAACCGAGACCATAAGGTCTCGGTGTGTTGTTGCACGACCCAGCCGAGACCACAGCCGGTCTCGGTGGTTCTTTTCTTGCCAAACCGAGTCACAAATCAAATAAGGGTGCGTTTGGTTGTAAACAGAATAAGCAGTGGGAACTAAGATTTAGAACAGTGGGAACTAGGCACTTAATCAGGGGGAAATGGGCAGAAAAATCAAGGTATTTTGTAAACATTAGCGACAGTTTAGCGACATATTTTTCTGTCGCAAAACTGTTAGAATTATGCAGTTTTTTTAAAGAAGCAGCTTTAGCGACAGTTTTCTTTAGTGACACAGAAATTCTGTCACTAATTATTGCGGACAGATTTTTGTATATTATGTTGGTTCGGTTAGTGCGACCGAGATGGGCTCGGTAGGCTCGGGACATGTTTATAAATAGAATAATAAATATTTTTATATTATACCTTTTTAAATTAAATTCTTTTATAAATATTTTATATATATTTCAAGTGTATTAAATTAATTAAATGCCTAAATATTTAAAAAGGGTGTATTATTAGAAAACGAATTAAACAATTTAAGAACTTTCTAAATTAAGGAACCTTTGTCTTTAGCGGGATACTTATTATAGAAATACTTATCGTCAGAAATACGTTTGTACGTAGCTATTAGTAGAACGTTAATACATTACAATGAATTATTATAAGACCGAATTAGCCGTTAATATGCGTATGGAATTTCAGAAATAAATAAATAAGAAACCAATAAGATCAGTAAAATTTGATAACGGATAACTGTTGACTTATTCGCGTCCTTTATTTATGTAGCACGCGTGAAGCCCGAGTAGTATTCGTTCAGTCTTCCTTTCAGTCAGTTACTGGACTAGAGGTACGGATTTTCCATCCTTTCAGTAAGGACTTCCTTTCTACGCATGATTAGGATTTCCCATCTTCAGCCAAATGTTTTCCCCAGTATATGTTTAAATTTATCAGTAATCATGTTATAACGAAATAGAATTGCCTGAGCATTATATACAAGCACGAACAGTTTATGTACTAGTTACGGAGGTACCGTAACCATGGCACTAGAGGCACCGGTGTCGTGACTCACATGCAGGAGAGTGATATCCTGCATCGTCCCACTCATGTTCAGTTTGGCCATTTTTATATGTATGTTTTAGTGGGGCGTATGGATGCATCCTAGGCTTATATGTGTTACAAGTTATCAGGGTGAATGTGGTGTGTGCTCTACATCCTTCACATTGGAGCTGATCCCTCCACCCAACACAGTTATTTAGAGGTCACCCCTCTATAGCATGATGAGGTCACCCCTCCAGTTATTCATGCACGGTTGTTACAGCACGTGACCTATATAAGCTCTGGCAAATAAAATACAGTAAATACATGTTTTCAGAACTTAAAATTATATTGCAGTATCAGTATATATGAACCAGATCTTGCAGATTTTATGAAAAGTTATACCACATGTTACATATCAGTCTTATAGCTTCATTGTTGTCTCCTATCCCTTTACTTTCAATACATTCTTATCATGCTATATCCGTCCACTGAGCGTTATGCTCAGCCGTAGTTTCCTTTCATGTTTCCAACGGCAGGTACACAGGGACGATCTTAGGACTTCTAAGAGAGTACGTGCATTTGGATGGGAGCCTTCCAGACTCCTTTATTTTTATGCATACCTTACGTTACTTTAATTTGGTTGTTTGGACACTGTTTCGTCCTTTTCCTTTCTGTACTTAATCTTTCTATTTTGGGCTTGTTGGACTACCGATGTTTGATTCCGGTATTTCCGTTTAGTCAGTTAATGTTTAATACATTGCCTTGCATGCTTTGATGACACGCCATAAATACACGTAACGGTCCATTTATCCAAGTGGGGTGTTACACACATGTTGTCTTAAAACGCTTGTTACCATAGGAAAACACGAATAGTTTAATTATTAAAATCAAATTACAATAATAATGATAATAATATTATTTATACTCTTCTTTCTGTTAATGCAGTGATATCTAAAACCGTTATTGGATACAAAAACAAGTATTTACGAAAACAATGAAAATCGAATTATTAAGTTCAAGTATTTTTCATTTCATCCATAATCACTTAAGGTATGAATAAACAATTTTTTAACCTAACTAAATGATCAAGGATTTATAGTTTTCTTAAAAATCACTTTTGTTTATTAGTGACAAAAGTTTTTAATAAACTTAATTTTTAAGAAAATGTTTTATTAAAAAGAAAATGAAAATTTGAAAATAGAATATTCCTTTTGGATAAAGGATATGCCATTTGTATATTTATTCCACTAGATGGACTTTCCACACTAAAACGACAGAAAAGAGCGGATTTTAGAGCCCGCGGTTCATTATAGGTCCCCGCGGATCATTATCAATAATGAGTCGCAAGCCTATTTAATGAGTCGCACTCAGATATAGTCGTTGGGCCTTTCTCCTATAAATAGTGGACTATTTTCAGATTTCCTTTTCAACTCTTTTGCAAACAAATTATCAGATTCAATACACCTTCTTTAATCACACAAATCCTTGGTTATTTGGTTGATTATACTTGTTTAAGAAGTGAATCTTTCTCCTCCAATCTCATCCTCTCAAGTGAAAGAGAAGAACACCTTCATCCTTGAAGTATTTTGTTAAGTTCAAGATCTGCTCAAGCTCCAAACTTTGTTTCATTCTTGTTAAGATCCAAATTTATGTTTATATTTGGATGTTGTGTATGTATTATGGTTAATACTTAGGCGTCAAAGTATATTGGTGTAGATTGGTCCTAGCTAAGATCAGGTCTCGACTTTTAGCTTAGAGTCGGAAATTGGTTAAGCGACGTGTAAGGTTTCTCCACCTCAAGGAGCTTGTTGATTAGTGAACTCTCGAGTAAAGAGTACTCGAGGAGTGGAGTAGGAACGAAGAGTGAGCTTCGTGGCCGAACCACTATAAATCCTTGGTGTTCTGTCTGATCTTTCCTTTCTTTATCTCTTTACATTCATTATTTATTATTGCACATACTTTGTGATTATTAGTTTAGATACACTATCACTTGTTCATATTGTGCATAAGAAGGTTTCTAGGTTTTGAAAAAGATTTTTGAAAATCGATCTTTGGATCATTTTAACTAGAGAAACTATTCAACCCCCTTTTAGTTTTCTACAATTGGTATCAGAAAGAGGTTGCTCAAGCTTTTGAAATATATTGTATTTTAAAACTTGAATCGATCTATGGATTCTAATAAGTACCTAGAAGGGCAATCTATGCAAAAACCACCACTTTTTGAAACCGATAGTTTTATTTATTATAAAAATAGATTTGAGACTTATATGAAATCAAAAGATTTAGATCTTTGGCATGTTATTATCATTGATGACTTTTTACCTTTAAAATATAATGAAGTTTCTAAAAAGAAAGAAATAGTTACTTTTGAAAATTCAAATGATGACACTAAAAAGAAACTTGCTAACAATAATGAGGCCAAGTTAGTTATTTATAATTATTTGCCTAAGAAAGAGTATGAAAGAATTTTTATGTGTAAAATCGCAAAAGAAATTCAGGAAACTCTTTTGATAATCCACCAAGGTAATAGTCAAGTCAAAGAAAGCAAAATCGATCTTCTTATTCAAAAATATGAACACTTTGTCATCTTAGAAGATGAAACTATTGATAGTGCATTTGCTAGGTTTAATACTAATATTATTAGTTAAAAGCACTTGATGAAGGTTTTTCTAGCAAGAATAATGTTAGGAAGTTTCTTCAGGCGTTGCACCCAAAGTGAAGAGTTAAAGTCATGGCGATTGAAGAATCAAAGGATATCACTATGTTATCACTTGATGAACTATTTGGACACTTGAAAGTTCATGAGATGCTAATCTTGAAGGATTAAAAAATGGTCAAAAGTAAGAGTGAAAGAAAGTCTCTAGCAATAAAGTCCAAGAAAGTGCACAGTGATCATGAAAGTTCACCCTCGGATAGTGATGATGAAGAGTATGTTATGGCGGTTGGAGACTTCAAGAAGTTTTTCAAGAGACGAGGTCAATACGTGAGGCAACCAAGCAATGACAAGAAAGCATTCTCGAAGAACCGATTTGTCAAAAATGACAAAAGTGATAGGAAATGATTTAGATGTGGTGATCCAAATCATCTAATTAGTGAATGTCAAAAGCCACCTCGCGACAAGAATCACACGGTGTTTGTTGGAGGATCCTGGAGTGATAGTGGTGAAGAATGCGATAATAGTGCCAAAGACAAGAAGTGTCTCATGGCTCATTCTTCAAAAGAGGTACATTCTAAAACCGAATATTATAGCAATGATAGTTCTTCTCTAGATGATTTAAAATTAGAGAGTTAATATGATAATTTATGCAAACTAAGTCTAAAGTTCATAGAAAATAATAAATTGCTAAAATCAACTAAGACTAAGCTTGAAAATGAGATTAGTGAGCTAAAAGGAAAACTAGCTAAGTTATAGAAAAATAAAGAAGTTGATTAATAAGTGTGGAAACACTTATCCTTTTACCACTTAATTATAATAATAACCAAGCCAAAACGTGCATTTTATGTCGTAAATGTCGGAATTATGCGTGGTTTGTGTTTTTGTTGTGATTTAGGACCAAAATGTGAAAAGGGAAAAAAACATGGGCTTTCACGGGCTTTTATCGAAGAAAACGACAAAAGACGAAGTCAAAAGGTCAATAGTGAAAAAAGAACGGAAGTCCAAGTCCTATTCTGAAGATTTATCGAAGAAAAAGTCCGAAGACAGAAGTTTAATGAAGACGAAGAACTGAAGTCTAATAAATGGAGAAATTATAAGACGAGTTCAATTTATCCCGAGACAAAGTCGAAAAAGTCGAAGAATTTAGAAGACGAAAAGACGTGAAGAAGAAGAAAGGAACAACACATGTTAATCTCCCTATAAATACCCTCCTAATGTCACATTAGGAGGTGTTGGCTATTTGACACATAGTTCTTCCATCTTTAATTACATGCACTTTCATATTGTCTTTTACTTAATTGTCATTTAAATTCAAGTCTTTAATTTTCAAGTAAGTTTTAATTTTGTGTTGTTTAATCTTTTATCTTTAAGCTTTTTAATCATCTTATTCTTCCTTTCTTGTTTGTTTAATCTTAATCTTTTCATAATCTTTGTTTGTTTTGACTTAGTGTTCTTAATCTTAATCTTTTTCGTCCACTTTTTACATAAAGTTTACATCTTTTCACTTTTCTTGGTTCGTTTTTAAAGTTTTTTATAAGTTTTATCATTCATCTAGGCTTTTTAGTTAGCTTATTGGTGTTTTATTTTTTTCTTATTGTCCTTAAAAATTTGAGTTTTAAGTGCTTATTTTCGTCCTTTTAAGATTTCCTAGTTTTTAGGAATATCTGATTCGATTTCGTAATTCCTTGTGTATTGCGACATTGAATATTTCCTGATAATTGTGAAATCTTGCTTTTTCCTTATTGCGAAATCTTCATTCAGTTTATTGCGACATTGTGCCTTAATTTTGCAATCATTGCGAAATTGAACTTCTGCTATTGCGAATTTGTTCACATTTCAGAATTGCGAAATCATGCCCATAATTGCGAAATCTTGGTTTCAAGATTGCGGATTTGTGCAATTTCAGAATTGCGAAATCTTGTTATTCTAAACATTGCGAAATCTTGGTTCTTTTCTGTGATTGCGAAATTAGTTCATCATTGCGGATTTAGTACATGATTTTGTAATTATTGCTAAATCTTTTTTATTCCTTTCTTGCGAAATTATTTCATTTTTTTTGTATTGCGGAATTAATTGTTTTTATTTTAAATTTAATTTTTAAACTTATTTTTCCCGCCATTTTTACTTAGCTTTATTTTAATTGTTTTGTCTTATTTTTACCTAGATTTATTTTTACTTCTTCGACTTAGTTTAATTTTTGAGTATTTTAATTTTTCAAGTTTTCATTTTACTTAAGTTTTCGAATTTACGTTTTGTCAAGTTTTAATTTTACGTCATTTAAATAATTTACTGTTAAAGTCTTAAATTTATTGCCATTTACGTTTTAATCAGTTTTAGCTTTATTTACTTTATTATTTACTTTAAAGTTTTGCATTTTAATTTTACTACAACGACAAATCTATTTCTTTTCCACCAAAATACGATTGAGTCGCACGATTAACGGTGATCAATTCGAATAGACTGGAACAACGAACTTTCATACGAGAAAATCTCCTATATTAAATGGCGCCGCTGTCGACTCTTTTCGTGAAGATTAACGGTTTTCGTGAGAGACGCGTTGGATTTTGGGATCCGTTCACTCATGAACGTTATTTTTCTTGCATTTTTCAAAAAATTTTCAAAAATACATAAAAAATCAAAATTTTCAAAAATGCAAAAACATTTAAAAAGTCATAAAAAGCATCTCTTTTTCAAAGTTTTGCACCAAAAATATTCCTCTTAACCCTCTATTGTGTTTAATTGTTTTTCTCAACCCCTGTTATTTTTTAATTCTTCATGGATTCGTATTGCGGAAGGTGTAGGGGACGATTATATGATGTCGAATCATGTGATTGGTGTTATTGCGAGCAATGCAGAAAAGATCTTCCAACCGTTTCCGATTCACAATTTTCCCATTTTGGATTTTGTCCATCGTGTAATTCGACTAATTCATCCTTTTCTTCTAATCCACCTACTCCCCCCCCCCTTGCATATATTGTGGAAGCGATTCTCATTGGCATATTGTATGTCCTATTTGATACCCGTCTCATGACGAGCAAGCGCCGGGTTACAATTATGACAATGGTCATACCTATCTGCCACATGCACCGGGTTTTTCTCAATACCCATGTTTCAATAATTGTGGGGGGCCTCACAATACTTCTTATTGCCAGCCGATGAATTATTATGAGCCACATCCGTACAATAATTCCGGTTTTCAAAATTTTGAGCCCCCACAACACTCCCTCGATCATCAACCCTGTTTTGCAATTCCTGCTGAGCAACTAGCCACTCTTTTTGACCAATTTCAAAGAATTCAAGCAACTTTTAATAAATACATCGAAAAATGTCAAGAAGATCAACGACAAGAGCAAGTATCTAATCTTAGTGCTTATACTCCTCCTCTTGTGCGTCCATACTACTATTATGATGATGACGAGGATGATATCTATATCAACCCATCTTTTGAGATTACTACTCCTACTCTTGATATCCCTAATGCGTCTAAGGATAGTGAGTCATCGAGTGAGATTAGTGATTTTGGTCTCGACAAATTCTTTGATGAGGTTTGTGATGTGCCGACTTTTGTGGAGCTTACGGAAGAGGTCGCTCTTAATGATGATTTTTCTCCATGCTATGAGAATTTCACTGTAAAACCCGCATGCTTTTACCATGAATATACCCATTAGATCGTACGTACTAGATTAAAACTTTCCTTTTATAGCATGTTTGCGTTCGCGAATAAGAATTTTAAGTATTACGTACGTGTTAGAACACGACAAGTATTTATTACGTATGAACACACGATAATCATTCAAATAATAATTTTAATCACGAACATGTGATCATGGAATCATGAACGTAATTTAATCACGAGCTAATATTAATTACGTATATATATTTATTACGAACACGAATAAATATATTAAGTCACGATCGATAATTAATTAAAACACGTAAAACACGAACACGAGAACACACTTATTAATTAGACACGGAAAATGATCGGGTTACCCCATGTGGGCCTCATATGCCACGAAATTTGGAAGGAAGATGGGCCAAGCCCATCAAATTTTACTAACATGGGGTAAAAGGTAAAATCTTGTTTCATTTTTCACATTACAGTAAACTAAACAAAAACCCTAAAAGATTTTTCTCCTTCCTCCTTGTCCTCTCTTTTGGCCACCACCTATAACAACAAGAAAGGGGGTGTTTATTTGATTTTGATCTTGAATCTAGTACGTGTGTTCGTGTGTGTTCATCCTCGTTAGATCCACGCATTCGGTATATTCTTTTTATCATTTTCTTTTGATTTGAACTAATAAAATAATTAAGAACATGATGTTTTTAAAAACCTAATTAAAAACATTGATCAAACATGTAAATGGTTTTGGAAAAATCAAAAAGGTTGTTTTTAGGGGTGTTTGTTTGGCCGGCGCCTAAACCGAACCCCAAGGGGGTCTCGGTTTGGCCAATAAACCACCACCGAGACCATATGGTCCCGGTTTGGTGGTGTGGGTCCCACGGCAGCAGCAAACCAAGGGGAACCCCGAAGTGGTTCGGGGTATGGTGTCGATTTCATGTCCGGTTCATGGTTCTAGTTAAGATCCGGTTCATGGTGTATGTTAAGATTATTTTTTTTATAATCATATGTTAAAATTAAATTAATAAATATGACATGATTAATTTAATAAACATGACTTAGGTTATAATTTAATTATTAGAATCATGAAATTATTAACCTAAGTATTTTATATTTTCTAGACTTATAATTAATTAATTATTTAAAAACCATGGTTATAATTAATTAATTAACATGACTTAGGTTATATTATTAATAAATAATAATACATGTTTTAACTCAAGTATTGAACTTTATTTAATTAAAAGCATGATATAGTTTAATTAAATACTTTTAACCCATAGTTTATTTAAATTACATGTAATAATTAATAAACTATACATTATATCATTATGACTTAGAAATAATCAGGAAAACACTTAGGCTTATATACTTAGCTTATTTAACCAACTTATATCTAATTATGGAAACTCTCTATTTTTAGAAACTTATTTAATTAAGGCAGCTAATCTATTTATGGAAACTTTCTATTTTAAGAAACTTATTTAATTCAGGCAGCTAATCTATTTATGAAACTTATTTAATTAAGGCAGCTGATCTATTTATGGAAACTTTCTATTTTTAGAAACTTATCTATTTTAAGCAGTAATTCTATTTTTGGAAACTTTCTATTTTTGGAAACTTTCTTCTTTTGGAAACTTTCTATTTTTGGAAACTTTCTATTTTTGGTAACTTTCTATTTTTGGAAACTTTTTATTTTTTTGAAACTTCTATTTTAGGAAACCTTCTATTATTGGGAAGTTACTTATTATTACACAATAAGTATAATAATACATGAAATACCAGAAATACTTTATCAGAATAGACAGAATATAAGATAAACACAGTTTAAGGCTTTAAACAGTAAAACATGATATGAACATATAAAATAAGCTAAGACATGACATAAAACCAGTTACGTATTTAGAAAGCAGATACTTATTCATGTATTTATGTAGCATTAGTGATACCGAAGTAGGGTTCTCCTCAGTTCATCTTCTTCGTTCACTGGACATAAGGTACAAATTCCCGTCCTTTCAGTATGGACATTCTTCCTTATTAGGATTCCCCGTATGCAGCCAACTATTTTCCCAGTATTTGTTTTATATGTTTTTGAATTGCTTATGTTTAATTAGAATACCTAAAGCCATATACATGCATGACCAGTTTCACCTAGTTATGGAGGTACCATAACCATAACATTGGAGGCACCAATGTTATGACTTCACCATGGCGGAGTGATTGCTCGTGGCGTCCCTTCAGCTTTTGGCCATATTATTATATTTATCATGTGGGGCGTATGGGTGCATCCTAGTTACATGTTCTCAGCAGATTACTCTGTGTGAATGTGGTGTGTGCCTTGCATCCTTCACAAGGAGCTGATCCCTCCTACCCAAACAAGTATATTAATTAGAGGCAGCCCCTCTAATTTACATGATGAGGTCACCCCTCCAAGTATTCATGCACGGTGGGTTTTCATGACCTATATTGGCTAATGGTAAAATATGTTAAACAGTTTTCATAAGATTAACATAAGGCTTTCAAACTATAAAACCAGTTTTATGAACATGTTCCAGGTTTTCCAGGACTTATACATTTCCGCTGCTATTAAGTCTTTATCATTTTTTAGTCATTCATACTATGTCTATATCCGTGCACTGAGCGTTTTTCTCATCCATTACTTTCCTTTCCATGTCCCAAAACGGCAGGTATCCTAGGAAAGACTCGAGCATTTGGAGGACGTGCATAGGATGGAAGCTGTTAGAGACTTCTTTTCCTTTTTGCCTTCATATACTTATGCTTGCTTAGTCTTTCATTCATTTCTTTTACTTTATTATGTTTTGGGCTTATGTTTGGGAACCGATGTTTGATTCTGGTTATCCCTATGGTCATGTAATGTTTCAGACATTTATCCTTGTATGCTTTGATGACACGCCATAATTACGCGTAACGTTCCATTTATCAAAATGGGGTGTTACAATTATGGTATCAGAGCCAAGGCTTCGACCTGTAGGCTCTAAAACTCGACATGTGACTAGTGGGTAGTCACCAGAAGATTCCTAAGCCAACGTTTGTTAATCTACGTATTGATGTTTTCAGCGCATTGTTGTTTTAACCATGATGTTTTCAGCACCTTGAGGTTTTAACCTTGATGTTTTCATCGATATTGTTGTACTAATATGGATGGACAACCGCCATTCATATTTAGTTATGTGTCATTGTTTCATGCATAATGTTCCTCGTGAACTGTGACTATGTGGACTGAACCCCAGTAGTTCATAATTAGTCACATAAATTTTTTTCTGATAAGTTTTGACAGATAAGTTTCATTTATTTATGTTTCATGTATCATTGTTGCAGGGATTATGACTAAGTAATGGTTGGTACAGGACTGGACCTATTTAGTCGCATGTGCTTTTATCAAAACTTTACGCCTTTGGGACCGACCCATAGGCGTCCCCTCGCCATGTCTTTTGTTTTGGGACCGACCCATAGCCGTCCCCTCGCACATATAAAGGTTTTTATAAACTACATTACACATTCAAAACTGTTTTCATGCATAAACTTTTTCTCATGATTTACTAGCAAAATTTTATTTCATGTCCCCTCATAAGTTAATATGTTTTTATGTCAAGTATGTTTTCATACTGTCATGGTTAACTCTAGTTTCGTGCTGATTATGTTATACACCCCTTCATGATAAATGGTTTCATGTTTCTTTATGATAATTCCGTCTTCATGTTGATTACGTCTTACGCCTCTTTTGTTATTTATGCTTTCATGCAAGACATTGTTGGATTTAATTAAATCCTGCTTTCATGATAGTCATGGTTGGTTTTCACTGATCATACTGTCAGGCAAAATCATCGTTGAATTTTGTGTAACCACAATTTAACGTTTTTCGATACAACCAGAATGATGTCTATGCTAATACTGCTAAGTTATCATGATGGTTTTCATAACCATTTAACCGATATACTATCATTAAATCATGACAAATGATCGACCCCAATATCGATCATTTCATGTGTACTCCATGTACCGTATTCCATGTGTATTACACGTACCTAAATCCATGTGTATTTCACTTGCAATACTTCACGAGTATTCGCTAGCCGATTCTAAATCATCTCAGGCGTATGTTCACTTGCTGATATTCTACAAGATTGCCGATGCCACTCATAACTTGGAGATGTTACTAAAGGTTGACGCTGCTGACGTTCGGAGACGCTACGAGATGCGGATGCTGTTCACAACCTGGAGATCCTATAAGACGAAGACAAAGGCGTCAGAGCAAAGCAATTGGACGAGAAGATGCTTCACCATCAGACGATTTCCATCAATCATTGTCCTAAATTCTTAGTTACATGTCACACGTCATTCGGCTGTCATTTCAGCCATATGAGTGCAAACCGGTACCGGCCGGCCACTCAGCTGAATAGTTACGTGAATTACGGTCATGAGAATGACCGTCATGGAACTGACAGACAGGACGATAGTAACCACTACTCTGACAGAAACTATCCTAGATTTCGCAACCGAGGCTCCGGCCACGAACGTGATCAGACATACAAATGATCAGTAGTCCAATCGATCCGCCAATTCTAGCATTATAACCTAATATTGTAGTTCTATTGTTTTACGTCTCGAGACACATGTCAAGATATCAGTCAAGACACATGTCTCACGTATACTTTCTGAAGACACATGTCAAGACACCAGTTAAGACACATGTCATGCTTATAGTTCCAAGACACGAGTCAAGACACATGACTCACGTCCAACTATGGAACCTTTCTAAGAAATTCTGGGTACCCTTCAAGGGTATATCCATTTTGTTCTGCCATATATTAATCAGGCCACAAGAATTTCAATACCATTACTGGCACATCAGTGAGAACTGTCACGTTGCCGATGTCACTTTCATTTGTTTCACCATATTTCATATATTCATGACCAAGAAGGACGCCTTTCGTATTCCCACGTATACGAAGGTTTTCCTTCAGCTTAATGATGAGATCCAAGCTGCTAACGCATTTCCTCGGACAGACACGAGATGGATTTTATCCTAATTATGGACTATGAAGAGCACACCATGCTACGTTTCATAATTATGTACAGTAATGTTCAGGCTCCTGAATACATTCAGCTTGATTTTCCATTAGGAAAATCTGTACGAATTATCTATGCTTACAAGCATGTGCATTGTTAGCCATGGTCGCCAAAATTTTTTATCTGTCAGTAAAACACGACCACTTAAGTCTTTTACGCATAGCCAGTTGATTATTCCAAAATCTTCCTATACATTCCAGAAGAACCTACAAGGAGAGGGATGGTACCATGAGATTATGTGTCGACTACCGTCGATTTAAACAAATCACCATTCATGACCGTTATTCTCCTCCACGTATTGACAACATGTCCAATCAACCTTATAGTGTTAATCACTTTTCCAAGATCGAACTCATGATCATGCTGCCAATAGTGACAAGTGAAAGAGCAGGACATGTCCATGACTGCTATTCGTTCACGACTCGGTCATGCTAGATTTATGATTTTGAATTAGTCTCATCAATGCTCCAACGGCATTACAAGAATGAGTTTCCATGAAATCATAGCAAATTCGTCAGTGTTTTCATTGAGGATTACCTGATTTCCTTTAAGCCTAGAAGAAGAACAGGAAGACCATATCTGCACTATGTTGCAAATTCTATGACAAGAGAAATTCCACCCTGAAAATTTCCAATATCAGTTCTGGTTGATCACAGTGACATGCTGGATCACATGGATTTGCATGGTTAATCTTACCATGACTCAGCTTATGCGTAAAGGAGATAACCCTACATTACATTAGGTGTTATAGAAGATCCTATGCTAAGAGAAGTTTAGATTCATGGACTCAGAGTTTCGCAAACTCTTATGTATCAAGTTCGATGAAGCAAGATACAGTTACATTCATATCTTCATACCTGTCATACAAGCAGGTTAAGATAGGATACCAACAAACTGGGATGTTTTCATCATCTGAAATTGTGAATTGAAATGGGACAAGATCTCCACGGATTTTGGTTACCAGTTTAACGCAAACTCAGAAGAAGCATGATGCTATCTGGTTTATTACAAACAGTTTGATCAAGTCTGCAAAATCCTTACATCCGCAAGGATTTCAGAACCAACAGATTGATCGGACATGTTCCAGCCAAGGCTCATCTGATCACTTGGCAATTCCTCAGTTATCGAGTCAGACAAATATTGATATTTATGCTCCTTATTTACTTCACGTCTTTGTTCTAATTTCACGACTTGCTTTAGCGCTCGCGTTCATGACACTATTCACGTTCATGATGGCATTTCGGCTTATGATTTTATGTTCAGTTTTCTCATTCTGGGAAGTTTTGCAAGAACTTGAGAGACCAGACCCAAGTTTAGTATAATTCCCTATCCTCGGATAGATGTTTCTCGTCATATTCTATGTCTCACCTTGTAGTGTTTGGCGTTACCGCCATTATATTCTATGTTCACGATATGTTTCACATGTTATGTTCATTCAACGTTCCTCATATCATGATCAAGATTTGTTACACGTATCATGGTCACGATATGTTTACTAATACTACACTCATCATATCTCCACGTAGCACGTTCAAAATTTTTCACGTATCACGTTTAAAATTTGTCACGTACTACGTTTCTTTATGTCTCGCGCATCGTTTCTAATTATCAGTTAAGTCAGATTGTCTTGCATCGTAACGTTTCAGTTACCCTTGCACGTTAACTCTTATTTTTTTCTTTCTTTTCTTCTTTCCTCGATCGAATTTAGGGGATCTACATTCCGTTGATAACCAAGAATTTCTTCGTATTCCAAGTCAAGGTCAGGAGGACCAAGATTTATCATTAGTGTCAAGATCTTCTGAAGGAACCGTTCCAAGAGGGACGCCACTTGGAAACGGACAAGTTCATCCGGACTTTTATCCGTTTTTCTCTTATCAACTAGATATGTCCTTTCAGTCACGTCACGTTCCATGTCCTTTCAAGACATGCCACGTTCCGCGTTCCTTCTGCCAGGAAACCCGCACGTTCATTTATCTTACATACCCTCTCAGTTTGATTCGGGTATGTTTCTCTTTCAGTTATGTTATCTATAATTCGGGGACGAATTATTCTTTTTAGGGGGGAAGAGTTGTAAAACCCGCATGCTTTTACCATGAATAGTACCCATTAGATCGTACGTACTAGATTAAACTTTCCTTTTATAGCATGTTTACGTTCGCGAATAAGAATTTTAAGTATTACGTACGTGTTAGAACACGACAAGTATTTATTACGTATGAACACACGATAATCATTCAAATAATAATTTTAATCACGAACATGCGATCATGGAATCATGAACGTAATTTAATCACGAGCTAATATTAATTACGTATATATATTTATTACGAACACGAATAAATATATTAAGTCACGATCGATAATTAATTAAAACACGTAAAACACGAACACGAGAACACACTTATTAATTAGACACGGAAAATGATCGGGTTACCCCATGTGGGCCTCATATGCCACGAAATTTGGAAGGAAGATGGGCCAAGCCCATCAAATTTTACTAACATGGGGTAAAAGGTAAAATCTTGTTTCATTTTTCACTTTACAGTAAACTAAACAAAAACCCTAAAAGATTTTTCTCCTTCCTCCTTGTCCTCTCTTTTGGCCGCCACCTATAACAACAAGAAAGGGGGTGTTTAGTTGATTTTGATCTTGAATCTAGTACGTGTGTTCGTGTGTGTTCATCCTCGTTAGATCCATATTTTACCGGGGAATAGTTCCCTTTTACCCAAAAAAATCCTCGTTAGATCCACGCATTCGGTATATTCTTTTTATCCTTTTCTTTTGATTTGATCTAATAAAATAATTAAGAACATGATGTTTTTAAAAACCTAATTAAAAACATTGATCAAACATGTAAATGGTTTTTGGAAAAATCAAAAAGGTTGTTTTTAGGGGTGTTTGTTTGGCCGGCGCCTAAACCGAACCCCAAGGGGGTCTCGGTTTGGCCAATAAACCACCACCGAGACCATATGGTCCCGGTTTGGTGGTGTGGGTCCCACGGCAGCAGCAAACCAAGGGGAACCCCGAAGTGGTTAGGGGTATGGTGTCGATTTCATGTCCGGTTCATGGTTCTAGTTAAGATCCGGTTCACGGTGTATGTTAAGATTATTTTTTTTATAATCATATGTTAAAATTAAATTAATAAATATGACATGATTAATTTAATAAACATGACTTAGGTTATAATTTAATTATTAGAATCATGAAATTATTAACCTAAGTATTTTATATTTTCTAGACTTATAATTAATTAATTATTTAAAAACCATGGTTATAATTAATTAATTAACATGACTTAGGTTATATTATTAATAAATAATAATACATGTTTTAACTCAAGTATTGAACTTTATTTAATTAAAAGCATGATATATTTTAATTAAATACTTTTAACCTATAGTTTATTTAAATTTCATGTAATAATTAATAAACTATACATTATATCATTATGACTTAGAAATAATCAGGAAAACACTTAGGCTTATATACTTAGCTTATTTAACCAACTTATATCTAATTATGGAAACTCTCTAATTTTAGAAACTTATTTAATTAAGGCAGCTAATCTATTTATGGAAACTTTCTATTTTAAGAAACTTATTTAATTCAGGCAGCTAATCTATTTATGGAAACTTATTTAATTAAGGCAGCTGATCTATTTATGGAAACTTTATATTTTTAGAAACTTATCTATTTTAAGTAGTAATTCTATTTTTGGAATCTTTCTATTTTTGGAAACTTTCTATTTTTGGAAACTTTCTATTTTTGGAAACTTTCTATTTTTGGTAACTTTCTATTTTTGGAAACTTTTTATTTTTTTGAAACTTCTATTTTAGGAAACCTTCTATTATTGGGAAGTTACTTATTATTACATAGTAAGTATAATAATACATGAAATACCAGAAATACTTATTCAGAATAGACAGAATATAAGATAAACACAGTTTAAGGCTTTAAACAGTAAAACATGATATGAACATATAAAATAAGCTAAGACATGACATAAAACCAGTTACGTATTTAGAAAGCATATACTTATTCATGTATGTATTTATGTAGCATCAGTGATACCGAAGTAGGATTCTCCTCATTTCATCTTCTTCGTTCACTGGACATAAGGTACGGATTCCCGTCCTTTCAGTATGGACATTCTTACTTATTAGGATTCCCCGTATGCAGCCAACTGTTTTCCCAGTATTTGTTTTATATGTTTTTTGAATTGCTTATGTTTAATTAGAATACCTAAAGCCATATATATGCATGACCAGTTTCACCTAGTTATGGAGGTACCATAACCATAACATTGGAGGCACCAATGTTATGACTTCACCACGGCGGAGTGATTGTTCGTGGTGTCCCTTCAGATTTTGGCCATATTATTATATTTATCATGTGGGGCGTATGGGTGCATCCTAGTTACATGTTCTCAGCAGATTACTCAGTGTGAATGTGGTGTGTGCCTTGCATCCTTCACAAGGAGCTGGTCCCTCCTACCCAAACAAGTATATTAGTTAGAGGCAGCCCCTCTAATTTACATGATGAGGTCACCCCTCCAAGTATTCATGCACGATGGGTTTTCATGACCTATATTGGCTAATGGTAAAATATGTTAAACAGTTTTCATAAGATTAACATAAGGCTTTTCAAACTATAAAACCAGTTTTATGAACATGTTCCAGGTTTTCCAGGACTTATACATTTCCGCTGCTATTAAGTCTTTATCATGTTTTAGTCATTCATACTATGTCTATATCCGTGCACTGAGCGTTTTGCTCAGCCGTTACTTTCCTTTCCATGTCCCAAAACGGCAGGTACCCTAGGAAAGACTCGAGCATTTGGAGGACGTGCATAGGATGGAAGCTGCTAGAGACTTCTTTTCCTTTTTGCCTTCATATACTTATGCTTGCTTAGTCTTTCATTCATTTCTTTTACTTTATTATGTTTTGGGCTTATGTTTGGGAACCGATGTTTGATTCCAGTTATCCCTATGGTCATGTAATGTTTCAGACATTTATCCTTGTATGCTTTGATGACACGCCATAATTACGCGTAACGTTCCATTTATCAAAATGGGGTGTTACATTCACTTTTGAAATTTCTCCTTCTCCTCCGGGCGATGAAGGCGATACTGATTTATTCTCTCCGACATACGAGAAGTTCACCACTGAACCTGGTCTTGTAGATGAGGTGGAAGACGTTATTCTTCGCAACAAATTACTGAAAGTTTATCTTCTTATTGCTAAAATTGAAGCGTTGAATTCTGCTCCTATTTCTGAGTCTTTACCTTCGTCTATTACTTCAATTGAGAATAAAGATACAGCTATGGAGGAAATCGACATTCTCTCAATACTTTCGGGTATTGATGATGATGACACGGAGGGGGATATTGTTTTTGATAATTTGTTGCATGAAGATATTGTCCCAAGTCCCCCTCCCGAGCACCTTTTATCCCAACCTTTAGAAACCATTACCGAGGATGAGTGCTTTGACCCGGGGGGTGACATTGACCATTCCATTATTGACACCTTTACGGCTTTGCCGCTCAGTGATAATCATATGTCTTTTGGGGATGACATTTTGATTCCTTTACCCACCCCACCTCCCGTGGATCACAACCTCACATACTTTTCATATGTTGAGAGGATAAGGTCTTTGATCCCGATATTACATTTGAGGCTTCCTCATGGACCATTTAATTCGGGGAAGAGTCAGGCTCGTGACTCGGTTAACAAAAACAAGCACTTCTCGGGAGGCAACCCGATTATCTATCCTTTTATTCTATTTTTTTAATAAGTGTAGGGGGAGACCCTAGTATATGTTTGTTGTTTTCTTTCTTATCATGTGCAGGGATTCGAGCTTTCAAAGATACATTCTTGATGACTTTTGACGAACCGTGATCCCGTGTACCCGTCTTCCCGGTTTTATCCAAAACTCTTTTGATTCTCTATTTTATATTTTCCAATATTAAAATAGGAATCACTTTAGTTGTCTCTTCCTCAGCAAGATTTAAACAACGTGCACAATGTCTTAAGTGTAGGGGAGTTCACTCTCACATGCTTAAACATTGAGGACAATGTTTATATTAAGTGTAGGGGGACTTCTATCGAAGTTAAGTGGGCTTTTCCTTGTATTTGTCCTCAATTTAACCTGAAAATTGATTTTTCGACTTTTTTCAAAATTTTTGATCTATTTTAGCCTAGTAGTTTTACCTTTGTATAGTTATTTTCTTTCTTTGCTAGAATAATTTTTAATAAAGTGGTTTTAATTTTTAAACGTCGTGAATTTTTTTGACTCAACCCGAGTTTACTTATCTAAGTTTACTCTAGCTAGTATCCTTAACGTGTTTAAATCAAGTTTTGCTAGGCTTTTATATAGGGAACTTTAAAACGCAAAAGTCTTAACTCTCACGGGTTAAGAACAAGAACTTTTCGTAAGTTCCTATAATTGATCCTAGAAAGTCGTTTATCAAGGGAACTTTAAAATGCGAGTTCTAAACTTGAAAAAGTCTAAGAAGTTGCAAGATCCTATAGATGACTTGAAAACCCAAAACTTTGATTTAATTGGCTAAGCATCCACGAGTCTCGTTCCTTGAGATTTTAAATTGTGGAGAACGAGAGATGATAGAGTCAATTATAAGTTTGGTATTCTTTCATGAATTTATGTGAGTTGATTATAAGCTTTTTCTCCCATCGCTTGTTAATAAACATATTTGCAATAAATAAGGTCGTACGATTTGAAAAGTTACTTAGCTTCTAGCCCAAGATCGTTTAAAAGTTGCTCGGTATTAACTAGAGTTCATAACCAAGACATAACTTATTGAAGCGGGATGCGAAGATTGGCGAGTCCGAAAAGGCCCTAACAAGGCATGAGGGCTACATTTTGTTGCTAAAGATCCAAAGTGATGTGAAGAATCATTTATCAAATATCAATATGAAGGATCGAGACACACGACGAAAAGCAAACACTCCCCAAAAGATCATGGAGAAGTCTATCCAAAAAGACCCTAGCAAGGTATGAGGATAAATAGACCCAAGTCCTAAAAGGAGGCGGATCATTGTATATCAAAATCTCAAATAAAGATTGGAGAAAAAATGAAGAAGTCGTGGTCCAAGTATGAAGAATCTCTCAAAACTTCAAGTGAAGAAATTCCTATTATGAAGAGAAGACCATTATTTCATGAACGTCTATCAAGGTTTGAAGTATGAAGTCAATGCCAAATATCGGTCTGAGAAAGGTCTCAAATCGTGAAGCGAGTTATGCCAAGATATGAACTTTATGAGGTCCCGAGAAGCAGTTTTAAAAGATTTTGTCCTTTAGCTAACTATTGATTAAATCATCCTACTTTATTTTCGGCCTAATAAACTATCGAAATAAGTCAACAATGCATCCTCGTGATCATTCAAGACAACAATAAAATATAAGAGATACACCTAGGAATAAGGGAGTCTAAGTGAATAATTGGCCCACATGAGTTTGTGTTAGTTTACTAACTTATAATAACAATGATCTCGTTTTTAAGCTTGGTATGGGGAACGTGAAACTTGAGGGTGATAAACATTCATGACATTCCAAAATCCTAAGGTAAGTCTTTGATCTTTTTACTTGTTTTTCTTCCTTTAAATATTTTGTAATTTTCTATCTCTTTAATAAAGGCCAAGCTGGATTGATTAAGATGAAAAATGTAAACCTTGCTTTGTAATTAATGCATTGCATGAGGACATTGTAATGGTCAACTGTAGGAGATTTAATAAGTGTGAAAACACTTATCCTTTTACCACTTAATTATAATAATAACCAATCCAAAACGTGTATTTTATGTCGTAAATGTCGGAATTATGCGTGGTTTGTGTTTTTGTTGTGATTTAGGACCAAAATGTGAAAAGGGAAGAAAACATGGGCTTTCATGGGCTTTTATCGAAGAAAATGACAAAAGACGAAGTCAAAAGGTCAAGAGTGCAAAAAGAACGGAAGTCCAAGGCCTATTCTGAAGATTTATCGAAGAAAAAGTCGGAAGTCAGAAGTTTAATGAAGACGAAGAACTCAAGTCTAATAAATGAAGAAATTATAAGACGAGTTCAATTTATCCCGAGACAAAGTCGGAAAAGTCGAAGAATTTAGAAGACGAAAAGAGTGAAGAAGAAGAAAGGAACAACACATGCTAATCTCCCTATAAATACCCTCCTAATGTCACATTAGAAGGTGTTGGCTATTTGACACATAGTTATTCCATCTTTAATTACATGCACTTTCATATTGTCTTTTACTTAATTGTCATTTAAATTCAAGTCTTTAATTTTCAAGTAAGTTTTAATTTTGTGTTGTTTAATCTTTTATCTTCAAGCTTTTTAATCATCTTATTCTTCCTTTCTTGTTTGTTTAATCTTAATCTTTTCATAATCTTTGTTTGTTTTGATTTAGTGTTCTTAATCTTAATCTTTTTCGTCTATTTTTACATAAAGTTTACATCTTTTTACCTTTCTTGGTTCGTTTTTTAAATTTTTATAAGTTTTATCATTCATCTAGGATTTTTAGTTAGCTTATTGGTGTTTTATTTTGCTTATTGTCCTTAAAAATTTGAGTTTTAAGTGCTTATTTTCGTCCTTTTACGATTTCCTAGTTTTTAGGAATATCTGATTCAACTTCGCAATTCCTTGTGTATTGCGACATTGAATATTTCCTGATAATTGTGAAATCTTGCTTTTTCCTTATTGAGAAATCTTCATTAAGTTTATTGCGACACTATGCCTTAATTTTGCAATTATTGCGAAATTGAACTTCTGCAATTGCGAATTTGTTCACATTTCATGTAAGACCCCAAAAATCTGGTAACGGGACAGGTAAGCACTGTGGGGTCCCACATCATGGTAACAGCATACATGGCAATAAGGTAAATAAAAGACAGAGCAAATAAAATGACACACTTCACGAATTTCTTCAAAAGCTGCGGAATAAAGTTTTATAAATATGGTCCCAGATTTGCATAATATGACATCAACAAAAGTCACATAATTTTACCAACATACTCATAATAGTCTTAGTGCATAAAAGTACATTTATTTGGCATGATTAACATGGCATAAGTTGTTTTCCCAAAAGTTTCAACCAATAAAGACATGGAATCGTCCAGCTGCCGGATAATGCGGGCTCCCATCCTTAGCAAAATTAAACATTAGCATTACCTGAGAAATAACATGTAAATATGTCAACATATAGCTGAGTGAAATTCATAGGTTTAATAAGTGATAATGTGAAATACAAACATTAGTTTTATAAAATAGCAATAAGATATGATTCAGTACCGTCGTACAAAATTATTTATATTTATTTATTGCAATAGCTCACGACACCGAAGCTTTAACATAAATGTTTTACCCCTAGTAAGTATCTAGTCAAAATACTTAGGTAATTAAATGTAAGTGCGTCAAGGTAATCGGGACGGGGATTGTTAATCCCGATGGATCCATCCACAACATTCGCGCTTGCAAAATGTGAATTAACGGTTCATGATGTAGGGGCTTTTTGACTAAGGTACTAATGCAATAAGTAAATGTATAATCAGGGGAAAGCATACCGTTCTTGAATAGCATACTAAAAGTTTTAAATGATTGTATTCCACGCATGTTATTCTCACCCCGCAATTTGTAACAAGTATATAAGAAAAGGGGCTATGAACTCACCTTTAGCAAGTAATCACAAAAAAAAAGGGGATGAGCAAAAAGGAGTCTTCACGGACCTATGCAATGGTGACGCGTAATAAGAATGCGTTCAATGAAGAAATAACGTTTTAGAAGTGGCGGGACATAATATGACTAGGTAACTTGCGTGCGATGGAGAGACCTAAGCTTAAGTTGAAATTTTGACCCAACACCTTGAACCTACTGTAATGACCTAATATCAACCTTGTATGATGGTACAAGCATTTATGTGTGGGTTCCGAACACGTTTAAGACTTGGTTTGAAAAAACAAAACAAAGACTGCATTCAGTTTTCTGAAAAAGGCTGTGAAGATTTGGTCATAACTAAAAATCTATAATAGCACAGAAATTGGGGTTTCTTGACCTGAATAGGAAATTCTCTTACCTTTCTAAGTTGGGCAAGAACAAACCTGGATCTATTACCAATCAACGGGAAATCCATTTTTAGTGACAGGCTATCAAAACAGGAAGTTGAAATCGACTCTGGAAGCCTACGGTAATTTGGGCATAAATCCTAAATGGTAAAATATTTTGACACCAAACCAAAAAGAGAAGTTGTCTTATGATTTTACCTTCTGTAAAAAGTTATAAAATCCTATATTCCTTCTTTTTACCCAAGACAAATTACCCACGTTTTAAGCCTACCACTCAGATTTGACCTAGTTTAGTAAAACGACCGCTCCGGGCTCATCCGGACACTTCCCGCTCCCAACCAACTCACCACATGTAAAGCACATCAGTGGGTATCAAATTTTCAAATAAAAACACAGTCATATTTTAAAGAAACTTTTGCCATCACCTGTATGTTTCTGTGATAATTTCCATACTACGAAAACGACATCATTCGGCTACCTAACCTTAATCAAGCAACACTTAAGCTATACCAAATCGCCACGCAAGTGTCCTAAGTCCTAATATGCCCTAATTATCAAAAATCTCAGTGAGTTTCACCCAAGGAGTTCAAAATACATGAACAAGAAGAATCAAAATACTAGCAATATCAAAACTAAAATGCTAGGAGGGACTATACCTTCACAACAAGTAGGGATTTATCCAAACACGCAAAATAACAATTTCTCCTCCTTGATCCTTAATAATTTCGTGGCCCTAGGTCATCCAAACATACCCAAATCAAAATTTTTCCCAACATATAAAGGTTTTATGCATAGAAACATCAAAAACAAACATGAAATTTTACAAAAACATCATCAAATCATAAGATTTGATGATTTTTGACCTCATGCAAAAAGTTAATGCATGTTGTAATTAACACATGGGAATGATTAAGAATAAAAGTTTAAACATAGAATTAGTGTAAGTTTACCTTAATTCAAAAAAAAATCAATGGAATGGGTGTGTTTGTGTTGTTCGTCGGCCACAGAAGAGAGAAAGAGAGCAGATGTTTTTTTTGGTAAATGCACCGTGTTAGTTTATTTGAAAAGTATGGGTTATACATGGGTTACCAAGTCATGTTTTGGGCCTCCTAAGTCCTTGTTCAGCCGAAAATTCAAGGAAAGGCCCAAGATTTGTTTGTTTTTAACTTTCGAAATTTTACGGGTTTAAATAACGTGTCGTTTCCGACAAAAACCGAGACTCGTTTATCTTTAAAACAAAATTTCTTTAAAATTACTTGTAAACCCTCGTTTGCCCGGATTTCACTAAGTTGGATCAAGGAGTCAAGAATAACTAGAATTCACATAAAAATAAATTTTATTGCGACGTTGGGACCCGAAAACTCAGTCCGACAGCTGGAAAACGTGAAAATGAAAATGTTTACCATTGCGTCCGTAGTTGTTCAAGATGTCGTTTTTCATTATTTTTTAGGAAAAGAGTCATTTATATGACATATAAAATGTAATAAAACCTCGTAAAAACTACAAACATGAAGTTCGGGCATTTTGCTAAATAATATCATAAATTAGCGAAATTCATAGAATTTTATATTTAACTAAAATTCGAGGATGACACGTAATCACTGTAAAATAAACAGGGAATGTGGTGAAAGTGTGAATAAGCACGTATAACAAGTAAAAGAAAATTACTGAAATTCCGCGTTCTCACAGTCTTCCCCCTTAAAGGAACTCTGGTCCCTCAGAGTTTAACTGGAGGCAGTAGGTGACGGAAAAAGATGAGGATACTGGACTTTAAATTGCTCTTCATTTTCCCAAGTGAATTCAGCGCCACGACGCGAGTCCCAACGGACTTTAACGATTGGAAACCAACTGCGCCTAAGTTTCTTGACTTGTCAGTCCATAATTTCGATCGGCTCTTTAACGAAGTATATTTTGTTGTCGTCTTTGATCTCTTCTAACGGGATCTGAATGTCTGACTCAGCCAAACATTTCTTAAGGTTGGAAATGTCAAACACGTTATGAATGCAACTTAGTTCTTGCGGTAAGCTCAAACGATAAGCCATTGGGCCAATACGTTCGATAATTTCAAACTTGGATTAAAATAATAACCTTTCAGTATGGAGAAATATCAACAGATAAAATGAACACAAGAATTGATTAAACGGACAAGGCGCTCTAAAATGAGCCAAGATTGTAAATTAACAAGGAATCAAAAATTACGCAACTGTAAAGCATGACAATTTACTTATTAGCAAAATAGAGGGGAAATATGAATTACATATAGACATTTGGATTACAAGTTGTCACAACTATTTGTCTAGGATTTTGTATTACTTTCAAATTTTGGCTCAAGTATTTTCTTGATTAAAAGAAAATTTTACAAGGTTTAGTGATTTGAAATCAAACTATATATACTTAGTAAGTAACCAGTTGCTATATCTTTTCTTGATCAGGATTTCGAAGTAAAAGTAACTTAGTTCAAATAACTATTTCAATCAGCTTAAGAGGTTTTGGATGACTGTATGAAATTATTGTTAAAAACTCAGGTTTATCGCTACCATTAGAGAAAAATCAAATTTCTAATATTTTTTATATCTTTGTTAGAAATTATAAATTAAATTGATAATTTCATTAGGTTGAAAGTAAAGTATGTTACAATCAAATACTTTAAAAGATACAGCTTGACATCCTTTTAAACACTAATTATAATTCTACCAAAGAGGACGTATAGATCTTATATTTAACTTGAAACGGGTATTTTGGTAATCTAAACACTTGATAAAGTGTGTACAATGTTCTTAAAGTTTAGAATAATTTATAGAAATCCATATAGGTGTCTAATGTCTCAAATGGTAAACATGTGACATATCCGAGTTTTCAAAATGTGACAAGATAGCAAATGAGTATGAATCGAATAACAATCAACAATTAGTATACGAGTGATAGTACGAGGGGATAAAACGTAATTCGTATCGATTTTCTTAATGAACATGATAGGATAGATGCATCGATGATAAGAAAAATAAAAAATTAAGGATTTAGCAATGATTAATTCACGAGTGCGGTTGGCGTCACCGACGACAAGCCTTTTTTTTTAATTCTCGATGGTCGATACATGATCGAAAGAGAAACGCCACACAATAAATTTTCGAATCAAAGAAAATTATTAAGAAGTCACTTTAGAGTAATTCTAGTAAAATGAACAACATTAGCAACGAGAGAGCGGAGTCAACACATGGTTCACACGAATGGATTTCGAGACGATAGAGTCTAACACACATCATGAAAATACGCGAAATCATCGTTCGCTAACACTTATAAAACACTATTCGCGTCCGGAGATGTTTCGAAGGTCTACATAATAGATAGAGAAGGTTGGTCGATGTAGAAGCATAACAAGATTGAAACTTTCAAGTCTGGTATTAATGGTCGGTAATTAGACGAGTGATAATAAGTAGAACAGATATCATTGAGTAAAGAAACATGTACTTGTAGGCACGTAATTCTTTCAAGAAAGAGGTAAGAAAACATGTGCATAAGTTACAAACAGGTGCTACTCGCATAATATGTAAAAGTTTTCTAAACTTTATTTTATCTAAATTTTCAGAAACACAAGTAAAAGTTCTTTGACAAGATATTTTAGGTGACTACTATTTGGCCTCGCATGGCTCCTTCTAAATTACGCATGGGTGATCAGGCCATACATAATTTGGGACTAGCAATGCGATGCTCAGCTTCGTCAAATCAGTATTACATATCATATGATTTAAAATACGTATATGGAATCAGAATAATTTATGAAACTTTTCGCCAGTACTAATTGGCAAGATGTTTAAATCAACAATTTTATTGTTACAAGAATTATTTACGAGACCAATTGTTGAACAATTTATGAAAATACATTGTAAAGTTAATATTCATTAATTATATAAGATAACATTCAAGTATTTAATAAGGCCCAAGTGGGACATTTTATAAAATGATTCGCAAACAAAACCAGTTTGGGTTTATAGAGTAACTTATAAAATAGCGAGTGAGTTACATGAGGGTAATAAAAAGTTGTTCAAGACAATCAATGAAATGGTTACAAGTTGATAAGTTTCAAAAGGTTTAGTCAGAATCACCATGAAACACGTGTCAAGATGATAACGAACGATGTGAAAAAAAGAACTTCAAACCTTGACCCAAATCACTAGTGCGATAGAAGAAAAGAAAGATAAAATGAAATGACAATTGTCATGTATAAAAGAAAGGATAAAGGAATCCATACGCGTGCAGATAGTGATCCGGCTGAAGAAAGGCAATAGTAATACTTTAAGAATTATATGTGACCTAATACGTAAAATGTCAACAAAAGTCAAAGTATGACCCGAGTATGACCCAATAATGAAAAGTTGTGAAAATACATGTAAGCTACTGGAATACAAAAAATTATGGTCATACAAACTTGTTTCATCAAGCTATATAGCCTAGAACTCATTTTTATAAGTTTTGATTAACCGTAGAGAAAATAGTCAACCTTTGGCTTTACCGACTTGAGGTGAATTACTAATCATTAGACCTCAATTTCACTTCATTTATAATGTTAAACATCCTAAGAATCAGTATTTATCAACCCAAATCCATTCCAAAATGTTTACGCTTGCTTAAGGGCCGTTTGGGTAATGAACTAGTCATTTACTCGCTTAATGAAAAAGTGCAGAAAACTCCTTTTCGCGAGGCTTAAAAATCATAATTAGACTCTTGGAAAAATTCTACAAAATTTCACAGAAGTCATACACATCATGTAGTTTATATATGGTGAATTTTAAGAAAAGTTTTGAAGTCTAGATACCTTTTTAAAAATAAAAACTAAAACGCATTCTGCGCGAAAAAGTCAAACTTTACAGTCTGTATTTTACATTTTTGAGGGTCAAATGCCCAATTTAAAGCTTCCGTTTCCGAGTGGGTGACTAAAAACATCATTCCGGACAACTTTATAGTTTTATCCGAAGGCTGAAAACACTTTTACGACACACTTATACCTATGACAGCAGCTATATAATCAAAATTTTGTAACTTTTCAATTTAATCAACAATACCCACTTATGTGTCAAAAACTTAAAGGTAGCTAACGGGCACTAAACCTTTGCATCAAAATTCATCATTATATGATTCTCAAATGTTTCACGTGAGAAATCTTGGCTAAACACTCGATACCCATATCAAATACGTTAAACCAAACACTAGTTTAAGTCAGTTGCTCCTTAATTAGACTAGTTTCTAAAATGCTCGCCATTTATTCGTTATGAAGAGATAGACGATGAACCTTATACCATCGAAAAGATATTCTCATACCCGGCATTCCTAGATATATGACTTATCTCAATTTTCCAAATGAAAAAAAAATCCATCTTAGAGAAAAGTTAAAACTTTAGAAAATTGGTTATAAAATTGGCGACCACCGTTTTAGTCATAAAATTCAATTGGTGATGGCTATTAACGCAATGTCAGCGGAAAAACTTAAGTTATAAGTCCTAACAAGCCCTCATAACCTGCAATTTCAAGTTTAGGGTTTCTAAGGTGCTGTAAAACACTAAACAAGTCTGCATTTTCAAACTTGAGCTTAAATTCTTATTTCGACCATAACTTCTTCGTTTGGATGAGTTATAACCCGAATTTTATATCAAACGATCGTAAGGAAAAACGTCATCACTACAAACTTTAAAATCTCAGGTCATGATATTTTAAATTGTTTAAAACTTAGACTCAAAATCTGGACAGCAAGTGTGTTCATATGCAGAAATTTACCACATAAAAATCAATTAATAAATCGGTCATAACTTTCTTATTTTAAAGAGCTAGAAAGCGAAGTTTATACCGAAACGAACCTTGTGACATTACCTTTCAACCAAGACCTTAAAAACTCAGTTTGGGAAAAGTTTAGATTGCTGAAATAAACACCAAACCTACTGACCTAAAATGGTCACATCGAAACACCTCTAAACATCAATTTCAACAACATAACTTAGCTTTTCATGTATCCTAATACTATCCTAGTGTCATACCATTAATCACAAATCGTCCTAAGAACATCAAAAACAGAAAACCCATCAATAAAAATAAGGATTAAAATGAAATTGGATCAATATAAGGAATCTTACAATAGAGGTGGAAATTTACAAAGGAGATTATCAATGAAATAATATTTAATCGATATACGAGTGTCGTGTAAGACGGTGACGTAAAGGTCAATCAAGGTTATGAAAACCAACGATATTATTCAACACGGACTCAAGGAATGCTTCGAGATGTGTGACTTACACGATGTCCTTTAGTCTTTTTCGGGGACACACTGAGCCAAAGGTCTATAGCTAGACATCTAATCACGAAAGGTTGGAAAACAAACTGGATATCTAAATATATATCTTAAAGAGTTAAAAAATGAAGGTAGTACAAATGGTAGTAATATGAAAATCAGAACTTTCATCGAGAGCGGCACTTATTTAATCCCGAGAAATGGTATCACGATAATACACACAACATGTAACAGTGAGTCAAGAAAAACAGACGGTTCAAAACGAACAAGTATATGAGGTCAGTCGTATTACGCATAAACAAGATAGCAATAGTACTAAAAAAAGTGAGTATGAAAAGTCGGCAGCATACGCTCTCCGAATAAAAGTATGAAATGTGATAACAAATTAAAAGCATGGTAACAAGATCAAGTTTACATGAACAAGAATTCAAGAAATTCAGTAAGGGAAGATGTAATCACAGTAATATCTAATGATAATTCATTGAGCACAAAGACTTTGAAAAGAGATAGGTAGTAGTAATTATTATCATTAGGATAAGGTAATATTCCAAAATGTATTCAAGAGATGAAATACTACAACGATAATTTAAAGTAAATAATAAGGATTAGAGAGTTACCCGCGCGGATACCGAACATCTTGGCAGATTTCATGTTTGACACTAAGACTCATATGATTTTCTTGAAAATATGGGTCATAGACTAAGTTTAAAACGACTCAATTCACTATGACCATGGCTCTGGTACCAATCTATAAGACCCCAAAAATCTGATAACGGGACAGGTAAGCACTGTAGGGTCCCACATCATGGTAACAACATACATGGCAATAAGGTAAATAAAAGACAGAGCAAATAAAATGACACACTTCACGAATTTCTTCAAAAGCTGCGGAATAAAGTTTTATAAATATGGTCCTAGATTTGCATAATATGACATCAACAAAAGTCACATAATTTTACCAACATACTCATAATAGTCTTAGTGCATAAAAATACATTTATTTGGCATGATTAACATGACATAAGTAGTTTTCCCAAAAGTTTCAACCAATAATGACATAGAATTGTCCAGCTGCCGGATCCTGCGGGCTCCCATCCTTAGCAAAATTAAGCATTAGCATTACCTGAGAAATAACATGTAAATATGTCAACATATAGCTGAGTGAAAATCATAGGTTTAATAAATGGTAATGTGAAATACAAACATTAGTTTTATAAGATAGCAACAAAATATGATTTAGTACCGTCGTAAAAAATCATTTATATTTATTTATTGCAATAGCTCACGACAACGAAGCTTTAACATAAATATTTTACCCCTAGTAAGTATCTAGTCAAAATACTTAGGTAATTAAATGTAAGTGCGTCAAGGTAATCGGGACGGGGATTGTTAATCCCGATGGATCCATCCACAATATTCGCGCTTGCAAAATGTGAATTAACGGTTCATGATGTAGGGGCTTTTTGACTAAGGTACTAATGCAATAAGTAAATGTATAATCTGGGGAAAGCATACCGTTCTTGAATAGCATACTAAAAGTTTTAAATGATTGTATTCCACGTATTTTATTCTCACCCCGCAATTTGTAACAAGTATATAAGAAAAGGGGCTATGAACTCACCTTTAGCAAGTAATCAAAACGAAAAGGGGATGAGCAAAAAGGAGTCTTCACGGACCTATGCAATGTTGACGCGTAATAAGAATGCGTTCAATGAAGCAATAACGTTTTAGAATTGGCGGGACATAGTATGACTAGGTAACTTGCGTGCGATGGAGAGACCTAAGCTTAAGTTGAAATTTTGACCCAACACCTTGAACCTACTGTAATGACCTAATATCAACCGTGTATGATGGTCCAAGCATTTATGTATGGGTTCCGAACACGTTTAAGACTCGGTCTGAAAAAACAAAACAAGGGACTGCATTCAGTTTTCTGAAAAAGGCTGTGAAGATTTGGTCATAACTAAAAATCTATAATAGCACAGAAAGTGGGGTTTCTTGACCTGAGTAGGAAATTATCTTACCTTTCTAAGTTGGGCAAGAACAAACCTGGAGCTATTACCAATCAACGGGAAATCTATTTTTAGTGACAGGCTATCAAAAGAGGAAGTTGAAATCAACTCTAGAAGCCTACGGTAATTTGGGCATAAATCCTAAATGGTAAAATATTTTAACACCAAACCAAAAAAAGAAGTTGTCTTATGATTTTACCTACTGTAAAAAGTTATAAAATCCTATATTCCCTCTTTTACCCAAGACAAATTACCCACGTTTTAAGCCTACCACTCATATTTGACCTACTTTAGTAAAACGACCGCTCCGGGCTCATCCGGACACTTCCCGCTCCCAACCAACTCACCACATGTAGAGCACATCAGTGGGTATCAAATTTTCAAATAAAAAGTCATATTTTTAAGAAAATTTTGCCATAACCTGTTTGTTTCTGTGATAATTTCCATACTACGAAAATGACACCATTCGGCTACCTAACCTTAATCAAGCAACACTTAAGTTATACCAAATCGCCACGCAAGTGTCCTAAGTCTTAATATGCCCTAATTATCAAAAATATCAGTGGGCCTCACCCAAGGAGTTCAAAATACATGAACAAGAAGAATCAAAATACTAGCAATATCAAAACTAAAATGCTAGGAGGGACTATACCTTCACAACAAGTAGGGATTTATCCAAACACGCAAAATAACGATTTCTCCTCCTTGATCCTTAATAATTTCGTGGCCCTAGGTCATCCAAACATACTCAAATCAAAATTTTTCCCAACATATAAAGGTTTTATGCATAGAAACATCAAAAACAAACATGGAATTTTACAAAAACATCATCAAATCATAAGATTTGATGATTTTTGACCTCATGCAAAAAGTTAATGAATGTGGTAATTAACACATGGGAATGATTAAGAATCAAAGTTTAAACATGGAATTAGTGTAAGTTTACCTTAATTAAAAAAAATCAATGGAATGGGTGTGTTTGTGTTGTTCGTCGGCCACAGAAGAGAGAAAGAGAGCAGATGTTTTTTTTTGGTAAATGCACTGTGTTAGTTTATTTGAAACGTATGGGTTATACATGGGTCACCAAGTCATGTTTTGGGCCTCCTAAGTCCTTGTTCAGCCGAAAATTCAAGAAAAGGCCCAAGATTTTTTTTTTAACTTTCGAAATTTTACGGGTTTAAATAACGTGTCGTTTCCGACAAAAACCGAGACTCGTTTATCTTTAAAACAAAATTTCTTTAAAATTACTCGTAAACCCTCGTTTGGCCCGGATTTCACTAAGTTGGATAAAGGAGTCAAGAATAACTAGAAGTCACATAAAAATAAATTTTATTGCGACGTTCGGACCCGAAAACTCAGTCCGACAGCTGGAAAACGTAAAAATGCAAAAGTTTACCATTGCGTCCGTAGTTGTTCAAGATGTCGTTTTTCATTATCTTTTAGGCAAAGAGTCATTTATATGACATATAGAATGTAATAAAACCTCGTAAAAACTACAAATATGAAGTTCGGGCATTTTGCTAAATAATATCATAAATTAGCGAAATTCATAGAATTTTATATTTAACTAAAATTCGAGGATGACACGTAATCACTGTAAAATAAATAGGGAATGCGGTGAAAGTGTGAATAAGCACGTATAACAAGTAAAAGAAAATTACTGAAATTCCGCGTTCTCACATTTTAGAATTGCGAAATCATGCCCATAATTGCGAAATCTTGGTTTCAAGATTGCGGATTTGTGCAATTTCAGAATTACGAAATCTTGTTGTTCTAAACATTACGAAATCTTGGTTCTTTTCTGTGTTTGCGAAAATAGTTCATCATTGCGGATTTAGTACATGATTTTGCAATTATTGCTAAATCTTTGTTATTCCTTTATTGCGAAATTATTTCTTTTTTTTGTATTGCGAAATTAATTGTTTTTATTTTAAATTTAATTTTTAAACTTATTTTTCCCGCCATTTTTACTTAGCTTTATTTTAATTGTTTTGTCTTATTTTTACCTAGCTTTATTTTTACTTGTTCGTCTTAGTTTAATTTTCGAGTATTTTAATTTTTCAAGTTTTAATTTTACTTAAGTTTTCAAATTTACATTTTGTCAAGTTTTAATTTTACGTCATTTAAATAATTTACTTTTAAAGTCTTAAATTTATTGCCATTTATGTTTTAATCAGTTTTAGCTTTATTTACTTTATTATTTACTTTAAAGTTTTGCATTTTAATTTTACTACAACGACAAATCTATTTCTTTTCCACCAAAAGACGACTGAGTCGCACGATTAACGGTAATCAATTCGAATAGACTGGAACAACGAACTTTCATACGAGAAAATCTCCTGTATTATTGATTTAGGTTGTCTAAGTTGTGAAAACCTTAGGCAACAGAATGAAGATCTCAAGAGCACATCCATTAGGTCGGAAAAATTCATGAAAAATACTAATGCTCTTGATGATATGATAAGTATACAAATTCATTCTAAAGAAAGACTTGGTTTAGGTTTTAACATTGATGAAGCATCTACAAGTGAAACAAAACAAGTTATATATTCAGAAAAAGAGCCTGCTGGCCGCGGATCAAGATTGCACTCCGCGGTTCCATATAATTATGGAACCGCCAGTGGAGTTAATGAGCCGTAGACAATGAGTGCAAAATCAGAGAAAATAAACTTTTCTGAAATATCTGTTTTAGGTAAAGGACCGAAACATCTTGTCATAAATAAAGCTAAAGTACCCATCATTGATGAAAAAGAGTTTGGTGAACTCTATACTCCAATAAAAATCTTTAATGGGAATGAAAGATGTTATGAGGGAATCATCTACTCCTTCTTGAAGAGTTAGAATTGATTTAAGGCCTAGAAGTAGAACACCCGCACCTAAAAACAATGAACATTCTAATTCACGACCTAGAAGTAAATCACCTACACCTAGAAACAACAATCGTTCTAAATCGAAGTAAAAGACACCTAAGAAAAAAAATAGATACCAAAATACTCTGGTAATTTAGAACAATTTTCAACAACAATGTTTTTCTCTGTGGGGTATGTGTCCTCCATTCATTCATCAAAACCAAATGCAAGGGATGTTTGGAACTAACAATTTTAGACCCATGAGATATTAGGGACCAAATGTTTAATTTTGTATGTTGTTACCTAGATATGCTTGGAGATTGATTTAGAGCCCGACGAGTAGATTAAGGATAGTGGTTGTTCCAAACACATGACAGAAAATCGAAGTCTATTCTCTACTTACAAAGCATACAATGGAGGTAACGTTACTTTCGCTAGTAATCTACGTGGTAACATCATTGGCAAAGGTACGGTTTCTCTTGAATCCTTAACCATTGAAAATGTTGAGCATGCAGATAACTTAGGTTTTAATTTACAAAGTATAGGTCAAATTTGTGACAATAAGTGTAAGGTCATCTTTTCGGAACATGATAGTGAAATCGAAAATATGGAAAAGTCATTGGAAAAGGTGTTAGAAAGCATGGGCTTTATGTCATGAATGTTAGTGGGAAGTCTAAAGACAACATATGTCTAGCGAATATAGATGAGAGTTCTACTCTTTGGCATAGGAGAATAGGTCACGCTAATAGGTGTTTAATTCAATCTTTGTTCTCTAAGGAGTTAGTAAGACATCTCCCCAAGATCAAGTTTGATAGTCACTTTTATGATGCTTGAAAAATCGGGAAGCAAGTTCACTCTAGTCACGAAGCCAAGAATTTGGTTTCGACCTCACGGTGCCTAGAGCTCCTACATGTGGATCTCTTTGGACCTTCCGCCATACGGAGTTATGGAGGTAACTTTTATACTCTAGTAATAATTGATGACTATTCTAGATTCACTTGGACTAGATTTTTGGCTAATAAGAATGAAGCTTTCGATTATTTCAAAATCTTGAGTCGGAAGATCGAAAATCAATTAGGTAGTCTAATTGTGTCTATGAAGGTCTACGATATCTAAGGATTTGTTAAATGATGGATGATCTATTGATAAGGTGGTGGAAATGGGGAAGAAGGGGATGAGTTGTAGAGAGAGAAAGGAGAGAAAAAGAAAAGTAGAGAGAGAAAGTGAAATTAGATTAATGAAAAGTTGAAAATGAATGAACCACCCCTCCTAACATGCTAGGAGGGGTATATATAGCCCACCCTACATGTGGGCTATATGGACTATATTTAGTACAAACTGGATCACGAGCCAAATACAATAATATATCGTTGGAGCGACCGATCCTTCATAAATACGTAAAAACGTATTTCCAACAATCTCCCCCTAAGGGAGGTCGCTCCAAGTTACAAAGTTCTAAATATTCTATAGCTCGTGATCTATGCTAATAATGATGTGACCGAGACTTTCCTTGGGAAACACATTTCCAACAGTCTATTAGGATGGATCATGGTAGGGAATTTGATAAAGAAGACTAGTGCAATTTGGTGCCTTTTGTGAAGCTCAGGGTATTACCCATAACTTCTCGGCTCATCGCACTCCACAATCAAATGGGGTAGTCGAAAGGAAGAATTAAACACTCTAAGAGATGAGTGGGACCATGTTAAAGGAGCAATCCTTGCCTCAAAAATCTTGGTGCAATGTCATGGACACATCGACCTACATTCTCAACTGAATCCTTATTCGATCGTTTCTAGGAAAGACCCCCTATGAGATTCTTAAAGGTAAGAACCCTCATTAGAATATTTAAGGTGTTTGGAAGCAAGTGTTTCATTCTCAACACCAAATATACCTTATTAAGTTCGACCCAAAGTCGTACGAATGTATCTTTTTAGGAAATTCACGATCTAGTAAAGCCTACATAGTCCTTAATTGAACCTCAGGTGTAATCGAAGAATCACTTAACGTGACATTCGATGAAACTCCTCCTTCGTCTAAGACACCACCTTTGGTAGATGATGACTTAGATGAATTAGACCTTGTTAAAGCCAAAGAGATTAGAAAACTAGGAGATGAAGACCTTACTATTGAAAAGGTATTAAACAATAAAGAATCTAAGGATCATGCCCTAGATAATCTCATAGGCGACCTCAACCAAAGGACCCTGATAGGTGTGAAAACACCCATCCGTTTACCACTTATTTCTGGCTAAAACAAGACCAAAACACGTATTTAATATCATTTGTTTGGAATTATGCGTGGTTTTTGTGTTTATTGTGTTTTCAGAGTCAACCGGATGAATATTGAAGAAAACATGGGATTGCACGGGTTTTATCGAAGAAAAAGACTCAAGACGAAGTCTATTGTCCAAGAGATGCAAAAGATTTGAAGTCATTGTGCCTATTTAAAGATTTATCGAAGAAAAAAAAGGCCAAAGATGGAAGATTCTTATATGTCGAAGAACTCGAGTCTATTAAACAAAAGATTATAAGACGAGTTGGAATTATTCACCGACACTTCTCAAAATCCAAAGTCGGAAACTTTTATTTAAAGGAACGTAAAGACTAAAGAAGAAAGAAGAAAAGAAGCCCAAAACTGAAGCCCATTCACAAGCCCATAATCACACGCCTATAAATAGGACTTCACTTCACCATTTTGGAAGAGTTAGTTTTATAGTTAGTTTTCACTTTTCATTTTTATCTCTAGTTTTAGAGAGAGAAAGTTCTCAACTTTCTCTCACTAAGTTCATCTTTTCTTTTAATCATTCAAGATTAAATCTTTATGTATTGTTGATTTCATTAATCAAGTTTAAATTCAAGCTTTTAATCTTTAATCTCTTTCTACCTTTCTTTGATTTTTAGATTGATTTTGGTACGAATTACTTATGATCCGTGTTGTTCATCTATGTTTGCGTGCTTAAAAAGTTAATCTTTTTATGTTTATTTGAGTCCTCTTATAAATAAGCTTTAAGATCTTTGTGCTTATTGGCTTATTTATTTGTTTAGCTTATTTACCTTTTTAAAAGTTTTCATAAAAAGTTCATCTTTTTATTGTTTGATTTAAGAGTTTGCTTATTTGAAGTTTAGATAGGTTGTTATTTGAGCTTATTGAGTCCGATTAATTTTAGATTCATCCTAGTTTTGGTGATTAGCTTATTCCCATAGCTTATTATCTTGCTTAAGTCTCGGATCAAAAGCATAAATCGGAAAGGGTAAAACCCTTTTCCGATCACGTATTCTGACTACACCCCCTATATTCCGATCGTCAAGATCGGAAAAGGGTTTTGGGTATTCCGATTGTAGGGTTTTTGATACATTCCGATTGTGGCCATTTCAAGTATTTCGATTGGAATGTGTTTGCTATATTCCGATAGGTACTTATTTCCCATATTCCGATTGGCTCGTTTTTAGTTATTCCGATTGGCACTGTGTTTTTAAGATATTCCGACAAGTCTTGCTTCCCATCATTCCGACTAGAAACTTTCGTAATATTCCGATTGGTGTGTTGTGTAACATTTCGATCTGCTTCCTTTTCATACATTCCGATTGATGCACTTTAGATATTCCGATTTGGCTAATTTCCAATTGTTTAATTTCTTATTTTTACAAAGTTTCCAAGTGTTAGTTTCATTAAGTTTTTAAGTATTGTTCTAATTTAGTTTTTAAGTTTTCAAGTATTTAGTTTCAAATCGTTACTTTAATCGCTATTAGTTTAAAATAGATAAACAAACCAACACCTTTTTATTAACCAAGAACAAATCATTCCACTTTAAACCGTGATCAATTCGAGGAGATACCGAGATTAACCTGAACCGTATGAAAACGATTAAATCAAATGGCGCCGCTGCCGGCTCTTCTCGTTAAGATCAACAGTTTTTTGTGAGAACTTGGATTTTGGGATCCGTTCACCGTGAACGTTACTTTTTCATAAAAACTTTCAAAAACCCTAAAAAAATATAAAATTTTCAAAAATCCTAAAAAGTAAAAAACATAAAAAAGACAAAAATATTTCTTGTTTGTTTTGTTAGTTCTTTTGCAGGTGCATGCGTACACGATCAACGTCTTATCAAGAGCCCGAGCCTCTCGAAGACTTAGACATGGCCGGTGTACACAACAACAACAATAACCCACCTCAAAACAATAACAACAATAACAATCCACCTCTCAACAACAATAATAACAACAACAATGAGCCTCTACCGGACAATCGCCCGATGATTGAACTGTTACAAGCACATGTGGAGGGCAACAATGATCCAATTGTCATACCCGCGATTGCAGCCAACAACTTTGATCTCAAATCCGGCTTTATCCAGATGGTCTCTGCTCAACCATTCTTGGGGCGTACCATTGATGATCCACATGACCACATCAAGAGATTCCTACAACTCACGAATACGGTCAAATTCAATGGTGTTCCACAAGAGGTAATCCGTTTACAACTTTTTCCCTTTTCTTTAGAGGGACAAGCCCGGCATTGGCTTGCTAAGGAACCGCCACAAAGTATTCTTACGTGGACGGATTTGGAGACCAAGTTTATCAACTACTTTTTCCCACCCTCTCGTACTACCGCTTTGCGGAATGAAATTATCAATTTTGAACAAAAGTACGATGAGTCTTTTAGTGTATCCTGGGACCGTTTTAAAGACCTTTTAAGAAAGTGCCCACAACATGATTTTTACCAAAGTGCACCAAATTAATACTTTTTACAATGGTTTAAGCATGAATGACCAAGATTCACTAAATAGTGCCTCGGGGGGTAATATTTTGGTTAAGACTTCCAATGTTGCTTGGGATATCATTGAGAATAAGTCTCGTGTGCAAACCAAGAGTGTGCGGACCAATGTCGCTAGTGCTAGTACTAGTGACAGCGACAAACGACTTGACAAAATTACTACGCTTCTTGAATCGCTTGCCGCCCAAACCGCCAGCAACACCAACAGCATCAACGCTAAAAACGCTCAAGTCAATGCTGTAAACCAACCATGTGAAATATGCGGGGGTCCTCACTTTTACACCACTTGTACCACCACCCAAGACTATCCTTCTGAGAATGTGAATGCAGCATACGGTACCTATCGTCTGGCCGCTTATCAAGCTCGTCCTCAAGGTGACCGCAATTTGCTTAGCTATCGCTCAAACAACTTTCTTTCCCCACCCGGTTTTCCTCCTAACAACCCAAACCAACAACAAAACCTCAATCGCCCTCCTCAACAACAACAACAACCTCGTGCACCATACATACCACCTCACAAACAACCATATCAACCTCAAAGAAACAACCAAGTTTACCAACAACCTGCTTATCAACCACCCGCTTACCATGCTCCCCCTCCCAACCAACCCACCGCATTACACCAAGATGTTGAAACCTACATGCAGACCAATGATGTGATTGTGGAAAATCTCCAGCGGGAAGTGCTCAACTTGAAAGCAGACATGGTGAAACAAGGAAACGATCTGAGAGCTGATATGAGAAACACTTTGGCAAGTCAAACGACTGACTTACGGAACATGATGGCTGGTTTCTTCCAAGGTAATCAATCCTCTTCTTCGGGTATTCTTCCAAGTAATACCGTTGCGAATCCAAGAGGGGAGATGAAAGCAATCACCACTCGCAGTGGCAAAGGTACCAAGGAAACCGAGCTTCCTATACCTCCACCGGTGATTGTGACTAAGGAAAACGAGTCACCTGCTCCTATTCCTCAACCTCCTATTTCCCCAATTCCTCCACCTATTACTTCTACCCCTCCTCCACCCAAGGATGTGAGTGATCCTATTCTCCCAAAGCCTTCCTCTTCTTCCGATATACCTTATCCCTCAAGGTTGAGGAAAGAGAAGCTCAAAAGCAAGGGCGATATTCAGGTTTCGAACTTTCTCAAAATGTTTAAACAATTGAATTTCAACATCTCCTTCGCTGAGGCTCTCGCTCACATGCCCAAATACGCGAAAATGTTCAAAGATCTTCATAGTGACAAGGAGAAGCTTCTTGATATTGCTAACACCCAACTTAATAAGAATTGCTCTGCAGTGCTCTTAAGAAAATTGTCAACCAAGCTTGGTGATCCGGGTCGTTTCTTAATCCCTTGTAACTTCCCGAGAGTAGAGAATTGCATGGCCCTAGTCGATCTAGGTGCCAGTATTAACTTAATGCCTCTAAGCGTTTGGAAGCAATTATCTCTCCCTGAGCTAGTCCCCACCAAAATGACTTTGGAATTAGCTAACCGTACGGTTGCTTATCCAGTGGGGATAGCCGAAGACGTCTTTGTAGGAGTCAACAAATTCACTTTTCCTGACGATTTCGTCGTCGTCGACTACGATATGGACCCTCGTGTGCCATTAATTGTTGGTCGCCCATTCTTGAGGACCGGTCGCACTCTCATCGATGTTGAAGCGGGTGAGCTTATCATGAGAGTGGGTGACGATAAAATCGTCTTCAACATGGGAAAGCTTTCTAAACAGCCTTATTCATACGAGAGTGTTAATTGTATTGACGTTCTTGATGAGGCCTGTGAAGAACACTTCAAAGATGCTTGTAAAAGTATTCCTATTTCTCTTCCCAATGTTGAAACCGTTTCCTCTATTGATTCATCACTATCTCTATTTGGAGAAAGTGATTTCCTTTGGAAAGATTTGGAAGCCACCATAGGAGATGTGAACTTAGCTAATGACGATTCTACCACCGATTGGGATGAAGATCTTCGCCTCATTGAGAACCTTCTTAAAGAAGACAATAATTCTCCACCATCTCCCACGGTTATTGCTATCGATGCTCCGACTTTGAAAACGCCTCCCATCGAAAATCCTCCGGATTTAAACCTTAAGGAGTTGCCGCCCCATCTCGAGTACGTGTTCCTTGAAGAAAAGAAGAAGTCGCCCGTCATCATTGCTAAGGACTTGAAAGAAGAAGAGAAATCTCGCCTCATCGCCGTGCTTAAAGATCATAAGAAGGCAATTGCTTGGAAAATTTCCGATATCCGCGGAATTAATCCAAACTTTTGTACTCACAAGATTCTCATGGAAGATGACTTTAAACCCGCAATCCAGAGCCAAAGAAGGGTTAATCCTCGCATTCATGACGTCATCAAACAAGAGGTTATCAAACTTCTTGATGCCGGCTTGATTTACCCTATTTCGGATTCGCCATGGGTAAGTCTCGTCCATTGTGTGCCCAAGAAGGGCGGAATAACCGTTATTCCCAATGAACACAACGAGTTGATTCCCACTCGTCTCGTTACTGGGTGGAGAGTTTGTATCGACTATCGCAAGCTCAATGATGCCACAAGAAAAGATCACTTTCCTCTTCCTTTCATGGATCAAATGCTCGAGCGTCTAGCTGGTAATGACTATTACTGCCTCTTAGACGGTTTCTCCGGGTATTCTCAAATTCCTATCGATCCCAAAGACCAAGAAAAGACCACATTCACCTGTCCCTACGGAACGTTTGCTTACAAACGCATGCCTTTCGGTTTATGCAATGCTCCTGGGACGTTCCAAAGGTGTATGATGGCTATCTTCCATGACATGGTTGAAGAAACTATGAAAGTCTTCATGGATGATTTCTCGGTTTATGGCGATTCTTTCTCTGCTTGCCTTGCCAATTTAGAACGTATGCTTAAGCGGTGTGAAGATACTCCCCTTGTTCTTAATTGGGAAAAATGCCATTTCATGGTAAAAGAGGGCATCGTGCTAGGACACAAGATCTCCAAAGCCGGTCTTGAAGTGGACCGTGCTAAAGTCGATGTTATTTCTAAGTTGCCTCCACCTTCAACCGTGAAGGGTGTGAGAAGTTTCCTGGGTCATGCGGGCTTCTACCGTCGTTTCATCAAAGATTTTTCTAAAATCGCTCGCCCGATGACCCACCTCTTGGAAAAAGATACTCCTTTTATCTTTTCCACCAGAGTGTCTTGACGCCTTCAACTTGCTTAAGGATAAGCTAACTAAGGCACCGGTCTTGGTTACCCCAAATTGGGAGCTTCCCTTCGAGTTGATGTGCGATGCTAGCGACTTTGCTATTGGAGCGGTTTTGGGCCAAAGAGTGAACCAACACTTCCAACCGATCCATTACGCTAGCAAGACAATGACGGGGGCTCAATTGCATTACACGACAACCGAAAAAGAGCTTTTAGCTGTTGTCTATGCCTTTGAAAAATTTCGCCCCTATCTTGTCCTTTCTACCACCATCGTGTATACCGATCATTCCGCGTTGAAGTACTTGTTAACTAAACAAGATTCCAAACCAAGACTTCTTCGCTGGGTTTTGCTACTCCAAGAATTTAAAATCGAAATTCGCGATAAGAAAGGAGCTGAAAACCTAGCCGCGGATCATCTCAGTAGACTTGAGGATCCTTACCAAGGGGATCATCCAAACAAAGAGATCAATGACTCATTTCCCCTGGAGACCTTAATGTCTATCAACTCGACTTCTGATGAAACCCCGTGGTTTGCGGACATTGCAAACTACTTGGCGGGTGGAATTCTCGTTGACGGGTTAACATCCCAACAAAAGAAAAAGTTCTTCCAAGACATTAAGACTTACTTTTGGGATGACCCGTATCTATTCAAACAATGTGCTGATTTGATTATTCGCCGATGTGTTGATGGACCGACAACTTTAGAAATCCTTGACGCTTGCCACAAAGGACCCATCGGTGGTCACTTTGGTCCCAACTACACCGCCAAAAAAGTGTTTGACTCGGGATTTTATTGGCCCACCATCTATCGTGATGCTCACGAGATGGTTAAACGTTGTGATGCTTGCCAAAAACAAGGCAAGATCACACATAAAGACGAGATGCCTCAGAATTTCATTCAAGAATGTGAAATCTTTGATGTTTGGGGTATCGGCTTTATGGGGCCATTCCCTTCCTCTAAAGAAAACAAATACATCCTTGTAGCCGTTGACTACGTTTCAAAGTGGGTTGAAGCCAAAGCTTTACCCACTAATGACGCAAGGGTGGTTTGTAACTTTTTGAAGTCGCTATTCACTAGATTCGGTGTGCCTCGTGCCATTATTAGTGATCGTGGGACTCGTTTTTGCAATGATCAATTTGCTAGAGTCATGGCTAAGTATGGTGTAAATCATCGTCTTTCCACCGTCTACCACCCACAAACTAATGGCCAGGCTGAAATCTCTAACCGAGGATTAAAGTGAATTCTTGAAAGAATCGTGGGAGAGCATCGTGCCTCATGGGCTGATAAACTTGATGATGCTTTGTGGGCTTTTCGTACTGCATACAAGACTCCGATTGGTTGTACACCATATCGTCTCGTGTACGGGAAAGTGTGCCACCTCCCCATTGAGTTGGAGCACAAGGCTTACTGGGCCTTAAAGTGAGCTAATTTTGATATCAACAAAGCCGGTGACCTACGCAAGATCCAACTCACTGAGCTCAATGAACTCCGTAATGAGGCTTATGAAAATTCTTTGATCTATAAGGAAAAGACTAAGCTCATTCACGACTCCAAGATTAAAAACTAAGAGTTCCAAGTTGGAGACAAAGTTTTGCTCTTTAACTCTCGGTTGAAAATCTTTTTGGGCAAGCTGAAATCTCGTTGGTCCGGCCCATTCACCATTGCCCAAATTTTTCCATATGGTACTCTCGAGCTCGCTCAACCTAATGGACCTAATTTCAAGGTGAATGGCCAACGAGTGAAGTTGTACTTTGGTGAGGACATCTCTCATGAGATGATTCCATCCCTCACCATGTTCCCCATGAACTAATTTTGGGTCGAGTCAAGCTCGTGACTCAGTTATAAAAAACAAGCGCTCCTCGGGAGGCAACCCGAGTATCTATCCTTTTCTATTTTAACTCTCTAAGTGTAGGGGGGCCTCTATAGGTGTTTGTGTTTTTGTGGTGATGTGATTACAGGGATGAATGCACTTTTGGAACCTTTGAAGAACCGTGCTCCCGTGTTATCCGAAATCCGGTTCTATCTCTCAACTATCGTGATTCAACTTTCTTCATACTCACATTTGAAAATGATCACTTTAGTCGTCTCTTCCTTAGCTTGATTTAACCAACGTGCACAATGTCATAAGTGTAGGGGATACTTCTCCCACATGCTTAAACATTGAGGACAATGTTTATCTTAAGTGTAGGGGGACTTCTATCGAAGTTTTAAGTGGACTTTTCCATGTAAATGCCTTCATTTAACCGGAAAATCATCTTTTTCAACATTTTTCAAATTTTTAATTAACTTTGGCCATTTAGTCGTAATTTTTTAATTTTTTATCGTTGCTTTCATATGTATATATCCCGCAATAAAGTCAAAAATATTAATAAGTGGTGTAGCTAGTTTTGAAATCTTTGACATATTAGGCCCGTTGCGATTATTTTGACTCAACCCGAATAGACTTATCCAAGTTTATTCTAGCTAGTATCCTTAACCATGTGGACCTTAATTGGTTTATTAGGCTAAGCATCCACGAGTCTCATTACTTGAGATTTTAAATTGTGGAGAACGAGAAATGATAGAGTCAATTATAAGTCAGCATTCTTGCACAAGCTCACTTGGTGTGATTATCTGCCTACTCTCCCATCACTTGCTAATAATTTATCTGCAATAAGTAAGGTCGTACGATTTGAAAAGTTACTTAGCTTCTAGCCCAAGATCGTTTAAAAGTTGCTCGGTAATGATAAGAGTTCATAGCCAAGGCATAACTTATGAAGCGGGGCGCGAAGATTGGCGAGTCCGAAAAGGCCCTAACAAGGCATGAGGATTCAATTTTATTGCTGAAGATCCAAAGTGATGTGAAAAGCATTATTCCCAAAATCAATATGAAGGATCAAGATTCACGACGAAAAGCAATCAACTCCCATAAAGATCATGGAGAAGTCTATCCGAAAAGACCCTAACAAGGAATGAGGATAAATAGATCCAAGTCCGAAAAGGAGGCGGATCGTTGTATCTCAAAATCCCAATTAGAGATTGAAGAAATAATCATGAAGTCGTGGTCAACAAAGTTGGAGTACCCCTCAAAAGTCTCCAAGTGAAGAAACTCTATAACGAAGAGAAGACCATTATCTCAAGAACGTCTCTCGAAGATATGAAGTATGAAGTACATGCCAAATATCGGCCCGAGAAAGGTCTCAAATCGTGAACCGAGTTATGCCAAGATATGAACTTTTTGATATCCCGAGAAGCAGTTTTAAGAGATTTTGTCATTTAGCTAACTATTGATCAAATCGTCCTACTTTGCTTTCAGCCTAAATAAACTATCGAAATAAGTCCAAAAATGCATCTTCATGATCATTCTAAGACAAAAATAAAATATAAGAGATACACCTAGGAATAAGGGAGTTTAAGCATTTAATTAAGCCATGTGTGTAAGTATTTGATATGCTAACTTATAATAACAATGATCTCGTTTTTAAGCTTAGTTTGGGGAACGTGAAACTTGAGGGTGATAAATCTTCGCAGCACCAAAGCCCTAATGTAAGTCCTTGATCTCTTTACAAAGTTATTTCCATATAGCTATTTTCAAGTGAAAATGGTTTTCTATCCTTTTGTTTGCTTTAAAGTTTTAATTTCTCTTAGTACTTTAATTTTTGTTTAGTAATATTTTAATAAGGCCAAGGTTGATTGATTATGAGAAAAGTGTAAAATTGCTTTATCACTAAGCATTGCATGAGGGCATGGCAATGGTTAAGTGTAGGGGATTTGATAGGTGTGAAAACACCCATCCTTTTACCACTTATTTCTGGCTAAAACAAGACTAAAACACGTATTTAGTATCATTTGTTTGGAATTATGCGTGGTTTTTGTGTTTATTGTGTTTTCAGAGTCAATCAGATGAATATTGAAGAAAACATGGGTTTGCACGGGTTTTATCGAAGAAAAACACTCAAGACGAAGTCTATTGTCCAAGAGATGCAAAATATTTGAAGTCATTGTGCCTATTTAAAGATTTATCGAAGAAAAAAAAGGCCAAAGATGGAAGATTCTTATATGTCGAAGAACTCGAGTCTATTAAACAAAAGATTATAAGACGAGTTGGAATTATTCACCGACACTTCTCAAAATCCAAAGTCGGAAACGTTTATTTAAAGGAACGTAAAGACTAAAGAAGAAAGAAGAAAAGAAGCCCAAAACCGAAGCCCATTCACAAGCCCATAATCACACGCCTATAAATAGGACTTCACTTCACAATTTTGGAAGAGTTATTTTTATAGTTAGTTTTCACTTTTCATTTTTCTCTCTAGTTTTAGAGAGAGAAAGTTCTCAACTTTCTCTCACTAAGTTCATCTTTTCTTTTAATCTTTCAAGATTAAATCTTTATGTATTGTTGATTTCATTAATCAAGTTTAAATTCAAGCTTTTAATATTTAATCTCTTTCTACCTTTCTTTGATTTTTAGATTGATTTTGGTACGAATTACTTATGATCCGTGTTGTTCATCTATGTTTTCGTGCTTAAAAAGTTAATCTTTTTATGTTTATTTGAGTCCTCTTATAAATAAGCTTTAAGATCTTTGTGCTTATTGACTTATTTATTTGTTTAGCTTATTTACCTTTTTAAAAGTTTTCATAAAAAGTTCATCCTTTTATTGTTTGATTTAAGAGTTTGCTTATTTGAAGTTTAGATAGGTTGTTATTTGAGCTTATTGAGTCCGATTTATTTTAGATTCATCCTAGTTTTGGTGATTAGCTTATTCACATAGCTTATTGTCTTGCTTAAGTCTCGGATCAAAAGCATAAATCGGAAAGGGTAAAACCCTTTTCCGATCACGTATTCCGACTACACCCCCTATATTCCGATCGTCAAGATCGGAAAAGGGTTTTGGGTATTCCGATTGTAGGGTTTTTGATACATTCCGATTGTGGCCATTTCAAGTATTCCGATTGGAATGTGTTTGCTATATTCCAATAGGTACTTATTTCCCATATTCGAATTGGCTCGTTTTTAGTTATTCCGATTGGCACTGTTTTTTTAAGATATTCCGACAAGTCTTGCTTCCCATCATTCCGACTAGAAACGTTCGTAATATTCCGATTGGTGTGTTGTGTAACATTCCGATCTGCTTCCTTTTCATACATTCCGATTGATGCACTTTAGATATTCCGATTTGGCTAATTTCCAATTGTTTAATTTCTTGTTTTTACAAAGTTTCCAAGTGTTAGTTTCATTAAGTTTTCAAGTATTGTTCTAATTTAGTTTTTAAGTTTTCAAGTATTTAGTTTCAAATCGTTACTTTAATCGCTATTAGTTTAAAATAGATAAACAAACCAACACCTTTTTATTAACCAAGAACAAATCATTCCACTTTAAACCGTGATCAATTCGAGGAGATACCGAGATTAACCTGAACCCTATGAAAACGCTTATATCAGACCCTTAGATCTCAATTCCAAAATCAAAGTAACTTCTTTTGTTTCGTCTCTTTAATTGAACCTAAGAATGTTAAAGAAGCTTTGAAGGACGAGAGTTGGGTCATCGCCATGCAAGAAGAATTAAATCAATTCATTACTAATAACATTTGGGAACTTTTTCCTTCACCTAAAAATACTACCATTATAGGAACCAAATGGGTTTTTAGGAACAAACTAGATGAGAACGGAATAGTGTCTCGTAACAAGGCTAGACTTGTAGGTCAAGGTTATAATCAACAAGAAGGAAGTGATTTTCACGAGATATATGCACCCGTAGCAAGTTTAGAGTCCATTAGGATCCTTTTAGAATGTGCATTAGACATTAAGCTTCAATAAATGGATGTAAATAGTTCCTTTCTTAATGGTTTGATCAATGAGGAAGTATATGTGGCTCAACCTCCCGGCTTCATTTATTTTGAGAAAACGGATCATGTTTACAAGCTTAAGAAAGCTCTTTATGGTCTTAAAAAGGCACCCCAAAGCTTGGTATGATGAATTTAAATCATTTCTTGTAAAACATGAGTATACCATGGGTACGATAGATAATACTCTCTTTACAAAGAAGAAAGGATCTCATTTTATCATTGTTCAAATATATGTCGACGTTATTATATTCAGTTCAACTTGTCAAAGTATGTGTGATGACTTTGCCAAAATCATGCATGATGAGTTTGAAATGAGCATGATGGGTGAACTTAACTTCTTTTTAGGACTGGGTATTTTCTTTAATCAATCTAAGTACGTTAAAGAAATGCAAAATAATTTTGGACTAGAGGACTTTAAGCCTATGAAGACTCTCATGGCCTCGGATACTAAACTCACCATATATGATGACTGTGAGTCGGTAGACAATACCAAATATAGAGGTATGATTGGTAGTTTGCTATACCTAAGGGCAAGTCGACCCGATAGCATGTTTAGTGTTTGTCTTTGTGCCTACTTCCAAGAGAATCCCAAAACTCCTCACTTTGAAGCGGTTAAGTTTATCTTCTGATACATTAAAGGCACTATACATTTGGGATTATGGTATCCTAAAAGGAACCGGCGTAGAAACCATAGTTTACGCCGACTCATATCATGCGGGAGACTATGTGGACCAGAAAAGCACTAGCGGAATTTGTACCTTCATGGGTTGTTGCTTAACTTCTTGGTTCTATAACAAACAAACCACTCTTGCCATATTCACCACAGAAGCTGAGTATGTGAGTGTCGGTAAAGCTTGTCAACAAGTTTTATGGATGAAACAACCGCTTGTTGATTACGGGATTACACTCGAATGATGTTCCCATCGTGTGTGATAATAAGGGTGCAATAGACCTTAGTAAGAATTCCTTGCAACATTCGCGAACTAAGCACGTAGAGATTCGTCACCATTTCCTTAGGGATAATATTCAAAAGGGGAACATTTCTATTGAGAAGGTACCCTCGGTATATAACTTAGCTGATATCTTCAATAATCCACTTAGGAGAGAACCTTTTAATTATTTGCGCTTAGGTATAGGATTAAAGGAACATATTCCTTGATTGTGCATGCTTGATAGAGTCTTTTCTCTTTTGAGTCTTTTATTTTTATATTTTTTTGGAAAATCTAGTGTTTTTGAAAACTTTCTTTCTTGATCTCAAAACACCTCAAAGTCTTTTATCAATGGTTGAGAAACGTTTTTGCATTGTTAATTCAATCAAAAAATGCTTTTTTCATACGTTCTTGTTATTGCTATCGAATATACATAATATATATGTATGGGTCACATAATCATAGCTAGAACAACATTGCATTATGGAGGATTCATGGATTATCGAAATTATGTCATGACTAAGTGTCTAGATAATCGCACCTCTAACATCGATTTTACTTTCAAACAAATGTCTTTTTGTCAAAGTCGTGTTTGTTGGTTCTTGTGTGTTTCTTAGTCTTTATTTGCTCTTTAAGATAACTTTATGATAAGTTAGACTAGAACTTTAGGATTTGCTGAACTAGATCAATTCCCTCATCCTCCAAAACACACTCACTGACCACGGATCATTAATTGTCCGTGGTGCTTTATCTTTAAAAACCCGCATGCATAATTAATGAGCCAAGGACAGGAGCTGGAAAATTCGTGTATCTAAACCTCCTAAACTGTTCCAACATTTTCTGGAATCTAAGTTTCAAACCTTTGACCACTCCTACAATATCTTGTGCTTTCTCTACTTAACCCAAACACTTTTGCATATCTTTCATACTAAAGCAAAAATGTCTTATTCACCAAATGAAAGCCTTGATTCTCCACCATTTTCTCCAATCTCTTTTAACCCAAATTCACCTAAGAACACACCAAATTAAATCTCTTCTTCTAAGGAAACTGATTTCAGAAACTCTCCTTTTCCACCACTACCCTTTTGTGTTCTTCCTCCATCACATGATAATGTCATGCATCATGGAACATATTGTCTTTGTTATCTATATCAACATATTGTCATGTCTCACATCTATAATGTGTTGAATTACATCAAATGTCTTCTAGTCAAGCCTCCTCTCTACTGTGACTACAAGAACATCACCAAGCCTCCACCACCATATTCCGCTACTACATCGTATTCTAATTAAACAAGTGGCTTGCTTATTAATAAGACATCTAATTTAATCAAATCTTATAATTCTAGTCTAACTAGGATTAAAAGTATGCTTAAGTTTTAGGCTTGTGTTTCATACATCTTTGTATGACTTCTATTTCCTTGTATCTTTTCATGTTTATGTTTTGACACGATTTATATATGGATCTTGGATTTTATTTCCCTTTGTAACCATTGCTATATCTTGTTGGGTGTTTCTTTTTTTCTTCTAACTGTTCTATGTAGTTTGTCACCATAGCTCGATCTCTTGGTGCCCCAAGCAAGGGGAGTAAGCAAGGGGAGCCTTAGTAAAGTCGTTTCTTTTCTTCTTCAAAGACTTGTGCTACCTTTTTGCTTCAACAAAGGGGGAACTCATCTTTGAAATCTTGTTTTTATACTTGATTGAGTTTATATGTTGTCGCAATCAAAAAGAGGGAGATTTTTAAAGCAATTATGCCTTAAAACGATACAGGCACTTTTCGGTCTCGCTTTGTTTGATTACAACAATATACAAAAACATGCATTTACGAAAACAATGAAAATCGAATTCTTGAGTTCAAGTATTTTTCATTTCATCCATAATCACTTAAGGTATGATAAACAAGTTCTTAACCAAGTGATCAAGGATTTATATTTTTCTTAAATCTCATTTTTATTTATTAGTGATAAAAGTTTCTAATTAACTTTATTTTTAAGAAAATGTAAGAAAATGGAAATTTGAAAATAGGATATTCTTTTGGATAAAGGATATGCCATTTGGATATTTATTCAACTAGATGGACTTTTCCTACTAAATGACAAAAAAGAACGGAGTCTAGAGCCCACGGATCATTATCAATAATGAGCCACATGCCTATATAATGAGTCATACTCAGATATAGCCGTTGGGCCTTTCTTTATAAATAGTGGACTATTTTCATATTTCCTTTTCACATCTTTTGCACACAAATTATCATATTCAATACACCATCTTTAATCACACAAATCATTGGTTATTTGGTTGATTATACTTGTTTAAGAAGTGAATCTTTTTCCTCCCATCTCATCCTTTCAATTGCAAAGAGAATAACACTTTCATCCTTGAAGTGTTGTGTTAAGTTCAAGATCAACTCAAGATCCAAACTTTGTTTCATTCGTGTGTTGTTGTGAAGAACCAAGTTATTGTGTATATGTGGATGTTGTGTATGTATTGTGGTTAATACTTAGGCCTCAAAGTATATTGGTGTAGATTGGTCCTAGCTAAGATTATGTCTCGACTTTTAGCTTTGAGTCGGAAATTGGTTAAGCGGCACCTCAAGGAGCTTGTTGATTAGTGAACTCTCGAGTAAGGAGTACTTGGGGAGTGGAGTAGTAACGAATAGTGAGCTTCTTTGCCGAACCACTAAAAATCCTTGGTGTTCGATTTGATCTTTCCTTTCCTTATCTCTGTCCATTCATTATTTATTATTGCACGTACTTTGTGATTATTAGTTTAGATACATTATCACTTGTCCATATTTTGCATAAGAATGTTTCACATAAATCACTTGAATCTAGTTTTTGAAAACCGATCTTTGGATTATTTTAACTAGAGAAATTATTCAAACCTCCCTTCTAATTATTACAATTTCTATAAGGAACACTTTCTCTATAAGGTTTTTTTTTTAAATTTTGGTTGTATTTATTTATTTTTTAATAATTTAAAATTAATAAAACATGAAACATATGAAGCCATACTAACTGATATATTTTTAGTAATGTAAGTAATATTTTACTTAAAAAAAAATTCTCCAAACTTTATCGAATAAATAACCAGTAATCGATTGGAAAAAAAAACATGAATTAGTTTGATGTACGTAATTAGTTAATTACTTGATGCAGGAAGTAAAAGTAGTGATGTAATAATAGGCCACAAGCAGGCTTTGTCTAACATGCTTCCACTTTATGGGAGCACCACACTGGTATTCAGATGTCCATGTTTTTTGGTCTTTCTGTAGAGCATAAAACACACGCTAATTTTGTATATGTGAATTGTAATGTCTGGTTTTAAATAAACCTTTTGGTTTTTGAAACTTGCAAACGTTGGAAAAGAAAAATTAATCATCAACAGAAGTTATATTACTATTACTTATAGGGTACCCTTACTTATATGGTATGTACCAAAATAATGCAAAAACTAAGTAAATAAGAATTTGAAACCAAAACAAGCGACACAAGATAAGGGTGTCAATTTTCGACGCATAAACACGATATAAGATTGGCATAAGAAAAATAAAAATTACTACCTTCGTCCCAAAATTATACTTTATCTTTTTTTTCGAGTTATCCAAAATTAATTGTTGACTTTTAAAAATAAGTAGAATGTTTAGATCAAGATTACTACATTACCTTTAGTTAAAATTATAATTATAAATTTTAAATAAGTTTAAATTAATTGGTTAAGGGTAAAACTGTATTTATGCAAAAATTAATAGAGAAAAAACTATAAAATTTATATTTTTCTTAAACTGTATGTTTTTTTCAGTGAATAATATTTTTGGATCGAAGGGAGTAACTAGCTATAGTTGAGTGTAAATAAGTTTTAGCATGGTCTTTTCACATAATGCATAATCAAAATATGAAATGTCAACTTTTTATTTTATTTTTTCTACATTTCTAAAATTAAGTATTTTCAGAATTTCATGTAAGTTTACTTTCAATTTCCAACCAATAGGAATATTACTTTCTTGGTTTTAAAAGGTCTTTTTTTTGGTTACCATGATTTTCTGGCATGTGTTCTGTTTCATGAAAGGGAACCAAATTACAAACATCTCTCAATGCCAAAATTAACAATTGATATGTTTTTTTTTTTCCTAATAGAGTAAAAGAACATAAATTTGCCATCCTCTGAATTCCAAATATCAACAATGAACTTGATTTTAAACCAAATATTGATGATAAAATGATCAAAATCAATTCCATTAAGGAAACATATGTATGTAGCAAGTTCATTTAAACCTTTTATTTTACATAAAGAGCTACCTTTATTATCATACAATGCATACAAAATCTTGACACTCAACACATGAAATTATGATGCCATTTTCACTAACAATTTAGTTAAAGAAAAACAAATTACATTGACATGAAACACTAACACAATCCTTAACATATTCATCTAGTCTCTAAACCACTAAATGGACCTCAACCCCTTGACCATATCCTTTGACTTTCTCTTTGACTTTTGGATCATCTCAATCTTTTGACCTTTAGATGATCTCAATTCAAGCTTCCAAAATATGATTCAAATCTTTCTTCCCAGAATGTTGCTTAAAGATCCATTTCCATACCTTACTATGCCCTTTGCTACCTTTCTTAATCCCTCTTTCATTAACTGTAATCCTACATGAAGATGATCCACCACCATGAGTATGAGTATGACTAGCACCATCACAAGCACCATATGCTTTTGACTTATCTGATAAATCAAGTTTCAAGTCAATGAAACTAGAATCATCATGCACTCTACTAAACTCACTCTCTTTTGGACCAAACCCATGTTCAAAATCCATAAAACCACCTCTATATCCACTTTTCCTAGGCTCACTTTCATTAAAATCTGAAATTTTAGCACTTGAATAAGCCATATCACTAACACTACCACCTTCATAATCATAACCATTACCACCACCTCTAAAACTACAAAGTGACCTAGATCTTGACACATCCATTGGACAATCAGTCACCCATACTTCACTTCTTGCATCAAACAACCCTTCTTTGTTTTCCTTACAACAATCTTTCTCTCTTTTTTTCTTGAAAAGCTTCCCAATTTTCCAAAAACCATTACTTTTCTTAACCTCAACAACACAACTATTGCTCCTCTTCAACAACACCACATCTTCATTTTTCTTGCTACTTTTCATTTGTGAAAAAAGTGTCTTCTGCTCATCATTTTCTATCAAAAATGAGATCCTACCAACACTTCCAACATCAACAGTACAAGATGAGTTCCTATATGAAGAAACATCAGAGCAAGAACAAGAAGACAGTCTTTGCTCACCACAATCTGAACATACAAGCTTCATTAGTCTTTCTTTAAGACAATAAGCACATATTCCAACATGTGATGAAGATGGATGTCTTCTACATGGAACACCAGATGATGATGAGTATATGAAATTATAATCTTGGTAAAAATTGGTGTAGTCTTGATCTGGCTCAACAGACTTGCCTCTTTCCTTCATGGTACTTTTTAGTTTTTACTATGTTTGAGTAGCTTTGGAGTTTTGGCTATGAAATTAGTGTTTGTAAGTTTGTAGTGAATTTAAAGAAGAGGGTTTTGAAGAAAACACAAAAATTGAGAAGATTTTGGTGTTGGGGTGAAAAAGATATGTTGTGTTAATAGGTTGACAATATATGTAGGAGGGTGAAGCTCAAGGATGTTGAGTTATCAAGTATAGAAGATACTATGGATTTTGACTTATGAAGTCACTTATACTATGCATGTGTGAGAATGGGGTAGGGGGTGGGGTAGGGTGAGGGTAGGGGGCATGTAATGTAATCTGAAAGAGGAAGGCATGTAAGAAAGAAATCAACAAAACTTGAACTTTAAGTTAAGGTAGTGATGGAAATTCACTATTTTTTCTGCAGGCATAATTGAATTGGTGAAAAAGTGATGTGACACATGGATGGAGTGAAACAATGGAACAAGTAATCTCAACTAGTATTGCATTTCTGATCATCTAAATTCGCCTATTTTGTCTATACTTAGGTTCGTTTGGTTTAAAATCTAGTTTTATTTTAATTGTAAATTTATAAAATAAGTGGTTTAAAATTAGATTTAATGTGAAAGAGAGAAAATGTTAAAAGTTATTATTGTATAAAAAAAATTTCAGATTAAAATATATTTTATAAATACTTCTGCTATAATTCGCTTTTTATATAAAAAAAATAATAAATGCATTTTATTAAATAAAGACAAAAAAAAAAAAAAAAAAAAAAAAAGGCCTTATCAAAGAATTTCTAAAAAAAACCATGCATAAAGGTTTAACTTTTAATTTTATGCATTAAATGACTTGGATTAAAAACAAACACTACTTTTCACATTAATCCTAACTTTTTTGACTCAAATCATAATACCAAACGGCACCTATGTATCAAGGAATGAATTACCTTTGTTGTCGAAGGCTTTATGCATTTGTGTTTAAGAAAATCGTTTATAAAATAGGATAAAACTGCGAAAGCACCACCACCATCTCACTAGACGTTACAAAATAAAAAATATTTATTTAATTAAAGTTTTGTTATACACAAATTGTTACTATAAGTTTTTACTAGTTATAACTTCATGTGCATATACAAGTTTACAAATAAATCAAATTTAATTTAATATAGAGACATATAAAAAAATATTCGCGTTTAATATTTTATAATTGTGATATTATTAGGTTATAAAATATAAAAATTATTTGTTATTATTTTAAACTTATTGAAAAAATAAAAAATATATATATAATTTTCACTTAACATCATTTAATTTATTTAAAATTTAACCACTAAAGTTTTATTTATAACTTACTATTTTTTTTAATTTTATTTTCACAAATTTGACACATATAAATTTATGTTTTTTCTTTCCCCATCATATCGCACCATTAATTTTTCTGAAAACTTTTACCAAATAGGAAAAATTTTAAATTTTTTAACAAAATAACATAAAGTTAAAAAGGAATAAATCAAGAGAATACTTTTTATTAAAGAAAAATTCTTTTGAAAAAGTCTCAACTTAAATTTTTTTTAAAAACTACTAAATATTCTGTAAAATTATACTTTTAGTGTTTTATTATTACTTGTTTTTTTTCTGTTTAGTATAAGTTGATAAAAATAAATTTTAGTAACTCTTTTAATCGGATTTGATAATACTCTCTATGCCCTAATATTATTGTTCGTGTTTCCTTTTTAACATATTTTTAATTAAATTGTTCATTATTAAAAAAGAAATTTTGATCAAGTTTACTAGTTTACTATATTACTATTGTTTCAAATTATAGTTTAAAATTTGAATAAAAACATAAGTTAGTTAGCTAAATTTTAAGTTAGTTAAGAGTAAAACTGTTATTCTGTCAAAAACTAAGAAAAAATAATTATAATTTTTTTTAAACTGTGTGTTTTTTGTCGAATGACAATTATTTTGAAATTGACGGAGTAATATAATTTTAGTGATCTTCCTTATTAATTATTCATACTACATTTATCTTAGTTAGCAAATGTAATAAATTTTATAGTGAGAATTGATCATTCTTGTTACCTACTCCCTCTATCTCATAATTATATTTTATCGACAAAAACAAAATTTAAAAAAAACATATCATTAAAACTTTTTCTTTCTTAATTTTATAAAAAAAACAGTTTTTACTTTAATCAATTAACTAAAAACTTTTTAAAAGTTTATAATTATCGTTTTAAATAAGAGTATTTCTATAAACTTAATCTTAATTTTTTATTTATATTTTTAAGCAGACTATTAATTTGAGTCAATTTAAAATGAAAATCTGAAATATAATTATGAGACAAAAAAAAAAATTCTAAATACTACGTAGTTTTTTACACCATGATGCAAAAACTACAGGTTTCGCACATTCGTAAATCCATAAAGGTCATGATAAGAATGACGAAACTTAAAGATATACATGCATAGATATTGAGATGACATTATATGCGATAGAAAAAGGAATTTGCTTGAGCGTGTTGATAATGTGCCTAACTTGTGGCTGATAATTCTATGACGGTCACAGATGAATGATTTGAGTTATGCATGGGGTCTAAACCTTGGCATCAATTATTCTCTTCAATCTTTTGTGTGTGCTCCTCAATGTCACTCATTTGTTTGCTGGTTTAATACCAATCTACACTGTGTAATAACTATTCTTCAAACTGTAAGGGGTTGTTTAGTTGTAGAAAATTTTTCTACTTTTCTAGAAAAATTTTCATTTGAAAAGTGAAAAATAGAAAACCTGTTTAACAACATTATTTTTCAATATTTTTCAAAAATTACAAAATTTTCATTTTCTAAATTTATATAGAAAATTAGAAAACTCCATTTTACCCTTTTCTAAATTTTCACCTCATACCCACCATTGTTTTATTTAACCCATTTCAATAACACGTTACTCTATTCAGTATTCACCGTCATCATTATTTTAACGTTTTCGTCAGAAAATTTACGTTTTCGTCAGTAAATTAACGTTTTTGTCTGTAAATTTACGATTTCGTCTGTAAATTTACGTTTTCGTCAGTAAATTTACGTTTTCGTCAGAAAATTTACGTTTTCGTCAGGAATATACATTTTCGTCAGAAAAATTACGTTTTCGTCAGTAATTTTACGTTTTCGTCAGTAATTTTACGTTTTTGTCAGAAAATTTACGTTTTCGTCAGAAATTTACTTACGTTTTCGCCAGTAAATTTAGGTTTTCGTCAGAAAATTTACGTTTTCGTTTGTAAATTTACATTTTCGTCTGTAAATTTACGTTTTGGTCAGTAAATTTACGTTTTCGTCAGTAATTTTACGTTTTCGTCAGTAATTTTACGTTTTCGTCACTAATTTTTCGTTTTCGTCAGACAATTTTCGTTTTCGTCAGAAAATTTACGTTTTTGTCAGAAAATTTACGTTTTCGACAGTAAATTTAGGTTTTCGTCAGAAAATTTACGTTTTAGTCAGAAAATTTACGTTTTCGTCTATAAATTTACGTTTTCGTCAGTAATTTTACGTTTTCGTCAGTAATTTTACGTTTTCGTCAGAAAATTTACATTTTCGTCAGAAAATTTATGTTTTCGGCAGAAAATTTACGTTTTCACCAGTAAATTTAGGTTTTCGTCTGTAAATTTACGTTTTCGTCTGTAAATTTAAGTTTTCGTCAGTAAATTTACATTTTCGTCAGTAATATTACTTTTTCGTCAGTAATTTTACGTTTTTGTCAGAAAATTTACGTTTTCGACCGAAAATTTACGTTTTCGTCTTTAAATTTACGTTTTCGACCGAAAATTTACGTTTTCGTCTTTAAATTTACGTTTTCGTCAGTAAATTTATGTTTTCATCTATTAATTTACTTTTCTAACAAAAACGTAAATTTTAATTTTTCTGACAAAAAAGTAAATTTACTGACGAAAACGTAAATTTATAGAAAAAAACGTAAAATTACTGACGAAAACGTAAATTTACTGACGAAAACGTAAATATACTGACGAAAACGTAAATTTATACACTAAAACGTAATAATACTGATAAAAAGTAAAAAACTAATTAAAACGTAAAAAAATTACGAAAATATGAAAAAAGAAGACGGGAAAAAACAGACGAAAACGTAAAAAAAAAAACTAGCAAAAACGTGAAAAAAATTGATCATGAAAAAAATGGTTGAAAATAGTTTCGTTTAAACATTGTTTATTTTTTAGAAAATGAAAAATATTATCTAAACAAGTTTTCAAAATTCTCAACTCTTTTCTAGAAAAGAAAAGTCTTTTCTTTTCTAGAAAATTAGAAACAAAAAATTATGAAAATTTTTCCACAACTAAACAGCCCCTAAATGTTTTCATGAAAACAAACTACTCTAGCAAATTTATTTACCTTTTTAACCTCTCTGCATACAGCATGTAAAATACTGGAGCACTTTGTTCAATTTCATGAAGAATAAAACATGTGGTGACACTTGTTTTAGGTAATGGATTCACTTTTATCAAATTAAGAGCTGTTTTTAATAATTATGTCCCCTCCAAATCTCCTATTCCTCCTCCCTTTTAATTTAATTCCATGTATACAAAACACTTGATTCAAAGAACCAAGTTTGTTTTTTCTTAAAGAACAAATAGTTGATTAAACTACGAAACAACCGTATGTTTGAACCAAGTGACATAAAGCCAAGCCACATCCATGATGTTTAAGGCTGGTCGCATTGCGGGGTAGAACTCCGTCGATCGAGTGTCTTAGTCCGTCGGTCTTGATGTGACGACCAACTACATTCGGTCATTGAGTGTAACTCGATTTCACAGACGATCGATTTTAACTCCACCTAACAAAAAGAAAATATTGTCCAATTCGCTATTTAATAAAAAAATGTTTTTTAATTTTTTTTTAATTATTATGTAATGTTTGTTTTAATGAATTTTAGTTAAAAAAAACTATGATTTATTGATGTGAAAACAAATCACTTAAAAATCGTCGGAGGGAGAAAACTAAAGTGACAAGAAAATTGAGGGTGAAACTCGATCACAATATGTTCGAGCACTGTTAAACCAACCTGCCTCTATTGAAATTTATGGGAAAGTAGAAGTAAATAAGCAAAATGGTGTTTGTGAAGAAGTTAAGTATGATTATTTGAATAATTCTATAACTATTCTTAATTGTATTAGCAAACTAATTACCTATATTTTATAGAAATAAACTTATAAAAAAGGAGTAATGCTTATTATATTGATAATTAGAAGATGATAATTACATGTTTGATTGAGCTAACATGCTTGGACCCAAAGGGTTAGTGGGAGCACCTACCAAATAAATATTTGTAATTATGATTATTATAACGTGTCACTAGAAATATAGACGTTAATGATTTAAAAATCTTGTGGCATGGGGCTTCCCTCGTGTATCTTATTCAGTCATGACTCATGACTACTTACTTGTAGTTCTTATTATATTATTTTCAGATTATCTCTTGAGAATAATAATCTATAATATCTGTCGTTATGTTGTACAGCTACGGTCTCATGGGGTGTTTCTTAAACGTAATAGTAAAGGCAGTAGTCGACTAGTCGGTACTAGCAACCGTAAACGTTAATTGTTTTTTATTAAATAAAAACGTTACTAACATACGTAACTATCTTGTCTTGGAGTTAAGATCAACATATATCTTCTTTTTAGAATAAACCAAATCAACCAATCACAATTATTTAAATTAATTTTTCATATTTTTCTTAAAAATTAAATAACTCACAAACGATAAATCGTCAAGTGACAAAAAATACATCATTACAACGAGAATTAAATTATCTTTCTATCGAGTGACACATGTATATACTTTCGACGAACTTTTTTTCGACTTTTTTTCTTAAGTCACGTGTGAGAGAATCATATATGATTCGTTACGAATCATATATGATTCGTCACGAATCATATATGATTTTCACAGAATCATATATGATTTTCACAGAATCATATATGATTCGTGATATGAATCATATATTATTTTCTGAAAATCATATATGATTCGTGACGAATCATATATGATTCTATCAGACGTGACTTAAGAAAAAAATAAAAAAAAATTGTCGAAAGTATATACATGTGCCACTCGTTTGAAAGATGATTTAATTCTCGTCACGATGGTATGTTTCGTTTTGCGTAACGATTAACGGTTTGTGAGATATTGAATTTTTAAAAAGTATATTTTTGTTGTTAGATGAAAAAAATGGATTGTTGTGATTGGTTGATTGGGTATATGTTAAAGAAAGGGCCTATGCTGAACTTTTTCCTCTTGTCTTATCTTATCTTATTATATTGGAGTATAACTTATTTGAGACAATTTTAAATTTAAAAATTCTTAAAATTAAAACATTTAAAATTGCTTGTTATATAACTATACTTTTGTAACAAGATGTGCATTTTTAATAACCATTTTTTTAACAAAAATTTTTAACAACCTATTAAAAACTTATTTTTATTTTTAGATTAAAAAATCTTTTTGACTATTTATTTTTTTATAATATAATTACACCATATTTCTTAAATTTCGTGTTTTAATTCAATGAATAAAATTAAACACAAAATATATTTTCTCCCTCTTTTTTCATACATTAATATCTCTTAAACCGTTAATCGTTATGCGAAAAAAAATATACCGTTACGAAGAACATTTAATTATCTTTCTACAGATATGCTATATGATACACTTTCGACAAAAATTTTTTTTTATTTTTTTCACGTGTTCGAAAATTATCATATATGATGCATGACCAGTATCATATATGATATAACCTATCATATATGATAGAAACTCATATCATATATGATTTAACACTGTTATCATAGATGATGAAACAGTATTATCATATATGATATTTCACGTAAATTTTAACAAGAAAAAAAAGACGAATTTTTTTTTTCTTCGAAAATATATCATAGTGCATATTGGTAGAAAGATAATTAAACGCTCGTCGTGATGGTATAATTATTTTCGTTTAATACTTAACGGTTTAAGAGATATTTAATTTATAAAAAATAGGTGAAAATAAAATATATTTAATCTTATCTATTAGATGAAAATGAGATGAATGGTGGGGATGAGTCCCCTCATATCGAAAGAAATTATGGTATCCAAAATAACTCTACTCATATTTTTTTACTTTTAGTTTTATTCGTTTTTAGTGAGTTTATTTTGTTTAGATAAAACTTTTTACAACTTCAACCTTAATCTGAATACAAATTGATATTGATAGGTAAAAGATGTAACATTTTTTCGTCTTATAAATCGTCATCGGTTACCCATCGTCGCATTACACGAATTATAAATGTGTAAAATAACATGAGACGACATACAAATTTTGAACAAAACATGCTATGTTATGTGAGTCAAATAGAATATGCTATGTTATGTGTTAGAAGCAAAATTTCGTAAGTGGGTAAAGTACCTGCTAATGTGCTTCGGTCATGTACGAATGATGCTTGTGGTCTCGTATGAAACCTATAAGGAATGAACAACACATGTTAGTTTTGTTTCAGGTTTGATTTTGAGACCAACCTTCAGCGTGAGAATAAGTATAAGACATTAAAGTGGTAGTCTGACATGGAATATCGGAGTAAATGTTAGTGTAATTGATTAGTTGACAGTGTAATATGTGTTGAGAGGTATTTATCCCCCAAGATACAACAAAGGTGAAGGGCAAGTCACATCCATAGACCTTAGACGTTGTACACGAGGGCGTAAAACCTTGGCCTATGTTAAAGTGACGGCGGTCCATGGTCTAAACCTCTTGATAATAATTTGGATTCTGGGTAAAACATTTTCTCCCAGAATATGCGTAATGCTTTCGTTTTTCTCTTTCCTACGTGTCAGGTCTCTGTTCGTAGCCGACGACCCATTAGCTTTTCCGAAGTCAACTGCCAGAGTCATACGCGAACATGTCCCCCCCAGTATCGAGTCGTCATGAGTATTATGGCGATACGATACTTACATAATCTATTTTGCCGAGATCTTTTGCTTTCAGCGTTATTTCTTTTTGGGCTAACTTGGGCTATGGCCCATTGTTACGGGTGTGCTTTGATGAGTGAGCCTGTGAAAGTTTCCCTTTTCTAGACACGTATTTTCTATTGGTACTATTTCACCGTCTTGAGATCTTTCCACGTGTTTCCCACTTACCTTCCAACGGTTGAGATCATTCCTCGTGAATCGTTCCTGTCAGGCGCAACGTTTCGTTTTCTTTATCACTTATAAATATCGTCTTTGGCTTTTCTCTTCTACTAATCTCCTTCTGCCATTGTTGAATTTCGTTATCGAACTTACTTTCTCTGGTGCGTATTAATGTAGTACCTTCGATTTATTTCATCGTTTTCTGGTAATCTTTTTGGATGCCTGTGGATGAGCCTAGAGGGATGGGAGAGTCTACATCTTACCGAGATCCTAAGTGCGACATGGGTATTCACTATTCTACTCTTACGGACGAGGAGCTTGCGTTGACCATCAAAGAGTATGGGGTGCCGCGGATTTACGTCCTCGACTTCCCGATCCTGACATGACTATGGATATATTTCCCAAAAATGTCACCGGAATATACAAGCAGTATCTAGAGCATAGTGGGATGCACGTTCTTTTTTCCACATTTTTCTTAGCCGTCATTAAGCAATATAAGGTGCATGTCTCCCAAATGGTTCCTATCAGTGTTAAAAGGGTGGTTATGTTCGAGATTTGATGTCCGAGTCTCGACATACCTTGTACCGTGAATTTATACCGCGTCTTCTATAGATTGTGTAAAAAGGGGAACTGGTTTTCTTTTGAGAGACGGGGTAATAAGGATACGGGGAGGTGCTTAATAGAGACGACTTTGAGTCTCAAAGGCTGGAAGAAAAAGTTTTTTCTCATAGACCGGAGGGTCATTCCGGATGTCATGCCTGGAGGCACCGTGACTCTGATATTTCTGATGACTTCTCCTTCAACGAGGCTCATGTTACTTTGCTTACCACTAACACCCCCCCCCCCCCCTTGAGACCTCCTCAAAAGGTGCTCTTATTTCTCTATGGGCTCTCCGTTTGATATAGCCATCCAGAATTACGCCGGATATTACACGGCGTCGACGAAAAAGGTTGTTAATGCAATGATGTCTAAAAACGTTACTTTCATTTTTCGGTCTCACTTGATTTTTATTACGATAATATATAAAAACAAGCATTTACGAAAATAACGAAAATCGAATTCTTGAGTTCAAGTATTTTTCATTTCATCCATTATCACTTAAGGTATGAATAAACAAGTTCTCAACCTAACTAAGTGATCAAGGATTAAGTTTTTCTTAAACCTCACTTTTATTTTTAATTGACAAAAGTTTTTATTAAACTTTATTTTTAAGAAAATGTTTTATTAAATTAGAAATTTAAAATTTTGAAAAGGGCATATTCCATATGGTTTAAGAATATCCTTTGAGGATAAAAACTTCACCAGATGTGACTAACCAACTAAAAGACAAAAAGGAGTGGAGACTAGTCTAGGCGGTTCCTTAAATGGTTAGGCGGTTCGTAATTGAAAATGAATCGCAGGTCAATTAATGAACCGTAGGCAGATAGAACCGTTGGAGCCTTGTCTTATAAATAGTGGACCATTTCTAAATTTTCTCTTCACCTCTTTTGCACACAAAATTCCAGATTCAATCCACCTTTTTAAATCACTCAAATCCTTGGTTATTTGATTGATTACTACTTGTTTAGAAGTGAATCTTTCTCCTCCCCTCTCATCCTCTCAAATGCAAAGAGAAGAAAACTTTCATCCTTGAAGTGTTGTGTCTACCTCAAGATCTATTGAAGATCAAACTTTAATTTCATTCTTGTATAGTTGTGAAGATCCAAATTGTTGTGTAAATTTGCAAGTTGTGTATGTATGGTGGTTAATACTTAAGCCTTAAAGTATATTCGTGTAGATTGGTCCTAGTTAATATTAGGGCTCGACTTTTAGCTTAGAGTCGGAAATTGGTTAAGGTTTCTCCACCTTAAGAAGCTTGTTGATTAGTGAACTCTCGAGTAAGGAGTACTCGAGGAGTGGAGTAGGAACGAGGAGTGAGCTTCGTTGCCGAACCACTATATATCCTTGGTGTTTGGTTTGATCTTTCGTTTCCTTATCTCTTTAATTCCTTATTCTTTCTTTGCATATACTTGTGATTATTAGTTTAGATTCATTATCTATTGTTCATATTGTGCATAAGAATATTTCACATAATCACTCAAGTCTAAGTTTTTAAAAAATGATTTTTTAAAACTGATCTTTAAATAAGTAAATTTAAGAAACTATTCACCCCCCCCCCCCGCTCTAGTTTCTACAATTGGTATCAGAGCATGGTTGCTCAAGTGTTTTTTAAAATATATTGTATTTTAAAACTTGAATCGATCAATGGATTCCAACAAGTACCTAGAAGGGCAATATATGCAAAGACCACCTCTTTTGAATCCGATAGTTTTATTTATTGGAAAAATTGATTTGAGACTTATGTGAAATCAAAAGATTTATATCTTTGACATGTTATTACTGTTGGTGACATTTTACCTTATCAATATAATGAAGTTTCTAAAAAGAAAGAACTAGTTACTTTTGAAAATTCTAATGATAAAACTAAGAAGAAACTTGCTAAAAATAATGAGGCTAAAATGGTTATTTATAATGCTTTACCTAAGAAAGAGTATGAAAGGATTTTTATGTGTAAAACCGCTAAAGATATTTGGAACACTCTTTTAGTATCCCACCAAGGTAATATCCAAGTTAAAGAAAGAAAAATTGATCTTCTTGTTGAACAATATGAACAATTTGTCATCTTAGAAGATGAAACTATTGATAGTGCATTTGCTAGGTTTAATACGATTATTACTAGTCTAAAATCACTTGATGAAGGTTTTTCTAGTAAGAACAATGTTAGGAAGTTTCTTCGGGCGTTGCATCCAAAATGGAGAGCTAAAGTCACGGTGATTGAAGAATCAAAGGATCTTACCACTCTATCACTTGATGAAATTATTGTTAATTTGAAAGTTTATGAAATGATAATCTTGAAGGATTCGGAAATGATGAAAAGTAAGAGTGAAAGAAAGTCTCTAACACTAAAGGCCAAGAAAGTGCAAAGTGACCACGAAATCTCCTCCTCGGAAAGTGATGATGAGGAATATGCTATGGCGGTTATAGACTTCAAGAAGTTATTCAAAAGGAAAGGTCAGCACGTGATACAACCAAGAAACGACAAGAAAGCTTTCTACAAAAACCGATTTGTCAAGAATGACAAAGGTGATAGGAAATGCTTTAGATGTGGCGACCCAAATCATTTCATCGGTGAATGTCCTAAGCCATCTCGTGACAAGAATCACATGGCGTTTGTTGGAGGTTCGTGGAGCGATGGTGGTGAAGAATGTAATGATAATGCTAAAAATGAGAAGTGTCTCATGGCTCATTCTTCTAAAGAGGTACATTCCGAAACCGAATACTATAGCAATGATAGTTCCTCTCTAGATGATTTAGAATTAGAAGGTCAATATAATAACCTATGCAAACTAAGTCTAAAATTCATTAAAAAGAACAAATTGCTAAAATCAACTAGGACCAAGCTTGAAAATGAGATTAGTGAGCTAAGAGATAAATTGGCTAAGCCTGAGAAAAACAAATAAGTTGATTTAGGTTGTCTAAGTTGTGAAAGTCTTAGACAAGAGAATGAAGATCTCAAGAGTACCTCCATTAATTTGGAAAAGTTAATGAAAAGTACTAGTGTTCTTGATGATATGTTAAGTAGACAACTTCATTATAGGGAAAGAGTTGGGTTGGGTTTTACCACTAATGAAGCATCTACTAGTGAACCAAAACAAGTTAGATTTTTAGAAAAACAGTCTGGTGCCCGCGGTTCGCCAAAGTATGGGGCGGTTCCATATATTTATGGAACCGTAGGTCAAGATAAAGAACCGTGGACAGAGACCTCTGTAGATGAAAATTCTCAACTTTCTGAAAAGTCTATTTTAGGTAAAGTGTCAAAACATCTTGTGGTTAACAATGTTAAATTACCTATACTTGATAAAAAGGAACTTGATAAATTCTACAAGCCTTTAAGTAAACCTTTAATGAGGATGAAAAATGTACCAACACCTAAGAGGAATGATCATTCTAAGTCACGACCTAGAAGTAAAACACCAACACCTAGAAACAATAATAACTATAGGTCAAGATCAAATACTCCTAAGAAAAACAATGGACATCAAAATGCTCATATGAATTGGAATAATTTTCAACAATGTTTTTCTCCGTGGGGTAAGTGTCCTCCATTCATGCATCCCAACCAAATGCAAGGGATGTTTGAAACTAACAAATTTGGACCCATGAGATATTGGAGACCAAATGTTTAATTTTGTGCGTTGTTACCTAGATATGCTTGGGAATTGATTTGGAGCCCGACGAGTGGATTAAGGATAGTAGTTGTTCTAAACACATGACGGGTAATCGAAGTTTGTTCTCTACTTACATAGCATATAATGGAGGTAACGTCACTTTCACTAGTAAACTACGTGGTAACATCATTGGCAAAGGTACGGTTTCTCTTGAGTCCATGACCATTGAAAATGTTGAGCACGTAGATAACTTAGGTTTTAATTTACTAAGCATAGGTCAATTTTTGACAATAAGTGTAAGGTCGTCTTTTTTGAACATGATAGCGAAATCGTAAAAGATGGAAAGATCATTGGAAAATGTATTAGAAAGCTTGGGCTTTATGTCATGAAGGTCAATAGGAAGTCTAAATACAACTTATTCTAGCGACTTTAGATGGTAGTTCTACTCTTTGGCATAGGATATTAGGTCACGGTAATATGCGTTTAATTCAATCTTTAGGTCACGCTCATGGTATTACCCATAACCTATTGTCTCCTCGCACTCCACAATCAAATGTGGTAGTTGAAAGGAAGAATAGGACTATCCAAGAGATGAGTAGGACCATGCTAAACGAACAATCCTTGCCTCAAAATTTTTGGTGTAATGCCGTTGACACATCGATCTATATTCTCAACTGAATTCTTATTCGACCTTTCCTAGGTAAGACCCCCTATGAGATTCTTAAAGGTAATAAACCCTCATTGGAGTACTTTAAGGTGTTTGGAAGCAAGTGCTTCATTCTCAACACCAAAGATTACCTTACTAAGTTTGACCCAAAGTCGTACAAATGTATCTTTTTAGGTTATTCCCAAACAAGTAAAGCCTATATAGTCATTAATAGAACCTCGGGTGTAATTGAAGAATCACTCAACGTGACATTCGATGAAACTCCACCTTTATCTAAGACACCACCTTTGGCATATGATGACTTAGATGAAATAGACATAGTTAAAGCCAAAGAGGTTAGAAAACTAGGAGTTGAAGACCTTAATGTTGAAAAGGGAGTAAACATTAAGGAGTCTAAGGATCATGCTCTCGAAAACGTCATAGGCGACCTTAATCAAAGGACCCTTATATCTCAAGTCCAAGATCAAAGTAACTTCTATTGTTTGGTCTTCTTGATTGAACCAAAGAATGTTAAAGAAGCTTTGATGGATGAGAGTTGGGTCATCGCCATGCAAGAAGAATTGAATCAATTTATTGCTAATGACATTTGGGAACTTGTTTCACCACCTAGAAGTACTACCATCATAGGAACCAAATGGGTGTATAGGAATTAGCTAGATGAGAATGGTGTTATGTCTCGTAACAAGGCTAGACTTGTAGCTCAAGGCTATAATCAACAAGAAGGGATTGATTATGATGAGACATATGCACCGGTAGCAAGGTTAGAGTCCATTAGGATCCTTTTAGCTTATGCGTGTGCATTAGACTTTAAGCTTCAACAAATGGATGTAAATAGTGTATTTCTTAACGGTTTGATCAATGAGGAGGTATATGTGGCTCAACCTCCCAGTTTCATTGATTTTGAGAATCCGGATCAGGTTTACAAGCTTAAGAAAGCTCTTTACGGTCTTAAACAAGCACCTAAAGCTTGGTATAATATACTTAAAGCGTTTCTTGTAAAACATGAGTATACCATGAGAATGGCAGACAATACGCTCTTTAAAAAGAAGACAGTTTCTCACCTCATAATCGTACAAATATATGTTGATGACATTATATTTGGTTCAACTTGTCAAAGTATGTGTGATGACTTTGCCAAAATCATGCATGATGAGTTTGAAATGAGCATGATGAGTACACTTAACTTCTTTTTAGGACTCCAAATTAAACAAATGGACGATGGTATTTTCTTTAATCAATCTAAGTATGTTAAAGAAATGCTAAAGAAATTTGGATTAGAAGACTCTAAACCTATGAAGACCCCTATGGCCTCGGATACTAAACTCACCGTAGATGATGATAGTGAGTCGGTAGACAACACCAAATATAGAGGTATGATTGGTAGTTTGTTGTACTTAACAGTGTGAGAACTCGTATTTTCCCGGTATTATTTTATTCTTTTTTTCATGTTTATTGAATTTTCCAACATGTTACGTTTTCTTGTATTCTTTATACGTAAATCCTGAGATCTTGATAATTTAAATAAATTATACTTTTAAGTATTTTTCTAATCATTGATAATACTTTATTTGGAATTATATAAATTTAATTTTATTTTTCCATATTTATTTAAATCAAAATCTTTGATTTAAAATCACCCGCGTGCATTTTACAAAAGTTTACTCAAATAAACGAGTAAAGAGGACTACTAGAGATCGTGATATCGACAGATGCCCGAAAATTTACGTTTTATGATCGATCTTTTCGATGTTTAATATTTTCGACGATTTCATTTAATTGCGAATTAAGTCGTGTCGAAATCATATTATCACTTTTCGTGTGCGTTTAAACTTTTAAAAAGTATTTTTACGAAACTCGACTCCTGGGAATTTTTGAAAAGTCGAATACTAGTCGTTTCCCGCTTTTTTTAATTGTAATTTGCTTTTTAGTCCAAAACTATACACTATTTGCAATTTCTACCCTAACCCCCACTATATAAATGTTTTCCACAAATTTTCTTTCATTTCTTCCATACAAAAAAACACACACAATAAATTTCTTCTTCTGCCCTCATTTTTGCCGCCTCTATTCTTCACCAAAAACCATCAAGAACTTTTGATCTAGCTAATTTGGAAGAAAACCAAGATTTGTCCCATCTTTAAAATTCCATGGTGAGTCTTTTGATCTAAATTTTATCAACATGCAAGAGTTTTTATTTTTCCAAAATTATTCTGTGATAAACAATGTGATATGATCATTATTGTTGTTGGTATGATCTTATATTCATGTTATTATTATCTTTCAATTATTTTATTTCATTGCATGTATGAATTTTGATTTGGGTTTTTGAAAAAGAGGGACATGCAAGTGATTAGGATTGTTGAAAGTTGATTATGATGATGTTTAGTCAATATTAGGAGTGTGGGATTTATTACAATGGGTCAAAATGATGACTTAATGTGATTTTCAAAAGTGTATATTAGATCAGTGAGTTTAGAGGGGTTTTTCGTGGGTTAAAGTTTGATTAAAGTTTGATATGATAGGATAGTATTGTAGAGAATGTCGAGAGCTTCGATTTAGTATAAAGTAGGACTTCCAATTCAAAACGAGGAGGAAGATACACTAGTTTGAATATTCATGTATCGGGAGGCGAGTATCGACACAACACGAAATTGTTGTCGATATTTGGTCAAATCTCGGGGACTATAAAATGAATTTCAAAAAGGTTCAATGGCTGTTCTTAGGCTCTAAACCTGGGGTCTTGAGTCTATTTCAAACTTAGGTGTCAAGTTTACAAATGGTAACGGTTAATTGGGTCAAATTGGTTTTGCAATACAAAGGTACAAAACTGTCTGGATTTTTGAGTCTAGAAATGTGTTGAGCAGGTGGTTCTAAATGCAAATCTTTGGATGAAATTTAAACTAAGTTTTATTCAAGTTATGATTGAGTTTTTCACCAAGTTTTATAAAAAACCTTGTTGTCTAAGTATGGGAAATCAGCGGGTACATTTGGAATGTACCGGCTGAGTACTTTCGGGAGCACTTGTCTTACTAGCGTAGTCTTGTGAAAATTGTCTAGTAGTATCACTTGTGTGGTTTGTTCTTGCGTATATAATATGGTTTTGATTTTATTTTATTGGTTCTACTAAGTATGAGTTTATACTTGAGTATATTAATAAAGTGTGCGCCTTATGTGGTAGGTTGCGGCTTTCGTGTTTTACCGGGCATCTACATCGTCGACGATCGTCATAATACTAATTTTTCTTCTCAGATCTTGAGTTCCTTGTTCACTTAGCTCGTGGTTTATAAGGTGAGTTCATAGCCCCTTTTTACTACTTGCACATTGTTTCTAAACGCGGGGTGAGATTTTACATGGTGGAACACATTCATTTAAAATTGTATGCTATCCAGAACTTGTATGTTTTCCAGAACTTGATGATTTCCAACAATTTGTCATTGATATTATTGCTTTTATTCTATAGCCCCTAAGTTTCCTCCCTTGATCATGAACCGTTAATTTCTAGTGTTACCTTTTTTCTAAGCGCGAATGTTGTGGGTGGATCCATCGGGACTGACAATCCGCGTCCCATGTTGCGGTTGTTTAACCATTGACGCATTTAACATTTGATTTGTTACTTGAGTATTTAGGCTGAATACTCACTAGAGGAACTTACATTGATTTTAAGTTTCGGTTCATGAACTAAATAGCAATAATAATGGTTTCGGACTATGGTTATCGTACGTAACCATTTTCCCTATTTCTTGTTTTACAAATGAATGCTTGTGTTCCACACCTTTACTGCTAAACCTATGAATATCACTCAACTTTGTGTTGACGATTTTACATGTTTAATCTCAGGTAATAATACTTAATTTTGCTAGGATGGGAGCCCGCAGGGTATATCGCAGCTTGGAGATTTCTGTGTTATATTTAAACTTTGGTTTTGGTAAAAACTGTCATAAGTTTATGTTATATTCTTGGTAACTATATGTTACAAAATCATGTTTAAATAGTAGATTTTTCCGCTTGTAAAACTCTAGGACCTTTTTTTTAAAAACTCTGATCTTTTATGATGTAATGTAAATGTTTTATTATGTCAATTTTGTGTCAACTGTATTTTATTGATTCTTGTACCATGATGTGGCACCCCATGCTGCCTACGTGTTTCCTTGCCTAATTTTTGAGGTCTCACAGATTGGTATCAGAGCGATGGTTATAGGGAACTAAGTCGTTTTCAAAACTTAGTATATAACCGAAAGTTCAAATATTTCATGTTTTAAGTGTCAAACACAGAATCTGTCATTGTTGTTCGATATTTGCGGGGGTAACTCTCTAATCCTTATTATTTACTTTTAATTATCGTTGTAGTATTTCATTTCTTGATTATATTTTGAAATATTACAATACCCTCATGATGATAATTACTATCTCTTTCTAAATCTCTTGTGCTTCATTAATTATCATTGGATATTACTGTGATTACATCTGCCCGTACTTTATTTCCTGAATTCTTGTTCTTGTGAATTGATCTTGTTGCAATGATTTTATACTGTTATGACATTACATACTTGTATTCAGAGCGCGTATGCTACCGACTTTTCATACTCACTTTTCTGAGTACTATTGCTATTTCGTCTATACGTGATACGACTGACCTCATATACTCGTTCGTTTTGAACCGCTTGTTTTTCTCGACTCACTTTTATATGTTGTATATACTCTCGTGATACCATTGTTTGGGATTAAGAAGTGTTGCTTTCGATGAAACTTTCGATTTTCATTTTACTACCGTGTGTGTTACTTTCATTGTTAAACCTCTTTAAAATATCTATTTAGATATCCAGATTGTTTTCCGACCATTCGTGATTAGATGTCTAGTCTATAGACCTCTGGCTCAGTGTTTCCCCGGAAAAGACAAAGGGACATCGTGTGAGTCACACATCTCGAAGAATTCCTTGAATCCATGTTGAATAATATCGTGGGTTTTCGTAACCTTGATTGACCTTTACGTCACTGTTTTCCACGCCACTCGTATATCGATTAAATATTATTTCATTGACCATTCTACATTTCGACTTCGAATTAAAACGTTCGTTTGTACCTTGGAAACATCACCGCCATCTTGTAATTCATATCCTATGATATAATGTGCTGCCTGTTTGGAATACGATTTTACTCCTATAAACTTGTATCCTCCCCTTTCATTAAACCTCCTCGCTCCGGGAGTGCAACTCGTTAATGTTTTATTTCTTTCTCAGTATGCCTTATGATTTTGGAAAATCACGCCGCCAAGAGACCTTCCTACTTTGCATCTTGAAATCTAAGACACGGATGTCATCCGCCGTTTTTGGTTTCTTAGATTTTCGTTGGTATTCTTCAACCTTTTTATACTATGTTTTTATTTACATACTTGATTATACAATCTATTCTCTTTCGTCTTATGGAATCCACAAATCATGTGTGTACATAAACTCCGGGTCGTTATGAAGTTTGATTAAATTTCAAGGTGTGTCGAAAAATATACTTTCTGTAGAAAAGATACATGTAATTTAACGTTGTCGAGAAAATATTTTTTTTACAAACTTTAGACATAAAAATATATTTCTACTTGTTGAGACGTTCGTTTAGGACATAAAATTTGACCCGTAAATCTAAAAAAACGAGCAAGTTACGCTCATTTGAAATTGTAAAATTTAAGAACTTATTTTATGCGTATTTCTAAAATATCATTTTGTTGACAAATTTGATGCGAGTGCATTTTCGTCCATTTTTTATCCGTTGCAAGTCTCGAGTAAAACAAGAAAGTTGTCCAAAACGTCGTTTTACACCAAATTGCTTTAAACTCCGAGTCTTGAAAATGTCATTTAGTGAGTCAATTGGTTTGGTCAGACCCAAAAGTCAAACTTAAAAGTCAAAGCTGATAGAATTTAACAATATAGTTTGAAGCGTAGTTGGATTTCAAATTGTTAAGGTTCGGAGTGGTGTAGAAATTACCTGGGAAAGCGAAGATGGGTACAAGCTAAGTATCCCCATTTGTTCGCATCTTCTTCTGTCTCTAGTTGAACTATGAGGGACCAGAGTTCCTTTAGGGGGTCGACTGTGAGAACTCGTATTTTCCCGGTATTATTTTATTCTTTTATTCATGTTTCTTGAATTTCCCAACATGTTACGTTTTCTTGTATTCTTTATACGTAAATCCTGAGATCTTGATAACTTTAATAAATTATACGTTTAAGTATTTTTCTGATAATTGATAATACTTCATTTGGAATTACAGAAATTTTATTTTATTTTTCCATATTTATTTAAATCAAAATCTTTGATTTAAAATCACCCGCGTGCATTTTACAAAAGTTTACTCAAATCAACGAGTAACGAGGACTACTAGAGATCGCGATACCGACTGATGCCCGAAAATTTACGTCTTATGATCGATCTTTTCGATGTTTAATATTTTCGACGATTTTGTTTTAGTTGCGAATTAAGTCGTGTCGAAATCATATTATCACTTTTCGTGTGCGTTTAAACTTTTAAAAGGTATATTTACGAAACTCGACTCCCGGGAAATTTTGAAAAGTCGACTACTAGTCATTTCCCACTTTTTTTAACTTGTAAGTTGCATTTTAGTGCAAAACTATACACTATTTGCAATTTCTACCCTAACCCCCACTATATAAATATTTTCCGCCAATTTTCTTTCATTTCTTCCATACAAAAAAACACACACAATGTTGGAAATACGTTTTTACGTATTTAGAAAGGATCGGTCATTCCAATGATATTGGGCTCGTGATCCAATATAGTCCATATAGCCCACATGTAGGGTGGGCTATATAAACCCCCTCCTAGCATGTTAGGAGGGGTTGCTCACTTTGTAATTCACATATTTCATTAATCTACCATTAATTTCTCTCTCTACTCCTCCCCTTCTCTCTCTAGTTCATCTTTCTTCTCCATCTCATTCAATAGATAATTCTTAGATTGCTAAATCCTAAGAAACTATGGACCTACAATTGGTATCAAGAGCTTGGTTGATTCTTCGGATTGAAGCGTTTTTTATCTATTGATTTGTTTGATTCTTTCTAAACGTTTTTCTAACCTTTTTTTTTGGTGTCACGAATTTTTAGATCAACTTTATAGAGCATCAGTTTTAGTTTTATCAGTTTTATTTGGTCTCAATTTGTTTTTTTATTAATTTTTGGTGTCACTAGTTGTTTATCAATTTTTTCATAATCAGTCTGATAAGCTTTTGACAAAATTCCATAAACCTTCCATAAACTTGGTCCAAAACTGTCAAAAGTCTCAAGATTGTTGGTTAACTTGTCATCAGTCTTGTATCACGTTTTGATCCATCTGTATCCAATTTCCGTTTTCTTTTTTTCGTTTTTCCGGATAAGCCGAAAAAGACAGAATTCCGGATAAGAGACTGTGCCATATTCAGGATAAGTACCAGAAATCTGGATTCAGGATAAGCAGTAGAAGCGATTTCCGGATAAGCAGTCGAAAATTTTTCCGGATAAGCAGTCGAAAATTTTTCCGGATAAGCAGTCGAAATTTTTTCCGGATAAGGACCACAAGTTTATTTATTCCGGATAAGCCACATTTAGTTTCCCCGGATAAGTGTTAGGAAATTATTCCGGATAAGTCTCAAAACTTATTCCGGATAAGCCTCATTAAGTTTCCCCGGATAAGTGTTAGGAAATTTTTCCGGATAAGACTCAAAAAATATTCCGGATAAGCACTCTCGACAATTCAAACATAACGGAACTCTTTTTTTAAAAAAAGATTCACTCGCTGGACTTTCACTCAACACACACTCGACACTATTCCCACGACCCACCCTCCCTCGACTCGAACAACACCCTCGTCTAACACCATCATCCCAGACTGTCAACTCTCAAACCAGCCTCAACAAACACCTTCTCTCGAACACCCACACCCTCATTCTCAACAGACCCTCACCCTCGACTCCCTCAATCTTTACACAGACTCACAGGTCAAACCAACACTGACTCGACATCACACCCCGACTAAACTCTCTCGTATAAAACAAACACAACCACCAACCCTCGACTCACTCAAGACTCGACCCTCACAACACCACTCGCACTCACAAACACACATACACAAACTCACCCACAAACAATCGAACCACACAAACAAAACAAGATCTCAGTCAAACCAACTCTCATCGATCCAAAAATAAAAACAGTAAGGATACCTACCCGAGACCCACTTCAAGGATCTTGAAGATCTTCACAGATTGGTGGTTGTGTAATTTAGTGATTTAGTGAGAGATTGGGATTGATTGATTGATGATGATTTGTTTTATATAATCAGGAAGATAGATTATAGGCTTGTGTAAATTAGTTTGGTGGCTGTGATTCAGAATAAGGGGATAAAGACAATTCATGGTTGTTGCGTTTTGTTTGAAGAAAATAGAGGGGCGGAGGTAACAAGAAGAGTTGTTGGATTTCTTGTGTGTTTATCTTGGACTAGAGAGAGAGAAAAGATTGTGTTAGATATAGGAGCAAAGATCTGGGCGGATGAAACTATGTTCATACGTGGGTTTATTTAAGCCACGTTTTCCTCTTTATCTATTTTGTGTCAGTATTTTCTTATACGTGGGTACTACTTACTCATCTTTGACAATCAAATCTAAGATTTTTTTTTTTAAATCGATACATATTAAATTTGAATTTGAGTGAAGCAAATTTTTTTTAGATAAGTTAATGTTTTATATTTTTATATTTTAAAGTTAATTTTTTTTAGTTAAGTTAATTGTATATATATGTCTATTGTTATTTTTGGTTTTGGTACATCGTGTTAAGGCGGATATTTTGAAAGAAACAAAGTGATAAAATATTTGACGGGCCGATCATTATATTTACCGTAGCTTGGATTTATTAGTTTACGGCCTTTCTTTTTTTGAGTGAGCCGCAGTTGAATTAGACTCCGGTTTATTTTATCAACGTTTGAGCCGACAACAAATTTTGAGCCGAGAAAAGTGTGATCTCATATATCGTGGATTTTTAAAAAAGTTATTTACGGATCTTTCGTAATTTCTTCGCGAACTGTAAAATCCCGAAATCAACAACGACCACAAATTATTTTTTATTTTTTTTCTTTTTCATCAAATTACAATGGAATCATCGAATTTGACGTGTCATGAGGGAGAACTGCAACACATGCAACTCAAAGAGCTCAAATTGCGTCAAAAAATATTGGAAATCTTTCACGAGCTCAAGACACATCTTGCACTTCTTTATTCGCACAACATGACCGAACTTCCAGCCACGGTTCAACTGTTCTTTGGTAAAGTGGATAATTTCAAAGAGAAGATTTTCAATAATTTGGATGAGTTACAGTTGCAATTTGAAGGAGATATTCTTCATGAGGTTAATGCGAAGTTATGTCTAGAAATTATTCGCACACAGTTTATGGACTTCTTTGCCTCAACAATGGTACCTCCTTTTGATTATTCGACTCCAATCCTTCACCAGCTTTTCAACGCGCATACGGGTTGTCAGACTGAAACCTTTAGAATTGGTTTACTCAATCACATCAATATACTTGAGAAGTGTATTGGGGTCAGGTTCGTTAATTACAACGAGATACGGTTGAAAAAGGGTCAGATTCAAAGAATCAAGGAGTCGTCTAAGTCATTGAATGCAGCAATACCTCATGAACATGAGAGAGAGAGAGACATGCTTCAAGTTGTCGTCAAAAGATGATTACATCTGCCTCGAGCAAGAAATAGGTGCCAGTCTGGTCGTCAAGGTAAGCAATGGCAACGAATCAGGAGGAATGCATGAAACAAGAAGCAAGTCACAAGCACCAACTGTTCAGGTGCCAAGTTTCAACAATATACAGCATGTTGAGCTTTCTGAACCTAATTATGCCAAACATGGGATGGAAAAGAGTGATACCGATACCACTTCTGATTCATCCGATGTGCGTCATAATGGGGGAGAAAGTGTTCAAAATGCTAAACATCATTATAAGTGTCTTATGACTGCTTCTTTAAATAATTCTAATTCTAGGATTAAAGAGCTTGAAACGAGTTTAGCTCAGCAATCCAAAGAGCTTGAGGATGCCAAAATTGAATTTTCAAAGAAAACGGAAAAATTTGAAACGTATTTTGAAAAACTTGAAAAGTCAAACGTTGTTCTTGAACGAATGTTGGATCAAACTGTTCTAGATTCTAAAGCTGAAAAGGATAATCTTTTGAAACAAATTAAGTTGCTTGAATCTAAGTTGGCATCTCAAGATGAATTGCTCAAAGAGAATGAGACTTTAAGGGCTCAAGTACAGGAAAAGGTCTTTTCTATAGTTGCGTTGAAAAACGAATTGAGGAAAACCAAAGGAACTAGTGTGGACACTAAGCTTGAAAAACCATCAATCTTGGGGAAACCGCCTACAAATCAGTTCGTTAGACAACCGAATGCATTTAGATCCGAGCGACCACAATCCTCGAGACTGTGGTTTGCCTCCTAAGTTGATTTGGTTCATCTTTCTAGACCAGTCACTCCTGCAACTAGGCCCAATGTGACCAAAACAGCTGTAGCAAGACCTAATCACATGATTGCATCAAGTCTCCCTAGACACAGTCCAAAGAACACGTCTCGAACTAGTTCAAATGACGTTCGGCATACATTTGGTCTAAGGGAAGCTAAGCAAAAGACACAAGTAAGAGATAGGAATTTCAAACCTAGACAGATGCCTTCTAGATTACCCAACACTGCTAACCGTAGCATGTCAAATCCTAGGAGAATCAATCAATCGTCCAGGAATTCTAGATCTTACTCGGACATTAAATATGCTACTTGTAAAACATGTAGAAAATGTGTCTTTACGGCAAATCATGATTCTTGTATCAATAAATTACTTAATGAGGTGAACTCCCGTGCTTGACTTAAATCCCAGTGGATAGCTAAAATCAAACCCATTGGTAAAGTTTGGCGCCCCACTGGTAGAACTTTCACTCTTGTTGGAAACGAGTGCCCTTTAACTAGGATAGTCTCCGATTCTACTAAGACTACTGGGGAGGAAATTGCAAAGGATGATACATCACTTAAGTCTGAACTTAAGGTTTTCTATAAAAGGAAACGTTTGCCAACTAAGACAAGTGAATCATCCCCTCAGGCCACCTCTGGCACAAGAAAATACAACTGTGAACCCCCACTTGCTTCTAAGATAGATATCGCTAACCCATATCAAAGCATGCAAATTCCAAATGAGAATGCAGGTACCAAAGAGGATGTTCCAAAAGAACGAAGCGGTCCAATCATTGTATACCATTCAATTAAGGACACTCTCAGCGTTTGGTTGCTGAAGAAGCTGATTCTAAGAAACAAGTGTCTTAGGGGTTTTGCAGTTAAGCTTACAGTGTACAAGGACTTACAATCACATCACAGACTGTAACTCGTACATCAAAGAAATGAAAGTTTATCGCCGATGATAAACTTATCCTTATTACGAGAAATTAATTTTTCTCGGGCATGAGCTTATATTCAAAACATTCCAAGTTTTTTAAGCTCATGCACAATGGCTCACATTCAAATCACAGTCTGTGACCCGAAATTCAGAGAAAGGGAAGTTTATCTCGTCAATGATAACTTACCCTAAAAACGAGAAATTAAATTTTCTCGGACACGAGCTTACATTAAAACTATTCAAAGGTTTTAAGCTCGTGTATAAGGCTCATCGTTAAATGTCAGACGATGACCCGTTCTTCAAATAAAGGAAAGTTTATCACCGATGATAAACTTATCCTCATTAACGAGAAATTAAATTTTCTCGGACACGAGCTTACGTTAAAACCATTCAAAGGTTTTAAGCTCGTGTAAATGGTGTATAATTATATTTCAGATTATACCCCGGACTTCAATTAAAGGAAAGCTTATCTTTATTATCCTTGTAACGAGAAATTAATTTTTCTCGGTCATGAGCTTGTATTAAAACATTCCAAGTTTTAAGCTCATAAAGAAAAGTGTATCTTTTAAATAAGAGAACTTTTCTTCATAACGAGAAATTCATCTTTCTCGGTCATGAGCTTTTCGTTAAAACATTTAAAAGTTTTTCAAGCTCATGAAAACGACTTCTAAGTAAATGTCAGCTTAGTACTCGTTCTTCAGTGTAAAAGGAAAGTTTATCGCCGATGATAAATTTATCCTTACAACGAGAAATTAATTTTTCTCGGGCTTGAGCTAATATTAAAAACATTCGAAGTTTTTAAGCTCATGCACAATGACTTATAGTTAAATGTCAGACTGTAACTCGAACTTCAAATAAAGGAAAGATTATCTTTTATGATAACTTATCCTCATAACGAGAAATTAGCCTTTCTCGGTCATGAGCTTGTATTAAAACATTCGAAGTTTTAAGATCAGAAAGGAAAGTGTATCTTTTAAATAAGAGAACTTTTCCTCATAACGAGAAATTAACCTTTCTCGGTCATGAGCTTTCCGTTAAAACAGTCAAAGTTTTCAAGCTCATGAAAACGACTTCTAAGTACATGTCAACTTAGGACTCGTTCTTCAGCTAAAAGAAAGTTTATCGCCGATGGTAACTTATCCTTAACAACGGGAAGCTTACAACTTCTCGGACTTGAGCTCGTTTTGTAAGATATTCAACATCTTAAGCTCAAGTAATTGATTTTCAAAACTTTGAACACAATTTTTCGAGAATTTCTCAAAAGGATTTTCTAAATCTTTCAAAATTGTGTGTTCAAAAATGTTTTGATAAAAAGAGCATGTCTTCTGAAATCGATAATATTTATGATACTAGAAATGTCATTCAATAATGACACGGGGTTGTAAATAAAGTTCGAGCATAAGTTCAAACTTTTAAAACATGCTCAAAATGGCTTGCTATTATTTCTGATAGTAACCCGCTTTTCACATTAAAGTCAAGCATTCCAGCGGAAAGCTTAGACTCAAAAACGGGAATTAATTTTCTCGGGCATGGTTTACTTTATAACCATGTAAGGGATTGTGTTTACGTAACAACACAATCTAACACGAATATATGTACGTGTCAGTGCATTTATTTGTTAAAACAAGAGAAATCTTGTTTTTATGAAGTTATCATCTCCACCAACCAGCAATTTAGAATTGATATCTACATACTCGACGAGGTGACTACTCAAACGGTGACTACAGATCTTTCAATAGAACACGGGTCAACAATTGAGGGGGAGCAATTGTCCAACATTCTGAATCCTTGATGCCGAGAATGCCAAGTTCACATATTGGTGTCAAGACAAAGATATCAATAATACACATGGAGTCAAGAGATAACTTCAGACCTGACGAGGTGACCAACATTCGTGAACAAGAACCATGTGATTCTATCATATGATGTTCTCCTTCATTCAGGTCCAACCTCGTAAATCACTAATCTAGTGAATACATTATCATATATGATCTTTGCACGTGATAAATACCTTACACTTGTGTTTAAAAGGTATTTAATTTACGTTTCAAGTACACCCTCATTAATTTGAAGGAGAGCTTGTGTAATTCATGTAGATAATTGGATTTGCATTTTTCTTCCCAAATTTACTTAAAATGCTATTAAATCAATTGATATTAAAAACATCGATTGGGTTAATATTTTTAATATGGGGGAGAAAATGTGATTTAATATGGAAAATGGTTAATCATAAATGGTTTGACTTAACGTGCTAGCTCATCCCGACATGTGCGAAATGTTTTCGGATATCGTGGCATATGTTAAGGGGGAGAAAAATGGATTTGCACTTCAAAATGGATTTCATGGTGACATACACTTACCCAAAACATCTTTATTCACGACGGTGAAGATTGTGGTGACATAAGGATGGTAGGATAGGTTAATGTCCAATGATTTCTCTAGAACCAGAGGAATCTTACCAAGGACATTCCATAGCTAGAAATAGTAGTCCTTAGGAAAGATGGAGAAAGATTGTGAACGTAGCTGCATGCCGACCAAGTACTTAAGTTAGCACTGGAACAATCATAACAAGGTTCTAGTGATGACGTATTGGTAAGCATTGAAGGGGTTGAAGAATGAAAAAGAATTGTAAAGATAAAGGGTGTAAAGAAAGAAGCCCTCCTTACAACCTTAGGCAGAAACCGGGTCAATTCATATGCTATTGAGATCATTTTTAATGATTCTTGATATTGAAGATAGACATCATGGACCCAGTGATGCAAGGCACAACCCATCCCAGCTAACTCAGATATCTCTCAAAAGATATTTGTTTTAATCACACGGAGACAACGCATATCTATTGATTTATTCACTCCGAATAAATTGGTATTGAAAAGGTGGCACTCCTCTCCAGCCTCCGATCACTAAAATCCAAAATGCACGATCGAGTGTAGAGCCATTTGAGATCATCATATATCTTATTTAGACACACTTTCATTATTCCTTGCTTGTTCACACAATGTGAAAAGTAAGAAAGATATTAAGAGTCCTACGCAAAATCTTCATGATCTTGCCTGAACATCCGAGTAATACGAAAGTATTTACAATAAAGATGGAAATCCTTCTTGAGCGAACGTCAAAAAGCTCATGGTAGGTGCTTGTGCGATTCTTTATGAATCAAACTTGTGATAACTGGAAAGCAACAGTGGTTTAATTCTTAAATGAATTTAAACACGTTCCAGGCCTCTACGCAATATCTTAGTGATCTTGCCAGAACACTCAGAGTGATACCTTAGTGTTCACAGTGATGAGTGGAAATCCTTCTAGTGTTAACCTCAAACAGCACTTGGTAGGTGACTTGCGAGATTCTATACGAATCAAGCTCGTGACAACTGGAAAGCAACGATGGTGCGGTTCTTAATTGAATTTCACTTGTTCCAGGAACATGAATTGACGGCTTCAAATCATGCGGATATTATTATCTAAATGATTCACTCTTTATGTTCGCAGTCAGCCTTGGATGGTCGAATAAAGAGAACGGGTTTACCCGCGAAATCTTGTCAAGGAGGTTCTTACCATTGAAACTACCTGCCACAAGTACGATATTTAATATCGTCCAACGGTCTTCACCGACCGGAGGTAAAATGCTACCGAATTAGAATGAAATGTTCAAGGCCATTTCATCCGTGTATATGTTTTGTTGCTAACTGTCTTATGCATCGTAACAAGAAGGTGGCATTGCGGTGTTCAATCCAGAAGAAGTCGTCAACACATGCTTATGCTTTCTGCACTTAATACTTCAACAAATTCAAGAAAGTCTAGAAGTCAAGTCTTCCACTGTATCAAACTCTGAAGCTTTCAAGAATTTATAAAAGTATAAGTATGTGGAACATGAAGTCACGAAGAGGCAAATATCACAAGTGATGAATGCACAAGGTCAAGGCAAGAGAACATGGTCAAGACTAAATTAAAAGATCTCATCAGCATATTCACAAGAACAAGATCGAAGACTCAAGCATACTATGCTAGGTTTAATATTTTGTAAAATGGTGTGACCTCCATTTAGGGGAGATTGTTGGAAATATGTTTTTCCAAGAAAAGTCTCGATCACATCATTATTAGCATAGATCACGAGCTATAGACTATTTAGGACATTGTAACTTGGAGTGACCTCCCTTTGGGGGAGATTGTTGGAAATACGTTTTTACGTATTTAGAAAGGATCGGTCACTCCAATGATATTGGGCTCGTGATCTAATATAGTCCATATAGCCCACATATAGGGTGGGCTATATAAACCCCCTCCTAGCATGTTAGGAGGGGTTGCTCACTTTGTAATTCACACATTTCATTAATCTACCATTACTTTCTCTCTCTACTCCTCCCCTTCTCCCCTTCTCTCTCTGGTTCATCTTTCTTCTCCATCTCATTCAATAGATAATTCATAGATTGCTAAATCCTAAGAAACTATGGACCTACACACAACAAATTTCTTCTTCCTCCCTCATTTTTGTCGCCCCTATTCTTCACCAAAAACCATTAAGAACTTTTGATCTAGCTGATTTGGAAGAAAACCAAGATTTGTCCCATCCTTAAAACTCCATGGCGAGTCTTTTGATCTAAATTTTATCGACATGCAAGAGTTTTTATGTTTCCAAAATTATTTTGTGATAAACAATGTGATTTGATCATTATTGTTGTTGGTATGATCTTATATTCATGTTATTATTATCTTTCAGTTGTTTTATTTCATTGCATGTATGAATTTTGATTTGGGTTTTTGAAAAAGAGGGACATGCAAGTGATTAGGATTGTTGAAAGTTGATTATGATGATGTTTAGTCAATATTAGGAGTGTGGGATTTGTTAAAATGGGTCAAAATGATGATTTAATGTGATTTTCAAAAGTGTATATTAGATCAGTGAGTTTAGAGGGGTTTTTCGTGGGTTAAAGTTTGATATGATAGGATAGTGTTGTAGAGAATTTCGATAGCTTCTATTTGGTATAAAGTAGGCATTCCAATTCAAAACGAGAAGGAAGATACACTAGTTTGAATATTCGTGTACCGGGAGGCGGGTATCGACACAACACGAAATTGTTGTCGTTATTTGGTCAAATCTCGGGGATTATAAAACGAGTTTCAAAAAGGTTCAAGGGCTGTTCTTAGGCTCTAAACCTGGGGTCTTGACTCTATTTTCAAACTTAGGTGTCAAGTTTACAAATGATAACGGTTAATTGGGTCAAATTGGTTTTGCAATACAAAGGTACAAAACTGTCCGGATTTTGGAGTCTAGAAATGTATTGATCAGGTGGTTCTAAAATGCAATTCTTTGGATGAAATTTAAACTGAGTTTTATTCAAGTTATGATTAAGTTTTTCACCAAGTTTGTAAAAATTCGAGTTGTCTAAGTATGGGAAATCAGCTGGTACATTTGGTATGTACCGGCTGAGTACTTTCGGGAGCACTTGTCTTACTAACATAGTCTTGTGAAAGATGTCTAGTAGTATCACTTGTGTGGTTTGTTATTGCGTATATACTATGGTTTTGAGTTTATTTCATTGTTTCTACTAAGTATGAGTCTATACTTGAGTATATTAATAAAGTGTGCGCCTTATGTGGTAGGTTGCGGCTTTTGTGTTTTACCGGGCCTCTACATCGTCGGCGATCGTCATACTACTACTTTTTCTTCTCAGATCCTGAGTTCCTTGTTCACTTACCTCGTGGCTTATAAGGTGAGTTCATATCTCCTTTTTACTATTTGCACATTGTTCTAAACGCGGGGTGAGATTTTACATGGTGGAACACATTCATTTAAAACTGTATGTTATCCAAAACTTGTATGCTTTCCAGAACTTGATGATTCCAACAATTTTTCATTGATATTATTGCTTTTAGTCTATATCCCCTAAGTTTCCTCTCTTGATCATGAACCGTTAATATTCTAGTGTTACCTTTTTTCTAAGTGTGAATGTTGTGGGTGGATCCATCAGGACTGGCAATTCCCGTCCTATGTTGCGGTTGTTTAACCATTGACGCGTTTAACCTTTGATTTGTTACTTGAGTATTTATGTCACACCCCACCATGGCGGAATATGGGGCGCGACGTGTGGATATCATCACAACATGGCGTGTCTATAGAGATAACTATATGAAATAAGAAATGTCATAAAATGGTGACACAAAAGTCATGACAATATCTCATCAAATGCAGGTGTCTAGGTAAGTAGGTAACAGTCCTACCTCTTACCCAAGACAAACAAATAACACAAACATATCAAACATATAGGTGCCAACATGCATCACTTATAAAAAAAAACATAAGGGTAAACTAAGAAGGAAACGGGGATTCTCCTTCTATATGCATTCCTAAGCTTCTCCAATCCTAGCCACTTATGTTCTCAAGCTTAACCATAACATCACCTGAAAGAGACACTAAAACACGTCAACATAATGTTGGTGAGAGTCATAGGTTTAGACTCCAACGCTAAATCAGTTACAAGCTGTGAATAACAATCATCAACAAAAGAACATATGGACAATGTGCTACAATTATGTATTAACAACTAGCATTCAAGATCAATCATTCCAAACCAAAATCCAAGGCTCCTACCTTGCCAAACAACATGGTACCATAGATGATCACACTATGTACCTATCCCAAGGCCACTACCTTGGCAAACCACAATAACTGAGACGGCACGTGTCCCCCGATCCAAATCATACACAATCAAAAATCACATAGCAGTTAATCACATAATGTACACACAAGTCCATCTCAAATCACAAAAACATTCACAACAGCAATTTAGAAAATAACTCAACACAGTGTCTCTTCCATCCCATCTGGAAGTCAAAAAAAAAATAATAAACATGGGACTATGAAACTCACCTGATAGCTCCTTCACGAGTCCTTGCACTAGCAACAAGCTAACAAACCAAAACACGCAATCAATACACGAACCAATCACTAAGATGGCTCATTAACCTATGATGGACATCTAGCCTATTCCCACATATTTACCTCATTGATAAGCTCTAATCACCCCATTACCCTTCCTTAACAAGTCCTTAACTTGGTTAAGTTTAATAACTAACCCGTTCATATTTTACCCAAAACAGTCCCAGTTTTTAGGTCTCAAAACTTTAAGTCAAACATCCACTTAAACATACCCATAGTTTCTGTAAAAGGAATATTCATACCCTTACATATGTTGGATAACACCTCCTACTTGCCCTAACCTTAAAGCTACTGTTAAGGCCTCGATATACATATATCTACTTTTGTCATTCCAGATTTCCTGATTTTAAACGTTCTAAAAGTTTGTTACCATTAAGGGGTCTTACCCTAAACCACAACCTTAGCCCAAGTGCAGATACTTACTACAATATATAAACCATCTCTCACGTTCGTGAGAAGATCCCAATGCAACCCTAAGTACCCCAAACAACCAAAACTTAAAAAGAAAATAGGCTGAATTCAAAACTGTTTTGACCTCCGACTGTTGTAACCTGTTTTTGACCCACTTCCCAACCTCCAATTTAGTTCTCGTTTCTTGCATTGGAAAGCCACTTCAAATATCTTTCCAGGGGTACTTGGATCGTAAAATAAGAGTTTATATAACTCCCGATATGATCAAAACAATTGACACAAAATCTGCCCAGTTTTTAAAAACGGGTTTAACAAAATCAACCTCATTAATTAACCCTAATCCCTCTAATTACAAGCCCTAATTTATATGATCATCATATTATGATCATCACATCATTAATTTACTGATTTTATATGAACCCTAACCCTAATTCCATCATAAGAATGATTATAAAAACATAAAAACAATTAAATTAAAAAGGGTTATGAAGGTTTTACCTTTGAATTAATAGAAGATGAAGAAAACCTAATTTTTGAAGAACCCTAATTGGCCACCATTGATGAATTTCGGCTAGAAGATGTTATGGAGGTTAAAAACCTGATTATTATAGTTATGAGTTGGGTTTGGTTAAGTCCTAAAGGCCCCCTAATCCCATTACAAGTCCATTGGGCCTGTTTTGGGCTTTTCCCTTCTTTCTTTCTTCTTTGGTGCGTCTAAACCGACCCAAACACCCCTAAATTCGTTTTTTTTATTTTTATTATTTAATATTATGTTATTAATATTACTTTAATTTTCCTTAATTTATTTCAGCTCCTAAAGCTTCCAAAACCACAAAACCGTAAAACTAGTCAACATTACGCGTTTTACCGTAAAAGACGTAAAATATACACTTTTAAAAAAAATCTCAAATTTTGAAATAAACTTTATAACTAAGTCCTAAATGACTTAAAACCATCCTGAAAAATATTCATATGACTAATTACCTCATCCGCGACCTCTAAATGCTAAACCGTAAATCGTAAAAATACGATTTTCTATGATACATATACGTATACTTAGAACCACCAAATAACACCATCTCACTTCATAGTCACTACCATGTGAACTCATGAACATGAAATCATCACACATCGTTTCATTCACAAGGTACCCCGTACCGGAAACGATATCCAAACCACAATCTATACACACCAATAAGCACATAAACACGTAAAGACACGCAACTAGCACAAAATAAAACTAAGTGACGAACCTCAAAACCAGGGTTGTCACAATTTAGGCTGAATACTCACTAGAGGAACTTACATTGATGTTAATTTTCAGTTCATGAACTAAATAGCAATAATAATGGTTTCGGACTATGGTTATCGTACGTAACCATTTTCCCTATTTCTTGTTTTACAAATGAATGCTTGTGTTCCACAACTTTATTGCTAAACCTATGAATATCACTCAACTTTGTGTTGACGATTTTACATGTTTAATCTCAGGTAATAATACTTAATTTTGCTTGGATGGGAGCCCGCAGGGTATTATCGCAGCTTGGAGATTTCTGTGTTATTTTTAAACTTTGGTTTTGGTAAAAACTGTCAAAAGTTTATCTTATATTCTTGGTAACTATGTGCTACAAAATCATGTTTAAATAGTAGATTTTTTCGCTTATAAAACTCTGGGACCTTTGTTTAAAAACTCTGATCTTTTATGATGTAACGTAAATGTTTTATTACGTCAATTTTGTGTCAACTATATTTTATTGATTCTTTTACCATGATGTGGCACCCCATGTTGCCTACGTGTTTCCTTGCCTAATTTTTGGGGTCTCACAAACGGAAAGTCGACCGGATATCATGTTTAGTGTTTTCCTTTGTGCACGTTTCCAAGAGGATCCCAAAACCTCTCATCTGGAAGCTGTTAAGCGTATCTTCTGATACATTAAAGGCACTATACATTTATGATTATGGTATCCTAAAGGTACCGACATAGAAACCATAGTATACGCGGACTTGGGTAATGCGGGAGACTATGTGGACCAGAAAAGCACTAGTGGAGTTTGTGCCTTGATGGGTTGTTGTTTAACTTCTTGGTTCTCTAAGAAACAAACCACTCTTGCTATATCCACCACGGAAGCCGAGTATGTGAGTGCTGGTAAAGCTTGTCAACAAGCTCTATGGATGAAGCAAGCGCTTGTTGATTACGGGATTACACTCAATGATGTTCCCATCATGTGTGATAATAAGGGTGCAATAGACCTTAGTAAGAATCCCGTGAAACATCGTGAACTAAGCACATCGAGATTCGCCACCAGTTCCTTAGGGATAATGTTCAAAAGGGGAACATTTCGATTGAGAAGGTACCCTCGGTAGAAAACATAGCTGACATCTTCACTAAGCCACTAAAGAGGGAACCTTTTAATTACTTGCGTCTAGGTCTAGGTTTAATGGAAAATATACCTTAATTGCGTATTTTCTTTAATCGAGTCTTTTCTATTTTGATTCTTTTCTATCTTTAAGTTATTGAGTCTCTTAAACTCTTTTTGGAAACTTCTCTTCTCTTTTTCAAATATCTGAAAGTTCTTTCGAATATGGTCGAGAAATGTTTTTGCATTGTTAATTCAATATAAAAACGTTTTTCATGGTTTCTTGCTATTGAATCGAGCATACATAATTCATATGTATGAGTCACTCAAATATAGCAAGAACAACATTGAACTATGGAGGATCAATGTGTCATAACTATATGCTTAGATAATCACACCTCCAACATCGATTTTACTTTAAAATCCATGTATTTTGGTCAAAGTCGTGTTTGTTGAGTTCTTGTGTGTTTCTTAGTCTTTTATTAATTTTAAGCGTGTCTCTATGATTAGCTAGACTAGAAAAGTAGGATTTCCTGAATTGGAAAATTCTCCGTGTCCACCAAAACACACCCTCTATGGGCGGTTCTTTATTTGTCCCACGGCTCTGAAGGTTTATTAATATCATAACAATTATATAAAACCCTAAACGAGACCAAAGCACATATAGCAGAATCGATTTAACAAGATCATAATTAACACAATTATAATTAATCGAATTAGGGTTACATACCTTTACGCTAAAGCATTTCCACAAGACGAAGAACGAATCACCAATTCGGGCTTATACCGTATACACTATGATATAGTCTAAAGTAAGACTATATTACGTTCTTGTACACACGTAATACAACGAGCTAACCATGATTCTAGCACGTGAAAACCGAGCTACAACGCTTGTAAATAATTTAACCAACAACCCTAGAGAGGGGCTAGTACTAGATTATGTACACAATCGATCAACCAAGAAAAACCAACCGAAACCCTTTGTTGGTGTAGGTTTGCGATCGAACCAAAGATAAGAAGAGGGAAAAGATTTATGTTGTGTTAATTATGAGGTATAAGGAGGTGTATTTATAGACTCCAACCCATTGTAGCCCAAATAAATAAAAGGCAACTTTTGCCCCCCCCCCCCCTTGCTATAACCGACGGCCAAAACACCCCTATGGGGTGTTCCGGAACCTTCCGTCCTTCTTTCCTTTTGTTTACATACTATATAATTATTTAACGCTCGTTATAATTAACTATTAATTTAATTAACGATTGTTAAAGTTATATAGTTACTTGCTCGGTTTATATTAATAAATACATAAAATATATATTTATTAAATAAATTAACTCTTTATATACTGTGTTCAATCCCTTAATCTCGAGTTCAATCCTATCACACGACTATTAAATATAAGTCCATAAACTTACAGCTCCCACTTGGACATATTTCGAATATCGTGATTACATTGACTAGCGTCTAGTTACACTTAGCAATGTCTCTAGTACAACTCGAGTAAGGTCTCCTGGACAAAACCTTTTAACGATTCTGCATCTTTATTATTATCCTTTTATTTCTAATACAACGTTAATAAGGATATGGATCTCAGTTATTACTTTCATTAACCATTCTGTTTCTCTTTCACAGATTCAGCAAGATTACCAAAACAAATTTGGGTGTGGCCACACAAACATCTTACTAATCCCACGAGGGGCCCAGCTGTATTAAACTCCAAAACGAAATTGGAGGAAATAAATTTTATTTTGACTACGAGCAAAACTTATGAATTTTGCAACACTTCCGAAAATAATCCTTATAGCTACCAGTTACGTTTAGCGTTAGATTATTCCACAGAGATGCACTAGATTCATAACAGTTTCCTGGTATCTCAAGTCTAAGGATAATTATTTATGTTTTACTTAATGACAAAGATCCATAAAGTAATAACATATAGTTGGGATAAGTCCTATATTCGATTCATCGAATATCATCCAAAATCAATCAATATACTTTCAAGTATACTCTATCGCTATTTTTATTTGTCTTAGTTTAATAATATTCCCATATTATTAATCGACAACAGACATTTAGCAAAACATTTAGTCATAGATTAAAACATGTAAAATAAGATACACTTATTAAATAATAGAAATAAACGAAACCTAATCTTTATTTCATTATATAATAATGTCATAACATCCTTTATCCAAATACTAATCACAGATTTATTGCATGAGTTCGCTAGCTAGTTGCAGCCCAATCGCCTTGGCATGCTTAACTACCTTTGGTCTAGGCAAAGCTTTAGTTAAAGGATCGACTACGTTATCATCTGTGTGAACTTTTATTAATTTGATTTCCCGAGCTTCAACTTGTTTCTCGGACGTAGTGATGTCTACGCATAAAGTGTCTGGCGCCTTTCATGACTCAAGGGTCATTGGCAAATATTATTGCAGGTTTATTAGTATCATAACAATTATATAAAACCCTAAACGAGATCAAAGCATATATAGCGGAAGCAATTTAACAAGATCATAATTAATAACACAATTATAATTAATCGAATTAGGGTTACATACCTTTACGCTAAAGCAATTCCACAAGACGAAGAACAAATCACCGATTCGGGTTTAAACCGTATATACCAAGATATAGTATAAAGTAAGACTATATTACGTTCTTGTACGCACGTAATACAACGAGCTAACCTTGATTCTAGCACGTGAAAACTGAGCTCCAACGCTTGTAATTAATCTACCCAACAACCCTAGAGAGGGGCTAGGACTAGATTAAGTGTACAATCGATCAACCAAGAAAAACCAACCGAAACCCTTTTGTTGGTGGGGTTGGCGATCGACCAATAGAAAAAAGAGGGGAAAAGATTTATGATGTTGTGGTTATGAGGGGATTAGGAGGTGTATTTATAGACTTCCAACCCATTGTAGCCCAATAAATATAAGGCAACTTTTGTCCCCCCCCCCCAGGGCATAACCGACGGTCGAACACCCCTAAGGGGTGTTCCAGAATCTTCCAAACTTCCTTCCTTTTGTTTATACATAGTATATGTTTATTTAACACTCGTTATAACTTAACTATTAATTAATAAACGATCGTTAAAGTTATATAGTTACATGCTCGGTTAAATTAATAAACACATAAATATATTTATTAAATAAATTAATAAATAAGATAAATATATTTATTAATTAAATTAACTCTTTACGTATTGTGTGCAATCCCGTAATCTCGAGTTCGATCCTATCACACGACTATTAAATATATGTCCATAAACTTACAGCTCCCACTTGGACATATTTCGAATATCGTGATCACATTGACTAGCGTCTAGTTACACTAGCAATGTCTCTAGTACAACTCGAGTAAGGTCTCCTGGACAAAACCTTTTAACGATTATGCATCGTTATTATTATCCTTTTATTTCTAATATAATGTTAATAAGGATATAGATCTCAGTCATTCCTTTCATTAACCATTCTGTTTCTCATTTACAGATTCAACAAGATTACCAAAACAAATTTGGGTGTGGCCACACAAACATCTTACTAATCCCACGAGGGGCCCAGTTGTATTAAAACTCCAAAACGTAATTAGAGGAAATAAATTCTATATTGACTACGAGCAAAACATATGAATTTTGCAACACTTCCGAAAATAATCCTTATAGCTACCAGTTACGTTTAGCGTTAGATTATTCCACAAAGATGCACTAGATTCATAACAGTTTCCTGGTATCTCAAGTCTAAGGATAACTATTTATGTTTTACTTAATGACAAAGATCCATAAAGTAATAACATATAGTTGGGATAAGTCCTATATTCGATTCATCGAATATCATCTAAAATCGATCAATATACTTTCAAGTATACTCTATCACCATTTTGATTTGTCTTAGTTTAATAATACTCCCATATTATTAATCGACAACGGACATTTAACATAACTTTTATTCATGAATTAAAACATGTAAAATAGGATACACTTATTAAATAATAAAAATAAACGAAACCTAATATTTATTTCATTATATAATAATGTCATAGCATGCTTTATCCAAATACTAATCATAGATTCATTCCATGAATTCGCTAGCTAGTTGCAGCCTAATCGCCTTGGCATGCTTAACTACCTTTAGTCTAGGCAATGCCTTAATCAAAGGATCTGCTACGTTATCATCTGTGTGAACTTCTATCAATTTAATTTCCCGAGCTTCAACTTATTCTTGGACGTAGTGATGTCTACGCATAAATGTCTGGCGCCTTTCATGACTATAGGGTCATTGACAAATATTATTGCGGCAGAATTGTCACAATACATATCAATAGGTTATTTAATTGAAGGCATCACTCCAATATCTTCAATAAACTTCCTAATCCAAACAGCTTCCATTGCATCTTCTGAAGCAGCCATGTACTCAGATTGAGTATCATGCATTGCAATCGTTGTCTGTTTCTTGATCTTCCAGTCAACTGCTCCTCCATTGATAACAAAAACGTAACCCGTCTGAGACTTCGTATCGTCTTTATCACATTGCCAGGACGCATCAAAGAAACCCGTAACATTCAAATTTATGTCTGGTTTTCCACCATATACCAAAAACATATCTTTCGTACTCCTCAAATACTTTAGAATATGTTTAACAGCAGTCCAGTGGAGCTTCCCTGGATTTTGTTGGTATCTACTGACCAAGTTCTGAGAAAACACCACATCAGGCCTTGTGCATCTAACATCATACATTATAGAACCTACAACCGAAGCATAAGGCACCTTCTGCATGTATGCCTCCTCTTCAGGAGTAGATGCATCCATCTCATGACTCAGATTATGCTTAACTTCCATAGGTTGAAAACCTTTCTTGGAATTATGCATATTATATTTCTTCAAAATCTTATCTATATATACATCTTGACATAGACCAATTAACCGTCTTTTCCTATCCAGATAGATCTTAATTCCCAAAATGTATGCAGCTTCTCCTAAATCCTTCATAGAAAAACATTTACCAAGATAATCCTTAACAGCTTTAAGTCTTGGAATGTTACTTCCCATGATTAATATGTCATCAACATATAGGACTAGTAATACTACATCACTCCCACTAACTTTGCGATATACACATGGCTCATCACGATTCGGAACAAATCCAAACTTTTTGATTTCTTCGTCAAATCTTTTATTCCATTGATGTGATGCTTGCTTCAAACCATAAATGGACCTTTGAAGTTTACACACATGTCCTGGATTCTCAGGATCAACATACCCTTCTGGTTGTTGCATATAGATGTCTTCATCTAGTCGACCGTTCAAGAAGGCAGTTTTAACATCCATTTGCCATATCTCATAGTCACAGTATGCTGTTATAGCTATGAGAATCCTAATAGCTCTTAAGTCTGCTACAGGAGAAAATGTCTCCTCGTAGTCTACGCCAAAAGTTTGTGTAAAACCTTTAGCTACTAAACAAGCTTTATAGGATTGTACTTTTCCGTCCATGTCGGTTTTCTTCTTGTATATCCACTTATGTCTCACTACTTTAGCATTCGGTAGTGGTTCTACAAGAATCCAAACATCATTTGCTTTCATGGATTTCATTTCCTCATCCATAGCAACCATCCAATTTTCAGGATCAAGTATCGCGGATTTATAATTAGCGGGTTAACCAAGATTCCCTAACTCATCATCATCCTCTATGTTAAGACACATATTGCTATTTGCGTTTTTAATCCTTGCGGATCTACGCAGAAGAACTAATTCCAGTGGAACCGCCAGACTTTCTGGTTCTACAGGAATTACATCGCTAGTGTTTTCAGAAGGTAATGTATCTATATGACTCTCCTCAAGATCATAATTTCTCCCTCTGAATTCTTGGTTTACAATATCAGATCCAAGGAAGTCTCCATACCTATTAACAATAACTTTGTTCTCAGGTGGATAATAAAAGTAGTAACCCATAGTTCCCTTAGGGTATCCTACAAAGATACATTTTACAGATCGTTGTTGGAGTTTGTCACCCTAGTCACGTTTCACATATGCCTCGCAACCCTAGACCTTTAAATAAGACAAATATGGCTTCTTGCCATGCCAAAGTTCATATGGTGTCTTATTGGCCTTCTTTTTGGGAAACCATATTTAATATGCGAACAGCAGATTCTAGAGCATAATCCCAAAAGGATAAAGGTAAAGTTGTAAGATTATACATAGATCGTACCATATCCAATAATGTATGATTTCTCCTTTCGGATACACCATTTTGTTGTGGAGCATAGGGAGAAGTAAGATGCTGAACAATTCCATTATCACTTACATAATCTATAAACTCTTGACTTAAATATTCACCACCTCTATCAAAACGAAGAGTTTTTATCTTCTTCCCTAATTGCAGTTCTAATTCTGCTTTAAACACTTTGAATGTTTCAAATACCTCATGTTTATGCTTAAGTAAATAAACATAACCATAACGGCTATAATCATCCGTAAATGTTAAGAAGTAGCTAGCACCTTTCCTTGACGTATGTCTAAGTGGTCCACACACATCAGTATGTATAAGTCCAAGTAGATCAGTAGCCCTTTAAATATTGCTATTAAAAGGTTTCTTGGTCATCTTTCCAGAGATACAAGACTCACATTTATCGAATGATTCATCATTGATATTTTCCAAAAGACCTTCACGTTGAAGCTTTTGTATACGAGTCTTCCCAATATGGGCAAGTCTACAATGCCAAAGATAAGAAGAGTTCTTGTCAAACTTTCTCTTCTTGCTCATGCTAAATACAGATTTATCGTTTTTGGATTCATTATCATGCATGTCTAATTCAAACACACCATTCACAGAAATTGCATTAAAATAGAGAATACCGTTTTTCCAAACAGAAATTCCATTATTATCAATCGTGTGAACGAATCCATTATTTAACAAACAAGAAAAGGAAATAACACCCCTGAAAATTGTAGGTGCATAATGACAATCATTAAATCTCAGTACTAAACCCGAAGGTAATACTAGATCAAAAGTTCCCATAGCTTCAACCGCTGCTTGTGCGCCATTTCCCACTTGTAGATATTGTTCCCCATAGGAAAGCTTCCTTTCTAGATTAAATCCCTGCAGCGTATTATAGATGTCAATACCGCATCCCGTATCATACCCAGGAATTTAATTTGTTTGTTAAATTGAACAATTCAATCATAATTAAAGTACCTGAAGCTGCAGCGCTCTGGTCAGACTTCTTCTTTATTTCTCGTAATTCTTGGAGGTAAAAAGATGAAAATTTCTCTTCTAGTGACCACTTGCCTTGCAATGGTGATAAGTCTCATCCTTTTGAGATTGACTCCTCCTAACAAAGTTCTGCTTGGGTTTCGAATAAGTCGCAACTTGTATGCCCTTATTACCCTTGTCGTTACCTTTCTTCTTGTTCGCTTGCGTGTTTTGGCTTACTCACTCTACACTTTTGTATGGTTAGTACAGAAGGCGTAGCGGCAGATACCTTGTCTTTCAACCCCTTTTCATAGTCAATGAGCATTGCATGCAAATCATTAACTGTCTTCCCCGTATAATGCATATTATAGTTTCTAACGAAATCATTGAAGTCCTTGTTAAGGGACCTATTGATCAAGTAGATAGTCATATTATGATCATAGGGTTGTCCTAGTGCAATGAGCTGTTCATATAACCCCTCGTCTCTAAATAATGGGCACGTACAGACTTTCCTGGAGCTTGCTTGCAGCTATGCAAAGCATCTACTAAGTCGTAGATCTCCACAGCTTGCGGCTTTTCAAACATAGCCTTGAGCTCATCAAGCATTCTCTTTGGAGAAAATAGCTCATACTTCTGTTGAAGTGTATGATCCATTTTTCCTAACATTAAGCAAGCCACCTCAGAGTGCTTCTTAGTATTAGCAACGTATTCAAGCCTTTGCGCATCAGATGCTCCTTTAGCAAGGTCCTCCGGATAGGGAGTAGTCAAGATATCGATAGTACCCGCTGCTCTCAATACAATTCTTAGCGAGCGGTAACAATCATTAAAGTTTGGGCCAGTAAGTTCAGGTCGTTCAAAGAAAGCTTTGAACGCAGAACTTATCGTGTTATTGGTGGGTTGAGCCATTTCTACATAAATAAGTTCAAATATTAGTATTTTCGATAACAAAATACCTTCAAGAAAATAAAATTACCCCGGTATTAAAACCATATTATTTTCCTTGAATTATAGAACTATATTGACATAGATCTATTACATCAGTTGATCTGCTAGTAATGAATGTACTCAACACAGCGACTTGTCGAACAATTCAATTGACAAACAATTTTCAATTTCTATATATTTAAGGGATTTACATTGCCTAAAAAATGTTTTGCATTGTAAACATGTTTCATCCCTTCTGAATGTATTAAGTTTCCAGATCTCACTGGGTAACTTTATTAAGTCACCTAATCTGAGTAACGTAAAACCATCATACGAATTCTCATTCTACAAATGGTTTTCTCTCCATCACAACATCATTCAAAAATCTCATTTGATGACGAAGTAATTTCAACTGTTCGTTAATTAGGAGCATTCGACTTAAATTTTAAGGGTATAAATTTTGATGTCAAAATCAATGTATGGAGAAGCATGCATACAATCTCCATAGCATAAGTTTAATAAAACATTTAGTAAACTTTTTCATGAGATTAAATTTCTTCATAAATTATGTTGCGGTATTGGTTAAACCAATTAAAGAATTTACCCACAACTCATCACATCGTACTTTGCTAGAACTCGGCTACGCACAAAGCAATACCCTTATTCATTGTGGTTCGGATGTGAATTTGTGGTAAATCACCCTTAAGGTATAATTCAATTAATAATCGTAAGTAATTTTAACATGACGCACAGGCGAGCCGGGAATTTGATCAGCGACTAATGGCATAACACCTCCTTCCTTAACCGGGTACATGACCAGCGGTGCGTTATACCCACTTTATAGTTTGTCCAAAATGAGTAGGCCGTTAGATTATTACTGTAATTCACCAATCAACGTAATCTTATGTAATTTAAAATCTCTTAACAAATCATTATTTTTAACATGATTTAGTCCATATTATTTCTTTTCAAAAAAAAGCCCTTGTTTACAATAATTCAACAATTTTATATAAACAAGTAAAAAAACTAAATTATAAACACATAATAACAATTTATATGTGCAACGAATAAATCAAATAGCCACATGTATACGATTTATTCAATAATCATCAAATCTACGTCTTTATATCTTTATATAAAAGTCTTCCCTAATTCTAGATTTATTGAATCAAATAATCACGTAGCACGTAAAATCATATAAACATATAATTTTACGATCCATGAAAACATGCACGTAATCATGGATTCCCCACAAATCTTAACAATTAAATTTCTATGGATCGTAACCATACATGACATAACAATTAATCATGCAATTTAATATAAAATTATCCCACATGTAATTTAGGGTTTCAAAACAGTTCTTTTTTTATTAAAAATAGAGTAAAACCCTAACTTTTAAAAAAACGAAACCCTAATTTTATGAAAAACCTAAAAAACATGTAGTTTTAACTCAAAACAATTATAGTTAAAAAAACTTTACATTTTCGATAATTATAACATGTTAAAATGGCTCTGATACCATTATAGGTTTATTAGTATCATAACAATTATATAAAACCCTAAACGAGATCAAAGCACATATAGCGGAAGCGATTTAACAAGATCATAATTAATAACACAAATTATAATTAATCGAATTAGGGTTACATACCTTTACGCTAAAGCAATTCCACAAGACGAAGAACAAATCACCGATTCGGGTTTAAACCGTATATATTAAGATATAGTCTAAAGTAAGACTATATTACGTTCTTGTACACACGTATTACAACAAGCTAACCTTGATTCTAGCACGTGAAAACCGAGCTCCAACGCTTGTAATTAATCTACCAACAACCCTAGAGAGGGGCTAGGACTAGATTAAGTGTACAATCGACCAACCAAGAAAAACCAACCGAAACCCTTTTGTTGGTGGGGTTGGCGATCGACCAAGAGAAAAAAGAGGGGAAAAGATTTATGATGTTGTGATTATGAGGGGATTAGGAGGTGTATTTATAAACTTCCAACCCGTTGTAGCCCAATAAATATAAGACAACTTCCCCCCCCCCCCAGGGCATAACCGACGGTCGAACACCCCTAAGGGGGTGTTCTGGAATCTTCCAAACTTCTTTCCTTTTGTTTATACATACTAAATGTTTATTTAACTCTCGTTATAACTTAACTATTAATTAATAAACGATCGTTAAAGTTATATAGTTACATGCTCGGTTAAATTAATAAATACATAAATATGTTTATTAAATAAAATAATAAATACGATAAATATATTTATTAATTAAATTAACTTTTTACGTATTGTGTGCAACCTCGTAATCTTGAGTTCGATCCTATCACATGACTATTAAATATAAGTCCATAAACTTACAACTATTGCGGCAGAATTGTCACAATACATATCAACAGGTTCTTTAATTGAAGGCATCACTCCAAGATCTTCAATAAACTTCTAATCCAAACAGCTTCCATTGCAGCTTCTGAAGCAGCCATGTACTCAGATTGAGTAGCATGCATTGCAATCGTTGTCTGTTTCTTGCTCTTCCAATCAACTACTCCTCCATTGATAACAAAAACGTAACCCGTCTAAGACTTCGTATCGTCTTTATCACATTGCCAGGACGTATCACAAAAACCTGTAACATTTAGTTCTGTGTCTGGTTTCCCTTCATATACCAAAAACATATCTTTTCAACTCCTCAAATATTTTAGAATATGTTTAACAACAGTCTAGTGGAGCTTCCCTGGATTCTGTTGGTATCTACTGACCAAGTTCTGAGCAAACACCACATCAGGCCTTGTGCATCTAACAGCATACATTATAGATCCTACAGCCGAAGCGTAAGGCACCTTCTACATGTATGCCTCTTCTTCAGGAGTTGATGCATCCATCTCATGACTCAGATTATGCTTAACTTCCATAGGTTGAAAACCTTTCTTGGAATTATGCATATTATACTTCTTCAAAATCTTATCTATATAAGCATCTTGACATAGACCAATTAACCGTCTTTTCCTATCCTGATAGATCTTAATCCCCAGAATGTATGCAGCTTCTCCTAAATCCTTCATAAAAAACATTTACCAAGATAATCTTTAACAGCTTTAAGTCTTGGAATGTTACTTCCCATGATTAATATGTCATCAACATACAGGACTAGGAATACTACAGCACTCCCACTAGCTTTATGATATACACATAACTCATCACGATTTTGAATGAATCTAAACTTTTTGATTTCTTCGTCAAATCTTTTATTCCATTGAGAATCCTAATAGCTCTTAAATCTGCTACAGGAGAAAATGTCTCCTCGTAGTCAACGCCAAAAGTTTGAGTAAAACCTTTAGCTACTAGACGAGCTTTATAGGATTGTACTTTTCTGTCCATGTTGGTTTTCTTCTTGTATATCCACTTATGTCTCACTACTTTAGCATCCGGTAGTGGTTCTACAAGAATCCAAACATCATTAACTTTCATATATTTCATTTCCTCATCCATAACAACCATCCACTTATCCTTCTTAGGATCAAATATGGCGGGTTTATAATTAGCGGGTTCACCAAGATCCCCTAACTCATCATCATCCTCTATGTTAAGAAACATATTGCCATTTCCGTTTTAATCCTTGCGGATCTACGCACAGGAACTAATTCCGGTGGAACCGCTAGACTTTCTGGTTCTACTGGAATTACATCGCTAGTGTTTTCAGAAGGAAATGTATCTATATGACTCTCCTCAAGATCATAATTTCTCCCACTGAATTCTTGATTTACAAGATCTAATTCAAGGAAGTATCCATACCTATTAACAATCAATTTGTTCTCAGGTGGATAATAAAAGTAGTAACCCATAGTTTCCTTAAGGTATCCTACAAAGATACATTTTACAGATCGTTGTTGGAGTTTGTCACCCGAGTCACGTTTCACATACGCCTCACAACCCCAGACCTTTAAACAAGATAAATATGGCTTCTTGCCATGCCATAGTTCATGTGGTGTCTTATCGACCTTCTTTGTGGGAACCATATTTAAAAGCGAACAGCAGACTCTAAAGCATAATCCCAAAAGGATGAAGTTAAAGTTGTAAGATTAAACATACATCTTACCATATCTAATAATGTATGATTTCTCCTTTCGGATACACCATTTTGTTGTGGAGTATAGGGAGAAGTAAGATGCTGAACAATTCCATTCTCACTTAGATAATCTATAAACTATTGACTTAAATATTCACCACCTCTATCAAAACGAAGAGATTTAATCTTCTTCCCTAATTGCGGTTCTACTTCTGCTTTAAACATTTTGAATGTTTCAAATACCTCATGTTTATGCTTAAGTAAATAAACATAACCATAACGACTATAATCATCCGTAAATGTTAAGAAGTAGTAATGTGATGAGGAATGTCGGTGTATTTTAATTAGATACGTTATAAAGCAAATTTAGGAAATTACCCTTAGGAAAAGGTAATAATCCATAAATAAGCCAAAGACGAATTCAATTAAACACGTGAGCGATCCAAGTTCGTTATACACAAGGATCTTATGAATTTGAGACGTTCGTATTAATCTGGACAATTGATTTGAATTGGGTTTTAGTTTTTAATCTAAAGATAATTCTACCAAATTTTAAATCCTAAGTGCATGAATCGTTTCTCAATATTAAATCTATTAGTTAATTATTTAAAATCTACATAAAATTTAACCTCTACTTAAAATTATAATCTATTAAAATTTATCCATTTAATTAAAAGCAATTTTAAAACTATTAAAAATATAAACTAATTAATCTGTTTAAAAATTACTTGTACTTTATTTAAACAAAGTCAATTCAAAACTAATTTTATTTAAAACTAAATTAATTAAAAACTAATTTATTTAATATCTAATTTTAAAAACAATTTAAATTTCTAAAAGATAATAAAATAATTTTATTTGTTATTAATATTATTATTATATTATTTTATATTAAAAACTAATTCAACATTTTTAATTTGACAAATTTAATTTTTAATTAATTGTTTAATTTAAAAATATTACTTATTAAAATTAAATGTATGTAAACGTTATTATAAAATAAGAGAGTTCAATAATGTATTTAAAATTAAAAAAAGTATACTAATAACCAAAAGAGCTTGATAGCTCAGTCGTTGGGTTGTTTGGCAGTGGACCAGGAGGTCACTGGTTCGAGTCCAGTGGTAGACATTTTTGGAGATTATTTTTTAGTTACAACAGAAATTGAAAGGTCACAGGAGTGACAAATTTGGTATGTAACTTTTGGACAATGAAGTTGCACATATTAATAAATCAGTTCCAAACTATGTGTTTGGAATACTGAATAAGTAACAGAATAAGTATACTACTTATTAAACAATGCAGATAAGTAAATAAACCTATCCATTATTCAGATAAACCAAAATCCAATTACAAGTTAAAAACAGGCAAAAATATTAATTCAGATTCACCAATACGGATAAACAAACGCAGACTTAAACAATCTAAACAGATAAGTAGTGATATCACAGATTTAAAAAACAGGCACTCCTAGATTGATTCAGCAAGCAATATTTTTAAACATAACAGCTAAGTGAAATAAACATAATGCTCATTTTGGTGCTATCTTAAAATAAATCAGAAACATGCCATCTTAGAAATGTTTAAATAGACTACACTCAAGCAAAATCACCGACAGACTTATCAGTTAAAAACATTAGTTAAAAACCAAAATTAACCACCCAGTTTAATCATGTTTGAGTTCATCCTCATAGGTATTTAACTGATATAGTTATATCAATCCTCTCTATTTAGCATACTCACCAATTTCAGTATTAACAAACAGCTATTATAAAACTAATGCAAAAACACTTGAATCATTGACAAACAATAAACTAAACTCAGCATAACAGAATAACTAAAATCAGTAGAAGTGAAGGATAAATATTCAACAATCATAGAAAAATTAATACCATACAGATAATCAGCCAAACATTCAAAACATTCTAAACATTCAATTCATTTAAACAACTTAAATAAATTTATCTAAAAACATAAATAAAATAAAAATAAAGTGAGTTTAACCTTTTGGAGAAACCCTTTGATGAACAGACGCAGCGCTGAGCTGACCTAATAACCCGAATCAACTTCACGTTTGTCTTACACCAACTCGAAGCAACATCCAAATCGTCACCACTATTGTGACTTTCGAACCAAACAGCTTTTAAGAATCAAACCATTGGGGTTTGACTTAATTCCCAATTTCACTTTTATTAATTAATTAAAGCTATTGAATAAACTTTAACCAAATAATATTTCTTATAATATCAATTTAGATTGTAGCTTAAAATTGAAATTAATTAAACACCATAAATCAACTCACGAAGAACAATTAAACTCAAAGGAACTTTTCACTAATTTCAAAAAAATATTACAAAGCTATTAAAATAAAAATACAATTTAACCTACATCTATTTTAACATTATAACATTAAAGAAAAATTGTAATATATAAAATTACATTATTTGGGGGTTTTTATAGGCAAACCCCAAAACCTTGCTGAGAAGTTTGTTGAAGCAGAAAACAAATCTTGACCATTGATAAAGCATCTTCTTTCCTCATCTTGATCTTACGGTGGAAAATCCTTCTCTCCTCACACGAATTGCCAAGGTGGCAATCCTTGTGCTAGTTGTGTTTTTTTGAAGCTGATTTGGCATGTTTTGATTGGAGGAGTGGTGAGATGTGAGGTGTCTCCACCAATCATAGAAGAGAGAGGGTGCCACATGGATTGATACAGCCATCATCAACCTCCTATAAAGTTGGGTTTATTTTCAAGCGCTTGTAGCTCACTCTCTTTAATTAAAAAAGCCCCAATTTGGATATTGGATCTAGGTTTTGGGATAAAATAGGTGAGACTGTGTTTTCTTAGTTTGTAACGAGAGAGAAAGTGAATAGGTGTGAGGTATACGTTTGACCATAAAGTGAATAAATATTCACTTAAATATTTACTCTTAACTGTTCCATTCTTCTTGACCTAATAGGCCTTGGGCCTAAAACACTCTCATCGTCTCAATATTACTTCAAACGTCCCATGCAAATTGTTTGGGCTTTTGGGCTTTATATAATTTCCATCCGTCTCATGAAGGTTATGTAAATTGGGCCATGGATTGCTTTATTTACCAAGAGTGAAAAATACATTCTCCTTAAATGGGCTTTTAGGCCCATTAATCATAAGTGGGACCCACAAGGCCTAAATCACTTTGATAAATTTTAATCCTCGAAAACGAACTCGTCTTTTGGCTTCCTTGATCTTTTCTTCAATACTCGTGTCGTTTTTTCCGGTTTTCGTGATCTCGGGTACCTACACACATGAAACAACAAATACACATATACAAGGCCATTTTTATGATATTAATGCATTTAGTGTTCATTTATGGATATAAATTATATGAGTAAAATCACTCATATCAAACTCCCCCTTGCTAAGCAATTGTCGTGTCCTCGCGCAATGATAAAATAAAACTACTAACTACACTTTTATTCAACTTTGACACTTTATTTTGCAAAGACATAATGTAATGCTTTCATTATTTTAAAATAACTTTTAGGATCATAAAACTCAAATAGATTCATCGTCCCTGACTTTTCACTCTTCCATGCCAAGTTTAAAAACATGATCATTTTCAATCATAAGTCCAAATGTTAAGACCACTCATACAGGTAATTTGTGTTAAACTCAATCTCCTTTTATTCCTAATTGTATCTCTAGATTTTAAATTATTTTCATTCACCCAAAGGCTCATTTGATATTTATTAATCAAAAAATGAAGGCAAAAATGGTGTAAACTCAACACTCAAAACCTAACCTCGACTTCAAAAACCGTTGTCACTAAAGAAAGCCCACATCAAGGATAACTTAACACGATTTGAGGGATAAATCCCCGGATCCAAAATTTGGCTAATAGGACTACTTAAAGCAACAATAAATCCTCCAAAGTCAATTTTGACCTTATTAAAGGAGTTAGCAACAATTACATCATGCACCTTGAGGCTCTTTAAGATGTAAAAGTGCTCCTTATTTATAATCCACACCCGAAGGCTCCTTGGACATAAACAAGAGAATTGACATTCACCATCCCACCTTAAGGCTCATGATGATGAAACAATTTTTATTAAACACGTCCCCGTGCCATACACCCTAAGGCTCTAATGACAAGGTTAGTGCTGCATGACTCCCACCCGAAGGCTCATAGAGAACATGTTTTTATTTATTCTTCTTATTATTATGATATATATAGTAAACCAAATTTCCGCAATCCCATGATCAAAAGTCCATGACACTGACACCCTTAATGTGTTCTTACTTTAATTACAAGGGAAGAAAAAGAAGGAGTTACGAGTTAAGATATTAAGTCTAAACCGCTAAAAACTTCATTTATTAAGCAATTTATTATTCAAGCGTGAAAAATAAATACGAGGAGATTAAATCAAACACAATAATACTTATACAAGGAAGAATTAACCTTAAAAACTTATGATTAAACTTTATCATCTCTTGTTCTCCATATTGTAAAATTTCAAAAATGTAAGAATAATGGATACTTAGCCTATTAAATCAAAGTTTTGGGTTTTCAAGTCATCTATAGGATCTTGCATCTTCTCAGACATTTTCAAGTTAGAATTTACGTTTTAAAGTTCCCTTGATAAACGACTTTCTAGGATCAATTATAGGAACTTGCGAAAAGTTCTCGTTCTTAAACCCGTATGAGTTAAGACTTTCGCGTTTTAAAGTTCCCTATATAAAAGTCTAGCAAAACTTGATTTAAACATGTTAAGGAAAAAGCTAGGTGAAAACTGAGTCGAGACAAAAACTATTTTTATTTTCACCAACAGAAAGCCTACATTTGTGTCAAAAATACTTATTTTCTTTATTATTAAACACAAAATACACTAAAAATTTAATTTTTTTTATGAAAAACGAGAAAAATGATTACGTTTAGACACGACAAAAGCAATTGCAAGCGATTATATCGATTTACTTCCCCATGCTAAAACCAAACATTGTCCTCAATGTTTCCTAGCTCAAGAGTAATACCCCCTTGCTAAAACACGAAGAGTCTAATGCAAAAGTCCTAACAAGGTAAGAGCACGCAAATCTATGAGCCGTTTATTAGTTATGATTCAAGATAAAATGTTAGTCGATAAAAATCAAAGGATAGTGAGTGCTCCCTTTTGACAATCAAAGTATGGAAGCTCGAGTGGACCGGCAAAAACCGAACATGAGAGTCTTCAATGATTAGGGTCATACCTAAGATTCACAACAACACAAAACATGAGCACGAGCTTGAAAAGATCAAGCCTTATTAGTGTTAGAAAATAGATATAAGATAGAATGTATGGGACTCTCCCACAAGGCACCTCGTTTTTGTTAACCGAGTCATGAGCTCGACTCGATCCCCACATTCATTGGTCCTTAGGGAAAGTGGTGAAAACTGGCATAATGGAATAAAATCCATAATAAAGCACGATGCCTGGGTCAAAGATCACATCCTCGTTATCGGATGACAAACAGGAGAACGAGACTCCAACATAAATCTCCAAAAAGAGATGGTAGTCAAAAATCATGAAATGGATATAACATGCTCCCCGAGATAAACTCGCACCAAGATGATTGAAAAGTCTTTCAATTATTACATCGGTGAAAGGCCGATATTTCCCTAAATCAATGATTCTGGGGTCGAATACCTCGTCCTCGGGAGAGAAAGGAATAGACAACACGGTGTCTTCCCCCATGCTAATCCATGATCATATAAAGCACATGGTAATGGTGGGATAAAAGTTTCAACTATATGGTATCAACTTGCATGACTTTGTTGACCTTGTCACTCTTATGAATGTGAAAAAATAGGTCAAGATACTCAAAACGAGTCGCATGAAAAACCCGCACATTAAGATCAAAGCGAGTGGGAAGGAGATTTGGAGTAAAGAAAATATCTCCCTCCTAAGGGTTTTCAACATATCATCATCATAAATTAGATGACCAAACTAAGGGTTTTCAACACCGTCATTAGACTCTTCCCCAAATTCTGAAGGAATGTCTATGTAAAGAAACTCATCAACCTCCTTAAAGAAGAGCTCATCATCACAAAGGTTGTGAGATGAAGGAGGTATGATGCTCTCAAAATCCTCTTGAAACAATGGATTATTGTTCATTGAAACTTCAAAAAGAGGATTCGAGTAAGTCACATAAGTGTCATCAATCTTGTCATCCCAAGAAATATCCGACAAAGTATCAAGTGTGTCACACTCGGATACAAGATCATCATTCTCATTAGAAGGAAGTTCATCGGAGAAATCCTCGAGAATGGTAGGTAAAACATGAGGATCACGCTCGATCTCGAGATCAAAAACGTCTTCACTTCCCGGTGGAAGTGGATCAATAAGAGCAACAAGTTTATCGACGAACTCATCTAACGAATAGTCACTAACCTCACTCGGTGTGAAGTTTGGAATCAAAGAATCCATTTTCAATGATTGTTCAATTAAAGCAATATCTCCCTCGGGATCGAAATTCTCACTATCAAACTCACTAGCATCGAATGGTGCACTAAGGTAATCATCAATTTCCTTATTGATCTTAGAACTATCATCATCCTCGAGAGGAGTGAGTGGAGATGAAGTAGTATTACAACACGTTTCAACGAAACAAACATCTCCCTCCGGAATTAACTTTTCTTCTTCACGAAATGAGGGTTCTATAATTGGCCATACACCCTTGTAAATGAGAAAATCCTTATTTGTGTTACTTTCAAAAGTTTTAACAAGTTTTACACTTTCCATGTTTTTAGAAACAAATCTTAGAAGTTTTTCCAGTTTGAAAACAATATTTTTATCCCCATAAAATAATTTTATCTCTTCTTTCCTCATATCAACTTGAACTTGAGCCGTGCACAAAAATGGACGTCCTAAAATTAAAGGCACACGAGGATCGGTCTCATAATCAACGATTGCAAAATTGGAAAGGTAAATGAACTTCCCCACTTTAAAAATTACATCTTCCGCTATACCAACCGGGTGGGCGGTGGTTCCATTAGCAAGCTCAATAATCATTCGAGTGGGAGTAAGTGGGAAATAGTCAAGAGTCTTCCATATGGATAAAGGCATTAAGTTGATGCTAGCTCCTAGATCGGCTAGAGCTTTGCATACCTCAAACCCTTTGAAATCACAAGGTATAAAAAATTGACCTGGATCTCCATATTTCTCGGGATAGAAATCAAAGAAAATCGCGGAACTAGTCATATTTAAAGTATCCTTGGTAACATTTAGAAAAGTCTCTTTAGGTGGAGGATCACGCTCGATCACTTCTTCTAAGTTATCATAATTATTGTAAACGGTGATGACCTTAATCTCTTCCCTCGGGTTTGGAATGGTGTTGCTAAGTAAGCCACCCGAAGAAGAGGAGGGTTTGCTCATAAAAGCATCAAACATCGAAATTAATTTGTTCTCAAACTTAGCTTGATTTCCCTTAAAACGGTTTTGGCTTTGCTCCAAAAAATTTTGACTTTGCTCTAATCTTTGCTCCATACGGTTTTGGTTTTGCTCTAATCTTTGGTGGTTAAGCTCAATCTTGTTATTTTGCCCCTTGATCGTATTTTGAAATTCATTTTTCAAAGTTGGAATTTTTCCTTGAATATTGTTTTGAAAAGCTTTCAAATTTGCCTCATTCGTTTTGATGTAGCTTGACAAATCATTTTGGTTGTTGTTTTAAAAACCTTGATTGTTTTGATTAGCATGAAATCCATTTCCTTGATTAAAATTCCCTTGGTTACCACGGTTAAAGTTATTCCCATTATTTCTATTGTTGTACCTATTTTGAACCGGTGGAGCAACATGGTTTTGACGAGGAGCTTGACCGTTAGGGCCATAAGTTACCGTCGCGGAAAAAGCCCTAGCTTGATCAAACCCCGTGGTTAAACAATCATAATTCAGATGTGCTCCACCACATGATACACAAATATTGTCAACCCTATTAATCGATCCATGAGGATTCTTCCTAATCTCATTCAACAACGTAGCAAATCCACTATCGATCTTAGAGTCCAATCTAGCAATCTCGGTATTAGATGAATTCACATTGGAAACAACCGGTGTGTTTCGTGAATAATGCACTCTAGACTTATTCTCAATGATACCCCACGCGTCTCTCGGAGTTTTTCTTAAAAGATTACCACCCGCGGAGGCATTTAAATAATCTTGTTCAACCATATTAAGTCCATTATAAAAAGTATTGATTTGATGTAATTCCGAGGAACCATGGTGTGGACATTGTCTCAAAAAATCTTTAAACCTTTCCCAAGCAACTCCAAACGATTCATGCACTTTTTGTTCAAATCTAGTGATCTCATTCTTAAAGTGAGTTGTTTTAGATGGTGGAAAGAAATAATTCATGAACTTAGACACTAAATCATCCCATGTCAAAATCGAACCCAATGGTTCTTTTTCATACCAAAGCTTAGCGTTCCCCTCGTGTGAGTACGGAAAAAGCATGAGCTTAATCGCGTCATTCGGCACATCCCTAAACTTGAGAGTCGAGGTGATACGAAGAAAATTCCGAAGTGAGAGTGCGGGTTATCGGTCTCATTGCCACGAAATTGGTCGGCACGAATGAGTGATAAAATACCCGTCTTAATCTCATAATGATCCGCCAAAATAGTCGGCACAACGATTGCTTCCCCATACCCTTTGATGGGTGCACGGAGCAATTCCTACATTGTTCGGTTATCGGCCATCTCTACAACAATAGGTGGAAGCTCGGGTTCCACTATTCGTTGTTGACGATTTCTATATCTACGAGGAATGTTTTCAAGCCTATCGTGATTAATCAAAAGTCGAGTCGATCGTAATTGTATAAACCAACGTGATGAGAATTTAGAGGATTGAAGAAAAGAAATTAGATAAGAAGAAGATTATTTTTGGTATTTTTATTTGGTATTGCTCAATCAAAAAGATTGATAAAAATAAGGAATAAGGATAATTACTATGGAAGTAATCTACCCTTGGTCGAATTTGAAACGTAGGTGATAACCTAACCGTCTCGAGGTTCAATAAGTAAACAACAAAAATAAGATTTAATATTACTTGAGTCGGCAAACCAATAATCGGTCGTCCCTCTCAATATACGCACAAGCAAGCGGGGAAACAAGGTGACACAAAGCACTTAAAAACCTTTTTCTTTAGACGGCCTTTTATAGCTCATCGCCATATACCCACCTTATAGTTTGTATAATCGAGTTCAAACTTTTTACTAGTATTTATCTATTTTGCCATTTATTTTCGTTTTGGATTAGAATACAATAGCTAGGTGATGAAATCCCAACTAAGGTCTTATTTGGAAGTAGGTAAATTTATTGTTCTACGTAATATAATATAATAATCACAAAAAACACGAAAAATGATATATACTATAATAATAGAAAAATAACAAAACTTTCCGAGGACGGAAAGGGTCTTCAAATCAACGATCAACAAATCTACATGAACGAATCGTACACAAGATCCCCGGCAGCGGCGCCAAATTTTTTGATCTGATGAGGAATGTCGGTGTATTTTCATTAGATACGTTATAGAGCAAATTTAGGAAATTACCCTTAGGAAAAGGTAATAATCCATCAATAAGCCAAAGACGAATTCAATTAAACATGTGAGCAATCCAAGTTCGTTTTACACAAGGATCTTATGAATTTGAGACGTTCGTATTAATTTGGACAATTGATTCGAATTGGGTTTCGATTTTTAATCTAAAGATAATTCTATCAAATTTTAAATTCTAAGTGCATGAATCGTTTCCCAATATTAAATCTATTAGTTAATTATTTAAAATCTACATAAAATTTAACCACTACTTAAAATTATAATCTATTAAAATTTATCTATTTAATTAAAAGCAATCTTAAAACTATTAAAAATTATAAACTAATTAATCTATTTAAAAATTGCTTGTACTTTATTTAAACAAAATTAATTCAAAACTAATTTTATTTAAAACTAAATTAATTAAAAACTAATTTAGTTAAAATCTAATTTTAAAAACAATTTTAAATTTCTAAAAGATAACAAAATAATTTTATTTGTTTATTTATATTATTATTATATTATTTTATATTAAAAACTAATTCAACTTTTTTAATTTGAAAATTTTAATTTTTAATTAATTGTTTAATTTAAAAATATTACTTATTAAAATTAAATGTATGTAAACGTTATTATAGAATAAGACAGTTCAATAAAGTATTTAAAATTAAAAAATTATACTAATAACCAAAAGAGCTTGATAGCTCAGTGGTTGGGTTGTTTGGCAGTGGACCAGGAGGTCACTGGTTCGAGTCCAGTAGTGGACATTTTTGGAGATTATTTTTTAGTTACAACAGAAATTGAAAGGTCACAGGAGTGACTAATTTGGTATGTTATTTTTGGACAATGAAGTTGCACATATTAATAAATCAGTTCCAAACTATGCGTTTGGAATACTGAATAAGTAACAGAACAAGTATACTACTTATTAAACAATGCATATAAGTAAATAAACCTATCCATTATTCAGATAAACCAAAATCCAATTACAAGTTAAAAACAGGCAAAAATATAAATTCAGATTCACCAATACGGATAAACAAATGCAGACTTAAACTATCTAAATAGATAAGCAGTGATATCATAGATTTAAAAAACAGGCACTCCTAGATTGATTCAGCAAGCAATATTTTTAAACATAACAGCTAAGTGAAATAAACATAATGCTCATTTTGGTGCTATCTTAAAATAAATCAGAAACCTGCCATCTTAGAAATGTTTAAATAGACTATAATCAAGCAAATCACCCACAAACTTATCAGTTAAAAACATTAGTTAAAAACCAAAATTAACCACCCCAGTTTAATCACGTTTGAGATCATCCTCACATGTATTTAACTGATATAGTTATATCAATCCTCTCTATTTAGCATACTCATCAATTTCAGTATTAACAAACAGCTATTATAAAACTAATGCAAAAACACTTGAATCATTAACAGACAATAAACTAAACTCAGCATAACAGAATAACTAAAATCAGTAGAAGCGAAGGATAAATATTCAGCAATCATAGACAAATTAATACCATACAGATAATAAACCAAACATTCAAAACATTCTAAACATTCAATACTTTTAAACAACTTAAACAAATTTATCTAAAAACATAAATAACATAAAAATAAAGTGAGTTTAACCTTTTGGAGAAACCCTTTGATGAACAGACGCAACGCTGAGCTGGCCTAATAACCCGAATCAACTCCATGTTTGTCTTACACCAACTCGAATCAACATCCAAATCATCACCACTATTGTGACTTTCGAACCAAACAGCTTTTAAGAATCAAACCATTTGGGTTTGACTTAATTCCCAATTTCACTTTTATTAATTAATTAAAGCTATTGGATAAACTTTAACCAAATAATATTTCTTATAATATCAATTTAGATTGTAGCTTAAAACTAAAATTAATTTAACACCATAAATTAACTCACGAAGAACAATTAAACTCAAAGGTACTTTTCATTAATTTCAGAAAAATATTACAAAGCTATTAAAATAAAAATACAATTTAACCTACATCTATTTTAACATTATAACATTAAAGAAAAATTGGAATATCTAAAATTACATTATTTGGGGGTTTTTATAGGCAAACCCCAAAACCTTGCTGAGAAGTTTGTTGAAGCAGAAAAAAAATCTTGACCATTGATAAAGCATCTTCTTTCCTCATCTTGATCTTACGGTGGAAAATCCTTCTCTCCTCACACAGATTGCCAAGGTGGCAATCCTTGTGATAGTTGTGCTTCTTTGAAGCTGATTTGGCATGTTTTCATTGGAGGAGTGGTGAGATGTTAGGTGTCTCCACCAATCACAGAAGAGAGAGGGTGCCACATGGATTGATACAACAATCATAAACCTCCTATAAAGTTGGGATTTATTTTTAAGCGCGTGTAGCTCACTCTCTTTAATTAAGAAAAGACCCAATTTGGATATTGGATCTAGGTTTTGGGATAAAAGAGGTGAGACTGTGTTTTCTTAGTTTGTAACGAGAGAGAAAGTGAATAGGTGTGAGGTATACGTTTGACCATAAAGTGAATAAATATTTACTTAAATATTTACTCTTAACTATTCCATTCTTCTTTACCTAATAGGCCTTGGGCACAAAACACTCCCATCGTCTCAATATTGCTTCAAACGTCCCATGTAAATTGTTTGGGCTTTTGGGCTTTATATAATTTCCATCCGTCTCATGAAGGTTATGTAAATTGGGCCATGGATTGCTTTACTTACCAAGAGTGAAAAATACATTCTCCTTAAATGGGCTTTTAGGCCCATTAAGCATAAGTGGGACCCACAAGGCCCAAATCACTTTGATAAATTTTAATCCTCGAAAGCGAACTCGTCTTTTGGCTTCCTTGATCTTTTCTTCAATACTCGTGTCGTTTTTGCCGGTTTTCGTGATCTCGGGTACCTACACACATGAAACAACAAATACACATATGCAAGGCCATTTTTGTGATATTAATGCATTTAATATTCATTTATGGATATAAATGATATGAGTAAAATCACTCATATCATGTAGCTAGCACCTTTCCTTGACGTATGTCTAAGTGGTCCACACACATCAGTATGTATTAGTCCAAGTAAATCAGTAGCTCTTTCAAAATTGCTATTGAAAGGTTTCTTGGTCATCTTTCCAGAGATACAAGATTCACATTTATCAAATGATTCATCATTTATACTTTCCAAAACACCTTCACGTTGAAGCTTTTGTATACGAGTCTTCCCAATATGGGAAAGTCTACAATGCCAAAGATAAGAAGAGTTCTTGTTAAAATTTCTCTTCTTACTCGTGCTAAATATAGATTTATCCTTCTTGGATTCGTTATCATGCATTTCTATTACAAACACACCATTCACAGAAATTGCATTAAAATAGAAAATATCATTTTTCCAAACAGAAATTCCATTAGTATCAATCGTGTGAACAAATCCATTATTTAACAAACAAGAAAAGGAAATAACACCCCTAACAATTGTAGGTGCATAATGACAATCATTTAATCTCAGTACTAAACCTAAAGGTAAAACTAGATTAAAATTTCCTATCGCTTCAACCGCTGCTTGTGCGCCATTGCCCACTTGCAGATATTGTTCCCCATATGAAAGCTTCACTTCCAGATTAAATCCCTATAGCGTATTACAAATGTTAATACCGTATATCCCGTATCATATACCCAAAAGTTTAATTTCTATGTTAAATTAAACAATTCAATCATAAATAAGGTACCTGAAGCTGCAGTGCTCTGGTCAGAATTCATCTTTATTTCTCGTAATTCTTGGAGGTAAAAAGATGACAATTTCTCTTCTAGTGACCACTTGCCTTGCAATGGTGACAAGTCTCATCCTTTTTAGATTGACTCCTCTTAACAAAGTTCTGCTTGGGTTTCGAATAAGTCGCAACTTGTTTGCCCTTATTACCCTTGTCGTTGCCTTTCTTCTTGTTCGCTTGCGTGTTTTGGCTTACTCACTCTACACTTTTGTATGGTTAGTACAGAAGGCGTAGCTGCATATATCTTGTCTTTCAACCCCTTTTCATAGTCAATGAGCATTGCTTGCAAATCAACTGTCTTCCCCGTACAATGCATATTATAGTTTCTAACGAAATCATTGAAGTCAATGAGCTGTTCCATATAACCCCTCGTCTCTAAATAATGGGCACGTACAAACTTTCTTGGAGCTTGCTTGCAGCTATGCAAAGCATCTACCAAATCGAAGATCTCCACAGCTTGCGGCTTTTCGAACATAGCCTTGATCTCATCAAGCATTCGCTTAGGTGAAAATAGATCATACTTCTGTTGAAGTGCAGGAGTCATTTTCCCTAGCATTAAGCAATCCACCTCTGAGTGCTTCTTAATATTAGCAGCGTGTTCAAGCCTTTGCGCATGAGATGCTCCTTCAGCAAGATCCTTCAGATAAGGAGTAGTCAAGATATCGATAGTACCTGCTTCTCTCAAGACAATTCTTAGCGAGCGGTACCAATCATTAAAGTTTGGGCCAGTAAGTTCGGGTCGTTCAAAGAAAGCTTTGAATGCAGAACTTATAGTATTATTGGTGGGTTAAGCCAATTCTATAGAAATAAGTTCAAATATTAGTATTTTCGATAACAAAATACTTTTAAGAAAATAAAATTACCCCGGTATCAAAACCATATTATTTTCCTTGAATTCCTAGAACTATACTGACATAGATTCATTACATCAATTGATCTGCTAGTAATGAATTTACTCAACATAGAGACTTGTCGAACATTTCAATTGACAAACAATTTTAAATTTCTAGATTTTTAAGGGATTTACATTGCCAAAAAAACGTTTTGCATTGTAAGCATGTTTCATCCCTTCTAAATGCATTAAATTTCCAGATCTCATTGAGTAAATTAATTAAGTCGTCTAATATGAGTAACGTAAAACCATCATACGAATTCTAATTCTACCAATGGTTTTCTCTCCATCACAACATCACCCAAAAATCTCATTTGATGACGAAGTAATATAACCTTACTTTGTTGGTGTAGGCTTGTGATTGAACCAAAGAGAAGAAGAGGGAAAAGATTTATGTTGTGATAATTATGAGGTATAAGGAGGTGTATTTATAGACTCCAACCTATTGTAGCCCAAATAAATAAAAGACAACTCCCCCCCCCCCCTCCTTGCTATAACCGACGGTCGAAACACCCCTATGGGGTGTTCCGGAACCTTCCGTCCTTCTTTCCTTTTGTTTACATACTATATACTTATTTAACGCTTGTTAATACTTAACTATTAATTTAATTAACGATCATTAAAGTTATATAGTTACTTGCTCGGTTTATATTAATAAATACATAAAATATATATTTATTAAATAAATTAACTCTTTACGTATTGTGTGCAATCCCGTAATATCGAGTTCGATCCTATCACACGACTATTAAATATAAGTCCATTAACTTACAGGCTCAATATATTTATTGAACCGCAGGCTGAGATAACGAACCGTAGGCCGAAGCCTTCATTTCGGGTTTTCTGAAACTCCAAAATTTCTCCACTTTTTGTAATCTTTGTTTCAAGCCTTTGACCACTCTCAAAATATCTTGTGCTTTCTCTACTTAACCCTAAGCATTTTGCATCCATTTCTCAAATAAAAATGTCTTATTCATCAAATGAAATCCTTGATTCTCCTCCATTATCCCCAATTTCTCTCAATCCAAATTCACCCAAGAACACATTCAATCAAATTTCTTCTCCCTTTAAGAAAATTGATTTTGGAAACACTTCTATTCCACCACTTCCCTTTTGTGTTCTTCATCCCTCACATGATAATGTCATGCATCATGGAACATATTTTCATTGTTGTCAATATCAACATCTTGCTATTGCTCATATCTATGAGGAGTTTATTTACATCAAGAGTCTCTTAGTCAAGCCTCCTCTCCATTATGACTATGAGACCATTTCCAAGCCTCCACCACCATATTCCACCACTACTTCGTCTTCTAATTAAGCATGGGGGTTACTTATTAATAAGGCATCTAATTTAAGCAAATTTGAGAATTCTAGTATAACTAGGATTAGATTCATGCTTAAATTTCAGGCTTTTGTTTCATACATCTTTGTATGACGTATTTTTCCTTGTATCTTTTCATGTTTTTGGATTACAATGATTTTTTTATGGATCTTGGATATCTTTCTCTTCGCTTCTTATTTCTTTTATTATGTGACCTTTGCTATATCTTGTTGGGTGTTTCTTTTATTCTTCTAACCCTTCTATGTAGCTTGTCACCATAGCTCGATTCCTTGGTACCCCAAGCAAGGGGGTAAGCACCAAGAGGGAGCATTAGCAAAGTCTATTTCTTCTCTCTCTCCAAGACTGTTGCTACCTTTTTGCTTCGACAAAGGGGGAGTAATGAAATAAACTCGTTTTCGAAAATCTTGTTTTCATACTTGATTGAGTATATGTATTGTCGGAATAAAAAAGGGGGAGACTGTTAATGCAATGATGTCTAAAAATATTACTTGCATTTTTTGGCTCACTTGGTTTTGATTACGAGAATATATAAAAACAAGCATTTACGGAAATAACGAAAATTGAGTTCTTGAGTTCAAATATTTTTCATTTCATCCATTGTCACTTAAGGTATGAATAAACAAGTTCTCAACCTAACTAAGTGATCAAGGATTTAGTTTTTCTTAAAACTAAAGTTTTTATTTTTAAGTGACAAAAGTTTTTATTAAACTTTATTTTCAAGAATATGTTTTATTAAATTAGAAATTTGAAAATGGTATATTTCATATGGTTTAGGAATATCTTTTGAGGATAAAAACTTCACCAGATGTGACTAACCCACTAAAAGACAAAAAGGAGTGGAGTCTAGTCTAGGCGGTTCCTTTAATGTCTAGGCGATTCGTTATTGATAATGAACCACATGCAATTAATGAACCACAGGCAGATGGATCCGTTGGAGCCTTCTCTTTTAAATAGTAGACCATTTCCAGATTTTCTCTTCACCTCTTTTGCACACAAATTTCCATATTCAATCCACTTTCTTAAATCACTCAAATCCTTGGTTATTTGGTTGATTACTACTTGTTTAAAAGTGAATCTTTCTCCTCTCCTCTCATCCTCTTAAGTGCAAAGAGAATAACACTTTCATCCTTGATGTGTTGTATCTACCTCAAGATCCATTGAAGATCAAACTTTAATTTCATTCTTGTGTATTTGTGAAGATCTAAATCGTTGTGTAAATTTAGAAGTTGTGTACGTATTGTGGTTAATACTTAGGCCTTAAAGTATATTGGTGTAAATTGGTCCTTGCTAAGATTAGGGCTCGACTTTTAGTTTAGAGTCGGAAATTGGCTAAGTGACGTGTACAATTTGTCCATCTTAAGTAGCTTGTTGATTAGTGAACTCTCGAGTAAGGAGTACTCGAGGAGTGGAGTAGGAACGAGGAGTGAGCTTCGTTGTCGAACCACTATAAATCTTAGGGTTTGGTTTGATCTTTCTTTTCCTTATCTCTTTACATTTTGTATTCTTTCTTTGCATATACTTGTGATTATTAGTTTACATCCACTATCTATTGTTCATATTGTGCATAAGAAGATTTCACATAATCACTCAACTCTAAGTTTTTGAAAAAGGATTTTTGAAAACCAGTCTTTAAACAAGTAAATTTAAGAAACTGTTCAAACCCCATTCTAGTTTCTACAAAGGTAATTTCTTATAATTTATACAAATTTCATGTTTCTCTTGTCGGACCTTCTTATGCTTGCCTTGTTTCCTTTTGTTTTGTCTTCTTGCATAGATTACTATGGGCGAGTTCTTGAGCCTCTCTTCATTCTCTTAAAGTTCTGTCACCCGGGGTGACGCTTACGCAGAGAATAAATGACCAACTCCTCGTGTTACTAATCCTATTCCATTTTCCCAAGAGCTTCCACCCACGATAGTTCCTCATAAGATAGTGTAGAAGGCAGTTCCTAAGATCGCTGAGGCCCGTAAGAGGCATGAAGCCAAAGCTGCTATAAAGCAAGCTGCAAAAAAAAGAGACGAGGGACTGATAAGTGTGTAAACACTCATATTTCATAACCATGAATCACTTAAAACACATACAAATATACAAGATTATGCTTTAAAAATCATAATTATGTATGGTTTGTGTATTTATGCTTTTGCATGTAATTTAGATACAAATGAAGCAAATACAGACTTTCACGGATATAATCTGAGTAAATCTAAAGAAAACAAGACACAAGGATGAAGATGGAACAATTCAAGATTTGAGGTAATAATCTTGTACAAGTATGAAAGTTTGTGCCTTAATTTCCAAATTAGAAAGTTGAAGAATATTGTAAATTCCTCAAACTGAATATCAAGTTTAGAAGTATCCAAGTTGTTACGATGAATGACCTATTATGTCATTGCTAATTCTACAAATTCTAGGGCTCAAATTGACAAATAGTGGCAATTTATTTCAAGGGACTAATTCTATCATTTTGCTAATCAAACATAGGGGGTGTTAACTGCCATGTAAAGAAAGAAAGTTATAATGGCCATTTATGCCAACTTTTGAAATGTGCATCATTACTTAACAATTGGACCAATCAGAAGGGAAAGAAGGGAATATCTTGATTGCCACATAGACGCATCCTAACCATACATATGGGATATTGAATTAACGTCTTAGATGTTGATCCAAGCTTAAACACTTTCGCCAATAAACAAGCGCCACGTCACCTTTCATATGAGTGACAAATTAAAGGCAATTGAAGGAGTTTTAGAGGAAGATTTAAGAAGATTGAATGATCACAATGACCTTCCTAATGATCCTTTGCACTTTAATTGTACTCTAATCAAGGGAATCCAAAACCCCCAATCCTAGGTATATCCTGATGAACCCTAGGATACGTGGCACAACCTAATTGGCTATGCCACGTCGTCGACGCTTCTATCAACTCACTCTTTCACTCTCTAAAAATATCATTCCCCTCTCAAAACTATATACTTGTATATTTAGTTAGTTTGAGAGTTAATTAGGAGTAGTTTAATTAGACTCTTAAAATTCACTCAGTTGTAATCTACTTTAGTTGTCTGTTAGTTTGTTTGAATTCTATTGTGATAAAATCTATCTTTTTCCATTAATGAGAATTTATCTTTCAAGATAGAGCTTATTACTTCTATTATCTATTTTTACTAGTCTAAATTTGTCATAAGCTCTCAAAAGCTTATGAAATGTTGCTGGGTTGATTGATTATCTTTAAATCAGTGGTTAGAGTTCAATACTTATACTTGCTTTTAGTCCTTAAAAGGTTTCCATATAAACTATGTTTTCAGCATCAATAAGATCATAAGCTCAACAGAGCTTATGAGTAGTTTTCGATAAAGCTTTTAAAGTTCATTTCAGTCTAAGTAGTTTAGAAGTAGTAAGAATTCAGTTTTTTAATAATGGATCAAAGAATATACATATTCAGCTAAAGGAAAAGTGTTTGGGTTTGCTGATGTAAAATGTTGCTTATAGCTTATCTTGATCAATCTTGTTGTGCATTGGTTCATGGTTATGTTAGATCTATTACCTTGAGTGTTGAGGTTGATCAAAGTTTACTTCAACACAAGAAGCTCATCAGAGGAGGCTTGGAGGACAGGTTACTTATTTTCCACATTTTTCTTTATCTAATGAAGTCTTGAAGCTTATTGTGTGTAGTTAAATTTGTATCTTTATTCATCCAATCTTCATTAGTGTAGTGGTTTTATCTTGTATTCATCTCAATTACTTAGGAAGCTTTATCAGATAATAGTAGAATAGAATTTCAGCCTCTTTTAAGCAGTGTTTGGGTAAAGGGATATGATTATTAAATTTGTATAATTCAAGATTAAAGTTAGTTGATTCCGGTGCAATACTAGTCTACGAGAGTGTATTTCATATAGTTTAAGCTTAGAGGTCATTTAGTCATAGATTTGTGAACATAAAAGTAAAACCATATACACTCTTCTTGAGTTTAAATTAAGAATTACAGTTCACTTGCAGAGAGCATTCATAGTTCATTTACTTGGATTTACAAGATATTTTTACTTGATAGTGTGCACTTGTAAGATGCACAAACATGTTTGTTGTTTATAAAAATTTTAGCTTATGAGAAGTGCTTATTGAATAGCTCAAATTAAGCTGTAATGGCTTTGAGGTCTAGGATGTAATATGTTCGCTTTGATAAAAAGTGCTTTAAATAGTGAAAATAAGATTTAGTGTTATATAAGTTGATAGGAATAGCTTATAGTAGAAAACTATAATACTAAAAAGTGTAGTTGTACAAGTTCGGACTTAGAACTTGCTTCTATTAAGTCTTGTAATAAATTTTGTAAATGTACAGTTTTAGTCCCTCATAATGATTCTTTAGATAACTGTCACAGTCCTTCGTTAGTTACTTAGTTACGTTTGTTAGCAAGTCTATTAGTTTGGTTCCATTTCTAGTCCATGCCGTTAGTGGTTATTAGATTAGGTTGTTCAGTGATGGACATGTTAGAGTGATAATGGGATGGGGTAAATTTTAGGCCTATTAAGTTTAGGGACTAGAGTTAGTTTGTTGGACTTTAGGATTAGTAATAGTTTGACTCTTTGGCCCGTTTATGTTTTAGCTAGTTTATGGCCAATTGTGTTTTATAAAATATAATACTCATATTTTGCCTCAATTTTCATGCTTTTATATTTTTGCAATATTATATTAGTAGAGATAGTTAAAATTTGTAAAGCGTATATCTAGGAACGAAAATTCGACCTGATTGAACCTACTACCCATTCAAGTCGATGCCGAGAAAAACAAACACACTATAAACGGATTATTAGGGACATTCTGGAGTAAGGTCCAAGAAAAGACATAGAAAGTAAGTTCAAAGTGAATTGGACTCAGAGTCCACCCAAACTCATTTTGTTGCTCCTCTCAACCATTCACATCCTGAAACTTATACCGTGGCCAAGCAAGAGTTTACTTCGGATAGGGGGAAAGCTCTTGCCATTGTTGAGCTTAAAGACCATTCGTCGCCTCATGCTGACGAAGGTCATTCTCTGTGTAGAAACTAGAGGGGGGGGGGGTTGAATAGTTTCTTATATTTACTTGTTAAAAGGTGGTTTTCAATTGTCCTTTTTCAAAAAAAAAACTTAGGCTTAAGGAAATATGTGAAATCTTCTTATGCACAATATGAACAATGATAGTGTAACTAAACTAATACTAACAAAAATATATGCACAAAGAATAAAGAATGTAAAGAGTTAAGGGTAAAGAAAGATCAAACTGAACACCAAGGATTTATAGTGGTTCGGCAACGAAGCTCACTCCTCGTTCCTACTCCACTCCTTGAGTACTCCTTACTCGAGAGTTCACTACACTACAAGCTCCTTATAGTGGAGAAAACCGTACACTTCGCTTAACCAATTTCCGACTCTAAGCTAAAAGTCGAGCCCTAATCGTAGCTAGGACCAATCTACACAACTATACTTAGTACATACACAACTTCCAAATAGACACAACTACTTGGATCTTCACAACTATGACACAACAACAAATGTATAAAATTAGATCTTCAATGGATCTTTGGTGGTGGACTCAACACTTCACAAGGATAGTGTTCTTCTCTTTGCACTTGGAGAGGAAGGGATGGAAGAACAAGATTCACTTCTTAAACAAGTAGTAATCAAACAAATGATCAAAGATTTGAGTGATTAAAGAAGAATGTTTGAATCTGGAAATAGATGTGCAAAAGAGGTGAATTGAAAATCTGAGAAAGGTCCACTATTTATAGGACAAAGGGCCAACGGCTATATCTGCATGTGGTTCCTTATCTTAGCCCGCGGTACCTTATCGATAAGGAACCGCCTAGGAGCTAAGGAATCGCTGGGCTAGACTCTGCTCTCTTTTTGTCCTTTAGTGGTGGAGGTCATATATGGTTATAAAAATATCCAGAAAGGATATTCCAAATCCAAAGGGAATATGCCATTTTCAAATTTTCAAATATTTAATTTAATAAAACATTTTCTTAAAAAGAAAGTTTAATTAAAACTTGTCACACTTAATAAAAAGTGAGTTTTAAGAAAAGATTAAATCACTTGATCACTTGATTAAGGTTAGTACTTGTTTATTCATACCTTAAGTGAAAATGGGTAAAATGAAAAATACTTGAACTCAAGAATGCGTTTTTCGTTGTTTTCGTAAATGCTTGTTTTTACATATTATCGTAATCAAAACTAAGAGAGACCGAAAAATGCAAGTAACGTTTTTAGGCATTATTGCATTAACAATCTCCCCCTTTTTGATTCCGACAATACATAAACTCAATCACACAAAAAACAAGATTTTCGAAGATGAGTTTATTCATTTCTCCCCCTTTGTCGAAGCAAAAAGGTTGCACAAGTCGGTGTTGAAGAGACGGACTTTGCAAAGACTCCTCTTTGGTGCCTACTCCCCCTAGCTTGGGGCACCGAGGAATCGAGATATGGTGACAAGCTACATAGAAGGGTTAGTTGAACAAAAGAAACAACCAACAAGATATAGCAATAGGTCACAAAATAAAAGAGAAGAAAACATAAAGACAAAGATCCAAGATAGGTTACTAAAAGAACATCATACAAAGATGTATGGAAAAAGAAACAAGCCAAAAGCATAAATCTAATCCTAGTTATTCTAGAATTCTAAGATTTGCTTGAATTTGGTGTCTTGTGGATAAGCAACCAATGCTTATATAAAAGACAAGGTAATGGCGGAGGGTGGTGGTGGTGGCTTGTTGGAGATCTCATAATCATAGTGAAGAGGAGGCTTGATTAAGACACTCTTGATGTAGCTCAAATCCTCATAGATGTGTGCCATAGCAAGATGTTGATATTGACAACAATGACAATATGTTCCATGGTGCATGACATTATCATGAGAAGGAGGAAGAACACTAAAGGGTGGTGGTAGAAGAAAAGGTGTTCCACAATCAACATTCTTGGTAGGAGAGATGTGATTAAGAGTGTTCTTGGGTGAATGTAGATTGTAATGGTTCTTGGGTGAGTTGGGATTGAAAGCAATTGGAGAAAATGGAGGAGATTCAAGGCTTTCGTTGGTATTGGGATGTGAAGTATGGAAAAATGCTTATGGTTTAAATAGGGAAGGCTTAAGGTATTTTGGGGTGGTCAAAGGGTTTGAAACAAAGATTCTCAAAAATGTTGGAGCAAATATGGAGTTTCAGACAAAAACCCGAAAAAGGAAGGCACTGTATGCGGTTCCTTATCATGACTGGCGGTACCTTATCACTAAGGCACCGCGGTTCACATATGGAACCGCCTGCAGAGGCTGTGTTTGGTGTTTGGAGGAAGATTTTTCAGCAAATCTTATTTTTCTAGTCTAACTTATCATAGGGATATGCTTAAAAGCAAAGATAGACAAAGAAAACATATGCAAAATTACCAAATAGAGATTTGACCAAAATACATGGATTGAAAAATCAATGTAGGAGGTGTGTAAGACAAGACCTTAAGTCATGATACAATGATCCTCCATGATTCTATCTTGTTCTTGCTATGTTTGAGAGAATCATACATATGAATTATGTAAGCTCTAGATTAATAGCGAGAATCTATGAAAAACCGTTTTTAGATTGAATTAACAATGTCAAAAGCATTTCTCAACCATTTTCGAAAGAGACTTTGAGAATTTTGAAAAGGAGAAGACAGGGTTTTTCAAAAAGAGTTTAGAAGACTCAATGACTCAAAGTGGTAAAAAAAACACACAAAAAGAAAAGAAGGTAATTAAGGAAGATGTTCCATTAATCCTAGACCTAGACGCAAGTAATTAAAAGGTTCCTTCTTAAGTGGCTTAGTGAAGATGTCAGCTAAGTTGTCTTCGGAGGGTACCTTCTCAATTGAAATGGTCCCCTTTTGAACATTATCCCTAAGGAAATGGTATCGAATTTCTATGTGTTTGGTTCGCGAATGTTGCACGGGATTCTTGCTAAGGTCTATAGCACCTTTATTAGCGCACATGATGGGAACATCATCAAGAGAAATCCCGTAATCAACAAGCGCTTGCTTCATCCATAGAGCTTGTTGGTATGCTTTTCCGGCACTCACATACTCGGCTTCCGTGGTGGATATTGCAAGAGCGGTTTGTTTCTTGGAGAACCAAGAAGTTAAACAAAAACCCATGAAGGTACAAACTCCACTAGTGCTTTTCCGGTCCACATAGTCTCCCGCATGATCCGAGTCCGCGTAGACAATGGTTTCTACGCCGGTCCCTTTAGGATACCATAATCCTAAATGTATAGTGCCTTTAATGTATCGGAAGATACGCTTAACCGCTTCGAGGTGAGAGGTTTTAGGAGCCTCTTGGAAGCGAGCACAAAGGCAAACACTAAACATGATATCCGGTCGACTTACCGTTAGGTACAACAAACTACCAATCATACCTCTATATTTGGTGTTGTCTACCGACTCACAATCATCATCTACGGTGAGTTTAGTATCCGAGGCCATTGGGGACTTCATTGGTCTAGATTCATCTAATCCAAATTTCTTTAGCATTTCTTTAGCATACTTAGATTGACTAAAGAAAATACCATCATCTATTTGTTTAATTAGGAGTCCTAAAAAGAAGTTAAGTTCTCCCATCATACTCATTTCAAACTCATCATGCATGATTTTGGCAAAGTCATCACACAATTCTTGACAAGTTGAGCCAAATATAATGTCATCAACATATATTTGTACGATTATGAGGTGAGGACCTTTCTTCTTTGTAAAGAGTGTATTTTCTACCATCCCCATGGTATACTCATGTTTAACAAGAAACGCTTTAAGTCTATCATACCAAGCTGTGGGTGCTTGTTTGAGACCATAAAGTGCCTTCTTAAGCTTGTAAACATGATACGGTTTCTCAAAATCAATGAAGCCGGGAGGTTGAGCCACATATACCTCCTCATTGATCAAACCGTTAAGAAACGCACTCTTTACATCCATTTGTTGAAGCTTAAAGTCTAAGGCACAAGCGTAGGCTAAAAGGATTCTAATGGATTCTAATCTTGCTACCGGTGCATATGTCTCGTCATAATCAATCCCTTCTTGTTGATTATAGCCTTGAGCTACAAGTCTAGCCTGGTTACGAGACACAACACCATTTTCATCTAACTTATTCCTAAAGACCCATTTGGTTCATATAATGGTAGAACTTCTAGGTGGAGGAACAAGTTCCCAAACATCATTGGAAACGAATTGATTCAATTCTTCTTGCATCGCAATGACCTAACTTTCATCCGTCAAAGCTTCTTTAACATTCTTTGGTTCAATCAAGGAGACGAAACAAAAGAAGTTGCTTTGGTTTTGGACTTGAGATCTTAGGGTCCTTTGATTTAGGTCACCAACGATATTATTGAGAGTATGATCCCTAGACTCCTTAATGTTTACTTCCTTTTCAACATTAAGGTCTTCAACTCCTATTTTTCTAACCTCTTTGGCTTTAACTACTTTTAATTCATCCAAGTCATCGTCAACCAATGGTGGTGTCTTGGGTGAAGGAGGGGTTTCATCAAAGGTTACGTTGAGTGATTCTTCAATAACCCCCGTGGTTCTATTTAGGACTATGTAGGCTTTGCTAGTTTGGGAATAACCTAAGAGGATACCTTCGTAAGACTTTGGGTCAAACTTGGTAAGGTAGTCTTTGGTGTTGAGGATAAAGCACTTGCTTCCAAACACCCTAAAGTATTCAAATGAGGGTTTCTTACCTTTAAGAATCTCATAGGGGGTCTTTCCTAGGAAAGGTCGAATAAGAATTCGGTTGAGAATATAAGTCGATGTGTCCATGGTATTGCACCAAAACTTTTGACGCAAAGATTGCTCGTTTAACATCGTTCTACTCATCTCTTGGAGAGTCCTATTCTTCCTTTCAACTACCCCATTTGATTGTGGAGTGCGAGGAGCCGAGAAGTTATGGGTAATACCATGAGCTTCACAAAAGACACCAAATTGCACTTCATTATCAAATTCCCTACCATGATCCGTCCTAATAGAGACAATTGGACATCCTAGTTGATTTTGAATTCTTCGACTAAAGATTTCGAAATAATCGAAAGCTTCATTCTTAGATGCCAAAAATCTAGTCCAAGTGAATCTAGAATAGTCATCAACTATAACTAGGGTATAAAGGTTACCTCCATAACTCCATATGGCGGAAGGTCAAAAAAGATCCATATGTAGGAGCTCTAAGCACCGAGAGGTCGAAACCAAATTCTTGGCTTTGTGACTTGAGTGAACTTGCTTTCCAACTTTGCAAGCATCACAAAAGTGACTATCAAACTTCATCTTGGGGAGTTGTCTTACCAACTCCTTAGAGACTAAATATTGAATTAAGCGCATATTAGTGTGACCTAATATCCTATGCCAAAGAGTATAACTATCATCTATAGTCTCAAGACATATGTTGTCTTTTGACTTCTTATTGACCTTCATGACATAAAGCCCATGCTTTCTAACACATTTTCTGATGACTTTTCCATCTTTTACGATTTCACTGTCATGTTTCGAAAAGATGACCTTACACTTATTGTCACAAATTTGACCTATACTTAAAAGGTTAAACCCTAAGTTATCTACGTGCTCAACATTTTCAATGGTCATAGAGTCAAGAGAAACCGTACCTTTGCCAATGATATTACCACGTAGACTACTTGCAAATGTGACGTTACCTCCATCATATGCTTTGTAGTGCGAGAACAAACTTCGATTACCCGTCATGTGTTTAGAACATCCACTATCCTTAATCCACTCGTCGGGCTCCAAATCAATTCCCAAGCATATCTAGGTAACAACACACAAGATCAAACATTTGGTCCCAATATCTCATGGGTCCAAAATTGTTAGTTCCAAACATCCCTTGCATTTGGTTGGGATGCATGAATGAAGGAGGGGTTCCCCATGGAGAACAAAATGGAGGAGGATAGTAATTCATATAACCATTTTGTTGTTCGTTATTTCTCCTGGGTGTATTTGATCTAGGTTTAGAGTTATGATCCTTTCTTCTAGGTGTTGGGGTTTTACTTCTAGATCGTGAATTGTTTTGATTATCTCTTCTAGGCGTTGTCGTTCTACTTCTAGGCTTAGACTCATTCCGTACTCTAGGTGGAGTAGAAGATGGTCTTGATAACCTTCTATTTCCCATGAGAGGTTTACTTAATGGCTTGTAGAACTTATCAATAGCATTGTCGTCAAGTATAGGTAATTTTACCTTATTAACAATAAGATGCTTTGGTTTTTCACCTGACTTTGACTTTTCAAAAAGTTCATAATTTTCACAAAGCTCTTGTTCTGGCCGCGGTACCTTATCTATGGCGGCGGTTCCATAGTGATAAGGAACCGCCCCATACAATCTGGGACCGCGTACAGTGGGTGATTTTTGTGAAAATCTGACTTGTTTAGGTTCACTAGTTGAGGCTTCATTTAAGTTAAAACCTACACCAAGTCTTTCCTTTGAATGAACTTGTTTGTTTAACATATCATCAAGAGCACTAGTACCTTTCATGAACTTTTCCAATTTAATGGAGGTGCTCTTGATATTTTCATTCTCTAATCTAAGTTTCTCACAACTTAAGCAACCTAAATCAACTTCTTTATTTTTCTCAAGTTTTGCCAATTTCTCCCTAAGTTCATTGATCTCATTTTCAAGCTTAGTTTTGGTTGATTTTAAGGTTTTATTATTTTCTATGAATTTAAGACTAAGTTTGTGTAAACTATCATATTTGCCTTCAAATTCAATATCATCAAAGGTGGAGCTATCATTGCTATAATATTCGGTTTCGGGATGTACCTCTTTAGAAGTGTGAGCCATAAGACATTTCTCCTCTTTGGGGTTGTCATCATCATCTTCACCGCTATCGCTCCAAGAGCCACTAACGAACGCCGTGTGATTCTTATCGCGAGAGGGCTTTGGACAATCACCAATGAAGTGATTTGGATCACCACATCTAAATCAATTCCTATCACCTTTTTCGTTCTTGACAAACCGATTCTTTGAGAATGGTTTCTTGTCATTGTTGGGTTGCCTAATGTGTTGACCTCGTCTCTTGAAGAACTTCTTGAAATCTCTCACCGCCAATGCATACTCCTCGTCATCGCTATAAGAGGAACTATCATGGTCACTTTGTGCCTTCTTGGCTTTAAGTGCAAGATATTTTCTTTCACTCTTGGTTTTCACTAATTCCGAGTCCTTCAAAATTATCATCTCATTAACCTTCAAGTTGCCTATGAGTTCATTGAGTGATAAAGTTGAGAGATCCTTCGACTCTTCAATCGCCGTGACTTTTTCTCTCCACTTTGGATGTAAAGCCCTTAGAAACTTCCTAACATTGTTCTTGCTAGAAAAACCTTCATCAAGTGCTTTTAGACTAGTAAAATGATGTTAAACCTAGCAAATGCACTATCAATAGTTTCATCTTCTAAGATGACAAATTCTTCATATTGTTGGAAAAGAAGATCGATTTTGCTTTCTTTGACTTGGCTATTACCTTGGTGGGTTACTAAAAGAGTGTTCCAAATATCTTTAGCGGTTTCACACATAAAAATCCTTTCATACTCTTTCTTAGGTAAAGCATTATAAATCACCATTTTAGCCTCATTATTTTTTGAAAGTTTCTTTTTAGTATCGTCATTAGCTTTGTCAAAAGTAACCAATTCTTTTGTTTTAGAAACTTCATTAAATTGATAAGGTAAATAATCACCATTGGTAATAACATGCCAAAGATCTAAATCTTTTGATTTCACATAAGTTTCAAATCTATTTTTCCAATAAATAAAACTATCAGTTTCAAAAAATGGTGGTCTTTGCATAGATTGCCCTTCTAGGTATTTGTTGGAATCCATAGATCGATTCAAGTTTTAATATACAATATACTTTAAAAATTCTTGAGCAACCTCGCTCTGATACCAATTGTAGAAACTAGAAGGAGGGGGGGTTGAATCGTTTCTTATATTTACTTGTTAAAAGGTGGTTTTCAATTGTCCTTTTTCAAAAAAAACTTAGGCTTGAGGAAATATGTGAAATCTTCTTATACACAATATGAACAATGATAATGTAACTAAACTAATACTAACAAAAATATATGCACAAAGAATAAAGAATGTAAAGAGTTAAGGGTAAAGAAAGATCAAACCGAACACCAAGGATTTATAGTGGTTCGGCAACGAAGCTCACTCCTCGTTCCTACTCCACTCCTCGAGTACTCCTTACTCGAGAGTTCACTACACAACAAGCTCCTTATGGTGGAGAAAACTGTACACGTCGCTTAACCAATTTCTGACTCTAAGCTAAAAGTCGAGCCCTAATCGTAGCTAGGACCAATCTACATAACTATACTTAGTACATACACAACTTCCAAATAGACACAACTACTTGGATCTTCACAACTATGAAACAACAACAAATGTATAAAATTAGATCTTCAATGGATCTTTGGTGGTGGACTCAACACTTCACAAGGATAGTGTTCTTCTCTTTGCACTTAGAGAGGAAGGGATGGAAGAACAAGATTCACTTCTTAAACAAGTAGTAATCAAACAAATGATCAAAGATTTGAGTGATTAATGAAGAATGTTTGAATCTGGAAATAGATGTGCAAAAGAGGTGAATTGAAAATCTAAGAAAGGTCCGCTATTTATAGGACAAAGGGCCAACGGCTATATCTGCCCGCGGTTCCTTATCTTAGCCCGCGGTACCTTATCGATAAGGAACCACCTAGGAGCTAAGGAACTGCTGGGCTAGACTCCGCTCCCTTTTTGTCCTTTAGTGGTGGAGGTCATATCTGGTTATAAAAATATCCAGAAAGGATATTCCAAATCCAAAGGGAATATGCCATTTTCAAATTTTCAAATATTTAATTTAATAAAACATTTTCTTAAAAAGAAAGTTTAATTAAAACTTGTCACACTTAATAAAAAGTGAGTTTTAAGAAAAGATTAAATCACTTGATCACTTGATCACTTGATTAAGGTTAGTACTTGTTTATTCATACCTTAAGTGAAAATGGGTAAAATGAAAAATACTTGAACTCAAGAATTCGTTTTTCGTTGTCTTCGTAAATGCTTGTTTTTACATATTGTCGTAATCAAAACTAAGAGAGACCGAAAAATGCAAGTAACGTTTTTAGGCATTATTGAATTAACACTCTGAATGTCGCCCATTCTAGAGGTATGTATTCTTCTTTCATACTTGCTTATATGTTGTTGTGTTTCTCAACTATTATTCATTTTTCGCTTATCTTCCCGTCTGTATGTGAGGAAGACGATGGTGTTCTGGTTGTCTGACACTTTGTCCTGACATAGAGGCTTGAAGAAAATGTTTGTATGGACTTGTATTATGCTACAAAGGAGTTCTTATTTCACCTTGCCAATCCGGCTGAAGATCGTGCTTTATTTGCCCTTACTAATTATGAGGTCTTGAGGCATAGCTGTCAAACGTTGGCTCAGAGTACATTAGCCTCGGTAGAGTTAATGAAGAGATATGAGAGCTTGAGCATTGACTACATGAACATGGCCAATGTTCATTAAAGTGAGAAGGATTCCTTTGACAAGGGCAAAGCTATGTTAGAAAAGCTGTCGAATGTACACCAAAAGCTGGAAGAAGACCATGCTGGTTGTGGGGGTAAGTTGGAGAGTCTATCCAGTCGTATCAAAGATTTAGAGGAGGATAACGATGACTGGAAGGCTATGGTGGCCAAGCAGAACAATGTGGTTGCTAATCTTGAAAAATCTTTGGGGGCCAAAGCAAAGGAGCTGGTTGAGTGTTCCGGCACACTAGAGAAGGCTGAAGCTAACAATAAGAATCTAACAACCTTGATAGCCCAACCCAAAGTTGATAAGCATACACTGGTGAATAAAGGCATTCCAACCTTGGTAAGCAGACTCTTTGCTAGTTATGAATTTAAAAAGGCTTTGGGATCATGCCGCTGGCTTCACCTATTCTGGATGTTTCATTGATGCAGTCTCATACAACCGCACTCTCGAAGATATTAAAGCTGCTTTGAAGAGAATATAAAACCTGAGGCCCAACATACCTGGAAGGACACTTGTGTCGCCATGTTTATGATGCAATATCTTTATCTCTATAAGATATTTGATGCCTTTCTTTCAGTTGTTGAAGTCTTGAATATGGCACCGGATGGTAATCCACCAAAACCCCCACTAGTGGCGTGTCCTCGGTCGTTGATCCTGGTTCTCATCCTCAAAATCCCAGCTCATCCGAAAATCACACTCATGCTTGAATGAACTTGGGGCTGATACCCCTATGATGCTGGTTTGGGTTTGTAATGAACAATTTGTTTCTGGTCTGTAATAATCGTTTCACCTTAATCGTATAAGTATAGCATTTCTTCAATCATTAAAAGCACCAAAATACTTTATGATTTTTTATATTTCATTCATGCAACGCTTGTTAGTCCTAGTAACTTGTATAAGTTATAGCCGTATAAGTACATACACACTAAAAACACTTATGAAAGTACTAGTTGGGATATTTATAGAAGACATCAGCACCTAGCCACTTTTAATTTGTATTCGGACTACCCTTTGGGGGCGTCCATACTTGTACATTTTATAATGACAACGACTTGATTAGGCTCGTATTGGGAGATATCGACACCGATCCGCTTTTACTTTATCTCCGGACTGCCCATAAGGCGCGTCCAACACAGTTACGTGCTAAGTTTAGGGAGATATCGACGTTGGTCCGCTTTTAATTTATCTCTAGACTGCCCATAAGGCGTGTCCAACACAATTACATGCTAAATTTAAAGAGATATTGGCATCGGGCCGCTTTTAGTTTATCTACGGAAAACCCAAAAGGCGCGCCCAAAGTACATGTGCTTCAGTTACATATGAATGATGCTTGTGGTCTCGTATGAAACATGTAAGGAATGAAAAACACACGTTAGCCTCGTCCTAAGTTTAACCCCGAGATCAAGCTCCAGCGTGAGAGTAAGTATGGATACCGAAGTGGTAGTCTGACTTAAATATCAGAGTAAATGCCAGTGTACTTGATTAGGTGATAATGTAATAAGTGTTGGGAGGTATTTATACCTCAAGATAAAACAAACCTGGAGGACAAGTCATATCCATATACCCTAGGCGTTGTACACGAGGGCGTGAAACCTGGGCCTATGTTAAAGTGGCGGCGGTCCATGGTCAAGACCTCTGGATAATACTTTGGTTTCTGGGTAAAACGTTTACTCCCACGATATGCGTAATGCTATCGTTTTCCTACGTGTCAGGTTTTCGGTCATGGTCGACGACCCAATACTCAATTGTCAGAGGCATACACAAACATTATGCGAGGCAAATGACCAGATGTTATTTACGTAACAAGACAACAAAATGAGAATATTCGAACTTCGGCTAAAAACTACGATATAGGGATCTACTCATGCATCCGTGGCAAGATAACACAAAAACACATACACACAAATTAAATTGTCACAGCTCTCATCGTTCATTTGCCACAACTTTTTAAACAAGTATTAAAAAATTAGTTTTTTTTAATATAGTCATAACTCCCCATTACTTTTCTAAACGATCACTTCAAATCAAAATGTTTACCGCTCATTTGCCAAACAACCACAATGATTAAATGCTAATTGCTCACCGTCCGAAAAAGCTTCACGCCTCTAAAACGTCAAACATGCCTTTAAAATGTATCAATGTTTGGTAGTTGGCTAAATAACGGTTACCAAAAGTCAAATACCATTATGTAGAAACTAGAAGGAGGGGGTTGAATAGTTTCTTAAATTTACTTGTTAAATATGGCTTTTCAAAAATCATTTTCAAAAACATAGACTTGAGCAAATATGTGAAATCTTCTTATACACAAATGGACAAGGGATAGTGCAACTAATTAATACAAGAGATTTTGTATGTAAAAAGTTAAAGTTCAAGTTCTCGATATCTTAACGAATTGATTTCCAGTTCAAAGTACGACTCAGTTGATTTTGGTAAAACAAATATTTTTGTTTGATTTTAAATTAAAAGTGCAATGACGTAAATGTAAATGAAATGACGTTAAAGTAAATGAGCGTTAAAATTAAATGACGTTATAATAAAACTAAATCTAATTAAAAGGAAGGGGTGCAATATTAAAAACTTTGAAAAGTAAAATAATTAAATGACGGAAATTTAAAAGCGTGACGAGAACTTAAATGTGACAAAGAATTAAAATGTAACTTAAAAACAAAACAAAGCAAATTATAATTCCAAAACCACAATCATCGGAATGTTAGATCGGAATGCTGTCACCATACCCATCGGAATCCAGATCGGAATGTGCTATCGGAATATGGCTATCGGAATAAAAAGGTGCAACCTGTCAGAATGTAGAATTCTATCGGAATGTAGTCCAGATCGGAATGTTTGTTCATATCGCAATGTGTCAGATCGCAATCCTAGATCGGAATGTTGTTGGGGAAATTTGGGCAGCACTTCGACTAAGTAAACCTCAAGAGCCGTCGGAATGTGCGATCGCAATGTGCGATCGCAATCCCAGATCGGAATGAGGGTGATGTTACTCTATCGCAATCCCGGATCGGAATGCAAAACCCTAGTCAAAAACTGTCACTATCGGAATGTGGAGAAATGCAAGCCGTCGCAATGTGAATTAACCCTTCTTTTCCGATGGAGCACAATTCGTAATAAGCATAAGAACCAAATAAGCTAGAACTAATAAGCAGTAACAAAAACTTAAATGAAATGAAGACAAACGAAACAGTAAGCTAAAAAGATAAAACCTTTTCGAAATTTAAGAGACGAAACTTAATGAAATAAAATTTAAAAAGTAAAACTTTTAAGAAAACTTTGAAATCGATTAAGCCAAATACCAAATAAGCACATAAGATTGTCAAACTTATGGCTAATTTCGTATGAACACTTAAAAGGAAAAGAGAAGACAAAACCTTTAATCAAATAAGCAAATGGATTAAGCAAACCTTGCTTAATCCGAAATTTAAACAAACTAAAAAGAAGAAAAGTAGAATGAGAATGATGAAAAGAAACTTGATCAAATGTAAATAAAGATTAAAGCAACAAAATTAAAAACACTTACTTGAAATTAAAATGGTAATTAAGGTGCAAGACAAGGTAATTAAATGGACAAGTAATTAAAGTGCAAGAAAAATAAAGGTGGAAGACTAATTGTCACCTTAGCCAACAAAAACTAATGAAATGAATATGAAGGCTATTTATAGGGGATTAGGGAGATGGTTAGAGGAAGCTTCCTCCCCTCCTTCCTTTCTTCTTAATTGCATCATCAAGTCCTTAAGCTTCTTTAATCTTCTTAAATCTTCTTAATACTTGGACTTTGTTTTGGGATTTCTTCGAACTCGTCTTTTAATTATTCAATAAATAAGACTCGAGTTCTTCGGCTTTAAGTAAACTACCGTCTTTTGACTTTTTCTTCGATAAATCTTCAGAATTGGTCTTGGACTTCCGTTATTTTCGCACTCTTGACTTCTTGACTTCATCTTTCATCTTTTTCTTCAAAAAAAGCCCGTAAATGCCCATGTTTTCTCCACTTTTCACCTTTTCGTCCTAAATCATAACAAAAACACAAACCACGCATAATTCCGACATAAAAGACATAAAATACACGTTTTGGCTCGGTTATTATTGTAATTAAGTGGTAAAAAGGATGGGTGTTTACACACCTATCAAATCCCCTACACTTGACCATTGCAATGTCCTCATGCAATACATTAGTTACAAAGCACGTTTACACTTTTCATCAAAATCAATCCACGTTGGCCTTTATTAAAGAGATAGAAAACTATAAAAATTCAAACTAAAGAAATCAAAAAGCATACCTTGGGTTTTGGAAATGTCATGAATAATCATCATCCTCAAGTTTTCACTTTCTCCAAACCAAGCTTAAAAACGAGATCATTGTTATTATAAGTTAGCAAACTAACACGAACTCATGTGGGCCAATTATTCACTTAGACTCCCTTATTCCTAGGTGTATCTCTTATATTTTATTGTTGTCTTGAATGATCACGAGGATGGATTGTTGACTTATTTCGATAGTTATTTAGTCCGAAAATAAAGTGAACGATTTAATCAATAGTTAGCTAAAGGACAAAATCTTTTAAAACTGCTTCTCGGGACCTTATAAAGTTCATATCTTGGCATAACTCGCTTCGCGATTTGAGACCTTTCTTGGACCGATATTTGGCAGCGACTTCATACTTCAAACCTTGAGAGACGTTCATGAAATTATGGTCTTCTCTTCATAATGGAATTTCTTCACTTGAAGTTTTGAGAGATTCATACTTGGACAACGACTTCTTCATTTTTCTCCAATCTTTATTTTGGACTTTGATATACAACGATCCGCCTCCTTTTATGACTTGGATCTATTTATCCTCATACCTTGCTAGGGTCTTTTCGGATACACTTCTCCTTGACTTTTGGGGAGTTTTTGCTTTTCGTCGTGTGTCTCGATCCTTCATATTGATTTTCGATAAATGATTCTTTACATCACTTGGGATCTTTAGCAACAAAATATAGCCCTCATGTCTTGTTAGGACCTTTTTGGACTCGCCAATCTTCGCATCCCGCTTCAATAAGTCATGCCTTGGCTATAAACTCTAATCCATACCGAGCAACTTTTAAACGATCTTGGGCTAGAAGCTAAGTAACTTTTCAAATCGTACAACCTTATTTATTGCAGATAAATTTATTAGCAGGCGATGGGAGAATAGGCTTATAATTAACTCACATAAATTCACGAAAGAATACCGAACTTATAATTGGCTCTATCATCTCTCGTTCTCCACAGTTTAAAATCTCAAGGAATGAGACTCGTGGATGCTTAGCCTATTAAATCAAAGTTTTGGGTTTTCGAGTCGCCTATAGGATCTTGCAAACTCTTAGACTTTTTCAAGTTTAGAAATCGCATTTTAAAGTTCCCTTGATAAACGAATCTCTAGGATCAATTATAGGAACTTGCGAAAAGTTCTTGTTCTTAACCCGTGAGAGTTAATACTTTCGCGTTTTATAGCTCCCTATATAAAAGCCTAGCAAAACTTGACTTAAACACGTTAAGGATACTAGCTAGAGTAAACTAAGATAAGTAAACTTGGGTTGAGTCAAAAGATTCACAACGTTTGAAAATTAAAACCACTTTATTAAAGATTTATTCTAGCAAAGAAAGAAAATAACTATACAAAGGGAAAAACTAATAGGCCAAAATAGATCAAAAATTTTGAAAAATGTCGAAAAATTGATTTTCCGGTTAAAATGAGGATAAATACAAGGAAAAGGCCACTTAACTTCGATAGAAGTCCCCCCTACACTTAACATAAACATTGTCCTCAATGTTTAAGCATGTGGGAGTAAACTCCCCTACACTTAGGACATTGTGCACGTTGTTTAAATCTTGCTAAGGAAAAGACAACTAAAGAGATTCCTATTTTAATATTGAGAAAATATAAAATAGTGAATTGAAAAGAGTTTAGGTTAGAACCGGGAAGAAGTGAACACAGAATCACGGGTCGTCAAGAATCGTCAAGAGTGGATCATTGAGCGCTCGAATCCCTGATTAAAAGAGGAGAGGAAAGGAAATAGCAAACCAACGGGTCTCCCCTACACTTAGAATAAAGCAAGCTAAAAGATAGATACATGGGTTGCCTCCCAAGAAGCGCTTGATTTTTGTTAACCGAGTTGTGAGCCTGACTCGACCTTGATCATCATAGGAAGAAGCATGAAATATATCCACCAGGATCAAAGACATAGTTTTCGTCCATCAATAAGCACAAGCTTAAGGCGAACAAGGCAAGCCAAAGAAGAGTAGGCAAGGTTCCCTTAAGCAAAGATGGAGCACGGTGGAAGCAAGGGTGATGTGGTGCAAGCATATTTCCATAAGTTCCAAAGATATTTCCTTTTATTTCATCAGGTGGATATTGAGATGGCTGTAGAATATCGATACCGGGGTCGAACACCTTTTCCTTTAGGGGAAAATAGCACTCAGGCTCAGCAGAGTGTGAAGAAGATCGGCGAAGAAGACGCACAACCTCGTCCTCAGAAGGGGGACAAAGAGGTGTTAAATCATATGTGCTGTGGATATTGATGTCGACCGGTTTCTTCTCCTTTGAAAGAATGTTCTTCAAAACCAAAGTAGGATCAAGACGATAATCTACAAAATCGAAAGGAGGAGCATCACTCTCATGAGGGAAGTAAGTGTTGAGAAACGTAGAGAAGTCTTCCTCAAATGAGTAATCATCCAAAGTAGGATCGAGTGATGGCGGTGAAGGATCTTCATCATGTGAAGAATCACTCGATAGAGTATCAGCCTCATCGAAATCATCATACGTGGGCAGGTCGGGATACTCGGAGGTAAGGTCATCATAATCATCCGAATCTGAGCTAGAATCATCATCATAAGCATCAAAGATCGGTGGAAAATCATAAATGGGAGAAGGTTCCAAATTGGACAGAGAATCATCCACATCATCTTGAAAAAGTGGATTATCAATGCAAGAATCGAATAGAGGATTGTTGTAGACAACAAAGTCATCAAGCACGTTAATCATATTCACGGATTCTCGTCCAAAGGATTTGCTTGTAAGCTTCCCCATTTTAAAAACTTGTGAATCATTCCCGAATCTTAAGATTAACTCACCTTCGGCAACATCAACTAAAGCTCGTCCGGTTCTTGAGAATGGCCGACCAAGTATTAAAGGAACACGAGGGTCCATTTCATAATCAACAACGACAAAATCGACCGGGAAAGTAAATGTGCCAACTTTGATGAACACATCTTCGGCAATACCAACGGGGTAAGCGAGAGTGCGATTTGTAAGTTCAAGAGTCATTTTTGTTGGAGTGAGGTCGGGTAATGATAGTGTTTTCCAAACACTCAAAGGCATAAGATTAATACTGGCCCCAAGATCAGCTAGGGCAGTAAATTCTTCGGTTTTGTTAAAGATGCAGGGCAACACAAAACGACCGGGATCTCCAAGCTTTTCCGGAAGTTCTTTAAGAATAACTGCAGAGCAATTTTCATTTAAGCGTGTGTTGGCGAGCTCAATCAGCTTCTCCTTCTTGTTAAGCAATTCCTTAAATGCTTTAACAAATTTCGGCATGTGGACAAGTGCTTCGAGAAAGCTAATGTTGAAGTTCGTTTGAGAGATCATCTTCACATAGCTCGACACTTCAGAGTCATCCTTGGTTAGCATTTTGGTCTTGCCTAAACGAGAGGGATAAGGGATATTGGGTTTGGGTGGTGAAGGTGCAGGTGTAGTAGGTAAAGGTTGAGATGTTGAAGGTTCCTTCCTAGGTACATCGTCGTGACGAGGCGGAGACGGTAATGGTGCACTAATACTAGGTGTAGGAGGAGTAGGTATACATGGTGGCGGAGGAGGTGTAGATGATGGGGGTGGGATCGGTGGTCCTACGATGGTGACTCCAATACGGGTAATAATAGCACTCACATTTGCTCGCGGATTGGTGACGGTGTTTGAAGGTAGAGAACTCGAAGAAGAAGGTTGAGCGGCGGGCAAGAAACTAGCAAGCATATTCTTCAAATCATTTGTTTGATTGCTGAAGGAGGATTGGATATTATCTCTAAGTTCGGATCTAATCTCATTTCCTTGCTTTGTGATATCTCCTTTCAGATTGATAATTTGGCTCTGCAGATTCTTGATTTACTCACCTTGGGTTCTCATGATGGCTTCAACATCGGGGTTAATGGGTGGGGTTTGTTGGGAGGGTGGGTGATAAGGATTAGAAGCTCTTGGTGGGATTTGGTTGCTTCTATTGTAGTTGTTGGCGGGGTTTTGGTTTTGAGGAGAAAAACCGGGTGAAAGGTAGTTGTTGGATCAGTAACTTAGCAGATTTCTATCCCCTTGTTGTCGAGCTTGGTAATTTTCCGGTGAATAATTACCATAAGCAGCATACACATTTTCCGGATTTCCTTGAGTAGAAGGACAATCGGTGTATGAGTGAGGACCGCCGCATGTTTCGCAAGGATTGGCAACCGCTTTAACTTGTTGTTGTTGGTTTGAAGCGAGAAGCAAGATACTTTTGCTCATTTCAGTCATCATGCGGGTGAGTTCGGTCATATCAGGGTTTGCTGCAGTAGAAGAGACATTGACTCTCGGGTTGTTCCTTGAAGAAGCGGAGGAATCCCAGTTTTTGTGGTGAGTAGTCATGTTCTCAATAAGCTCTCTACACTCCTCGGGTCTCCTTTTCATAAATGTGCCACCGGCGGCTGCATTAATCGTATCACGATCTCGAAAAGTCAATCAGTTGTAGAAAGTATCAATTAAGGTCACATGGAGCATGTTGTGGTTTGGACAACGATCAATCAAGACATTATATCTTTCCCAAGCATCAAAAGGAGATTCATCGGGTTCTTGCATGAAACCGCTGATTTGATTGCGAAGGCTCGTGACCATGGATGGTGGAAAGTAGCGCGATAAAAAGCGTTGAGTCATGTCATCCCAAGTGTGAATAGAATTCTTCGGGAGACGATCAAACCATTTCTCGGCATGATGTGATAAAGTATGTGGAAAGAGTTGTAGGCGAAGAACATCCATTGTGGCACCGGGCAACTTCATGCTTTGGGTGATTGTAATGAACTTGTCGAGGTGTTTCTTGGCATCATCATCAGGCAATCCACGGAATGGGTTAGTTTTCACTTGCTGAATCATGTGGTGCTTCAACGAAAACTCAGGAGCGTTGATTTGCATCGGCGCAATCGGTCCTCCTCGTCCAAACATGGTAGGTTGACAAAGCTCCTCCATTGTCCGAAGATCGGGCTGTGGAAGAACATTGTTGTTATTGTTGAGGTGCGGTGGATTATTGTTGTTGTTAACACCTGACATACTTAAATCTTCTCGAGTCTCGGGCTCTTGATAATTAGAATACCTAGTACGCATACACCTACAAAGGCAAAAGAAAACAATACCAAACACAAAGACAATATATATACACAATAAAAATAAAATCTTTTTGGATTTTTGAAATTTTTAATTTTTATGGATTTTTAACAATTTTTAATTTTTATGATTTTTTGAATTTTTTATGCAAGAAAAATAACGCTCACGAATGAACGGATCCCAAAAAGCAACGTGTCTCTCACAGAAAACCGTTAATCTTGACGAAAAGAGCCGGCAGCGGCGCCATTTAATACAAGAGATTTTGTATGTAAAAAATTAAAGTTCAAGTTCTCGATATCTTAACGAATTGATTTCCAGTTCAAAGTACGACTCAGTTGATTTTGGTAAAACAAATATTTTTGGTTGATTTTAAATTAAAAGTGCAAAGACGTAAATGTAAATGACGTTAAAGTAAATGAGCGTTAAAATAGAATGACGTTATAATAAAACTAAATCTAATTAAAAGGAAGGGGTGCAATATTAAAAACTTTGAAAAGTAAAATAATTAAATGACGGAAATTTAAAAGCGTGACGAGAATTTAAATGTGACAAATAATTAAAATGTAACTTAAAAACAAAACAAAGCAAATTATAATTCCAAAACCACAATCATCGGAATGTTAGATCGGAATGCTGTCACCATACCCATCGTAATCCAGATCGGAATGTGCTATCGGAATATGGCTATCGGAATAAAAAGGTGCAACCTGTCGGAATGTAGAATTCTATCGGAATGTAGTCCAGATCGAAATGTTTGTTCAGATCGCAATGTGTCAGATCGCAATCCTAGATCAGAATGTTGTTGGGGAAATTTGGGCAGCACTTCGACTAAGTAAACCTCAAGAGCCGTCGGAATGTGCGATCGCAATGTGCGATCGCAATCCCATATCGGAATGAGGGTGATGTTACTCTATCGCAATCCCGGATCGGAATGCAAAACCCTAGTCAAAAACTGTCACTATCAGAATGTGGAGAAATGCAAGCCGTCGCAGTGTGAATTAACCCTTCTTTTTCGATGGAGCACAATTCGTAATAAGCATAAGAACCAAATAAGCTAGATCTAATAAGCAGTAACAAAAACTTAAATGAAATGAAGACAAACGAAACAGTAAGCTAAAAAGATAAAACCTTTTCAAAATTTAAGAGACGAAACTTAATGAAATAAAATTTAAAAAGTAAAACTTTTAAGAAAACTTTGAAATCGATTAAGCCAAATACCAAATAAGCACATAAGATTGTCAAACTTATGGCTAATTTCGTATGAACACTTAAAAGGAAAAGAGAAGACAAAACCTTTAATCAAATAAGCAAATGGATTAAGCAAACCTTGCTTAATCCAAAATTTAAACAAACTAAAAAGAAGAAAAGTAGAATGAGAATGATGAAAAGAAACTTGATCAAATGTAAATAAAGATTAAAGCAACAAAATTAAAAACACTTACTTGAAATTAAAATGGTAATTAAGGTGCAAGACAAGGTAATTAAAGTGCAAGAAAAATAAAGGTGGAAGACTAATTATCACCTTAGCCAACAAAAACTAATGAAATGAATATGAAGGCTATTTATAGGGGATTAGGGAGATGGTTAGTGGAACCTTCCTCCCCTCCTTCCTTTCTTCTTAATTGCATCATCAAGTCCTTAAACTTCTTTAATCTTCTTAAATCTTCTTAATACTTGGACTTTGTTTTGGGATTTCTTCGAACTCGTCTTTTAATTCTTCAATAAATAAGACTCGAGTTCTTCGGCTTTAAGTAAACTTCCGTCTTTTGACTTTTTCTTCGATAAATCTTCAGAATTGGTCTTGGACTTCCGTTCTTTTCGCACTCTTGACTTCTTGACTTCATCTTTCATCTTTTTCTTCAATAAAAGCCCGTAAATGCCCGTGTTTTCTCCACTTTTCACCTTTTCGTCCTAAATCACAACAAAAACACAAACCACGCATAATTCTGACATAAAAGACATAAAATACACGTTTTGGCTCGGTTATTATTGTAATTAAGTGGTAAAAAGGATGGGTGTTTACACACCTATCACTAACTAATAATAACAAGTATATGCAAATAAAGAATAATGAATGTAAAGAGATAAGGAAAAGAAAGATCAAACCAAACACCAAGGATTTATAGTGGTTCGGCAACGAAACTAACTCATCGTTCCTACTCAACTCCTCGAGTACTCCTTACTCGAGAGTTCACTAATCAACAAGCTCCTTAAAGTGGAGAAACCGTACACGTCGCTTAACTAATTTCCGACTCTAAGCTAAAAGCCGAGCCCTAATCTTAGCTAGGACCAATCTACACCAATATACTTTAAGGACTAAGTATTAACCACACTACATACACAACTTCCAAATAGACACAACTACTTGGATATTCACAACAATAACACAAGAATGAAAAATAAAAGTTTGATCTTCAATGGATCTTTGAGGTAGACACAACACTTCAAGGATGAGAGTGTTATTATCTTTGCACTTGAGCGGAAGAGATGGGAGGAGAAATATTCACTTCTAAACAAGTAGTAATCAACCAAATAATCAAGGATTTGAATGATTTAAGAAGTTGGATTGAATCTGGAATTTTATGTGCAAAAGAAGTGATGAGAAAATCTGAGAATGGTCTACTATTTATATGACAAAGCTTCAACGGCTAACCCTGGGCGCGGTCCCTTAATTGTTCCCGCGGTTCTTTGTCACTAAAGAACCGTATAGCTATTTGAGGAACCGTGGGAGTAGACTCCGCTCCCTTTTGTCTTTTAGTGGGGTAGTCACATCTGGTAGAATATTTATCCCAAAGGATATTCCTAAACCATATAGAATATGCCATTTTCAAATTTTCAAATAATTGATTTAATAAAACATTTTCTTAAAAATAAAGTTTAATAAAAAACGTTGTCACGTTTAATAAAAGGTGAGTTTTAAGAAAAATTAAATTGATCACTTAGCTAGGTTGAAAACTTGTTTGTTCATACCTTAAGTGATAATGGTTAATATGAAAATATACTTGAACTCAAGAATTCGTTTTTCGTTGTTTTCGTAAATGCTTGTTTTTATATATTCTCGTAATCAAAATAAAGCGAGACCAAAAAATGCAAGTAACGTTTTTAGGCATCATTGCATTAACAATCACCCCATTTTTTTATTCCGACATTACATAAACTCAATCACATGAAAAACAAGATTTTTGTAGACGAGTTTATTTCATTTATCCCCCTTTGTCAAAGCAAAAAGGTTGCAAAATTCTTTGTAGGAGAGAAGAATTGGACTTTGCAAGTGCTCCCCCTTGGTGTTTACTCCCCCTTGCTTGGGGCACCAAGGAATCGAGCTATGGTGACAAGCTACATAAAAGGGTTAGATGAAGAAAAGAAACACCCAACATAGATATAGCAAAGGTCACACAATAAAAGAAATAAGATAAGAAAAGAGAAGTTAACCAAGATCCATAATAAGTCGTGTTAAAAGAAAACATGAAAAAGATACAAGGAAACAAGTCATACAAAGATGCATGAAAAACAAAACAAGCCAAAATAAAAGCATAAATCAAATCCTAGTTAAACTAGAACTCTAAGATTTGATTGAATTAGATGTATTAGAGATAAGCAATTCACATGCTTAAATGAAAGACAAGGTGGTGGCGGAAGGAGGTGGTGGTGGCTTGGTAATGATCTCATAGTCATAGTGAAAAGGAGGCTTGACTAGGAGACTCTTGATGTAATTCAATTCCTCATATATATGAGCCATAGCAAGATGTTGATATTGACAAGAATGGCAATATGTCCCATGATGCATGACATTATCATGTGAGAGAGGAAGAACACAAAAGGGTAGTGGTGGAAAAGAAGAAGTTCCACAATCAATATTCTTAGAAGAAGAAGTGTGATTTTGAGTGTTCTTGGGTGAATTTCGATTGAAAGAGATTGGGGAAAATGAAGAAAAATCAAGGTTTTCATTTGGTGAATACGACATTTTGATTTGAGAAAGGATGCAAAATGCTTAGGGTTAAGTAGAGAAAGCACAAGATTATTTTGGGGGGTGGTCAAAGGTTTGAAATAAAGATTCCAAAAAGTGTTGGAGCAACTTTAGAGTAGCAGGAAACTCGAAATTGTAGTCTCTAGCCGCGGTTCTTTATCTCCACCTGCGGTTCCGTATATATATGGAGCCGTGGGTTATTTGGAGAACCGCCTACAGAGGGTTGGTTTTGGGGGATAAAGAGAATTTTCCAATTCAACAAATCCTAATTTTCTAGTCTAAATAATCATAGAGGCATGCTAAAAAGCAATAGTAGACAAAGAAAACACACAAGAACTCAATAAACAAGATTTTGACCAAGATACATGGATTTAAAATACAATCGATGTTGGAGGTGTGTTAATCTAGACACATAATCATGACACAATGATCCTCCATAGTTCAATTTTGTTCTTGCTATATTTGAGAGACTCATACATATGAATTATGTATGCTCGATATCAATAGAAAGGAGCCATGAAAACGTTTTTAGATTGAATTAACAATGCAAAAACATTTCTCGACAATTTTCGAAGGAACTTTGAGATGTTTGATAAAGAGAAGAGGAATTTTCCAAAAAGAGTTTAAGAGACTCAAGGACTCAAAGAATGAAAAGACTCAAAAGAGAAAAGACTCGATTAATAAAAAGCGCAATTAAGGTATATGTTCCATTAAACCTAGACCTAGACGCAAATAATTAAAAGGTTCCCTCTTAAGTGGCTTAGTGAAGATGTTGGCTAAGTTTTCTACCGAGGGCACCTTCTCAATCGAAATGTTCCCCTTTTGAACATTATCCCTAAGAAAATGGTGGCCAATCTCTATGTGATTAGTTCGCGAATGTTGCACGAGATTCTTGCTAAGGTCTATAGCACCCTAATTGTCACACATAATAGGAACATCATTGATTGAAATCCCGTAATCAACAAGCGCTTGCTTCATCCATAGAGCTTGTTGATAAGCTTTATCGGCACTCACATACTCGGCTTCCGTGGTGGATATAGCAAGAGCGGTTTGTTTCTTGGAGAACCAAGAAGTTAAACAACAACCCATGAAGGTACAAACTCCACTAGTGATTTTTCGGTCCACATAGTCTCCCGCATGATCCGAATCCGTGTATACTATGGTTTCTACGCTGGTCCCTTAAGGATATCATAATCCTAAATGTATAGTGCCATTAATGTATCGGAAGATACGCTTAACCGCTTCAAGGTGAGATGTTTTGGGAGCCTCTTGGAAGCGAGCACAAAGGCAAACACTAAACATGATATGTGGTCGACTTACCGTAAGGTTAAACAAACTACCAATTATACCTCTATATTTGGTGTTGTCTACCGACTCACAATCATCGTCTATGGTGAGTTTAGTATCTAAGGCCATAGGGGTCTTCATTGGTCTAGAGTCCTCTAATCCAAATTTCTTTAGCATTTCTTTAACGTAATTAGATTGTTTAAAGAAAATACCATCTTCCATTTGTCATCAACATATATTTGTACGATTATGAGATGAGAACCTTTCTTCTTTGTAAAGAGTGTATTTGTCTACCATTCTCATGGTATACTCATGTTCTACAAGAAACGCTTTAATTCTATCATACCAAGCTTTGGGTGCTTGTTTAAGACCGTAAAGAGCTTTCTTAAGCTTGTAAACATGACCCGGTTTCTCAAAATCAATGAAGCTGGGAGGTTGAGCCACATATACCTCCTCATTGATCAAACCGTTAAGAAATGCATTCTTTACATCCATCTGTTGAAGCTTAAAATCTAATGCACAAGCATAAGCTAAAAGGATCCTAATGGACTCTAACATTGATACCGGTGCATATGTCTCATCATAATCAATCTATTCTTGTTGACTATAGCCTTGAGCTACAAGTCTTGCCTTGTTACGAGATACAACACCGTTCTCATCTAACTTATTCATATATACCCACTTGGTTCCTATGATGTTAGTACTTCTAGGTGGAGGAACAAGTTCCCAAACGTCATTAGCAATGAATTGATTTAATTCTTCTTGCATGGAGACGACCCAACTCTCATCCATCAAAGATTCTTTAACATTATTTGGTTCTATCAGTGAGACAAAACAAAAGAAGTTACTTTGATCTTGGACTTGAGATCTAAGGGTCCTTTGATTTAGATCGCCTATGACGTTTTCGAGAGTATGATCCTTTGACTCCCTAATGTTTACTCCCTTTTCAACATTAAGGTCTTCAACTCCTATTTTTTAACCTCTTTGGCTTTAACTATGTCTATTTCATTTAAGTCGTCATCTACCAAAGGTGGTATCTTAAATGAGGTGGGTTTTCATCAAATGTCACATTGAGTAATTCTTCGATTACACCGAGGTTCTATTGAGGACAATGTAGGCTTTACTAGTTTGAGAATAACCTAAAAAGATACCTTCGTACGACTTTAGGTCGAACTTAGTTAGGTAGTCTTTGGTGTTGAGAATGAAGCACTTGCTTCCACACACCTTAAAGTATTCTAATGAGGATTTCTTACCTGTAAGAATCTCATAAGGGGTCATTCCTAGGAAAGGTCGAATAAGAATTCGGTTGAGAATATAGGTCGATGTGTCCACGACATTGCACCAAAATTTTTGAGGCAAAGATCTCTCGTTTAACATGGTCATGCTCATCCCTTGGATAGTCCTATTCTTCCTTTCAACTACCCCATTTGATTGTGGAGTGCGAGGAGCCAAGAAGTTATGGGTAATACCATGAGCTTCATAAAAGGCACCTAATTTCACTTCGTTATCAAATTCTCTACCATGATCCGTCCTAATAGAAACAATTGAACATCTTAGTTGATTTTGGATCCTTCGACTAAAGGTTTCGAAATGATCGAAAGCTTCATTCTTAGTATCCAAAAATCTAGTCCAAGTGAATCTAGAATAGTCATAAACTATAACTAAGGTATAAAGGTTACCTCCATAACTCCATATGGCGGAAGGTCCAAAGAGATCCATATGTAGGAGCTCTAGGCACCAAGAGGTCGATACCAAATTCTTGTCCTTGTGACTTGATTGAACTTGCTACCTAACTTTGCAAGCATCACAAAAGTGACTATCATACTTAATCTTGGGGAGATGTCTTACCAACTCCTTAGAGACTAAAGATTGAATTAAACACATATTAGCGTGACCTAATATAAAGTCACTAGACATAAGTTGTCCTTTGACTTCCTATTGACCTTCATAACATAAAGCCCATGCTTTCTAACACCTTTTCCAATGATCTTTCCATCTTTTACGATTTCGCTATCACGTTCCGAAAAGATGACCTTACACTTATTGTCACAAATTTGACCTATACTTTGTAAGTTAAACCCTAAGTTATATGTGCTTAACATTTTTGATGTTCGTGGAGTCAAGAGAAACCGTACCTTTTCCAATGATGTTACCACGTAGCTTACTAGTGAAAGTGACGTTACCTTCATTATATGCTTTGTAATATGAGAACAAATTTCGATTACCCGTTATGTGTTTAGAACAACCACTATCCTTAATCCACTCATCGGGCTCAATCGATTACCAAGCATATCTCTTTGGAAGAATGAGCCATGAGACATTTATCATCTTTAGCATCGTCGTCACATTCTTCACCACTATCACTCCATGAACCTCCAACAAAAGCCGTGTGATTCTTGTCGTGAGATGGCTTGGGACATTCACCGATGAAATGATTTGGGTCACCTTTGTCATTCTTTACAAATTGGTTTTTGGAGAAGACTTTCTTGTCGTTGTTTGGTTGTCTTACGTGTTGACCTCGCCTTTTGAAGAACTTCTTGAAGTCTCTAACCGCCATAGCATATTCCTCATCATCACTATCCGAAGAGGAGCTATCATGGTCACTTTGCACCTTATTGGCCTTTAGTGCCAGAGACTTTCTTTCACTCTTGGTTTTCACCATTTTTTAGTCCTTCAAAATTATTATTCATGAACTTTTAAGTTGCCAATAAGTTCATCAAGTAATAATGTAGTAAGGTAATTTGATTCTTCAATTGTCGTGACTTTAGCTCTCCACTTTGGATGCAATGCCCTATGAAACTTCCTAACATTGTTCTTGATAGAAAATCCTTCATCAAGTTCTTTTAGACTAATAGTTTCTTAAATTTACTTGTTAAATATGGGTTTCCAAAAATCCTTTTCAAAAACTTAGACTTGAGCAAATATGTGAAATCTTCTTACACACAATATGGACAAGGTATAGTGCAACTAACTAATAATCACAAGTATATACAAATAGGAAAAATGAATGTAAAGAGATAAGGAAAAGAAAGATCAACCCAAACATCAAGGATTTATAGTGGTTCGGCAACGAAGCTCACTCCTCGTTCCTACTCCACTCCTCGAGTACTCCTTACTCGAGAGTTCACTAATCAACAAGCTCCTCAAGGTGGAGAAATCGTACACGTCGCTTAACCAATTTCCGACTCTAAGCTAAAAGTCGAGCCCTAATTTTAGCTAGGACCAATCTACACCAATATACTTTAAGGACTAAGTATTAACCACACTACATACACAACTTCCAAATAGACACAACTACTTGGATCTTCACAATAATAACACAAGAATGAAAAATAAAAGTTTGATCTTCAATGGATCTTTGAGGAAGACACAACACTTCAAGGATGAAAGTGTTATTCTCTTTGCAATTGAGAGGAAGAAATAGGATAAGAAAGATTCATTTCTAAACAAGTAGTAATCAACCAAATAATCAAGGATTTGAATGATTTAAGAAGTTTGATTGAATCTGGAATTTTATGTACAAAAGAGGCAAGGAGAAAATATGAGAATGGTCCACTATTTAAAAGACAAAGCTTCAACGGTTATCCCTGGGCGGGGTTCCTTAATCGTGCCCGCGGTTCTTTATCACTAAAGAACCGCATAGCCATTTGAGGAACCGTGAGAGTAGACTCCGCTCCCTTTTATAATTTAGTGGGGTAGTCACATCAGGTGGAATACTTATCCCCAAAGGATATTTCTAAAACATATGGAATATGCCATTTTCAATTTTTCAAATAATTGATTTAATAAAACATTTTCTTAAAAATAAAATTTAATAAAAAACTTTGTCACATTTAATAAAAGGTGAGTTGTAAGAAAAATTAAATCCTTGATCACTTAGCTAGGTTGAAAACTTGTTTGTTCATACCTTAAGTGATAATGGTTGAAATGAAAAAATACTTGAACTCAAGAATTCGTTTTTCGTCGTTTTCGTAAATGCTTGTTTTTATATATTGTCGTAATCAAAACAAAGCGAGACCGAAAAATTCAAGTAACGTTTTTAGGCATCATTGCATTAACACATTATAAGTCTCATCAAAACACTCCTCGAACTCCGAAACGTCGACAACTAAACATTAACTGAAACACTCATGGAACACCCGAAAAACATTCCACCTCTAAAATACTTCACCGTCAAACGAACAAATCAACTTTCGACTACCAACGAATCTATTCGAAAACAAACAATACCAAAACACATCATTCATATATCCACACCAAAATACGTATAACCCAGACTTACCCAACATGTATGCCCATACGACTTCACTTACGACTCACAACCTAATATGGGTAATTCTTCATTACGACAAAATACACACCAACGTATTTCTCAAGTGTTGATGATTTGCCTATGTACTCCCCTCAATTTTCGGAGTCCAATAACACCGTTCGTGAGGACTCTCTCGTCGAACAAGCCTCAAGCCTAACAAAGAATCCGTAAAAGATGCCATAAAAAACCATCTGAAATGATGATGAAACCTGTTGCACGGCCACTCGAGAAGAAATCACATTGTGGAAAGCTTGGGTCGTATATCCGAAAATAACGTTCCTTATAATACGAGAAGGGCGACTAGGAGAATGCGAGGATATGAAAAATGTCAAAAGGAACAAGAGTTGAAAATGCGAGAATATGAAAAACGAAAAAAAGATGAAATGTTTTATACTCGAACTATTAATCACTTAGATGGAGTAAACCTTGATCGAGCCTTGGCGATGAAGCAACCGATCAAGGCGAAGTGAAATTTGCCATATTAGTTTACGTTCTTAATTATTTATTTAATGTTTAGGTCGTATGTTTACATTTTTAATATTTTAGTTAAAGAAATTAAATTAAACAGTGAGATTGTGTGATTGTTAAAATAAAAAGTGAAAGAGGGTGAGAAAAAGTAAATAGAAAGAAAATTAATATACCTAGGATTGAGCAAAATCAACCAAAAATTGAATCGAATCGGCACATCAAGCAGAAACGATTGAAATTGAACCGGTCATTTTTGGTTTTGTAATTTACTCGATTCGATTCAGTTTGATTTCAGGTTAAAACCAAATAAGACATGTCTCAACTACATATTCGGTTCGATTTTGCTTGGTTCTGATTTGATTTTGGGTTTTACTCGGATATTTTCGGTTCAGTTTGATGTTTGAAAATGAGTCGTGTAAACATACCATGAACCTGACCCGAATTATCAAAACTCAACAATCCAACCCAAAATATTTCCCCAAATTAACCAACCGTTTAACAATCCCGCCGGAGCTCCGTGGCCAGCGGCATTCCATATGTGTAAGTTACTCCTACTGTCATTTCACTACTGTAACAAAATTGAATTTACTTTTCTGTATGTGGTTTGTTATGTTCTTATTGATTAGTAGTCGCTTTAGTGCTTATTGGTTTTGAATTTAGCAGATAAGCACTTTACTTTTAATGCTTATTTTTCCATTTACTAAGATAAGATAACTAGTTTCATCCTCCTCAAAACCGCCTTTTTTTTCTTTATATGGTTAGGGCGGGTGCCACCAAAGATTTTGCAGCTAATAGGATTTGAACTTGAGACCTTTTATTGGAATTTCAAAGCCTTTACCACTAGGCTGCCCCCCTACCATAAGAACTGCTAGTTTATTACTGCTGTAACCCTTAGAGCTGAAGAATAGTTTTCTCTAATGGAGTTTTTATATACATTATAGTTCTGGTCATTATATGAAATTTTCCACACTGGTATACTTGTATAGACAACGTAGACGCGCAGGTGATCCCAGAGCATAAGGTCTGAACCAATTTGATTGGATTAAATTTGCTGTAGCATGACTAAAAAGGGTTTGGTTGTAATTAAGGTTTTGAGCCAGACAGATTATGTGCAAAATTTGTCATAGTTGTTCTTAACAGTTAACATGTAACATGTATATGAGTCAATGTGGATATGCTTTTCTCTGTCCGCTTCGATATGATATCTTTTGAAACAATGGAATCTAAGACATCCTTAGCTAATGCTACTGTTGATACATGTAAATTTGATTTTGGACACAGCTTGTATACATGTTATTATTAGTGCGTCGCTTTTTACCAACCAGCTTATATCTGTGCTTTATGAATATGATCGATGTTATTCGTTTGTATCTAAACAAGTAACTGTTATTTTCTTCATTATCATGTCTCTTTATGTGTTAATTTTCTTTTTAAAACTTTGTTTATAGCCTTTTGTTGCAATAAGCTATAGCAAAACTGCCGGTTGAAAACATGATTGCTTCAACAACCATGAACATTTTCAAAGTTCATGGTTGTTATCGTCTCCAATCCTTACATTCCCATATTTCTCAGAATACCCTCCACACATCTTCTACTACATATCATAAATCCAAGTTCTGTCATATCTCACCAGCCTCAATTCTTTCTTCTTATCCCCAAATTCCCACATTTAGAACCAATCCAAAGCTTAGAAAAGTTAGTGTCTCAGATATTGGCGCCCCATTATGGACCCAACAAGATAACGAAGAAGATTATGCTCGTTCTTCTGAGGATCTGACAATGAATGGAGATGTTTATCAGAAGACTTTGAGATTAGTAGAATGTTCTATGTTTGCTGCTCTTGGTGGCTTAACCTACATCTTGAGCAGCTCTCTTGCTATTGAGGTACGCCTTTGTTTAAAGTCTTCTTTTTGTAGCTGGTTTTCTTGATGCAATTTATTTACATGTTAGTCGCTTTTTTTATATCAACTTGCTTAATTGCTTACTTGGAATACTAACAATTTGTGGTACTGACAGAACTACTTTGGTTGTTTCTTTGCATTGCCTATTGTATTCTCATCAATGAGATGGGATATTGTTGCTGGCAGAAAGACTATGGTATGTAATCGTGCATATTATCTTAATCCGGAAAATAGTACTTTGAAGGGTTGCAGCGTTATAATTTTCCTTTCCTATTCTTTTCATATGTTTTTGTAGGTGGCGACTGCCGTATTGTTGCTCGTCTTGGCTGGCCCGATAAAAGCTATAACTTATCTGGTAAGCCGATGTTCTTCTTGCAGTCAAGGTATATTTACGGCTAAATATGCACCAGAAATACTAATAATATCTCTTGCATCTCATCAGCTAATGCATGGGTTTCTTGGTCTTGCTATGGGCTCTTTGTGGAAGTATGCAATTGGTTCATTTATATTTATCTGTCATCTATTCCTTGTTGGCTTTTCAATCATTAGTCTAAATTGACTACCCTCTAATACTTTCACTTCTGTTACAGGTCAAAAGCAAGTTGGGGAGTTTCTGTATTTGTGAGTGCACTTGTAAGTCTTCTTTTCTCCCTCGGATCTGAAACAACTTACATTCATCTTACAAGAGGACCAATTGCAGTGAAATGAATTATAAAACTATGCAGGTTCGAGCTGTGGGCGCAGTCGGATATGTTATCATGTACTCTTTCTTAATCAGAGAAAACATCCTTGCTTTGGTAACTTCACATCCTTTGTATATGGATTTACTTTGTTACCCTTGACAAATCACTGAATTCCATTTCCATCTATGAATGTAGATCACTATTAACATTCATGCCTCTGCCACATTCATTCTTTCGTCATTTGGCTTCTTGGCAATTCCATCTATGAATGTAATATATGCCATTTTTGGGACCTTGGTTCGTCTCGTTACCCTCTCAATTATCTGTTACTTATTTAAATCGTTCAAATTTCATACTGAGTTTCAATCTCTGGTCTTTTTGGCAGCTTTTACTTAATTGCTGTTTCTTTGTGTTCCTGCTTCATCTTCTGTATGCTCTCTTCTTTACAAGGCTCGGAATGAAGGCTTCCCTGAGACTACCAAATTGGTTTGCTAAAGCCATTTGATAGAGTAGCCGGCGTCATTTATATCTTATGAAATATAACTGTACTCCCCTGTAAAAGTTGATTAGCTGGTTGTTTTCATATTCATTTCTTGGTTATAAGTTAATAGCCGGTTCTTTAACAACAAGGAAAGTATAGATTACATAATGTACTTGCATATACTTATAATTCTTTCATCAACTAGTTCGCCATACTTTAGTACTTGGGGAGAGAGGTATAACTAGAGCTTCTTTAGCAAAGCGGCTGTAACACCACCATGTTTTGAGTGGTTATTCTGAGGAAAAAGTGACCCGACTTTATTTGGAAAAATGCAAATGTCCCTTGGAACTTTAGGAGTCTGTTCGTATGAAATCAACAATCTCAGTATGCAACCAAACAACGGGGAAAAATATATCTTCAATTTTCTGGGTAGTTTGTACTTTGTAATAAGTAATAACAGTAACCTGTACACACCAAGACAATACAAATTACAAACCATCATGACAACTTAGAACTTTCACTGTAATATATAAAATGATCCAATACCGAAGACATTAGCCAAAATTTCTTAAAAGGCAACCTTAACAAATTACAGAAAAACAAGTAGCAGCTCAACAAGACCACATGATACTTGTCCATTGCAGTCACTCTTACAAAAGTCGAGTGATCTAATAGTTCGGAAGCCAAGTGAATCCAAAAATCCTTATTAGAAACCAGTAACATCAATAAACATGACGATCAACCATGATTTCTACCACGGGTGATGCACGTGTGGAGCGTAAGAGGATTTTACACATCTTCAACTCTTCATTGTTAGCGACGTTATTGTTAAGAATTATCCTTACCTTCTTCAATATGGGACATCTGGCCAGAACAAGCTTCACAAACTCCAGCTCATGCTTCGAGTTGAAAAAATTCCCTATCTCAAATTCACTCAGATGCTCCACTCGAATATCTGAATAACATGCCTGTGTGATGAAGTCTATCTCAGACTTCTTACGATCTGGAAGCCAACTCTATGAAATGTAGATGTAAATTTGTCAGTGTAATTTGATGAGAATCAAAGCGATAGGAATTATTTGAGCTATTACCGTTAACTTAAGGTTCTTCAAGTTTGGGGAGCATCTAATAAAGAGTGCAAGTAACTCTAACTCATGCTTGTTGATGAAACAGATGGAATCCAAACACAAGTATTTGAGGTGGACTAGCGATACTGGAAGCTCCCGTTGAACCGCTCCTTGAGCCATAGCCTTGATCATAGGCCAATACAAAGACAACCAGAGTTTTTATTTTCTTTTCAAGTTGAACAATTATATAACATTTGTATAACAATATTACCTGAATGACTAATAACGAAAGAGTCAAATGTTCAATCACAGGTAAACACTTAAATAAATCAGTAACGGTGGGACCATCACCATAGATATATATATCGTGGGTTATAACCTGCGGCAACATACAATATTCAGAGTTAAGCTTTGAAACCCCAAGAGGATTAATATTCCAGTTAGAGCTTAGAGCTTACCCTAGTGAAGCTCTTAAGTAATGGAGACTTGGATATCAGACGTAGAAGTAATTCCGTCCTGATGGATACATCAGCCAAGTATAAACTTGTAAGGCTGCCAGATACATTGGATACTGATCGATGGTCCATAAGACAGTCTTGGAGATGTATGTCCGTTAACTGATGCATTGAAAAGACAGATGAGGGTACTGTATAGCGCAACACATATTTTAGCTGAAGCGTAAGTTTCTTGAGAGTATTTTTCCTCGACAAATGACTTATTATTTGGTCTATCTCAACACAAGTATCGTTTGCATTCATGGAGAGGGTGAACTCGTGTATTGGACCCTGGTGCTGTAGTAGAACTTGGAATATAGCATAGAAAACATTACACCTCTTTTTCAAATGTTTCCTTTCACTTGGTTCATCAAACGTTTTCTCCAGAACAGACACCTCATTTACATCAGTTGGTTTCTTAAACATCTCCTTCGCATTAAACACAAGTTTAGGAGTTTTGGTCCAAGTGTACCTCCAATTCCTCGCAAGGATACTTGTCCTTACCGCATCTTGAATAGGTACAAGACATAGGATGTTTTCTATTATATTTTGAGGTAGGGTGCTGATTATATCCGAAGACAAACGTCGAGTTTTCATCTCACTTCACTCTTGTTGGACAAGTACTTATTGCTGCAAACCATAGTTCAAGATAACATGTGAGTTTAATACATTTCAGTGTCAAGCCTGTATGATCTATTCTACTATATAATATAAATACATTATCAGCCTGAGGGGGCGTTTGGGATTGCTTATTTTTTGCGTTTAACTGCTTTTACAAAAGGCATACATCACACAATAAATTAAGAGGGTTTTTGGTTTGGCTTATATAACGTAAGCCCATTTCGGCTTATATAACATAAGCCATAATTTTGTCGCTTATTAGTTATTTGGAGCCATGTAAACTTATATAAGCCCATAAGTCTCAAAATAAGTCACAAAATTGGGGCTTATGTTATATAAGCCGAAAGTAAGCCATATATCGGCTTATATTTCATAAACCCCAATTTTTTATAATAAACTTAATTAAGCCAATAAGTCTCCACATAAGCCACAAAATTGAAAGTTATGTTATATAAGCCAAAATGAGCTTACGTTATATAAGCTAAAACAAACAGCCGAATAGTACAATTATCTCAAACAAGTAAACATCTGTCCCGAGCGCGTCTTGAACCCACAACCACTTGGTTTGGGAGCATCTCACGCCACATGAAACCGCTAGGCTACAAGCCCTATGGTGTGTGTCTGCTCAATATAAGCATAAGTAGTTTTCTGTCACTATATATCTACTTGGTTGGGGAGCATCTCACACCGAAACTCAAGGGTATGAGGCTCAGCTCCTGTCTACTCCGGTTGATGCCCCGCTGGGCAGGAGAGTTGGATAATTTTCGCAGCTATGCGAAGGTATACGTCTAGTATATCCTAAAGCAGGTTCGTAATGCAAAAATTGCAAAGACCCCTTAATTTAACCCTTTTCATAAATTGATTAAACTCTTTAACTAATAGGGGTGTTTGGATGTGTCTTTTTAAAAATGAGTGTACGATATATATAATAAAATCTTACATCATGATCATCATACTAGCAAAAAGTATAAAAAGAAATAAAACCTGATAAGTAGTAAAATGGAGCAGAAGAAGAAATGGAAACCGCTAAACTGCCTTCATCGATTAGTGGCGGGAATAAAGAGGGACAATTGGCAATGAGCGGTTAAAAGCCCATTTGGTAAACGGTTTAACGCTCTGTATCACGTCTACCACGTATTAAAGAGTAAAGAATGAAAAGGATGTGATGGGAAAGCCAAGTAATTTTTTTTTGTCTTCTAGTAGTATTAATTTTTTTCTTTCAATACTGGTTTTAAATATTTTATTTGTACACTCTAAATACTTATTTGCACATTTAAAATGTTTGTTGTATTGTCATTTATGACCTTACATTACTTTGTGAAATGTGTAAATATAAAGGATATAAACGCCATAACACACACATTTGAAGTATGTAAATAAATATTTGGAGTGTGTAATCAACACCCTTTCATTTAATATCAAATATTACATAACAAAAAAACTAATTTAAAATAGAGTAAATAGCATAAAAGTACTAATTTTATGTCAAAATTCAATTTATTTTTTCTTAATTTAAGGTATCGATTATTTTTCTTATTGCAATGAGTAACACTTAACAACGATCGTTTACTTTATTATTACATCGTTAGTTCTTTATGTTAATGACACTTTAAAATAAACTCAAAATTAGTTATTTTACAGGTTTAGACCGTTTTCTACCTTATTTGTCTAATTTTTAACGTTTTCGTTTGATTTTTAATCGTTTTGGTCCGTTTTTACAACATTCGTCCTTCTTTTACCGTTTCCGACTGTTTCGTACATTTTTTAAAGTTTTCGAGCCCTTCTGACCGTTTGTGTCCTTTATACGGCTTTTATTTGTTTTTGTCCATTGTTTTTTTTTACCGTTTTTGACTTTTTTTTTTTATCATTTTGACCCTTTTTGTTCGTTTTTTACTTTTTTCGTTCGTAAAAAAAGCAATAACGGTCGAAAATGATACCAAACACGCTAAAAAAGATCGAAAACATTAAAACAGACGAAACGACAAAAAACGAATCAAAACGATTAAAACCCGAAGCAAACGGTAATAATCAGACAAAAAAGGTTTAAAACCATTAAAAGCGAATTTTGAGTTTATCATAAAGTGTCGTTAATATAAAGGACTAATGATGCAATAATAAAGTAAACGGTCGTTAATATATAACCTTTAAATCTTATAATTGTCTCAACATTACAACTAAAAATAAAATCGATTTAAGAAGAAAAAATTTTGAATATTTTTAATTGAATTTTAACATAAGATATATATCTTTTTGTGTTATTTTCTCTTTAAAATGAGTGCGTTTGGTTGATGGGTTTTCTAAATGAGTGTAGGCATGATGGTAGAATTAGGTTGTTTGGCATGTTTTAGTGGACCTATAACTTAGGATTAAATGTTAAATTTTGGCTATCTCGATCAAAATTCGGTTTACAAATATTGTGTTATTAATTTGTTTTCTTTCTAAAATATGTGGGGCTTTTTAAGTTCTTTTTTTTTTAACTAAATTATTTTAGGCCTTTTAAGTCTATCACATAATGCTTTTTGTTTTAATTTTATAAATAATACTGAGTAATAATGATTATATTTTATAATGTATTTTAACTATTTTACATTAAATTTAAACTCAAATCATAATCCAAGCTTAAATCCAAACTCAAATAGTAATCCTAAACTCAATTACTAATCAAGCGGACCTTTAAAATTGAAAGAAGTCTAAAAAAGCTTAACATAAAACAATAATTTTAGAAAAAAGAAAGTAACTTATTAGCATCAAATTAAAGCTCTAAATCTAAATGCATTCTCAATTAATTAACCTTTTTACAACGTATTAGCATGTTATCCGCGTAATGCGGCATCGTATATTTGATGATAATTTTTGAAGTGAACAAATGTTAGCATCTTACCTATCAAGTTCGTATTCGTATTAAACGAGTAAAAAGGTGGAAAAAAAACCCGCTAAAAATAAAAAGTAAAAACTGAAAGTTAATAAAATTTATCGAAATTGATATTAAGTTAAAGAGCACAAAATTTTATAAAATATGATGAACTTAAATTACGAAATAATAAATAGATAAAAATATATTTTAATTTGAAATAAAAAATATTATTTTAATAGGTTGTTAAAAAAAATTGTTATAAAAAGCAATATTTTGAAACTCGTTTGAATCGACCCGGTCGAGCGACCGGGTCACCAGGTCACCAGTTCAACCGGTCAGACCGCCGGGTCAACCCGGTTTTCTATAAGAAAAGTTATATATATATTTTCAATATTACGAAAATATTTATATAAAAATCACGAATATTTCATATATTTGGCCTAAAACCTATTTACAAACAAATATAACATGTAAAACCAAAGTTACGTTGCAAATACATTAATTAAATCGAAAAAAAACAAAAAAATCAAAACCCGACCGGGTCTCACGAACCAGGTCGACCCGGGTCGCTTCAAACCCGGCGGGTCACACCGGGTTTCTAATATATAAGACCTGGGTAAACTTGACTCGTGTTTTCGACTGGAACCGGTTCAACCGGTTGAACCGGCCGGGTCGACCCGGGTTTCAAAACATTGATAAAAAACAATGTTTTAAAACCCGGTTTTTTAACCGGACCGGTCAAGTCACCGGTTCAACCGGTCTAACCGGTTCAACCGCCGAGTCAAACCAGTCTTATGAAGAAAAAGAAAAAACATATACATCTATTACACAAACAACTTTAAAGCGATCAAATAACATTTTAGAGAAACAATTGTATCGTTAACAAGCAATACACTAACATTAGAAAGTGAAGTAGTGTTTTACAACTTCTGTTTTTTCAACACATTAAATAATCTATACTCCTTTATAAAGGAAAACCCAAAATGGTTGAAAGTTGAAAAAACTAGGATGGTTGAAAATGTTTTGTGGGTCCTACTAAAATATCTTTACTCTTATAAAAGCTTGTCTACTAACAAAAAATATACAAAGAACACACACTACATTGTCTTCTTTTTATCTCTCTCTCTCTCTCTAAACATAAAACCATAAACCTAAAACTTCATCAATTACCACTAGCCGCCGCCACCACAGTCAAATCATCAGCGGCACCATCAAACCACACGACCATATAAACCAAACCATCATCAAACCCGCCGCCACCAAAAAGTTTTTTAGCCATTTTGAACTTTTTTTAATAGATCTATGTATATTAATCATGTTTGGTAGGTTTCTTTTATATATCTATAAGTTGTATTTATAGATATGAGTTTTTATAAGATTTTTGATTTTTTTCAGTCGTTGACTCATCTTCAATACCACTTTTCTGACTTCATTAAATTAAAAAACCATACACAAACACCTAAAAGACACTCACATCTACAACAAAACACAACCTCATCGCTTCGATTATCACACCACCTTTGTTCGTCTCAACCACCGTTCGCCCATCACCGTGAAAGTTATTCGTATTTTTTTTTCTTACAAACTCTTTTTCAGTTTTGTTAAAGTTTTTCAAATTTTGAAAGACAAACTGTTCAAATATGAGTTTCGTTCATGAGTTTAATTTCTCATTTGCAAATATGACAAAATTACCCTCTTATCATCTTGTTGCCATTTGATGAGATGAATTGGAAACAAAACATTATAATCTGATTTCTTTATCAAAGATCGATTATATATATTTTTAAATCTTAGCATCATGTCATAATAAATAATCTATATTTTTTATTTCAGAACAAAAAGTGTTCAATAATTGGAATCAATCCAACAAATAATTTGAAGCAATAAAATTGCATTCTTGTAAAATCTCACTATGTTCGCATTCGTTTGTATGAAAACCCAAAGCTGATTTTTTCAATCCAAAAATCGGCTGCAAAAGAAAAATTAAAACTTACCTCTACAATATCAAAGTTAGAAATAAATAAAGAACACATTTGATTATAACTGTATGAACAAAATAAGGAAGAACAATTGATGATAGAGAAATATCTTCTGGCAATTAAAGAAAGATTGGAAGAAGAAAGATGGTGCAGGTAGTTGGGGCATTTTTGTCTGATGTGAGTAAAAGGAAATATTGGGGTTGGCGTATTATAATGTTCTTCCCAATCAATGTGTTTAAAAAACACCAATTTGTGGGCTTATGCATAAATAAATAACCTGCTTTTTACTTATCAAACACGATTTTTAAAGACATTTAATTTTAAAACCGGAAAAAGCCATTAAATATCACCCAACCAAACATAAGGTTTTGAAATGCGTATACTTTTGAAATATATTCATAAATAAAGAGGTCAAACATTGAAAAGTGTAACATATTATCAGTTTCAAGAAAGGTGTCATCTTTTTCAAATCTAGAATAGTAGATACATAGACTAGACATAAAGAGCCATAAAAAATTAAAAACATCCTACTGTATTTTTTACTATCTCTTCACATGGCTTAGACAACCTATGAGGCTATGATACACATTTACTTTTTTTATTTGACTTTTACAGACGTCAATCTAAAAATATACAAATTCGTGTTGTAATATAGATTATTTTTATATATGAAGTTTTTTGAGAATTTTAAAAATATATTGTTAAATGAAATTTGAAGCTTTGACATATATTTATTTTTTAATTGAATTTTGAAAGTTTTAGAAATAAAATTTTGAAACTCAAAAACGTCCACTTTCACATTTAAAGTCTTTAAAAGAAATCCAGAAGTTTAAAAGGTACATTAGTAAAAACATGAAATAACATCTACCAACTAGACTAAAACATGACTCTTGAGTGACCTCGTGAGTTCAATAGTATGATCGACGGACATAGATTGACTTTACGTAAAATAAAATACAACATTTAAAGGACTAAAAACAAAGGACTATATGCCACGCCAAGAAGTGCAAGACACAACTTCGCCATTAAAATAACATAAAAAATGGCCAAGTTCAATGATACAATTGGAAACAGCCCCCAAGTACGTTTGAACTCATATTTAATTTGATCATCAAAATTTGATTACAGTTGTCTTATTAACAACTTAAAATATTTAATCCTTATATTAATGTTATCAATTTAGAAAAATGACGTTTTAAAAATGTCATGTAGGCTTTAAATGGATTTTTAGTTGAAATTATATCTATCTAAATTAGTATATTATGTTTATTCGCATATGCTTAGGAATTACAGTTTTAAAAGTTGTGTTATGTTTTAAGTGGGTGTTTAGGATTACGTTTGTAATTATATTATTTAATTGTTTTATTTTGAAAATGAAGATAAATTAAAATTAGTGTTTGGATAAAAAAATTAAGAAAAGTGATTATTTGCGTTTAAAAGCTTCGAAAATTGAGTTTTGAAAAAATTAGTGGAGAGTTATTTATTTCATTTTGAAAATAGAGAAAAGTTAAAATGAGTTTATTTTATTCATTTTACTTATCAAATAATCAAATTTGACAAACACTCTAAAAACTGATTATTTGATTATTGCGATTTCAAACTGTATAATCAAATCAAACATTATCTTCTAAAATGACATTTTCAAAATAATAATTATCTGATTATCTATTTTCAATAAATAATCTGTTTTCAATAAATAATTAATACATGGTTTTTACCCCTCGTATCAAAATTCGTAGTCCCAAGTCTTTTCGAATTGATTACCGGTCTAAAGTGCGACTCAATTGTCTTTTGGTGAACAAAATGATTTGGTTTGGTTTGGTTATCTAATTTAAAAGCAAGTATGAAAATGTCGATGAGTAAAGTAGAAGCTTTGACAAAATTAAACTAAACGTTAATTAGGAAAATACTTAAAACTTAAAACTTTGTAAAACTTTAAAACTTAAAAAACTTAGTCAATCGGAATAATGCAAATCATGTCCATCGGAATACACCAAAATCACAACCATCGTAATACATAAATGTAAAGCTGTCGGAATGTAAAATGCAATTCTATCGGAATATCCTCTATCGCAATGTTTCAGATCGGAATAACTAAAACACCTCTATCGCAATGTGCATCTATCGGAATAATGGCTATCGCAATGTTCCTGTCGAAAAATGGGCAGCACTTCGTCTTAACAAAGACCTTAGTCCCGTCGGAATGTGCGATCGCAATGAGCGATCGCAATCCAGATCGGAATAAGGGGGAATGACCAAATGATCGCAAAGTAAAACCCTTTTGGGTTATTGCGATCTAAACCAGTAGCCCGCCAGAATGTGTAAAGCCCCAAGATTACGATGGAATGCACTCTTAATCCGAAATTCGTGGCAAGTTTAAAACTCAATAAGCTGCTACAATAAGCTATTCTACCCGAACCTAAAACAATTCAAAAAGCTTAAATTTGACAACTTCTTAAACATAAAGATCAAACACTTTATGAAAAGGACTTTAATCGTGACAAAAACCTTAAAGAAATCCGAAAATCAATAAGCTAGAACTTGAAATGAGCCAATAAGCATAGAGAGCTTATAACTTATACGTGTAAGAGCTTATGTGTAAACAAAGAAGATTAATCCTTTAATCACGAAAACATCAAGTCATACGAATGAGATATGTAATTCGGATCAAAGATAAAGTAACCAAGAAATGTAGAAGGAGATTAAAGAACACAAAGCTTAACTTGAAATTGATTAATGGAATCCAAATACAAAGATTAAAGAAAGCTTAAATTTAAAAGATGAAAACAAAGAAAAACTTAGTGAGAGAAAGTTTAGAACTTTCTCTCTCTAAAACTAGAAAGAAAACTTAAAAATAAAAACTAGCTAACCCCCCTCCTAATGTGATTAGGAGGGTATTTATAGGGAAGTGTGAAGTGCATGTGTAGTGCTTCCTTCTTTCTTTTCTTCTCGACTCGATTTAATTCATTTGTCTTTCTCGATGTCGTCTCGGGATTAATTAAACTCGTCTTAACATTTCTTCATTTATTTAGACTCGAGTTCTTCGACTTCATTAAACTTCCGTCTTTAGACTTGTTCTTCGATAAATCTTCAGAATAGGTCTTGGACATCCGTTCTTTAAGCACTCTTGATCTTTTGACTTCGTCTTTTCCCGTTTTCTTCAATAAAAGCCCGTGAAAGCCCGTGTTTTCTTCCTTTTTCATCTTTTGGTCCTAAAACACAATAAAAACACAAACCACGCATAATTCCGACTTTTACGACATAAAATACACGTTTTGGTCTTGTTATTATTGGAAATAAGTGGTAAAAGGATAAGTGTTTTCACACTTATTAAATCCCCTACACTTGACCATTGCAATGCCCTCATGCAATGCATTAATTTTAAAGCACGGTTTACATTCTCCATCATAAATAACCCACCTTGGCCTTTATTAAATACTAAACATTTAAGGAAAGTAAAAAGATAAAATCAAGTAAAGACGTCAAAGACTTACATTGGTTTTTGGCTGCCATGAACGTTTATCATCCTCAAGTTTCACGTTCCCCATACCAAGCTTAAAAACGAGATCATTGTTATTATAAGTTAGTAAACTAACACGAACTCATGTGGGCCAATTATTCACTTAGAGTCCCTTATTTCTAGGTGTATCTCTTATATTTTATTTTTTTCTTGAATGATCACGAGGATGCATTGTTTGACTTATTTCGATAGTTATTTAGGCCGAAAATAAAGTGAACGATTTAATCAATAGTTAGCTAAAGGACAAAATCTTTTAAAACTGCTTATCGGGACCTCATAAAGTTCATATCTTGGCATAACTCGCTTCACGATTTGAGACCTTTCTCGGACCGATATTTGGCAGCGACTTCATTCTTCGAATCTTGAGAGACGTTCATGAAATAATGGTATTCTCTTCATAATAGGAATTTCTTCACTTGAAGTTTTGAGAGATTCTTCATATTTGGACCACGACTTCTTCATTTTTATCCAATCTTTATTTTGGGCTTTGATATACAACGATCCGCCTCCTTTTAGGACTTGAATCTATTTACCCCCATACCTTGTTAGGGCATTTTTGGATAGACTTCTCCATGATCTTTTGGGGAGTATTTGCTTTTCGTCGTGTGTCTCGATCCTACATATTGATTTTCGATAAATGATTCTTCACATCACTTTTGGATCTTTAGCAACAAAATGTAGCCCTCATGCCTTGTTAGGGCCTTTTCGGACTCGCCAATCTTCGCATCTCACTTCAATAAGTTATGCCTTGGCTATGAACTCTAATCCGTACCGAGCAACTTTTAAACGATCTTGGGCTAGAAGCTAAGTAACCTTTTAAATCGTACAACCTTATTTATTACAGATAAATTTATTAACAAGCGAAGGGAGAATAGGCTTATAATTAACTCACATAAATTCACGAAATAATACCAAACTTATAATTGACTCTATCGTCTCTCGTCCTCCACAGTTTAAAATCTCAAGGAATGAGACTCGTGGATGCTTAGCCTATTAAATCAAAGTTTTGGGTTTTCGAGTCGCCTATAGGATCTTGCAAATTCTTAGACTTTTTCAAGTTTAGAAATCGCATTTTAAAGTTCCCTTGATAAACGACTCTCTAGGATCAATTATAGGAACTTGCGAAAAGTTCTTGTCCTTAACCCGTGAGAGTTAAGACTTTCGCGTTTTATAGCTCCCTATATAAAAGCCTAGCAAAACTTGACTTAAACACGTTAAGGATACTAGCTAGAGTAAACTTAGATAAGTAAACTCGGTTTGAGTCAAAATGTTCACGACTAAGAAAAATTTAAAACCACTTTATTGAAAATTTATTCTAGCAATGGAAAGAAAATAAACATAATAAAGGAAAATACAACTATACAACTAGGCCAAAATAGATTAAAAATTTTGAAAAATGTCGAAAAATCAAATTTTCTGGTTAAAATGAGGGCAAATGCATGGAAAAGACCACTTACTTCGATAGAAGTCCCCCCTACACTTGAGATAAACATTGTCCTCAATGTTTAAGCATGTGGGAGTAAACTCCCCTACACTTATGACATTGTGTACTTTGTTTAAATCTTGCTAAGGAAAGGACAACTAAAGTGATTTCAGTGTGAACATATAAAATATGAAATATTGAATCACAAGAGTTTAGGATAGAACTGGGAAGATGGGAACACGGTATCACGGTTCATCAAAAGTCATCAAGGTGCTCTTTGAAGCTTGAATCCCTGCACAAGATAAGAAACAAGACAACAAACACATACAGGGCTCCCCCTACACTTATTATGAAAGCAGTAAAGGATAGATCACGGGTTGCCTCCCGAGAAGCGCTTGTTTTTGTTCACCGAGTCACGAGCCTGACTCGACCCAATTTAGTTCATGGGGAACGTGGTGAGAGATGGAATCATCTCATGGGAGATTAACTCACCAAAGTACAGCTTCAAACGTTGGCCATTCACCTTGAAATTGGGCCCATTTGGTTGAGAAAGCTCAATGGTCCTATATGGAAAGACTTTAGCAACAGTGAATGGACCAGACTAGCGGCTCTTCAACCGAGAGTTAAAGAGTAGAACTTGATCACCAACGTGGAACTCTCGGTTCTTAATCCTTGCGTCATGAATGATCTTGGTCTTCTCCTTGTAGATCAGTGAGTTCTCGTAAGCGTCATTCCTCAGTTCGTTGAGCTCGTTGAGTTGAATCTTGCGATGATCACCGGCTTTGTTGATGTCGAAGTTAGCCCACTTCAAGGCCCAGTGGGCCTTATGTTCCAGCTCGATGGGGAGGTGGCATGCTTTCCCGTACACAAGACGATAAGGTGTACAACCGATCGGGGTCTTATAAGCAGTACGGAAAGCCCACAGAGCATCATCTAACTTATAGGCCCACGCGGCGCGATGCTCTCCCACAGTACGCTCCAAAATTCGCTTCAATCCACGGTTGGAAATCTCGGCTTGCCTATTGGTTTGGGGATGATAGGCGGTGGAAAGACGGTGATTGACACCATACTTAGCCATGACTCTTGCAAATTGATCATTGCAAAAATGAGCCCCGCGGTCACTGATAATAGCACGAGAAACGCCGAATCGAGCAAACAGCTGCTTCAAAAAGTTCACAACCACCCTCGCATCGTTCGTAGGGAGAGCCTTGGCTTCAACCCATTTAGAAACGTAGTCAACGGCTACGAGGATGTACTTGTTCCCTTTGGAGGATGGAAATGGCTCCATAAAGTCGATGCCCCATACGTCAAAGATTTCACATTCCTGTATGAAATTTTGAGGCATCTCATCTTTATGTGTGATCTTGCCTTGGCGTTGGCAAGCATCACAATGCTTAACCATTTCGTGAGCGTCACGATAAATTGTGGGCCAATAGAATCCAGAGTCAAACACTTTCTTAGCGGTGTAGTTGGGACCAAAGTGACCACCGGTGGGTCCCTTGTGGCAAGCCTGGAGAATGTCAAAAGCTGCCGGTCCGTCAACACATCGACGAATGATCAGATCAGCACATTGTTTAAATAGATAAGGGTCATCCCAAAAGTAAGTCTTAACATCATTCAAGAACTTCTTCTTGTGTTGGGATGTTAACCCTTTGATGAGGATACCACCCGCTAAGTAGTTTGCAATGTCGGCAAACCACGGGGTGTCATCAAGATTGAGATTTATAGACATTAAGGTCTCAAGGGGGAAAGAGTCATTGATCTCTTTGTTCGGATGATCCCCTTGATATGGATCCTCAAGTCTGCTTAGATGATCTGCGGCTAGGTTTTCAGCACCCTTCTTATCACGAATTTCAATGTTGAATTCTTGAAGGAGTAAAACCCAGCGGAGAAGTCTTGGCTTAGAGTCGTGTTTAGTCATCAAGTACTTCAACGCGGAATGGTCCGTGTATACTATGGTGGTGGATAAAACAATATAGGGGAGGAATTTTTCAAAAGCATAGACAACAGCTAAAAGCTCTTTTTCGGTTGTCGTATAATGCAATTGAGCCCCCGTCATTGTTTTGCTAGCATAGTGTATTGGTTGGAAGTGCTTATGCACTCTTTGGCCCAAAACCGCACCAATAGCGAAGTCGCTAGCATCGCACATCAATTCAAAAGGTAGCTCCCAATTAGGGGTAACCAAGAGCGGTGCCTTAGTTAGCTTATCCTTAAGAAGATTGAAGGCTTCGATACACTCGTTAGAAAAGATAAAAGGAGTATCTTTTTCCAAGAGGTGGGTCATCGGGCGAGCGATTTTAGAGAAATCCTGAATGAATCGACGATAGAAGCCCGCATGACCCTGAAAACTTCTCACACCCTTCACGGTTGAAGGTGGAGGTAATTTGGCTATGACATCTACTTTAGCACGGTCGACTTCAAGATCGGCTTTAGAGATTTTGTGTCCTAGCACAATGCCTTCTTTTACCATAAAATGGCATTTTTCCCAATTCAGAACAAGGCGAGTGTCTTCGCACCGCTTAAGCATACGTTCCAAATTGGCAAGGCATGAAGAGAAGGAATCCCCAGAGAAATCATCCATGAAGACTTCATGGTTTGCTCAACCATGTCATAGAAGATAGCCAACATGCACCTTTGGAAAGTCCTGGGGGCATTGCATAAGCCAAAAGGCATCCTTTTGTAGGCAAATGTGCCATAGGGACAAGTGAATGTTGTCTTCTCTTGATCTTGGGGATCGATGGGTATTTGGAAATAACCCGAGAAACCATTAAGAAAGCAGTAATATTCATTACCCGCTAAACGTTCAAGCATTTGGTCCATAAAAAGAAGAGGGAAATGATCCTTTCTCGTGGCATCATTGAGTTTCCGGTAGTCTATACAAACTCTCCACCCAGTAACGAGACGTGTAGGAATCAACTCGTTGTTTTGATTGGGCACAACGGTGATTCCGCCTTTCTTAGGCACACAAAGGACTGGACTAACCCATGGTGAATCCGAAATAGGGTAAATCATACCCGCATCAAGAAGTTTGATAACCTCTTTTTTGATGACTTCGAGGATTTTAGGATTCACCCTTCGTTGACTTTGAATTGTGGGCTTAAAGTCGTCCTCCATTAGAATTTTATGTGTGCAAAAGTGAGGATCAATTCCGCGAATATCGGAGATTTTCCAAGCGATAGCTCTTTTATGCTTCTTCAACACGGCGATAAGTCGGGATTTTTCTTCTTCTTTCAGGTCCTTTGCGATGATGACCGGTAACTTCTCGTTGTCTTCAAGGAAAACGTACTCAAGATGAGGAGGTAGGTCCTTAAGCTCAAGAGTAAGAGGGTCCTCAATAGATGGTGTAACTACCGATGGATCATCATTAGTCACCTCTTTAGGAAAAGGAGGAGAAAACGGGTCTTCATTGAGAAGTCTCTCAATAGTACGAATGTCTTCATCCCAATCGGTAGAAGAATCATCATACTTAATATCGAGAGGACCCAAGCTAGCTTCGAAATCATCCAAGTCACTTTCTCCAAAAGGATTCAATGCCGGAGCAATTGAGGCAACGGTCTCCATATTGGGTAGAGAAGAAAGAGTACTTTTGCAAGCATCATGAAAATGTTCTTCACAATCCTCATCGAGAACATCAATTGCATTAACACTCTCATATGAATAAGGTTGCTTAGAAATCTTACCCATGTTGAAGACAATTTTATCGTCACCAACTCTCATGATTATTTCGCCCGCGGCTACATCAATGAGAGTGCGACCGGTCCTCAGGAATGGACGTCCAACGATTAATGGAACACGGGGATCCATCTCGTAGTCAACGACAACAAAATCCGCCGGAAAGGTGAATTTGTCAACGCCAACAAAGACATCTTCGGCTATCCCCACTGGATAAGCAACCGTACGGTTAGCTAATTCCAAAGTCATTTTGGTGGGGACTAGCTCGGGGAGAGATAATTGCTTCCAAACACTTAAAGGCATTAAGTTTATACTGGCACCTAGATCGGCTAGGGCCATGCAATTCTCTACTCCCAGGAAGTTGCAAGGAATCAAGAAGCGACCCGGATCACCAAGTTTGGTGGGCAATTTCCTTAAGAGCACTGCGGAGCAGTTCTCATTAAGTTGGGTCTGAGCAATGTCAAGAAGCTTCTCCTTGTCACTTAAAAGATCTTTAAACATCTTAGCGTATTTGGGCATGTGAGCGAGAGCCTCAGCAAAGGAGATGTTAAAATTCAATTGTTTAAACATTTTAAGAAAGTTTGAAACTTGAATATCATCCTTGCTCTTTTGCTTCTCTTTCCGCAACCTTGAAGGATAAGGTATATTGGATGAAGAAGAAGGCTTTAGGGGAGTAGGATCAATCACAACCACGGGTGGTGGGGAAATGGGGATAGAAGGCAAAGGAGGTGGGGAAAGTTGCTCTTTTTCCTTGTTCACAATCACGGGTGGAGGTGGAGGAAGCTCGGGTTCCATATAACCTTTTCCACTACGAGTGGTGATTGCTTTCATCTCCCCTCTTGGATTCGCAACGGTGTTACTCGGAAGAGTACCCGAAGAAGAGGGTTAATTACCTTGGATGAGCGAACCAATCATATCACGAATGTTAAGCGCTTGAGTGCTGAAAGAGTCTCTGATGTCTGCACGAATTTCATTGCTTTGTTTGGCCATGTCATTCCTTAGCTCGGCTCGAATATCGTTCCCTTGTTTCGCCATTTCTCCCTTCAAGTTGATGACTTGACTCTGAAGATTCGTCACCATCTCTCGATTAGTCTTCATGAACATCTCGACGTCTTGATTCAATGCCATCGGTTGATTGAGAGGTGGAGCTTGGTAAGCTTGAGAATTTCCTTGAGTTGGGTATGGGTTTCTTTGGGATTGATATTGATTGGTAGCACGAGGTTGAGATTGATTGTTTCGGTTATAGCTTTGTTGTTGGTTTTGGTTTTGAGGTAGGAAACCGGGTGGAGCAAGATAGTTGTTTGAATGATAACTTAGCAAGCTACGGTCTCCTTGAGGACGAGCTTGATAGCCTCCCGTGGGATAAGTACCGTATGCCGCGTTAACGTCTTCAGAAAAATTGCCTTGAGTAGAAGGACAATCATTGTAGGAATGAGGACCACCACATGTGTCACAAGAAATAGCAACGGCTTTAGCTTGTTGAAAGTGGTTAGTGGCCATGGTCATGAAATTCTTGTTCATCTTAGCGAGTTGTCGAGAAATTTCAGTCATCTCGGGATTGGAAGTAGTAGAAGAAACATTGACTCTCGGCTTGGATCTTGAGGATGCGGATGAATCCCAATTCTTGTGGTGAGTAGTCATGTTTTCAATCAACTCTCTAAACTCCTCCGGTCTCCTTTTCATAAAAGTACCACCGACGGCGGCATTGATCGTGTCACGATCACGAAAAGTGAGACCATTGTAGAAGGTGTCAATGAGAGTGACGGGGAGCATGTTGTGATTTGGACAGCGGTCGATCAAATCATTGTATCGTTCCCAAGCATCAAAGAGCGATTCATCATTGTCTTGCATGAATCCACTAATTTGGTTACGAAGGCTTGTGACCATGGATGGTGGGAAGTAGCGCGACAAAAAGCGTTGAGTCATGTCATTCCATGTATGAATAGAATTCTTAGGGAGACGGTCAAACCATTTTTCGGCATGGTGAGAAAGCGAGTGGGGAAAAAGTTGAAGGCGAAGGTCATCCATAGAAACACCGGGGCACTTCATGCTTTGGGTAATGTTAATGAATTTGTCGAGGTGCTTGTTGGCATCATCATCCGGAATTCCGCGAAATGGGTTAGTTTGCACTTGTTGGATCATGTGATGCTTCAACGAAAACTCCTGAGCCGTGACGTGCATCGGCGCAATCGGGCCTCCGCGTCCGTTCATGGTGGGTTGACACAATTCCTCCATTGTTCGTAAATCAGGTAGGGGGACATTGTTGTTATTCAAATTGGGTAGAGGTGGGTTATTATTGTTGTTATTAACACCAGTCATATCTAAATCTTCACGAGTCTCGGGCTCAGAATAGTTCGAAGATCTAGTACGCATACACCTGCAGAAGAAAAATATACACAGAGAGAATATCTATAGAATATTTTTGGTGCAAAACCTTTGGAAAAGAATTGCTTTTTATGATTTTTCAATGTTTTTGTATTTTTGAAGAATCTTATATTTTTTAGGATTTTTGAAAAATTTTAAAGCAAGGAAAATAACGTTCAAAGAACGGATCCCAAAATTCAATGCGTCTCTCACTAAAAAGCGTTAATCTTAACAAAAAGAGCCGGCAGCGGCGTCATTTAATACATGGATTTTACCCCTCGTATCAAAATTCGTAGTCCCAAGTCTTTTCGAATTGATTACCGGTCTAAAGTGCGACTCAATTGTCTTTTGGTGAACAAAATGATTTGGTTATCTAATTTAAAAGCAAGTATGAAAATGTCGATGAGTAAAGTAGAAGCTTTGACAAAATTAAACTAAACGTTAATTAGGAAAATACTTAAAACTTAAAACTTTGTAAAACTTTAAAACTTAAAAAACTTAGTCAATCGGAATAATGCAAATCATGTCCATCGGAATACACCAAGATCACAACCATCGTAATACATAAATGTAAAGCTGTCGGAATGTAAAATGCAATTCTATCGGAATATCCTCTATCGCAATGTTTCAGATCGGAATAACTAAAACACCTCTATCACAATGTGCATCTATCGGAATAATGGCTATCGCAATGTTGCTATCGAAAAATGGGCAGCACTTCGTCTTAACAAAGACCTTAGTCCCGTCGGAATGTGCGATCGCAATGAGCGATCACAATCCAGATCGGAATAAGGGGGAATGACCAAATGATCGCAAAGTAAAACCCTTTTGGGTTATTGCGATCTAAACCAGTAGCCCGTCGGAATGTGTAAAGCCCCAAGATTACGATGGAATGCACTCTTAATCCGAAATTCGTGGCAAGTTTAAAACTCAATAAGCTGCTACAATAAGCTATTCTACCCGAACCTAAAACAATTCAAAAAGCTTAAATTTGAAAACTTCTTAAACATAAAGATCAAACACTTTATGAAAAGGACTTTAATCGTGACAAAAACCTTAAAGAAATCCGAAAATCAATAAGCTAGAACTTGAAATGAGCCAATAAGCATAGAGAGCTTATAACTTATACGTGTAAGAGCTTATGTGTAAACAAAGAAGATTAATCCTTTAATCACGAAAACATCAAGTCATACGAATGAGATATGTAATTCGGATCAAAGATAAAGTAACCAAGAAATGTAGAAGGAGATTAAAGAACACAAAGCTTAACTTGAAATTGATTAATGGAATCCAAATACAAAGATTAAAGAAAGCTTAAATTTAAAAGATGAAAACAAAGAAAAACTTAGTGAGAGAAAGTTTAGAACTTTCTCTCTCTAAAACTAGAAAGAAAACTTAAAAATAAAAACTAGCTAACCCCCCTCCTAATGTGATTAGGAGGGTATTTATAGGGAAGTGGGAAGTGCATGTGTAGTGCTTCCTTCTTTATTTTCTTCTCGACTCGATTTAATTCATTTGTCTTTCTCGATGTCGTCTCGGGATTAATTAAACTCGTCTTAACATTTTTTCATTTATTTAGACTCGAGTTCTTCGACTTCATTAAACTTCCGTCTTTAGACTTGTTCTTCGATAAATCTTCAGAATAGGTCTTGGACATCCGTTCTTTAAGCACTCTTGATCTTTTGACTTCGTCTTTTCCCGTTTTCTTCAATAAAAGCCCGTGAAAGCCCGTGTTTTCTTCCTTTTTCATCTTTTGGTCCTAAAACACAATAAAAACACAAACCACGCATAATTCCGACTTTTACGACATAAAATACACGTTTTGGTCTTGTTATTATTGGAAATAAGTGGTAAAAGGAAAAGTGTTTTCACACTTATTAATAATCTCAAACACCGTATGTATGATAAGTTTTACTTATCCTTAAAAATAAATAATTAATTCAAGAAAATCCGAAAATAAATGTTAAACTATAATTTTAAGACGGCGTTAGTAATCAGTAGTGATGAGCGATGACAATAACCTTATCATGATCGTTTTTTTAGTGTTGACACACATTTACAACAAATTGTTCAAAATAATAAAAGAGATAGACATCACCATCATCAGAAAAAGTATTTTGATAAGTATTATTATTACCATTTTAGATGACTATTACAACTAAAAACTACGCCCCAAGAAAACAATGCCATCTTGACATTGAAAAAACAACTGAATCATGTTATCGAAAAACAATTTGCCGTCAAAGTTTGGTCAAAACTAGACTCCACTATTCAGCCATGCCTCAAGAGAAAAACACATAAAAAAATCATTCGCCAGTATGATTTTGTCAAAAACTTAACATAGCTGCCATTAAACGGCGGGTACGTAATTACACATTCTTTCAAATTTATAGAAATTGTGCAAGAAAATATGAAAATTCAAATATTGATTTACAAGAACCTTTGTACTTTTCACTTAAAACTTGATGTGAACATTTATATTTGACGAGTAAAGTGCATTGCTTATCTCATAACTAATGTAACGTTTTACTTTTATGTTCACTAAATATTATGTTATTTCATACATGTTAAGAATATATCGTATGTGACTACTATTTGCAATCATATATTGATATTTTCACGTTTTATTTTGAAAGGTACACGAAACATTTACAATAATATATAGTATATCGTTAACTATTTGTCGCTATGGATTTCTGCCGCTATGCGCGGATAACCGTCTAGTTTATTATCAAAACTTAATCAACATCAAACATGGTCAATTCAAGACAATTAATGTACCAATTTTTTTTGACGAAACAATTAATGTACCAGTTAATGCAAAGGTGAAAATTAAGAAAAATTAATGCAAAGATGTACTACGTAGAAGGGAATTGGGAAACGAACAGTTTACTTTTTTGACATTAATTATTGGAAAAATAAACCCTATTTATTATTTCAGTTGAAAACGGATTCATTGACCCGGCCAGGTTATTAAAACCGGTTCAACCCGGGTCATAAAAAACCGACCGGTTTAATCCGGTTCCAAATCTTGCAAAAAACCGTTTATATCCGGACCGGTGATCTAACCGGTTTCCGGTTGAACCGGCCGGTTCAACCCGATTTTTAAAACATTGATAAAAAGTTGTTACAAAAAATCATAGTATAAAATGTGAGAAAAACACAAACAACTTATTATGTTCAGTAAATAAAATTGGCTGAAAATTTAGTCAAGGTTCAAATACTTTATAATATAGATTATGTTATGAAATGTAGAGAACATGTTATGAAATGTAGAGAACATGTTATGAAATGTAGAGAACAAGATATGAAGGAGGAAGAAGATAATTGTTATTGAGTAGTATCCAAATGAGTATAATGTATCTCTTATTTATAAGAGTATAAGAAATGTAACTTCTCTTGCTAATTAACTAGTAATTCAAGGATAGTTACTACTCATTCAAATGTGAATATACATACAATAAATATATAATGAATATATTTATAACACTCCTCCTTGGATATTCACCGTTTGTATACGCCATCATCTGCCTCGTTAAAAACCTTACCAAGAAAAAAGAACCCAATGGGATAAAAACTTGATGAAGGGAAAAGAGTGCAGTGCGCATAATGCTCCTCCTCAAATTAATGTATATCCTTCAAGCGTCGAAGGACGGTCTTCTTAACATATTGCCAAAAAAACTTGTGTCGGTAAAAGTTTGTAATAAAGTCTACTGAATTATTAATGTTTAAGGTTATGTCCTGCAAAGATAACATAATACGTGTAACTTCCAACCCAATATCAAATACATTGGTTAAAAAATACACATTACTAATACAATTATTTAAAAATATATATACAATCTCATGACGTATATTGACTGCAAAATTGACATCAAAAGTTTAGTTGCGCTTCTGATACTTGAGGACCAAAATTTTTCTTTGAAACATGTGCAAAAACAAGATAATATGCGCCCAAATGATTATTAATCAATATAATAATTCATTCAGCTTGATCAAGTAAGTTATTTATAACTTTATCAAATTCTTTCATAAGTTAAAATTGCCAGACATGCTAAGTTATTTATAACTTTATCAAATTCTTTCATAAGTTAAAATTGCCAGACATGCTTGAGGCATTATGGATCATGGAATATTAGAGCTCTAATAAAATGTATATAATCAATAATATATTTACATCCACCTCTAGAAAATACGGCTCTTAATAAGTAGTTTCATGCTTTTGTGAATTTATTTATTCCATAATTCATGTCTTAAAGCATGTAACTTTAGAGCTCTTAATTCGGTTGCGCATACAACCCTTGTATATCCAATAGCTTTTACACATTCATGTGTATGGACTTCTTGTCCTAATCCTTCTCTTATTTTCTAAAGATCGCCTCTTTTCATGTTGGTCAATCATTTTGATGAGCTTATTTTTGAATAATAATTAATTAATGATCCTCATTATGTATGATAACAAGCGCTATATTGCATGTAAAAGAATTTATCGACGTCATTTTGTTTTGATTCCATATGATTCTAGACATGATCAAATTTATTGAGATCTCATTAGTTATTTAAGGTTCTTTTGGAACCTTTATGTCTAGTGTCTCTTTGTGAGACTATCATGGGGTCTTTTATACCTCGAACAACCATCTGGTTTTTCTGCTCCATATATTTCATCGAGGATTTTATTTGGAATCGATTTGTTTACCATGCTTGAGGCATGCCATAATTAAGTAGTGTCCTTGAGGGACAAAATAGGAGCATGAGTAGCTGAAACTTTGTTATTGGCCAATGTATATGTATGGCTATTAGATTATCATTGAATAATAGATTCATAAAATTTCTATCGAGGATCAATAAAATATGGTAATTCATTCTGAACTTGTAGCTACTTATCTCCTCCTGAAGGAATTACCCCTTCGTTTATATCTCGTATATTTTCATTTAGGTGGAGTAATGCACAAAAAATGGGATAGGTTTGGTTTATAACCAAAACCAATTATGAAATGGAGGAATTATAATAATATATTGGCATGATGCTAATTTTATTTTTGTGTATATGATAGTATGACCCCATACAATAACAAAATATTTTCTCTCATTATCATTGGATAATGTAGAAGTAATTCATCTCATATTCACAACGAATTACTTATTCTGGAATGTTATGCTCACATTTAATATGTCGAGCTATTAGTCATGCAAACATGAAGTTGCAATTTTATTACCATTTAGACGATGCATCGATTTATAGAATTCTAAATGGTTCATAAAATGGATACGTATGCAAACGTATATCCACTTGTTTTCTTTCCAGAAAATTAAGGGATTGAGTCGTAAATCTAGTTGATAGATGAATAATCAACTTTTTTTTTTAGATAAATCATTAGATTGAAGAATCTAATCAATTTATAGTTTTCACATCATTAATGACTCGTGATGGTATAACGAGTCATGCCAAAAAGATTATAATTATAGGCCATAAACTTATGTTATGGCTAGTGATAATATTTCACTAATTTATCTATAATGTATGTCGAGGAAGTGCAATATAATGCATAAATTATATGAAATTTCATTCCTCGTGACAATTTTATATTTTCTTTTAGGAGCAATAATGTGTTACAATAGATCCTTATGTCTATGAATATAGTGTGTAATATTTTTGACACACTTGTATATTTCATAATCACATTGTATTTTCCATAAATCATATTTTCGTCTGCTCCTTTTTATTTTGCCACTATTAGTGGTTTGTCATTTTCATATTACTTCGACCATATCATTTATCATGATAAAAAGGTTTTTGAAAATGTACTGTTACATCATCATATTCACTTGAGGGAATGAATATTTCGATGTTGTTCATATTATCACATTCTCATGAGAGAATGACGATCATTAAGTTGATCATTTCATCACATTCACTTGAGGGAATGGAGATTTATATATTGATTATTATATTATCGCATTCACATGAGGGAATGGATACCTTTTAAATCTCATTATTTTCTTGCTTATTAAAAAGACATGTATATGAATAAGGAGTAAAAGGTCTTTGGGCTATTGCTACTATATGAGCAAGTTGTAAAAGTTATATTTGACAATGTCCAATAAACATGATTTTGATAAAATCATACGATCATTTAAAAAATACTACATGATTTAAAAATGAAAATACATAATAACACAAGTAGAATATTAGAAAAAAAACAATTCATATCATTTACTCTATAGTTGGCAAATAGTTTTATATACAATGACGAAAAAATTATTATCATATGTATAAATTAGAGTAATTTATAAACAAATGATATGACAATACACCATAGTCATAAAAATTATATTGAAATTTTGAGAAAAAATTTCAAGAAGTACGCATCACACAATAATGCATTCTTTTAAATTAATATCCCATTTTTTCTTTAAGCCAAAACTAGTATACTTTAGACAAAAAAATTGAGACGATGTTACTAATTATTTTGAAGGATCATAATAGAGCTTTTGGTTCCTAAAGATCGTTAATCATAACTTGATGATATATTATCGTGATGTTGTTGATGAAATCTTAATTGAACTAAGGTTCACATATAATAACAATAACAATGAGGTTATGTTATCATGATGCGCTCAAAAATTTTTTTGTCATAAAACTTGAGGATACTTACAAAATATTACAATACCTTAGGACTTGAGGTTCTAATTATTATATTTTTTTTTCTCAAAATGAGTCTTGAAGCTCATATCTTTTTAAAAAAATCACATGAGGAAAAATTAAAGTAAACATAACATGAGTTTATTGTGTAAAAAAAATTGTAAACGAACTTAGAGTTTTACATTTTATTTTTTGATATTATTTTATTTGTGATTCAATCGAATCGTATAGAACATGAGGTTCTTTTAAAAAAATCAATCATAGCATGAGGTTATGATGTTTCGAGTTTAAAAAACTCATAAGAGACTATGTCCTTAATTAAATATAAATTTTAGTGTTATATTTTACCTTTTTGTAAGAATCATGATAAAAAAATAATAACTTGAGGTTATTGTATTTTATTTATATGTATAATTTTGATTTTTTTTTTTGTATAAGGAATCACAATAGAACTTGAGATTCGTACTTTCTTTTATTAGTATAACATGAGGTTATATTATTATTATATAACATGAGGTTATATTATTTTGATTATCTTCTTGTAAGCACAACAAAATCCTTATTCTTCTTGTAAACTACAATAGAGTTTTGTTCAAATAGGAACAATATAAAAAAAACACCTAGTTTACAAGTTTAGAGAAAAAATACATATCATTTAATAAGAATTATACACATTAAAAACTTTTGTTCATAAATGATATTAAGATGTATTTCAAATTTTATATAACCACACAAGACATTTAATAATATTTAAACATACCATTTAATATGAAAATAACACTTTTATGGAATAAATCATTAGAACAAATAATGATCAAGTTTATGAATTAACCACAAATAATTGAATCCTCTGAAATTAACCATGTGCAATTTTACTATAACATTTAAATTATAAGAAAACCATGAGTACGGTTAGATTCAAAACCAAATGAACTTTATTACCTTGCTACTTAAACTCACATGAAATAGAAGATATTTAGAAATCTAAGATATTAACCCATATAGAAATAAATAGTAACATGTATAGAATTATTGTTATATCGTAATAAAACTACAATATAACCACTCACCTATTTTAGTTCAAGCTTTCCAAATATCATTTTTTAAATGTAGAACTTGCTAAAATTTTCTAGTATATCATACATATACACAGACAAATACTACTTGAAACATAATATTCATTAAGCTATCAAAATCTAATGAAAATGCAAGATCATGAAAGAAATATATATATAATTAAACAATAAAAAGAATAAATATGATAGAACTTGATGTTCTATAAAATTACATAACAATTATAAGAAGTTATGTTTTGATTCTCTTGAGAAAATCATAATGAAACTTGAGGTTTTTATTATTAATTTTCTCTTTTCTATAAAATAACATAACATGAGGTTATGATATTGAATCATACTAGAACATGAGTTTCTTAGTATTTGTATTTTTTAATTCTTTTCTCTTTAACATAACATGAGATTATTTCATGTAGCCACAACAAAATATTTGTTGTTCATGTAAACTACAAGAGACTTCAATAGTAGAAGAAACAAATGAATAAAAAAATGAATTCTCTTTATGTAATCACAATAGAACATGTAATGCTCATGTATATTACAATAGAGATATATCATGAATCTTCTACCTATTTTTGCTTAGAGCAAAAATCGTGCTGATAACGTGTTATGAAATGTAGAGAACATGTTATGAAATGTAGAGAACATGTTATGAAATGTAGAGAACAAGATATGAAGGAGGAAGAAGATAATTGTTATCGAGTAGTATCCAAATGAGTACAATGTATCTCTTATTTATAAGAGTATAAGAAATGTAACTTCTCTTGCTAATTAACTAGTAATTCAAGGATAGTTACTACTCATTCAGATGTGAATATACATACAATAAATATATAATGAATATATTTATAACAGATTATAGATTATAAATAGTAAAGATAAATGGGTAAACCAATAATTATAAATAAATAAAGGACTAAATGTGTATTAGTAGCATAGAGGGGTTCACAAACTGACCTACATTTATTTTTCACCCAGAGCTGTTCTCTTTCCTTGGCCTTTCAACCCAGGTAAATCCCCCTTTTTGATTGTAAAATGTTTTATGCTTCTTTTAGTATTCACTTTTAATTAGTACTGTTGTATAAATTAGGTATTGGTCTTGACTTTTATTCTTTCTATGCGTTTACAATTGTTTACGGCTTTATATTTCATAAGCCCAAATTTTCTGGCCTATTTTGAGACTTATATAACTAAGTTCTAGCTTATTTGGAGACTTATTGGCTTATATAAGTTTATTATGATATACTAAACTTATATAAGCCCATAAATCTTCAAATAAGCTTTAGAATCGGAGTTTATAAAACATAAGCCGAAATATGGCTTATTTTCGGCTTATATAACATAAGCCATAATTTTATGGCTTATTTTGAGACTTAGGGGCTTATATAAGTTTGTCAAGATATAATAAACTTATATAAGCCCATAAGTCTTCAAATAAGCCACAAAATTATGGCTTATATTATATAAGCCGAAATGGGCTTACGTTTAATTAGCCAAACCAAACACCCCCTCATGTTCCATTACTCTTGGTGTTACTGTACTTAATATGGTATGTTAGGATGTGGGTAGAGATGACAATTTAAGATCCCCTGGTTAATCATGGGTCAGGTTGAGTACATATTTACTAGCAATGGGGTATTGTTGGCCTCACCTTATATTTTGATGAATCTGATAGGTTATTTAATGTTAAGTTTAATTGTATAGCAATTACCGACGAGTCTAGGGAAGGTTTAACGGGTCAATGAAAACTTATAACAGCTCTTTTCATTTTCTATTCTTCGAACTTTGGCTTTATTGCCCCTTATTGACTTTTTCGGTCAATTTCTTCTAATTTTGACCGTAAATATTTTTATTTTGTTATATAATACTTGATGATAGTTATATTAATGAAAAATATATTTAAAACCAACCTATTTATATAATTTTTGTTAACTATTATATAACAAAAATAATAATAATTACGGTCAAAGTTAGAAGAATTTGACCGGAAAAGTGGGGACAATAAATTTGCGACGGAGGGAGTAAATCTTTTGGTAAAAACAGGTGGGTCAACCCAACGCGAGCCGGTCTGACCCGGACCTGTTTAGACACACCCAATTTGCCACTTACAATTGTGGTTATTCCGTTATTATATGTCACACGATGATATAAATTGTGTTATATAGGAGGGCATGGTTTTGAAGTTGTAATATCAAGTTTTGATCATGATGTCTGTTTTGCAAATTGTGCTATTTCATGAAGACTTAGATAAAACATGGGTATATACCATCTGATAGTTAAAACTATAAGTAATCCAACTGGTTATTACATACTTAAGTAGTTAGCTAATGATAATCGAAAGTAGATTACTAATTTCCCAAATAATCACTTTCAGTTCACCCTTTAATTTGATTTCAAATATAGAGTTGAATAAGTGGAGATATGGTTTAGTAACTAATGGAATAGAAATGACCCAAAGTTGAAATCTCTGAGCTAAATTATGATGTGCTCCACATTGTCCAAGTGTTTTATTTCGCGTATTTTGTAAATATATCAAGAGTAGAAGATGCTATATATGATTGAAACTGTGTTGCATATATCTATTAAACTCAAATAGTTTTGATTTGGTTTTTGCAGCATTAGCTAATTATCATTTGTACAACAAGAATGTGTTGAAATGAAAGGTCAAAAAGTGTCTTCGGATAGGATCACATGTCTTCCTCCAACCATAATAGAAACCATTTTATGTCTTTTACCAATTCAAGAGGCAGCAAGGACAAGTGTCCTTTCGAGGGATTGGAGGTACAAATGGACCAAAATTCCTGAACTTGGGTTTTATGAGCATTTGTTTGAAGTATCAAAACGTGGGGACGAACAGTTGGATCTGGAGCAACCGTACATACCATGGGAAAGGAAAGACATGAGCAAAAGGTTCAAATTTTTCTATGCTATTTACCAAGTTCTGCTAGCACATCGTGGTCCAATAGTTGAGTTCTCCCTTAGTATATCACGCACAGATGACACCTGTGTTGAAATTGACCAAATCATAGCTCATTTGTCGAGGACCAATACACTTGAGATACTATCGCTTGAATTGGGTAATGATTATAGGTTTCCCTTATCTATATTCTCAATGCATCAGTTAAGGGATCTATATATCTATATGGGTGAGATTAAGCATCAACCAACATTTAACGGATTTGATAACCTTACAAGTTTATACTTGGACTCTGTAAGCATTACTAGAAAAGTGCTTCTACATCTACTATCCAAATGTCCGATACTTAAAAGCGTTGGTCTGATGGTAAGTTTCTACTAGTATATATATCCACGCTCATTGTCTTCCATTATTATTTATCTAAATATCGTAAGTTGTTGCAGCTTTACCTTGAAGATAATATTCCGGCTGATGAAAATTCCACTATTTTTGAGCTATTTGAGAGTTTACCTTTGATTAGAAGCCTGTCGATTATGAGCTCATTAATTGAGGTAATATTTATCCAGATAATTTAAAAAAATTTATTAACTTAAACTTTTGAAAGTAACATATGCCATTAATCTTTGTTTTGGTCCATGTTCAAGGATTTTTCTGATGATGTGGTTCCACAAGTGCTTCCAACGGCATTACTCCACCTCAGATACTGTTATCTGAATGATATGTGTTTCCTTGACTCCCCTCGGTTACCTTTTCTACTTCTTTTAATCAGAAGCTCCCCCAACTTGAAGGAACTTAAAATCTCGGTAAGAACATCTTTCTTTCTGTATACTACTGTATTATTTTTGTATTTGCATGCCAATTTACACTGACACAAGAATTCCAACAGTTCATGTCCGAACTCGCAGAAGTGTGTACGCAAGCTGAGATTGACGCTGTTAAACCGCAGGATTATTCGGACATTAGGTTGGAACATTTGAATAAACTGAAAATCACAAATTTCTTCAACTTCAAATCTGAGATGGTGTTTTTGAAGCATGTCTTGGCCAATTCACCTGTGTTGAAGAAGGTGATCATAGTGCTCGATAGAATGGTCGCTAAGAACGAACATTTGCAGATTTCAAGAATTTTGTCACACTACCCATGTGCATCACCTGTGGTTGAGATATCTGTTAAGCATAAGTGATTAAATATTTTTCTTATAGATGCAACTTTCTTGAGGATACCCTTTGACATGGATGGCGATAATCTTGTGTTCTTGAGTCAGGTCTTTTTTTTTTGCATGTTTTATGAAAGATAATTATGAATTTTTCAGTTGTTGGATTGCAAACAATATGTGCACTCGGGCTATATTTTATGCCAAGAGGGAAGCCTAATGAGGTTTTTTTTTGGAGTTTTTTTGTTTTTGGTGTTACAGGACTACGTTTTTTTAATTGTCAGTTGCAAAAACATATACTAGGTTGTGCTTAGGTTTAAATATGACGAGGTGTCGTTTTATGCAAGGAAATAATGATATACGGTTTGAGGTCTCAGTCAACTTTTCAATTTTATGCTTAGAATGTGACTTTTTTTTTTTTTTTTTTTTTTTTGGTTTCTTTCTACTTGACATTTCAACTATATCTATTGTTTGAGGTTGCAATTACCTTTAGAAGTAATTTCATTTGTGTAGCGATTTAGGTACCGTTATTTTCTAAATGGAGGATACATGTTATCTGATTGCAACTTGTAAGTTGCTTAAGATGGTTTATATTGTCTCAGTATTAGGGGTGTGCACAATCCCCTTCAGAGGGTTTGAGTCATATTTCAGGTCTGAGGGTATTCTGAGTCGGGGCTGGAGATGCAAATCTATATTAGGTGAAGCCTAGCTCCATAAATGTGGCCTAGCGAAGGCAGGGCGGGCTTTGTGTAAACTGGAGGTTCTAAGCTCTGACCCGTTTTGCTTCAACTTTGTCTTTTGAAATGATCTGAAGGAAATCTGATTGATGCACATATTGTCCATGTGTACATTGTGTAGTGTTTAGTATGCTTTGAGCATATTGTGGGTGAACCCGACTCTTTATCAGTGTATAAATGAAATGTTTTAGATCGTGTTTAGTATGCTTTGAGCATATTGTGGCCACAATTTTGTTATATTTGACGATAAAAAAAAAGGTTTTTAAAAACCAAATTTGTACATTGTCTAAATTTAATAACTAATGCCAACGTTCAAAATGATTTTCTCACCTAAGAGGTTGCGGGTTCAACCATATTCAAATGTGTTTGTATCGGGTTTTCTTAAAAAAAAAGAATACACCAATGCTAACAAGAACTAAACCGAAACTCGCGTTATTTACCACCACGTGAAGCTAAAACCTAAGTTCGGGTTAAAAATTAATAGGCCTCGATTAAAAGCAGGCCAACTCATCTATCCCGTTCAATAAATGAGCCGTGTTTGGGTTGAAATCGTATTAAACATATAATTGATGACTTCTGCTTAGGACTACCCACATTTGCTTTTAACAAACACACTCAAAACCCCATATATCAAAAATGATGTTACATCTTACTATCTTATCTTAGAGTTAAAATGTTAAAATCTATTTATACCCCTAAAATAGCATAAACTCAATTAACCAATCACAGTCATTTATTTTTTTAAAAAAAACCACTTCCTATTATTTTTAAAAAAATTAAATATCTCACAAACGGTAAATCGTCAAACGAAAAAAAATACACCATTGGAACGAGAATTAAATCATCTTTCTATCGAGGGGCACATGTATATACTATCGTCGAACTTTTTTTTATTTTTTTTTCTTAAATCACATCTGAGAAAATCATATATGATTTTCTAAAATCATATATGAAAATCATATATAATTCGTGATACGAATCATATATGATTTTTACTGACGTGATTGAAAAAAAATTCGTCGAAAGTATATACATGTGCCCTCGTTAAAAAGATGATTTAATTTTTGTCACTAGAGGTGGCAAAAAGGGCGGGCGGGCACGGGCGAAGGGCTAAACGGGCGCGGACTAAATGGGCACGGGCAAAACGGGCGGGCGAAACGGGCGCAAGCTAAAGCAAAGAAAAAAATATATAAAAACATAGAAATAACCACTGTTTTAAAAACTGGTTCAAACCGGCCGGTTCAACTAGGGGTGTCATATGGGTCAACCCGACCCGACCCGACCCGAACCCAATAAAATCTTATAGGATCAGGTTAGATCGGGTCAAATAATTTTATCGGGTTTATCGGGTCAACCCGATAGTTTGTTATCGGGTTAACCCGCTAAACCGTATAAGACTTATGAAAGTATTTGTTTACATAATAAACAAAAGTTTACATAGATACACGATTTGTAAGCTCAATTAACATAATGATATTATTTTTTTCAAACTTTACTGTGGTCTATTATGATTTCTAATAGTATGAGTTCAAACTTATTGTGCATTTTGCGTTTTGAAGCATACTATTATTTGCTTTCAAGTTTATAATAACGGGAGATGGACTAGGTTTTATACATACTTATCTTAGACAGTATGTCATCTTGAATTCTTGATTATTTATAGTCATCTTGCACTATCAATAGCTACCAATAGTCATGAAAATTTGATTATTCAATGATGTATGACGTTAGATCATTAGTTAGCAATTTTTATTGAGGAACTGATTACTTTGCATTTTTTTGACGAACTCATATGTAAGAATTTTTTTTAGTTTGAGTGCATATTTAATCAACATCTATATAGATCAGTATATGTTAGTATTTATCTTTTTGTTAGTTTTGTGATTAACATATGTGCAACCAGATAACCTGATAAGCCCGATCCGATAAACCTGATAATCCGATAGACCCTAACCCGATAACCCGATTCTTTATAGGGTCGGGTTGCGGGTAATTTTTTATTATTTAAAAACCCGATAAGACCCGATCCGATAAGGGTCAAATCCGACCCGATAACCCGAATGACACCTTAGGTTCAACGGGTTAAACCGGAAACCGGAGAGATGAGCGGTCCGTTGTAAGCCGGATTTATATTGTAATTTAGGCTGGATTAAACCGTCGGTTTTGGTCAAACCTCCATATCAAAAACCGAGCGGTTTAATTAATATGAATGAAAAAGAGCTAGGATTCAACGGTAGATGAAGCAGGTATCAGTTTTGGTTCTGTTTTCTTTGCATGTTTCAGCCGTGATGGGCCTGCTTGGTTATTTAGATAATCAAGTTTGTTACAATGTGGAGAAAATGAAGAGGTTGGACTGTTGGTTTGAAACTAGCAGGGTACCCGCGTGATGCGGCGACGGGTACCATGTGACTAAATTTTCTTAAGAGTGAATGTTATTCAGTTATTTGTCTTTCATATCAATAATTTATGGATGATGATGATTTTCACCTAATAACATGACTCAAAAACATAATTTTGATATAGAGATATTATTACTTGTGGCGTATATGTGTAACTTTATCAGAACTTAATTAAACGCGAGAATTGACATAACCTCTTTTAAATATTTGAATGAGAAGATCAACCTAAAAGTAGTTTATTACCCTTTATATTATAGAGGGGAATCACGGTTCCCTATGAACAGTGATTCCCCTCACACCCTTAGTAAACTATGTTATTTTCTTTCCCTCACAAACCCTCGCTTCCCTCACAAAAATCACACACACAACACACGCACCGTTCGTTTCAACGGACCGTTATGTTACTTCGTTCTCCATTGATGAGTTTTTGGATCTTTTCCCCTTTTCCCCTTACTCATTAATTGGCGAGTGCACTAGTTAATTGTGTTTGCCCTTTCAAATTGACCCCTTGCCCTTTGGTTACAAAATCTTTAAGTGCTATTGTTTGATTGTGTAGTGGCTACAAGAGATCAATCAGTCATATATATACCCACAATAATTTTGTTGTGGGTTTGCATTATTTGTGGGTTAGCTCTCATCTTCTGATTTTCATCAATGGTAGCTTGAAATATGTGAAAAAGATTAGGGGTTTTGCGGTTTTTGTCTTATTCTGGTTGTTGTGATGTGTGATGGTAATCCTTCGTTGCCGCCGATCACTTCATTGTTGCCTTTAACGGCGTGCCGTGATGTGGGTCGGTGTGTGGCGAGGTTGGATGCCTCATGTGGGTATCTGGGTGGTGGCGATCTCTTCCTTAATGAGGTTGGATGATCAAACTCGCTTAACCAGAAGATGATATGATCTTCAAATCATTGTTGATTTGTTTTGCTGCCATTATTATTTGTTCTTGGATATGTGTCGCTGCGTGCCCGCTGGATTACAAGGTATTAAAGCTTTTTCTTTTAATTTTTTTGGGGATTCAATAAGTTCTCGAGTGTAGTCAAATTAGTAGCCTTTTTTTATAAAATAACAAATTGGCCTATTTTTTGTGTTTTGATACCAAGATGTTATTAATAGGTTAGGATTGTTTGTTGTGTGGGATTGATGATGTGAGAATGGTCACACGGACATTGGGTTTGTGGGCTTAAACAACTGGGGTTTTGGCTGATTAAGAGGCAATGCGAAGAGGCCAACTGATATTTGCGTTGCCGTCTTCCGTGTGTTGAAAGAGTTTTTTCAGATTTGAGTTGTTTAATTGATTGTCCGAGATGAGTAGTTGTACATTTCTGTGATTATGTCGGCTGTGATGAATTTAAATACGCGTAGGTAAAGAGAAGGTGGCTTGGATCTTAACGGGGTGACCTTTGAAGGTTGCAGCCATGCGGGTTAACAACTCTTTGTACCAAATTGCGCCTTATCTGAGCCAACGCTATAAAGCTAAAAATTGGTGGGATGAATCGATATAAAAAGTTCCGTTGATTTATGAAAACATTCGTGTCTTGGCTGGGCAAACATTTAAGTTTGCAGCCATGGCGAGTGTAGCCACTTTCTCTGCCTCACAGTCGCGATTTGAGGCTATTTTTCTTTTTTAGATGCGTGTCATACATCCATGCCTTATTTGAGGCTATTTTCCTTTTTAGATGCATGTCATACATCCATGCCTTATTTCCGGGATGAGTGATTGTACATTTCTATGATTATGTCGGTTGTGATGAATTTAAATACGCGTAGGTAAAGAGAAGGTGACTTGAATCTTGGCGGGGTGACCTTTGAAGGTTGCAGCCATGCCGGTTTACCACTTTTTTGTACCAAATTGCGCCTTATCTGAGCCAATGCTATAAACCTCAAAATTGGTAGGCCGAATCAATATAAATAGTTCCCTTGATGTAGGGTTGGTTGGCCTATTATAGTCGCTATGGTGTTCATTGTATGTTTGACTGTGTCCATGGGACAATAAAATAGGGCCCTGTGATCAATAGTTACGCCCTTTGAGTAAGCCTGCGACCGGTAAAAAACATTCCTGTTTTGGCGGGGCAAACTGTTAAGTTTGCAGCCATAGCGAGTATAGGCACTTTCTGTACCTGACAAGGCGTACAAAATGCTTATGCATTATCGGGATCTGAGCCTATTTCTCTTTTTTAGATCCATGGCATAGATCCATGCCTTATTTGAGCCTGGTTAAAAAAAATAAAGCCTTTCTAGGGTCTAGCGATACCAAAAAGTATGTTTTTTTGACAAGGCATTGGGTGCGGGTTGGTAATTGGCGATGAAGATATTGTTTCCTGTGTGCATTGGCCGGTTTCCAACTGTATTTGATTGGGAGATGATGATAGTTGTAAACAGCCTGATTTTCCGGCGTGGCATCACGGCGTCGTGTTTGCAGCCATATCAGGTCACTAACTTGAATAGTTGGTCACAAGTTCTCAGCTCTGAGCCACTACATTGTAGTATCAACAGTCTCGCGTTCCCAAAAGGTTAATGGTTTTAAAAAAAAAGTCCCTGATTATAACAACTGTTGCTAAAATGACCCAACTGTTTTTTAAATGTCTTGCAAAAGGAACTAATTCGCCTTCCTTGGGAATTTTAATTGTTGGCATTATTGTTTTATTTGGTTGTCGGGTTGACGGCAGGCGACGATTTTCACATTCGTGTTGTTTGTTGCCGCTGTTCCGGTTGACGATAGCGGTAAACAGGTATCGAGCTATGATGAGTTGCAGCGGACCGGGTTCCCGCCCTCGCATCTCTGAGCTGGTTTTTCCAAGGATGTGGTAGGAACGAACGGTTCGTGTTTTGTGGTGTGATTTTTGTTAGCGAAGCGAGGGTTTTTCAGGGAAAGAAAATAACATACTTTATTAAGGGTGTGACGGAAATCACACCTGATCCTCATTGTTCTAGGTTCTGATGACAGTCGTGTCAGTGGGTTGCTTTGGTAAGCAATGCTTGGGAAAGTCGTTTTTTTGGCGGGGCGGTCATGCGCTCACAGCCATCACCGGTTTTGCCTGCGGCTTCTATTCTTCCAACTCTGACCCTATGATGCAATCCCGTTTGTTTTCCTGATTATTGATGTAGTATGCTATCATTTAGGGAACAAGTCTGAGTATGCGGCCGTGTATCTTTTAGAACCTTAAAAAAGGCAATGATGATTAGAATTGAGCGTTAAACCGGATTATGTACTTGTTGGCGGGGCAATGTTGGTGGGTTTGCAGCCAGAGTGCATGTCTCCTCATATCCGTTGCTCGCTTATCTGAGCCTCTAAATACCAAAAAAAAAAATTATCGCGTGTCACCGGGTTCTACCACAGGGCATCTAAATTGTGCTTTTGTATTCCGCACCAGCCGTCTGGTAAGTGTTACATTCTTTTCTCCTTTTGGTCAACTTTTATTTTAACAACCTCACCTCTTTTTTTTTCTGTGACTGACATTTGCTTACCGCAGGTTATCAACGACGTTTTTTGTGGTGTGCTTTCCATATTGCGTTGATCGCGTATTCTACCGGTTAGGACCTGGCATCAGATTCATTTGATCACATCCTAACTCAGCCTATGCTTGCAGGAGGGTATGTCAATGTCAGGTTCAAATGGTCAAAAAAAAATTATACCCGTGTCGCGTTCCCTAATATTTTGTTGTTTTTTGGTTCGGCAAAGGTGACCAACCTACCAAAACAGAATGACAGCGTGTGGTGTGCCTAACAGTTCATGCCTACCGGGTGGGTGTTTCGACAACTTTAGGGTTAATAAGTGTGAAAACACTTATCCTTTTACCACTTATTTCCTATAATAACAAGACCAAAACGTGTATTTTATGTCGTAAAATTCGGAATTATGCGTGGTTTGTGTTTTTATTGTGTTTTAGGACCAAAAGATGAAAAAGAAAGAAAACACGGGCTTTCACGGGCTTTTATCGAAGAAAACGGGAAAAGACGAAGTCAAAAGATCAAGAATGCTTAAAGAACAGATGTCCAAGACCTATTCTGAAGATTTATCGAAGAACAAGTCTAAAGACGGAAGTTTAATGAAGTCAAAGAACTCGAGTCTAAATAAATGAAGAAATGTTAAGACGAGTTTAATTAATCCCGAGACGACATCGAGAAAGACAAATGAATTAAATCGAGTCGAGAAGAAAAGAAGGAAGCACCACACATGCACTTCCCACTTCCCTATAATACCCTCCTAATCACATTAGGAGGGGGTTAGCTAGTTTCATTTTTAATTTTTCTTTCTAGTTTTAGAGAGAGAAAGTTCTAAACTTTCTCTCACTAAGTTTTTCATTCTTCCTTTCTTTTAAGCTTTCATCATTCTTGTATTTGGATTTCATCTATCTAATTCAAGTTAAGCTTTTTGTTCTTTAATCTTCCACTACCTTTCTTTTTTTTACTTGTTCTTAATCCGAAAACTCATGGTTAATCCGAATGGTTCTCGATTCGTGTTGATTGTGGTGGTGTTTCGTGATTAAAAGGTTAAGTTTTCTTGTTCTACATAAGCTGTTGAACGAATAAGCTATAAGCTCTTCATGCTTATTGGCTTATTCGATTGTTTGGCTTATTTACTCTTCAAGTTTTTCCAAAAAGATTTATTGTCTTTAAATCCGTCTTATGGAAGTTTGAATGTTTTAGATCTCAAAAGTTATAGAATTTGTGCTTATTTACTCTTTCATAAGTTTGAAAAATGCTTATTGGTTACAGCTTATTGACTTGAGATTATTTCCCTTTGGACGCCATTTTTATCTGATAAGGGTTTGCTTGGTACGATCCTTGGCTTCGATCGCTCAGAGTGCGATCTGTGTTGTTTCCCTGGTACGACCCAAGCCTACGATCCTTTATTGCGATCTGAGGTGCGATCGGTTCTCTCCTTCCTGCTTTGATCGCATTGATTGCGATCGGTTTGTTACGATCCGGAACCACGATCAAAAACCACGATCAGTCATTGCGATCGTGGTTGCGATCTGGTAGTACGATCTCCCCTTCATCGTACTAGTGAGTACGATCGGACCTCTTTTGTTGTGATCGCATTGAGTGCGATTGGTGGATACGACTCCCATCGCGTTCAGGTTACGATGGCATGTTGCGATGGAGTTACGATGGTATGTTGCGATGGAGTGGCTGCGATCTGAGTGCGATCGCAGTGCACTTATTTTAGTCTTTGTTCTATTTTCCTAAGTTTTCAAATTTTACTTTTTCCCGCCTTTTGTCTTAGTATTTGTTTTAAACATCTTTTCTAGTTTTGAATCATTTACATTTTAGTTTCCAACGTTGCAAGCTTTTATTTGTAGTTTAATTTTAAGATTTCCATTTTACTCAACGACAACTTTAATTACTTGCATTTAGTTTAAAAATTAGATAACTAAACCAAACCATTCTCTTGTTCACCAAAAGGAAATTGAGTCGCACTTTATACCGGTAATCAATTCGAAAAGACTTGGGACTACGAATTTTGATATGATTGGGATGAAGACATTCGTACTATTGAGAGACTTCTCAATGAAGACTTGTTTTCTCCTCCTTCTCCTAAAGAGGTGACTAATGATGATCCATCGTTAGTTACACCATCTATTGAGGATCCTCCCACTCTTGAGCTTAAGGACCTACCTCCTCATCTTGAGTACGTTTTCCTTGAAGACAACGAGAAGTTACCGGTCATCATCGCGAAGGACCTGAAAGAAGAAGAAAAAGCCCGACTTATCGCCGTGTTGAAGAAGCATAAAAGAGCTATCGCTTGGAAAATCTCCGACATCCGCGGAATTGATCCTCACTTTTGCACACATAAAATTCTCATGGAGGACGACTTTAAGCCCACAATTCAAAGCCAACGAAGGGTGAATCCTAAAATCCATGAAGTCATCAAAAAAGAGGTTATCAAACTTCTTGATGCGGGTATGATTTACCCTATTTCGGATTCACCATGGGTTAGTCCAGTCCATTGTGTGCCTAAGAAAGGCGGAATCACCGTTGTGCCCAATCAAAACAACGAGTTGATTCCTACCCGTCTCGTTACTAGGTGGAGAGTTTGTATAGACTACCGCAAACTCAATGATGCCACGAGAAAGGATCATTTCCCTCTTCCTTTTATGGACCAAATGCTTGAACGTTTAGCGGGTAATGAATATTACTGCTTTCTTGGTGGTTTCTCGGGTTATTTCCAAATACCCATCGATCCCCAAGATCAAGAGAAGACAACATTCACTTGTCCCTATGGCACATTTGCTTACAAAAGGATGCCTTTTGGCTTATGCAATGCCCCCGGGACTTTCCAAAGGTGCATGTTAGCTATCTTCCATGACATGGTTGAGCAAACCATGGAAGTCTTCATGGATGATTTCTCGGTCTTTGGGGATTCCTTCTCTTCTTGCCTTGCCAATTTGGAACGTATGCTTAAGCGGTGCGAAGACACTCGCCTTGTTCTGAATTGGGAAAAATGCCATTTTATGGTAAAAGAAGGCATTGTGCTAGGACACAAAATCTCTAAAGCCGGTCTTGAAGTCGACCGTGCTAAAGTAGATGTCATAGCCAAATTACCTCCACCTTCAACCGTGAAGGGTGTGAGAAGTTTTCTGGGTCATGCGGGCTTCTATCGTCGATTCATTCAGGATTTCTCTAAAATCGCTCGCCCGATGACCCACCTCTTGGAAAAAGATACTCCTTTTATCTTTTCTAAAGAGTGTATCGAAGCCTTCAATCTTCTTAAGGATAAGCTAACTAAGGCACCGGTCTTGGTTACCCCTAATTGGGAGCTACCCTTTGAATTGATATGCGATGCTAGCGACTTTGCTATTGGTGCGGTTTTGGGTCAAAGAGTGAATAAACACTTCCAACCAATCCACTATGCTAGCAAAACAATGACGGGGGCTCAATTTCATTATACGACAACCGAAAAAGAGCTTTTAGCTGTTGTCTATGCTTTTGAAAAATTTCGCCCCTATCTTGTTTTATCCACCACCATCGTATACACGGACCATTCCGCGTTGAAGTACTTGATGACTAAGCACGACTCTAAGCCAAGACTTCTTCACTGGGTTTTACTCCTTCAGGAATTCAACATTGAAATTCGTGACAAGAAGGGTGCCGAAAACCTAGCCGCGGATCATCTGAGTAGACTTGAGGATCCATACCAAGGGGATCATCCGAACAAAGAGATCAATGACTCTTTCCCCCTTGAGACCTTAATGTCTATAAATCTCAATCTGGATGACACCCCGTGGTTTGCGGACATTGCAAACTACTTAGCGGGTGGTATTCTCATCAAAGGGTTAACATCCCAACAAAAGAAGAAGTTCTTGAATGATGTTAAGACTTACTTTTGGGATGACCCTTATCTATTCAAACAATGTGCTGATCTGATCATTCGTCATTGTGTTGATGGACCGGCAGCTTTGCAAATCCTTGGTGCTTGCCATAAAGGACCCACTGGTGGTCACTTTGGTCCCAACTACACCGCCAAAAAAGTGTTTGACTCTGGATTCTATTGGCCCACCATTTATCGTAACGCTCACGAAATGGTTAAGCATTGTGATGCTTGCCAACGCCAAGGTAAGATCACACATAAAGATGAGATGCCTCAAAATTTCATACAGGAATGTGAAATCTTTGACGTAGGGGCATCGACTTTATGGGGCCATTTCCATCATCCAAAGGGAACAAGTACATCCTCGTAGCCGTTGACTACGTTTCCAAATGGGTTGAAGCCAAGGCTCTCCCTACGAACGATGCGAGGGTGGTTGTGAACTTTTAAAGCAGCTGTTTGCTCGATTCGGCGTTCCTCGTGCTATTATCAGTGACCGCGAGACTCATTTTTGCAATGATCAATTTGCAAGAGTCATGGCTAAGTATGGTGTTAATCATCGTCTTTCCACTACCTATCATCCCCAAACCAATGGGCAAGCCGAGATTTCCAACCGTGGATTGAAGCGAATTTTGGAGCGTACTGTGGGAAAGCATCGTGCCGCGTGGGCCGATAAGTTAGATGATGCCCTGTGGGCTTTCCGTACTGCTTATAAGACACCGATCGGCTGTACGCCTTATCGTCTTGTGTACGGGAAAGCATGCCACCTCCCTATCGAGCTGGAACATAAGGCGCACTGGGCCTTGAAGTGGGCTAACTTCGACATCAACAAAGCCGGAGATCATCGCAAGATTCAACTCAACGAGCTCAACGAACTGAGGAATGAAGCTTACGAGAACTCACTGATCTACAAGGAGAAGACCAAGATCATTCATGACGCAAGGATTAAGAACCGAGAGTTCCACGTTGGTGATCAAGTCTTACTTTTTAACTCTCGGTTGAAGATCTTCTCTGGCAAGTTGAAGAGCCGCTGGTCTGGTCCATTCACCGTCGCCAAAGTCTTTCCATATGGGACCATTGAGCTTTCTCAGCCAAATGGGCCCAATTTCAAGGTAAATGGCCAGTGTTTGAAGCTGTACTTTGGTGAGGACATCTCCCATGAGATGATTCCATCCCTCACCACGTTCCCCATGAACTAAATTGTGTCGAGTCAGGCTCGTGACTCGATGAACAAAAACAAGCGCTTCTCGGGAGGCAACCCGTGATCTATCCTTTACTGCTTTCATAATAAGTGTAGGGGGAGCCCCGTATGTGTTTGTTGTCTTGTTTCTTATCTTGTGCAGGGATTCAAGCTTTAAAGAGCATCTTGATAACTTTTGACGAACCGTGATACCGTGTTCCCATCATCCCGGTTCTATCCCAAACTCTTGTGATTCAATATTTAATATTTTATATGTTCAAATTGAATTCACTTTAGTTGTCCTTTCCTTAGCAAGATTTAAACAAAGTGCACAATGTCATAATGGTAGGGGAGTTTACTCCCACATGCTTAAACATTGAGGACAATGTTTATCTCAAGTGTAGGGGGGACTTCTATCGAAGTAAGTGGTCTTTTCCATGAATTTGCCCTCATTTTAACCGGAAAATTTGAAAATTTGTTTTTTTCGACATTTTTCGACATTTTTCAAAAATTTTAATCTATTTTGGCCTAGTTGTATAGTTGTATTTCCTTTTGTTATGGTTATTTTCTTTCCGTGCTAGAATAAATTTTCAATAAAGTGGTTTTAAATTTTTCTTAGTGGTAAACATTTTGACTCAACCCGAGTTTACTTATCTAAGTTTACTCTAGCTAGTATCCTTAACGTGTTTAAGTCAAGTTTTGCTAGGCTTTTATATCGGGAGCTATAAAACACGAAAGTCTTAACTCTCACGGGTTAAGAACAAGAACTTTTCGCAAGTTCCTATAATTGATCCTAGAGAGTCGTTTATCAAGAGAATTTTAAAATGCGATTTCTAAACTTGAAAAAGTCTAAGAACTTGCAAGATCCTATAGATGACTCGAAAACCCAAAACTTTGATTTAATAGGCTAAGCATCCACGAGTCTCATTCATTGAGATTTTAAACTGTGGAGGACGAGAGATGATAGAGTCAATTATAAGTTTGGTATTCTTTCGTGAATTTATGTGAGTTAATTATAAACCTATTCTCCCTCCGCTTGTTAATAAATTTATCTGCAATAAATAAGGTTGTACGATTTAAAAGGTTACTTAGCTTCTAGCCCAAGATCGTTTAAAAGTTGCTCGGTACGGATTAGAGTTCATAGCCAAGGCATAACTTATTGAAGCGGGATGCGAAGATTGACGAGTCCGAAAAGGCCCTAACAAGGCATGAGGGCTACAATTTGTTGCTAAAGATCCAAAAGTGATGTGAAGAATCATTTATCGAAAATCTATATGAAGGATCGAGACACACGACGAAAAGCAAATACTCCCCTAAAGATCATGGAGAATTCTATCTAAAAAGGCCCTAACAAGGTATGAGGATAAATAGATCCAAGTCCTAAAAGGAGGCGGATCGTTGTATATCAAAGTCCAAAAATAAAGATTGGAGAAAAATGAAGAAGTCGTGGTCTATTTATGAAGAATCTCTCAAAACTTCAAGTGAAGAAATTCCTATTATGAAGAGAAGGCCATTATTTCATGAACGTCCCTCAAAGATTTGAAGTATGAAGTCGCTGCCAAATATCGGTCCGAGAAAGGTCTCAAATCGTGAAGCGAGTTATGCCAAGATATGAACTTTATGAGGTCCCAAGAAGCAGTTTTAAAAGATTTTGTCCTTTAGCTAACTATTGATTAAATCGTTCACTTTATTTTCGGTCTAAATAACTATCGAAATAAGTCAAACAATGCATCCTCGTGATCATTCAAGACAAAAATAAAATATAAGAGATACACCTAGGAATAAGGGAGTCTAAGTGAATAATTGTCCCACATGAATTCGTGTTAGTCAGCTAACTTATAATAACAATGATCTCGTTTTTAAGCTTGGTATGGGGAACAAGAAACTTGAGGATGATAAACGCTCATGACAGCCAAAACCCAATGTAAGTGTTTGATTTCTTTATTTGTTTCTATCTTTTTATGATTAGCATTTAATAAAGGCCAAGGTGGGTTATTTATGATGGAGAATGTAAACCGTGCTTTAAAATTAATGCATTGCATGAGGGCATTGCAATGGTCAAGTGTAGGGGATTTAATAAGTGTGAAAACACTTATCCTTTTACCACTTATTTCCTATAATAACAAGACCAAAACGTGTATTTTATGTTGTAAAAATCGGAATTATGCGTGGTTTGTGTTTTTATTGTGTTTTAGGACCAAAAGATTAAAAAAGAAGAAAACACGGGCTTTCACGGGCTTTTATCGAAGAAAACGGGAAAAGACGAAGTCAAAAGATCAAGAGTGCTTAAAGAACGGATGTCCAAGACCTATTCTGAAGATTTATCGAAGAACAAGTCTAAAGACGGAAGTTTAATGAAGTCAAAGAACTCGAGTCTAAATAAATGAAGAAATGTTAAGACGAGTTTAATTAATCCCGAGACGACATCGAGAAAGACAAATGAATTAAATCGAGTCGAGAAGAAAAGAAGGAAGCACCACACATGCACTTCCCACTTCCCTATAAATACCCTCCTAATCACATTAGGAGGGGGTTAGCTAGTTTCATTTTTAATTTTTCTTTCTAGTTTTAGAGAGAGAAAGTTCTAAACTTTCTCTCACTAAGTTTTTCATTCTTTCTTTCTTTTAAGCTTTCATCATTCTTGTATTTGGATTTCATCTATCTAATTCAAGTTAAGCTTTTTGTTCTTTAATCGTCCTCTACCTTTCTTTATTTTACTTGTTCTTAATCCGAAAACTCATGGTTAATCCGAATGGTTCTCGATTCGTGTTGATTGTGGTGGTGTTTCGTGATTAAAAGGTTAAGTTTTCTTGTTCTACATAAGCTGTTGAACGAATAAGCTATAAGCTCTTCATGCTTATTGGCTTATTCGATTGTTTGGCTTATTTACTCTTCAAGTTTTTCCAAAAAGATTTATTGTCTTTAAATCCGTCTTATGGAAGTTTGAATGTTTTAGATCTCAAAAGTTATAGAATTTGTGCTTATTTACTCTTTCATAAGTTTGAAAAATGCTTATTGGTTATAGCTTATTGACTTGAGCTTATTTCCCTTTGGACGCCATTCTTATCTGATAAGGGTTTGCTTGGTACGATCCTTGGCTTCGATCGCTTAGAGTGCGATATGTGTTGTTTCCCTGGTACGATCCAAGCCTACGATCCTTTATTGCGATCTGAGGTGCGATCGGTTCTCTCCTTCCTGCTTTGATCGCATTGATTGCGATCGGTTTGTTACGATCCGGAAACACGATCAAAAACCATGATCACTCATTGTGATCGTGGTTGCGATCTGGTAGTACGATCTCCCCTTCATCGTACTAGTGAGTACGATCAGACCTCTTTTGTTGTGATCGCATTGAGTGCGATTGGTGGATACGACTCCCATCGCGTTCAGGTTACGATGGCATGTTGCGATGGAGTTACGATGGTATGTTGCGATGGAGTGGCTGCGATCTGAGTGCGATCGTAGTGCACTTATTTTAGTATTTTCCTAAGTTTTCAAATTTTACTTTTTCCCGCCTATTGTCTTAGTATTTGTTTTAAACATCTTTTCTAGTTTTGAATCATTTACATTTTAGTTTCCAACGTTGCAAGCTTTTATTTGTAGTTTAATTTTAAGATTTCCATTTTACTCAACGACAACTTTAATTACTTGCATTTAGTTTAAAAATTAGATAACTAAACCAAACCATTCTCTTGTTCACCAAAAGGAAATTGAGTCGCACTTTATACTGGTAATCAATTCGAAAAGACTTGGGACTACCAATTTTGATACGAGGGCTAAAAGCCGAGTATTAAGGGTCTTCCTGCTCTATCATGCGCCAGCCATGGACTAGCGCCACCGTTAGGTCTTTTTTGTTTCCCTATAAATTATATGATACTCTTATACGGCCAATGATAATTTTATATATACCAGATTGATAAGCTGCCACCTCCACAGGTTTGCTAAACCATGCCCTTTCCCTGACGGCCCAAAAAAAACAACTCACTACGGAAGAACGTTCGTTTATGGAGATGTTAGAAAACTCGAGGACCCCTGATTTTATGGCCACCCGGTCTGTCGTTGGAATACAAAAAAAAATGCACCCGGTAACACTCTATACTAATCTTTTGTTACTCAACAGCCTTTGTTCTTTTTTTAGTCTTGGCTTATTTAGAGTTTTTATCCATGAAACCAAAATAGAAAAGTAAATAACTTAACATATGCAAATACATTAAACCAAACAATTAAAGACGCCCTGCCAATGACCGAACGTCATTGGCAGTACTTAAACCAAATACATAAAGACGACCTGCCAATGACCCAACGTCATTGGCAGTACCAAAATAACAAACACCCAGGCACACACGCCTGGTCCATTCTTGTTAGACACGGAAACACAACACGATTAACATAATGCCCGAGGATGATTTATTCAACACACACAAAGAGAACACCTTCAGGCACATTCAAATAATTGCTTCAACCCGAAACTTTCCCTCGCAGCCATTCAATGAATCTTTCCATCCTAGCAATGCGGTTGCCAGTTACTACTGCTTCGGCTCTGAGCTGTTCTCGAAAGGAACAATCTTCACGTGTCAGGGTCCCCAAAAAATCCACCATCTGGTTAACTACCGGTTTCCCAACAACGGTCCTTAACTCATAAACAAGATGAGTCCTATCAATTACACCACTATTCACCTCCTACCACATCTGCTCCATCCTAGCTTTCTAGGCTGTTTCGCCTAGAATCTCATCCAGTAGGCGACAAATAAACATGTCCGCCCAATCGTCAGTTCCTGCTTCCTTCTCCAATGCATAACATTTTGGGCGGTACTTCATTAGTTATTTCTTAATAAAACTTAACTATAGATGTGTGTAAAGATGTGTCACCTACAGCCTCCTAACACTCCTTTATATAGCAATGCCTCATGGCTTAAAACCTATAGTGTCCTGTACTAACAATCAACACTACCACCAAAAACAGTAGCTGACTCCCAAATTGCATGATTCTCGGCTTAGGTTCCCAAAAGTCTATTTAAAAAAAACACTATCCCCATCCACACACTGTTGCATCATCTATTATTCTACTTTTTCTGTTTATTTTTTGCCATATTTAGACAATACAGAAAAACCTATTTATGGCCAAAGATAAAAAGCAGAAATAATGCTGTTATGGGGCACTGTATACCACAAGTGGTGAAAAAACAGAGCACCAACAACAGTGCCATACTATTGATATGTTCTGTAATGCCAACTTTTCCTACTATTAGACAACATGTTATAACACATAAGCACAACATTTTATAGGGATCCATTAGAACCTAATGAAAGAGCATTGGAACATAATGAAAAAACACATTTCGCACATAAACGACATTCGTTATATTACAAACAACATACAACACAACTTCAATCAAAATAACATAACAACGAGTTTGGCCGTATAAAAGACATATCACCAACAGATACGGACAGACTATAGACAATCGGATCCCATACGCCGTTTATTCCAAACACACGTCCAACCTTCTTGCTGTAAACATCCGTTCTATCATTAAATGGGTCACAAGGATCGGAAAAATTTATCCAGATCTTGAACACGCCCATCAGAATCATCCGCCAATGCCTGTAGCTTCCACAACTCGACGACATCACGCTCTTGCCTGTCGCCTAGCAGCCAAAGCATTCGACTCATACGGTGGTCCGGGCTAAGGCTAGACAGCTCACTTATAAACTGGGCCCTCTGATCAATATCGTTTTTCTTTCTCACATGCAAATCTTCAATTTTGGCCCTCCACTCCATCTCAGCTTCAATCTTCTTCCGCAGATAGAAATAGGAAACAGTTCCAAAATCACTGGAAGAACAGAGCAATTGCAAAGCATGAAGCACTCCTCGCCAACTCATTTTTTTAGGTTGACTGTTTAACCTGTTTATTGCCTACAATGTCCTATACCCAAATAGAATGACACACTTAAATAGACCATCTTCAACCCACTGTTGTCATGTCACATTGTTTTTTTATCACTTGCTAGCCAACTAGCCACTAAAGCTTGCAACAGTGAGATTCTCAATAGCACATTGCAGGCTAAATGAGTGATACAGGTTCCAGACAAAATGCCAAACACATGTTCATAAGAAAAGTGTCCCAATACAATAACCAAGAGGCACAAATGAATGCTTGCTATGATACATTTGTTCCTGATGGGAAATAAAACACCAGCGAGATGCATTCAAAGTAAAAGTTGTTCCGAATTTCAAGATAATCAACAACAACATAAACATATGGCAACATACACAAAGGTGGCGTTACAACTGCATAGACTACGACAAATACACATCAAGTTAAAACAAAGAAGACCAAACATAACCTTCCCACATACGCCTAGGAACAACAGTTTATTGAAAACATAGAAACACACAGAAAATCACTAGGTGCGCCCTGCAAACACATTCGATGATCACATATTACGGATGAAAAACTCTATGTCGGTCACACCATTGTCGGGTGCACCCATCAATTCTTGCAGTTGGCGAAGCTCTGCCTCGACCTTGTCTTGCATGTCCAATAGCAAAGAAACCATGCAGCTCAAAAGCGGTTCTAGGTTAATACTAGATAACTCGCTTATCAAACCATTCCTATCAGCAATTGCAGCCCTTTTACGGGCATACATAACTTCAAGTGTCCCCCTCTAATCCATCTCATCAGACATCTGTTCACGCAGGTAGAACCAAAAACAGTCGCGGTGCTCCTCAGAACCGCAAGCCGTCTACAAAGCACGCAGCCTTCTCAACCAAGACATTCTTTCGTTAATGATTATCGGTTACTCTGTGCGCGATGATGTATTGCAAATACATGCCATGACATCCTTATATACAACTACCACAACCCACTGTTGCAACATACCATTGGGAGTTTATATTACTTTAAAATATACATCCAACCCAAACCTGTAGCCCTTTCATGAGCAGCTTGACCCTCATTATTCAACATTGTGTCAAACCTGTAACACAACCTCCAACACAATTCCATGTGCATGCGCAGTTACAAGAATACAAACAAATTAATAGCCCTTTGACTAAATCCTAACCACAAATGAAGTCTGCCACCAACATAGGTCTTCAAAGTAACTATTACATACATGCTAATACACATATGCCTTTTAATTTCAATTAACTAGATACATTAACAGTTAAATTGTTGTAAATATTGACATGCTTGCTTATTGTATTTTTGTAAATAGGCAACCCACCAGCGGGATTTTCGTCTAACAACTAGATGTGAATGACCTTGGTCGAACAATAAGGATTTATACATTCGGTGATGGTAAGAATGTATAACGATCACTAAGGTTTTTTTGGATCTATGAGATGCATGCGTCCGTTTTGCAAGTGGGAGGCATAGGATTCGTCAGTTTCATACGAGCAACTTCAGCTTTAGCTACACGTTTTGTTATAAACGATAACTTGATAGGTATAGTAGACTCAATCACCCATGATGTTAATATCAAACCTTCAACTGATGCTTGAACCTTATTCAATTATACTTTTATATAATAATGTGTGCTTTCTTAAAATATTTGAACAATGCTTCTTGCCTGCAGCTTGAAGCGATGGCAGTTCGGTTGTTTGATCAGATACGCTATCCGAATACTCAGTCATATAGTCAGAGTGCTTACATCGTGCGCTAATTTGATGCGGTGTTGCTTTCGTTTCTATTGTACAAGCCGAATGTTGGTGGGTTGCCTATTTACACCAACTAAGTAGACGACTCTATATGCTTGATTACCCGTTACCTTTGGATTTTGCGAGTTCTGATGGCATACAAATTGAAAATAACAAATATTGCTTAGAATGAGTGACGATATTGGCAATGATGAAATCTATATACGTGGATGTTTTGGCAAGCGTGGCTTCCCAAGATCCGTATCTTGGCGAGGCGACCATTTGGTCGCAGCCATGGCGGTTTTATGGGTGCCGTTTCCATACCTCCATATCTGAGCCTAACTTGATCAGCAGTTGAATAACTTGACGGCCGGATTCAAGAAATTAAATATGTGTTCGTTTCTCTAACAAAGAAAATGCGAATGATTCTCTATATTTTTTAGATGTTGTGTTTAGCTTTATAATGTAAATACTTCTTTGTATACATTTGTCCGCAAAATGTAGTGTGAGTCGTCTACTTAGCTGGTGTAATGCATTTCTTTCGTAATCAAGCATATACAGTTCATGTAGCATAGTGTAATAGTGGTCATAGTTTGGATTTGTATGCACAAGTCGACCATGCATTTTGAGTTATAACATCCTACTTTTAGAGGTTTATGTCATAACTCAACGACCACTAAAAACGTTACCAAAAGCGCCCGCACTTCGCCGCAGCGAAGCGCGGGCTCTAAGTCCTAGTACAAATGATTGCAAGGAAAATGGAGAAAAATATGATAGATGAGATTTGTACAATGTGTTGTTTTGCTTGTAAATTGCGGTGATGGGGTGTTTTAATTGTATCATTAATTATGTTTTAATTAAATATAATTAAATGATTTGTATATATTAGAGATATAAAGTTGTACATATGCATAAAAATCTTGTATTACTTAAATTTCATTTTTTTTGCTGCACTAATATGTTGTATTTGTTGTACTACTTAATTTTTTGGTATTAAATTAAGAGAGAGGGTCTAATCCCTTTTATAAGATAGTATGATCATGATATAAATTGATGATAATAATGACCTCGGTTTGCTCAAAAACAATTGATGACCTGATAATGATGACCTCGGTTTGCTGAAAAACAATTGATGACCTCGGTAAACATAATATGGAGTGTCCTATATGGAAAATGAATACAGTAATTTTTTTAGATATATAAGTTATTTAGATAATCAACATTGTTATTGTACATATAAGCAAATAATGTCTTAGTGTAATATAAAATAGATATTTACCTTATTTATTGTTGGCGCAACAAAGAGAAAGAATGATGACCTGGCAAGGCTTATAAAGCATACAATCAAAGCTAAAATACATCTGAGCCACATAAATTCACCCCAAAAAATCTGATGGTTTTCATATGACTTATTCTTACTATATTCCTCACGTTTTATAAATAACATATAAAGATAAGTAAAAAAACAAACCTCTCTAGAATTTAGGAAATGTATGTGTACACTTTCTTTGCCTAATTCATCAGCTACTAATTTTCGGAATAGATAAAAGATTTAGTACGATTCTAAATTTTAAACAAACTATGATTTTTATGCTATTTTAATGACTCATAGGTTAACTCAATGTACTATATATACATAAGTAATGAGTAGTCACTTTCAGCTAATAAACCCTACAAAACATATGCAATATTAGCTTATAGACATCAAAAAACATGGCAAACAATCAGATAATTTATTTGATGTTTTTTACATTTATAAACATGCTTAACTATCACTTTTCTGAGTCATGGTTTCTAATCTTCTACGATGACAAACAACCATAACAACCAGGTGATGCGTTATGCATTCTATACTTTTCTATGTCATAGTTGTTTCTTTAATTATTGTATTCCATATTAGAAAATTGTTTAAATCATTCACGTTTTGTGATAAATAATGAGGCAGAAAAAAAGATGAAGACAACCACAGAAAGTGGAAGGGGGCAATGTCGTTGTTGTTGATGATCATCCATATCAAGTTCGACTCGCTAATTTCTCAACATGTAAGTACATCGCTTTCTTATTTCTTTTACTTTTGTATGAAAGTGTCATATAATTTCATTAGCGACTCTTGGCTAACTTCTCATGCATGAGGTTAATGATGATGAATCCCAATAGACCAATTAAGCGAAACAAAACAAAGAAAAATCAAAATCACTAAGAGAAACAAGTTGTTTCAAATATTTTACGAAGATGAAAGCTTATATGAGGAACACAATGAAAATGATGAATAGGTCTGTGATAAAATACCTATTTTAAGTTCTATATAACACTATTTCAGTTGTTAGGCTACAATTTCCATGAGTTGAAATACTATTGAGTAGCATATGTCTTTTTATCGTCTCCTTTTAGTTGTACTCTTTAGTAAAGAATTCATAAATAAATCTTATTAACAACTATTTAATTTATGTTATCAATTTACAAGGATGATATGTCATCTCTAAACAAAAGGTTTCTTAAAAACACTATAGCTAGCTACTATTAATTTGTCCCTTATGAATTCACTAACATTGCTAAAGAAAATGACCTTTGAACAACATGTCTTGCGCGAGACTTTCCATATGCTATAACCATATGTTTACAAAGGATATTGACATAATTAAAAAGTCTTAACTTTTTAGTCGTCGGTTCCATAATAATCATACATTAGAAAACAAAGATCGAATGCTAAAAAAAATGATTTCTAAACATCCAACTGTTTGTAGTTTTCCTTCTCATATCTACAAATAAAGAAATAAGAAGATGTTGTTAAATAATTAAATGGATAAACACTAACATTTGTACGAGATTGATTCTTTTGCTGAGTTTGATGTTCATCTTAAAAAATGTCAAGAAAAAAGAATGTTAAGTAATAGCAGTATAAGAAAATATTAAAAATATATATCTAAGTTGTATGACATTGATTACTTATATCTTTTAAGTTTATATGGTTATAAAAATTTAATGCCTACAAACGTCACTAAAAAGTAGTTTAAAAGGTAGTATACACGGGCACTGCAAAGAGTGTTGCACTTTTTTGTTATGAAAAAAAATTTATAAGTGACCGTTTACCCGTGCAACGCACGAGTATTGCTTTTATTCAACGTAGGTTCTTAAAGATTGAAAAGTGATGATATAAACTTATGCACAAATAAATGTACCTAGTTGAATAACGTAAAACCGGTTTGAACTGACGGTTTAACTGGTGAACCGATAACTTAATCGGATCGATTAAAAACCCGAGTTTTAAAACATTAGAAATAACAAATAAAAATATGTGTTTGAAAGCCGGGGATAAAAAATTGAATATAAAATATCCGTCGGGTAGCCTAATTAGTATTTTACATATGCGCCCATTAATCCCATTTATTTTCTTACATGTGCGCCCGTTTAACCCATCAACAATAATGAATGGGCAAAAAGTGCCCCGTCCTTTTACAAAAAATGCCCATATTTAACCAAATTGGCAAGATTTGCCACCTCTACTCGTCAGTATTGTATGTTTCATTTTGCGTAACGATTAACGTTTTGTGAGATATTTAATTTTTTAAAAATAGATTTTTTTGTTAGATAAAAAGAATGAATTATTGTGATTGGTTAGTTGAGTATATGCTAAAAAGATGGTGTATGTTGAACTTTTTCCTCTTATCTTATTTTAGTACTATAATCTTACTATTTTATCTTATTTTATAAATCCTTTGAGACAGTTTTTTAAATGTCTGAAAATTAAAACATTTAAAATAGTTTTTAATGAAAATATTTATTTACAACCTTTTTTTAACAACTTATTAAAAACCATTTTTATTTTAAAATTAAAATATCTTTTTATCTAATTATTTTTTCATAATCTTATTTCATTAATTTTTTTAAAATTTTATGTTCTTTGATTCAATATCCATTTTGATATATTTAATTAATTTGTAGTTTTTCTCATTTTCTGAAAGTTTATTTTGTTTTAATTTAATTTTTTACGAATACAATCTTTGAATACAAATTTAACGAAAAAAAATAATAACATTGTATTTCGCGAGTACTATGCTAGTTAATATATAAAAAGTGTATCATTTTGTTGAAAATGTTACCAGACCATTGTAAAACCTCTGATTTTACCTAATTGACTTTGTCAACTGTTGTACTCACTATTTTGGAATCTATAAAATTCCACTTTTATATGACTTATTAATAATCATATACTTTTGTCACACTACTATGTCATATTTATTTGTACATTTATATAAACTTTTAGTCTTTATTGACTACGTTGGCAATTGACTGACCACATGATTTAACAAGGACTCATCACCTCAGTACACACTTTTGATAAACTGTAACAGTATTTACTTAATTTATTAAGAACTTGGATTTATATTTATATGTATATATTTACATATACCTCATACTATGAATAAACACCTATCACTATAAAACAATGTATATTATTTCACAATTTCATCTATTTACTTTATTCAAGTAAAATAGTTATAATGATATACTCATTATATACCTTCACCAAGTTATCTAAAGGTTTAACCAAAATACCTAAAAACTTAACAAATACATACACTATAATTCATGGACTATTATTAACTCCCAATACTTGATATAAATTAATACATTTCTCCTAAAATATGTATTGTGTGTCGTGTATATGCAAGCACACATTACCCTTAATCATTCAAACTTACAAGTTACCATTAGCAAAGTACACTATACCTTACTATGTCTTACACATCTCATACATACACCATACCTTTCTTATACATCACCATACACAAACACTATACATGTCATTATTTGTCCCCCCCCCCCTTTGACTTCTCAACATACGGCTAACACACAAAACGAAAGGGAAAATACTTTGCTATTTTGAGCACGTGTGAAATCCTACACCATATCTAGCAAAATCCAATATGTATCTTCCATAGATTCATGGTACTAGGTACAAGATACACAAGATACATCAAATGTACTCTTATCTCTCCTTATATCCGAATATCTTCAAGTTATACCAACATAGAACATTTGAAAACTTCCTCTCATCTCATCTCTCAAAACCCACGGTTACACATTATTTCCATCACCAAAATCCTTCAACACTCATCACTACTTCATTTACTAGCCTCAATCTATGTCTCATGCAACTTGAATGCAAATCATTGTCACTCCTACAACAACCTTGATCTCCAAGACAACTCCAAGTGTATTCACAAGCACAAATGAAGGCCACTGCTAGGTTTTTTATCCAAGTATCCACCATTGTTGAAACCAAGCTCAAGTTACTACTCATTCATTATATACTCCTAGAACTAACTAAACAAGTAAGTATCATTAAACCTATCTATTCTATATACTTCATTTTCATACACATGAACATATATATACATATCACTAGTAAAACTTAACCTAAGAACAAATCTAAACAAATCTAGACCATGTTAGGTCACGGCTCAAAAATGGTGTATCACCGTGTGTGATGTAAAATCTTGTTAACCATAATGAACATAATCTCATGAACATGCTGAACTAGAAAAACCATGAAAACCTAAGCATGTATAATACTAGACGTGAGGTTTATCCTCATGGTTTAGTGTGATGGTTAACTTTGTAATATTTAGATAAGCCTAGAATCACTAGATCTAAGTTAGTAACTAAAAATGTTAACTAGTTGCCTTATAGATTATTAAGCTCACTATTTAAGCCTTGTAGAAATTAAGCCATTAAGCCCACTAGAATAAGCATACTTAAAATAAACTTTATTTTTATTAAATAATGTTATTATAAAACTTTTGGTGTTAAAATTATGATTTTATAAAGTTTTGGATTAAAATTATGATTTTATAAAGTTTCGGATTAAAATGGTAAATATAAAGTTTTCGGATTGATTTTGTAAATCTAATAAGTTTAGGGACTTAAATGGACATATTTAGAAACTCATTTTAACAAAAGATAAAACTTAAGGACCTATATTGTAAATTGCCGAGAGTTAAGGGTGGTATTTTAATACCATTCGAGACTTAAAATATAGTAGGAGGACTCATTTGTAATTATTGATAAGTTAGGATGAGTTGTGTAACTTAGTTAGAAACCTGGGGTCCCCTTTTGACTATTGCCGAAAGTATTAGGAGCCCTAGGGGCCTTTATTGCCAAACTACAAAAGTTATTAAAGCCCTAAACAAACCCTAGGGGCCATTTTGGCATTAGTGGAAACTTATTTGGAGCCCTAGGGGGCGTTTATGAAACATTTGCTAAACCTAGTTATAACCGAATACCATAAGGACCTAATTTGACAATACATGAAACTTTAACAAGCCTTAGTTACACGTGTAACTAGGGAAGGACTAATGTTGTAATTACTTGAAACTTTTACAAACCCTAGGGGTATTATGGTACTTAACCGCGGGTAATTATATAAATCGAGGGACTAAAATGTAGTTTACATAAACTATAACCAACCCTAATTTACAATATATATATACACGATATTAAAAACGTAAAACTTAAATAAATACAACGCTCGTTATTTTTCCCAAACTTATAATTTAATAATTATACACATTACAGGAACGTTGAATTAAATTAAAATGTTATACATTTTTATAAACGTCATTTATATATGTTATATAAATTAAATATGATTAACTTATAAAAATAAATATATTAATTATATTTATTTCTTTTCACCTTTAAATATATATAAAACTTCCTTTTATAAATATTTAAAGTACTAAACAATACAAGTACGAGAATATTAATTAAACAAATTAATTAATAAAACGATACTATTTATTTTACACTTAACAATAAATACTTCTATAACTTGTACAACGATGAACTAAATTACATATATCGTAATAAAATACTTAAAACCAGTATAAGCATGCATAGACTTGTTCAAAAACTTTTATGCATTATGTTATGCATTTACTGAGACCTTATAATTATTTAAGTCATTGACTGTATCGTGAGCATCCCATCAGATTATCTTGTGACTTATTGTTGTATCACTAAGGTGAGTTCATGGCCCCACTTTGTATATTGACAAACTTTTAAAGCTTTTTATGGGGAAGAAAACATGCAATATATTTTATTTGATGGACATAAACTGAACTATGAAACCTCTGATTACATTTGCCTATTGTAGATGAACCCGCATGACCCCTGCATCTGAAACTGTTAGAATTTTTAAATTGCCTGAATGTATAAATAGATCTATTTGGGATTGACCATCCCCATCTGGGTGAGTAGCGCTCACTGTACCTAGGCCAGGACAACAGATGTTTAACATGTCGGAACTTTATATTGGGTGCATTTTTATTAATGCGAAGGGTCCTCATTTGTTGTGGACTTAACGTGTCAAGTCTCAGTTTCAGGCAATATGGGAATGTAATTACTTTTAAGTGTTGATGCTTTGTGCATTACTACTTCAGTGAATGTTTATTTTCCAAACTCTTTTTATTAAACCTTTGAATTCACTAACTTTATGTTGACTCTCTAAGCATGTTTTCTCAGGAAACTGAAGCAGGTATTGACGTGCATGGAAATCAAGCATCATGATAGGCTGCATTTATAGAGCTCATCTGGGGTTTTATAAACTGGGAATGAATTCAACTACTGAATAATGTTTAAGACAATTTTAATAACATTTGCACTTTTATTCATGTAATAAATGCAATGATAATCTTTTATATGTTGCTCTATATACTATCTGTTGTTGATCCACGTCACGTGACACCCAAATATTATTTCCGTTGCATTTGACCAATTTGGGGGTGTCACAGAAATGGTATCAGAGCGATAGTTATAGAGAACCAGAACAAAAAAATAAAATAAATATAAAAATAAAATTTATATAAACTGGACTATAATTGCTTTAAAAATCATTTGGGATTTTCGGGACTAGATTAGTTAAGCTTATAGAGTGTAGAGCATACATTTTTATGTGGCTAACTGTGCATTGATTATTAACGCCCGATTGATTAATCTTATAAGTATTAACGTAACCTTTAATATCGCCATGTTAAACGGCACTAATATATAATTTACAATCATTATTCCTAAAAACTTTTAACTTGAGTAAGATTATACTTACGTCAATTAAAACGATATTATTTTCAGATTTACTATGACATCACCCGCTGATACTCCTGCTGCTGTATCACCAACATCCGTCTTGCATGGATGGATATCTGCTAGTGAGTCAGACGACAGTCACACTTCTGGTGACACCGCACTCGTTGCTGCACTCATCTCTACTCCACCTGTTTCACCTGTATCCCCCGCCAGGGAGGAGGTTCAGCCGACTGCTGCCTTACCACCTCTACCACCAGCTTCCTCACTCTTGGGCTACGCACCCGAGTATCTGCCACCTCGTAAGAGGAGGTACGAGGCACCTGTCGACTCTACCTTTGAGGTCGGCGAGGGTTCTGGTGCGAGACGCGTGGATCCTATTCAGGCCCAGGTTACTGCAATGGGCGCACGCCATGCACAGGACGTAGCAGAGATTCATACTCTGCTATCTGCTGGACAGCTTGGACGCACTGCTCTAGAGACGCGTTTGGACCTTTTGTGCTGGACTGTTAGTGCCGAGGCGCACGCTGCTCGAGGAGCGTGGTCTACGACTTATCATTCTCTACAGTGGTTGCTAGAGGAGAATGAGTTCCTTCGGGAGCAGATCTACACCCTGCAGAGTCAACAGACTGAGACTCACACCGCTCTCATGTCCATGGAGTAGACGCTTTATATCTTCTTCGATCTCCAGGACGTCCGTCATCAGGGATTGACTGCAGAGACTGCTCATCTTTGAGGAGTTCAGCAGACCTTCAGAGACCAGTTCTTAGAGGCACTTCGACTCCTCAAGGAGACCCGAGCCGCCATGACCTCGATGCAGGATGCCATGCAAGCACCAACCGTCTCATCACCACCAGCAGCACCAGCCATCTCGGAGGAGTCTGTCAGACACGAGTAGACTAGATGTGCCAGATCTTTTATACATCATGATAAGCTTTTGGGTTGCATCCCAGCTATCATGATATAGGACCTCATGTATTTGTACTTTCTTTTATCAGTTGTATCATTGTACTGTACTATTTAGATTAGGTATTCGTAGACGATGTACTCTAGATTATGTGTACCACCATCCCAGACAGGCGGGCTATGCTCTGTCTTGGATTGGTTGTACAATTTGTATTGTATTTCTATTGTAGAAATGGCATGTACTCATCATCTTTTGTTATATTTTGTACTGTGTTATATTATGAACTTTTAAACAGGTTATCCAATTTGTTGTGAAGTCTATGCATGAATTTCTTTTCGTGTATTTATATAAAACTGTGCTAACACCTTAAACTAATTATTTCATTTTTGTATATGATTATCAACAAATGGTAATCACTAGAACGAACCCCAACAATGCCGACGCTACCCAAAACGTCACTGCTGCCCAACTAAGGGAAATGATTGATCAAGGCATCGCAACTGCGATGGCCGCCAGCAGAAACATGGACGATAGCCAAAACTCCAATAACCGTAGGAATAATCAGACCACTAGGGTTGCTCTTATCCCGACTTTCTAAAGTGTAAGCCTTCGTACTACAAAGGCAAGAAGGTGTTGTGGAGCTGATGCAGTGGTTTGAAAGGTTGGAGACTGTGTTCCGCATCATCGATTGTGTAGACGAGAACAAAGTCAAGCTTGCCACCCGCACGTTGCTTGAGAGTGCTCTTACTTGGTGGAACTATGTAGTTTCCACTCTTGGACACAATGCTGCATATGCTCTCAACTGGATTGATCTAAAAGAGAGGATGACAGAGAAGTACTATCCAAGGGGCGAGATGAAGAAGCTTGAGATTGAGTTATGGGATCTCAGATGCTAGAACAATGACATCATTGCATACAATCAAAGATTCCAAGAGTTGACTCTAATGTGTACCAGGATGTTTGTTGAAGTGGATGAAAAGATTGAAAAGTATGTTGGTGGACTCCCAGACGCCATTCATGATAGCGTACTCGCATCTCGACCCACTACTGTCGAGAATGCCATTGAGTTCGCTACATAATTGATCAACAAGAGAGTTCGTACCATGTTTGAGAGAAACACTGAAAACAAGCGAAAAGCAGATGAAAATCTCCGTAGTCAGCACCAGCAGCCTCCAAAAAGGCCAAATGCTGGACAGGTTTACAGTGCTACCACTGCATGGACTAGGTCATATGTGGGTGCAAAACCCTTGTGCTCAAGATGCAACTATCATCATACTATTGATAGCCCATGTCAGTCATGCCACTACTGTGGACAAGTTGGTCATTTTGCCAAAGCCTGTCGAGTCAATGCTGTCACTCAGGTCCGACCCAACAAGAACACCAGGAACTACAACAACAGGGGAGGATACAATGCCCGTGGGAACAGGAACGGACAACAGGGAAACCGCGATACTGCCGGAGGGAATGTCAATGGACCTAAAAAGGGAGTTGTGTGCTATGAGTGTGGAGCACTGGGACATGTGAAACCAGGTTGTCCCAAGTTGGCCAACCAGAACAAGAACAGTGGAGGAGCTTCGTCAAGAATGTACGTGGTCGGCAATGCAAAAGCCAACCCCGATTCTAATGTCGTTGCTGGTACGTTCCTACTAAACAATTTTTATGCATCTGTTTTGTTTGATACTGGAGCAGATCAAAGTTTTATATCCACTGAATTTAGAAAAGTACTAGAAGTCGTCCCTACAATTTTAGATCACAGTTACTCCGTAGAATTAGCTGACGATAAGACTGTAGATGCTGACACTATCATTAGAGGTTGTACCTTAAATCTTTCTAAACATCCATTCAACATCGACCTTATTCCCGTAAATCTTGGTAGTTTTGATGTTATTATTGGTATGGACTGGTTAGCAAGATACCGCGCAGTCATTGTTTGTGATGAAAAACTAGTTCGTATTCCGTGGGGAAACGAAACTTTAATCATTCTAGGAGACGGTAACACCGACTTTACTAACACTAGACTTAGTGTTATCTCTTGTACTAAAGCCTAGAAATATTTGTTAAGAGGATGTCCTATCTTCTTGGCCCATATTTCTCAAACAGATGAGGAGGGCAAACCCAAGAAGAAGCAAATCAAGGACGTACCTATCGTCCAAGATTTTCCCGAAGTCTTTCCTGATGAGTTGCCAGGCTTACCACCAACCGACAAGTGGAATTTCAAATCGATTTGATTCCCGGAGCTGCACCTGTAGCTAAAGCTCCATACCGGTTGGCACCATCAGAAATGAAAGAGCTAGCTGAACAACTTAAGGAACTATCTGACAAAGGATTTATCCGACCCAGTTCCTCGCCATGGGGAGCTCCTGTGTTATTTGTCAAAAAGAAAGATGGTTCTTTCTGAATGTGCATCGACTACAGATAACTGAATAAGTTAACTGTGAAGAACCGATATCCGCTTCCTCGCATTGACGACCTATTTGACCAACTGCAAGGTTCAAGTGTGTATTCCAAGATTGACTTGAGATCTGGATACCATCAACTAAGGGTCAGGGAGGAAGATATTCCAAAAACAGCTTTCAGAACCCGTTATGGTCATTACGAATTCCAGGTTATGCCATTTGGGTTGACCAATGCACCAGCCATTTTCATGGATCTTATGAATCGTGTGTGTAGACCCTACCTGGATAAACTAGTGATAGTCTTCATTGACGATATACTCATTTATTCCAAGAACGAACACGAACACGGGGAACACCTTGCAAAAGTACTAAAGGTACTCAAGAAGGAATAGCTCGATGCTAAATTCTCCAAATGTGAATTCTGGATTCCCAAAGTGCAATTCCTCGGTCATGTCATCGATTCTGACGGTATTCACGTAGATCCAACAAAGGTCGAATTTGTCAAAGATTGGGTATCACCTAAGTCGCCGACAGAGATCCGCCAATTTCTAGGCCTTGCCGGGTATTACCGTAGATTTATCGAAGATTTCTCCAAAATAGCCAAGCCAATGACCAAACTCACGTAGAAAGAAATAATGTTCGATTGGGGAGAGAAGGAAGAATCAGCTTTTCAGCTGATCAAGCAGAAGTTATGTAGTGCACCTATATTAGCCTTGCCTGAAGGCAACGATGATTTCGTTGTATATTGTGATGCTTCACACAAAGGTTTAGGTGCAGTACTGATGCAAAGAATGAAAGTAATCGCCTATGCTTCAAGACAACTGAAGAAGCATGAGAAGAACTACACCACTCACGATCTAGAACTTGGATCCGTAGTGTTTGCTCTCAAGATCTGGAGACATTACCTATACGGAACGAAGTGCACGGTGCATACTGACCACAAAAGTTTGCAACACATATTGGATCAGAAGGAGCTGAACATGAGACAACGCCGTTGGATTGAGCTGTTGAGTGGCTACGACTGCGAGATCAAATACCACCTCGGTAAAGCAAACGTGGTTGCTGATGCTCTAAGCCGCAAGGAAACGGACCCTCCTATGAGAGTTCGGGCATTAGTTATGACAATCAGTTTGGATCTACCCAAACAGATTTTGGAAGCTCAGACTCAAGCTCAATTACCTGAAAACCTCGTGAAGGAAGACGTTGGGGGAATGCTCAGAACCGACCTTACTAAGGAAAAGTTAGAGCCAAGAGCAGATATGCCTTTACGGAAAGAGTTGGTTACCTCGCTATGGAGATTTGAGGAACGTGATCATGCACGAATCTCATAAGTCTAAATATTTTATACATCCCGGATCTGAAAAGATGTATCAGGATATGAAGAAACTATACTGGTGGCCAAATCTGAAAGCTGACATCGCCACCTATGTGCAGAAGTGTTTGACATGTTCACATGTCAAAACTGAACACCAGAGACCATCGGGCTTACTTATACAACCCGAGATACCGAAATGGAAGTGGGACAACATCACCATGGACTTTGTCACCAAACTCCCAAAGTCATCTCACGGTTACGATACTATCTGGGTAATCGTCGACCGACTCACCAAGTCCGCTCATTTCCTACCAATTTGGGAGAATGATGCCCTGGCAAAACTCGCAAAGACGTATCTGAAGGAGATAGTGACAAAACATGGAATACCAGTCTCAATAATCTGTGATCGAGACGGTAGGTTGACATCAAAGTTTTGGAAGGCTTTCCAACGAGCCTTAGGTACCAATTTGGATATGAGCACCGCTATCATCCGCAGACTGACGGTCAAAGTGAACGAAGAAGATATGATACGAGCATGTGTGATTGATTTTGGAAATGGATGGGTTGACCAATTCCTTTAGTGGAATTCTCCTACAACAACAGTTACCATGCCAATATTAAGGTTGTCCCTTTTGAAGCACTATATGGTCGAAAGTGTCGTTCACCTGTGTGTTGGGCAGAAGTAGGTGAATTTCAGCTCACTGGACCAGAATTAATCCAGGAGACTACAGACAAAATCGTTCTTATTAAGCAAAGAATTCAAGTTGCTCGCGATTGACAAAAGAGCTACGCGGACCAGAAACGCAAACCTATGCAATTTGAAGTAGGTGACCGTGTCATGCTCAAGGTATCATCTTGGAAGGGTGTTGTACGCTTTGGTAAACGTGGAAAACTGAATCCACGTTATGTCGGCCCTTTCAAAGTAATAGCCAGGATCGGGGAGGTAGCTTATCGTTTAGAGTTACCCCAACAGTTGAGCCGGGTACACTCTACTTTTCACTTGTCTAACCTGAAGAAGGCTATGATGAAGAATCATTGGCTATGCCATTGGAAGGAGTTCAGTTTGACGACAAACTCCAGTTCATAGAAGAAACGGTAAAAATCATGGAGAGGACGGTTAAGAAATTGAAACGCAGTCGCATCCCGTTGATCAAGGTACGTTGGAACTCGAGGAGAGGTCCCGAGTTCACTTGGGAACGAGAAGACTCGTTCAAAACCAAGTACCCACGCTTGTTCACCTGACCGGTGACTTCATCTTAAGCTTTGAGGACAAAGCTAAAATAACGAGATGGTGCTGTAAAACCTCTGATTTTACCTTATTAACTTTGTCAACTGTTGTACTCACTATTTTTGGAATCTATAAAATTCCACTTTTATATGACTTATTAATAATCATATACTTTTGTCACACTACTATCTCATATTTATTTGTACATTTATATGAACTTTTAGTCTTTATTGACTACATTGGCAATTGACTGGCCACATGATTGAACAAGGACTCATCACCTCAGTACACACTTGTGATAAACTGTAACAGTATTTACTTAATTTATTAAGTAATTGGATTTATATTTATATGTATATATTTACATATACCTCATACTATGAATAAATACCTATCACTTTAAAACAATGTATATTATTTCACATTGTCGTCTATTTACTTTATTCAAGTAAAATAATTATAATGATATACTCATTATATACCTCCACCAAGTTATCTAAAGCTTTAACCAAAATACCTAGAAACTTAACAAATACATACACTATAATACATGGACTATTATTAACTCCCAATACTTGATACAAATTAACACATTTCTCCTAAAATATGTATTGTGTGCCGTGTATATGCATGCACACACTACCCTTAATCATTCAAACTTACAAGTTACCATTAGCAAAGTACACTATACCTACTATGTCTTACACATCCCATACACACACCATACCTTTCTTATACATCACCATACACAAACACTATACATGTCATTATTTGTCCCCCCTTTGACTTCTCAACCCACGGCTAACACACAAAATGGGAGGGAAAATACTTTGCTATTTTGAGCATGTGTAAAATCCTACACCATATCTAGCAAAATCCAATATTATCTTCCACAGATTCATGGTACTAGGTATAAGATACACAAGATACATCAAATCTACTCTTATCTCTCCTTATATCCGAATATCTTCAAGTTATACCAACATAGAACATTTGAAAACTTCCTCTCATCTCATCTCTCAAAACCCACGGCTACACATTATTTCCATCACCAAAATCCTTCAACACTAATTACTACTTCATTTACTAGCCTCAATCTATGTCTCATGCAACTTGAATGCAAATCATTGTCACTCCTACAACAACCTTGATCTCCAAGACAACTCCAAGTGTATTCACAAGCACAAGTGAAGGCCACGGCTAGGTTTTTGATCCAAGTATCCACCATTGTTAAAACCAAGCTCAAGTTACTACTCATTCATTATCCACTCCTAGAAGTAACTAAACAAGTAAGTATCATTAAACCTATCTATTCTATATACTTCATTTTCATACACATGAACATATATATACATATCACTAGTAAAACTTAACCTAAGAACAAATCTAAACAAATCTAGACCATGTTAGGTCACAGCTCAAAAATGGTGTATCACCTTGTGTGATGTAAAATCTTGTTAACCATAATGAACATAATCTCATGAACATGCTTAACTAGAAAAATCATGAAAACCTAAGCATGTATAATACTAGACGCGAGGTTTATCCTCATGGTTTAGTGTGATGGTTAACTTTGTAATATTTAGATAAGCCTAGAATCACTAGATCTAAGTTAGTAACTAAAAATGTTAACTAGTTGCCTTATAGATTATTAAGCTCACTATTTAAGCCTTATAGAAATTAAGCCATTAAGCCCACTAGAATAAGCATACTTAAAATAAACTTTATTTTTTATTAAATATTGTTATTGTAAAACTTTTGGTGTTAAAGTTATGATTTTATAAAGTTTCGGATTAAAATTATGATTTTATAAAGTTTTGGATTAAAATGGTAAATATAAAGTTTTCGGATTGATTTTGTAAATCTAATAAGTTTAGGGACTTAAATGGACATATTTAGAAACTCATTTTAACAAAGATAAAACTTAAGGACCTATATTGTAAATTGCTGAGAGTTAAGGGTGGTATTTTAATACCATTCGAGACTTAAAATATAGTAGGAGGACTCATTTGTAATCATTGATAAGTTAGGATAAGTTGTGTAATCTAATTATTTTTTCATAATCTTATTTCATTAATTTTTTTTAAAATTTTATGTTCTTTGATTTAATATCCATTTTGATATATTTAATTAATTTGTAGTTTTTCTCATTTTTTGAAAGTTTATTTTGTTTTAATTTAATTTTTTACGACTACAATCTTTGAATACAAATTTAACGAAAAAATAATAACATTGTATTTCGCGAGTATTATGCTAGTTAATATATAAAAAGTGTATCATTTTGTTGAAAATGTTACCAGGCGATGGGCTTGACCATTGTGTCATTTGGCCGAGTCATCGGTTCATGAAATCGATCATCAGATCAACTCAGTCGAGTTATCGAGTCATCGATGTACTGATTCGATCATAGATCAACTTGATCGAGTCACTGAGTTACCAGTTTGGCCACTGAATCGATTAACATATCGTTAATTATTTTCCTTTTTTTATCATTTAAAAAGTGATTTGGGCACGGTTCATTTTAAAAGCATGTGTATAATGTCTGGGACTAAACTTTACAAATACTAGTACAACAGGGACCAAATGAGCAGTAACTATTTTATCACCACTAGTCCTTTCCCACACAGAGTAAAAGGGTAGCAGTGTCCCTTGTTTCCATTCTTCAACTAATCAGGTATGTTCATCCTTCTAATTTTATCTTAATATTCAGTACACTATTAATTAACTAATTTGTTCAACAATACACATTATGTTTTTATATTATAATTTATTGTGTTGTTTTTACTTTTTAGGGATATATAGTTTTCTTTAATCTAGGATTAATATATAACAATAATTAATAAAAAAAGCAACAGAAATGGTAAGCAAATGGATACTAGGATGTTGTAAAAACTAGTTTTAGGGGGTGTTTTGAGACTTCTGTGTTTATATAAGTTATATACGATATGATAACTTACATAAAGCCTATAAGTCTCAAAATAAGTCACAAAGTAAAAATAATTGAAGTGTTGATAAATATGCATGCAAGGTGTTTGATGAAATGTGTCAATGAGTTTTTTTTTTTTTTTTTTTTTTTTTTTTTAATTTAGGACTTTTAAGGTTTATTGTCAAAAGTAAATACTTACTTTTTTATGAAGTAAATAGCTGTTAGATATATAATCTCACGGATTAATTATTTTTGAAATTTGATTTACAATGTGTTATCGATGAACAATGTGTTATTGACGAACAACTTCACAATCTTCATCACTTAGATCATGTTAGATGATCACGTTGTTTAATTACTTTCTTTGAAGAACTTTTTATTTATCACAATGTTATCACTTTTCTTTTTAACGAACAATATCACAATATTCTATCAATTAGATCAGGTTCTTCGTTTTCTTTTGGAAGGACTTTTTTCTTTTCATTAATCACAATGTTTATTAGTTAGATCACATTGTTCATCAATTTTCTTTTTGAACTACTTTTTCTTTTTTTGTTATGACAGTGTTCTATCAAGTTTCTTTGATGAACAACATCATAATATTTTTCAGTTAGATCACGTTGTTCACCGGTCTTCTTTTTGAAGAACTTTTCCTTTTTTGTTACCCACAGTGTATCGGTTTTCGATGAAGACCGCAATGATCATCGGTTAGATAAAGAACCTTTTTTTGTCATCACAATGTTCATTGGTTAAAAAAACATCAAACAGTTAAAAAAAACAATCCCAATGTCCATCGGTCAGAAAAACAATCACATTGTTCGTAAGTTAGATTTTAGATCACGATGTTTGTCAGTTAAGAGTGGAAGTAGAGAAAAAAAAAGAGCTAACGGAAAGTAAAAGAGGACACTTGTCACCATGCGGAGACTTTTTATGCTTTTTAAAATTTCTTCCCTTTCTAAGGATCACAACGCTTATTTAATATAATTTTACAACTTTGTGTATTTAGTTTGCGGACAATAATTACAAGACGAAGAGCGTTTAATTTTAGGAAAGCCATTTAGGCGTGATGACTGTTTTTGGCTCATTGTGATTATTTAATAATATGACATGAATGTATGTTTGGTGAAAGGGGCCGTGGGTGAAAAGTGTAAAATTTCAGCACAACTAAAATTAAATTAGGATTACGTTTATTTAGATAAGCTATAACGGACGGGTCAGCGCGCTGGTCGATCACAAAAGCTCAAATTAACATGGTCAAAGTGATGGAATTGATAATGCTAAGAAATACCTGTGGTAAAACCATGTTAGACATGATCCTTAATGGAGTTTTTAGAGCAGAAGTTGAACGCTAATCTACAAGACGAGGGAGGGAAGGTTGAGATCGTATGGACATGTCAAGAGGAGACCACAAACAACACGAGTTAGGAGATTCGAAGAGTCGAAGCTCTGTTAGGCGACGGTTTGAGGAGAAGGGGTGGACCAAAACTTAGATGGGAGGATAGCTCCCATTTGTCCTTTTGCTTTGGCGTTAGGTTTAGATCTCCATAGCATTGCCCTGCTCATTCTTTGCTGCTCCCTTAGGCCTTGGTTTTATTTTTGCCTTTAGGCCCCTTTGTGTGTGTTTATCTTTTTGTGCCTTACCCGTTTGCGTTTTTGCATTTTTGGTTTTATGCTCTTATGTTTATGCTTATGTTCCCTTTGCCTCTTATGCGCTTTCTATAGTCTATTTTTTGTGTTCTCATGTGGCGTATGCTTTTATGTCTCTATGTCCTTATTCTTTATGTTTCTATAATGGTTTTTGTCTATTGCTTGTATGCTTGTATGCTTGTTTGCTTGCTTTTCGTCTAATGAATCTTTTATAAATTCCATGTCATTGCACTCTTTCACACGCACATATTTCTTGAGCAACTCACACCTGCACACTTACAATGGTCGGTGGTGCTTTTGGAAGCATCTCTCTTCTTTCGGATTTAGTCCGGGGCAAGTGGTATGATCTGTATACATTCCACCTCCCTCATAGCCCGCTTTGGCGGGATTGGGTTTGTTGTTGTTGTCGTTGTACATCTATTTAATGGTTACTCGGGTGATTTTGTTTTTTCAAATAGTTAAACGCGTAATAGAGAAGCTCTTTGTAGCTAGATTAATGTTTTTTTGGGGTAAAGAATAGTTAGATTAATGTTTTGACGCGTATATTATTAAAGTAAAAGCCTAATTCATCCAATTAATTTGTTTATTAAAAAGAGATCAGAAAGAAAAAGCCTAAGCTTCTCACCGAAAATACCCTTGATATAGTTCACACTGCTTCATTTTTTATGAGCAAACCTGTTTATTTGTCCCCGAGTAATCAGATTATAGTAATCAAAAACAGATAAAGAAATGTTTTAATAACCAAATACTGGTGAGCGGTGACCCCAAAGTTAATCCCATGTTAAGAAGCATGCCTACACCAATGTATAGTATGGACTTTTTAGTTTAACTGTCGTCATGTTAAACTTGTTGTATTTGAGTTATTTATCGATATATCTAGAGTAAAAGATGACATATACACTCAGAAACATGAATGCACTTCTCTATTAAACTCACAGGTTATCTTGAATTGATTTTTGCAGCTGACAGTGTACGGATATGGAAGGTCGAGATTTGTGTTTGGATAGGATTAGCAGTCTACCTTCAACCATTATAGAAAACATTCTATGCCTTGTACCAATTCAAGATGCAGCAAGAACGAGTGTCCTTTCAAAGGATTGGAGGTACAGCTGGACCAAAATTCCTAAACTCTTTTTTGCTATTTATCCGTATAAAATTTCGAACAAAGTATCAATTGATGAAAACCCGCTGTGCCTTCTGGAGGAAACATTTGAGATGCCAAGTGAACGGATATTTATGAGCAGGAGGTTTAAACTTTTTTCTGCTATATACCAAGTTCTGTTAGTGCATCAAGGACCAATACTTGACTTCACCCTTAGTGTGGACGCAGATGAGACATGTTTTGAAATTGACCAAGTAATTTCTTACTTGTCGAGGGCGAACACTGTCATGAAACTGACGCTTGAGTTGAGTCTCGAGTATAAGTTACCTTTATCTTTCTTCTCACTGCATCAGTTAACGGACCTATCACTTGTGTTCTGCAATGTTGGTTATCGACCAACTTTAAGCGGATTTAGTAACCTGACAAGCTTACACATGGACCATGTAGAAATTGATAAAGAAACGCTGCTGCGTTTCCTATCCAGTTGTCCCTCACTTAAGAGCATCACTGTGGTAAGTTGTTAGTAGCATTTATATCCTTGTCATAGGGGTTCATTACGTATCTGAATATTGTAATGTGTTGCAGGATATGGTTTCAAGAAATATTGGTTTTGAAACATTCACCACGATTCAGCTGTTCGAGTGTTTGCCTGTGATTGAACAAGTGACTTTTTCAAGTGTCTTCCTTCTGGTAATATATTTCAGATTATGTAATATTGGCTCATGAGTAAATTACATAAATTTCCTTTCGGTTTGCTTGAAATTAAGGAGTTTGTCCCTTGCCGATACTAACTACTGATACAGGTCCCTAGAAACAGTAATTGTTTTCATATTTCACTCCTCCCCTTTATCCTTTAGAAATCAAAAGCAAAATAAATTCGATACTAGGGGACCATCTAGGTAATTATTATCTATGAGCATCGAATTTCTGGTTTTGAGCAAACCACAGGGATTCTTTTGTAATTGACTAAGGATTCAATTTTGAAAAGAAACTAATAAAAATGTAAGGTGTATTAATATATTCTTTTATGGTTCAAGTGTTTTTTTCAAGATGTGGTTCCACGAAAGCTGACAACCTCATTACTCCACCTTGAATATGTATGTTTAGACGGTATTTGGTATCGTGACACATTTGTGTTACCTTTTATTGCTCTTTTGCTTAGAAGCTCCCCGAACTTGAAGACGCTTAAGCTACTGGTAAATTACATCTACTATTGCATCTTGTTTGTTTTGATTTTCATGCCAATATACACTGACACTTTATATACGGACAGTACGGACCTATACTTGCAGAATCTATTTCAAAAGATAAGATGGACTCTTTCCCACCACAAGATTATTCGGATATTTCGATGGATCATTTGTATGCATTGGAGATTGATAATTTTGCCGGTTTGAAGCATGAGATGGAGTTTGTGAAGTGTATCTTGGCCACGTCACCTGTGTTGAAGAAGGTTAACATAGTGCTTGATTTTAAGGTTGCTAAGAAAGAAGAGTTAAAGATGTTACGAATAATTTCACGCTCCCGACGTGCATCACCTGAAGTAAATATCAGTGTTGAGCGCAGTGCACAGAGAGTGTTTAGCTATTCAAGTAGACAGGATGTCAAGAGTGAAGAATAGTTATTGTCTTTCACCTCTCTTACTTTTAGTTACTGAGACTACGTTTTCAGTTGGTGGATGCAACAATGGTGATATGATGTGTTGGGGTTCGAGGAAGACGATGATAGTGAATGTGGCTTGGTTATTTTTGAGATTTTGGCAAGGAAAGGATGTTATGTGGTTTTTTTGTCAACTTTTGGTCTTATGGTTTAAAACTTAGAATATGCCCTTATGATTCTTGTTTCATGGTTTGGTTTCTTTGTTTTTGACATAGCAACTTTATTAATTTGTTTCTGGTTGTGAATCATGATTCGTTTTAAGCAAAGTTTATTTAGTGTTCAGAACCACAAATCATCTCCCTAGTTTTTCCGTAACTGCTACACATCTATTGGAGAAAGCAGAAAAAAACCTAACATCTGTTATAGGAATTGCATATACATCCTGAGTTTATCCTATTAACTCTTTCGATAGGGTTCGTGGCTTGGCTTATTAGATCAGCACGAACGAAGCGTTTATTCAGAAAAAGCATATTAGAATAAGCGTGAAAAAGCACATTAGAATAAGCGTATTTCAAAGTGAAAGACGAAGTGGTTATATGCATCTTAGGTGAAACACATCAAATAGAGTTTCCAAAATTTTCTTATTTAAACGGGTCAGCAACTCGAGTCTAATTCCTATTCGTATTTGTTAGAATACTTGAACTCGGCACCACAATCATAAGGTCTGTCAGCCAATTTACCCTTGTACAAATTCCAGTCATTTTTTACTCCTAACAAATCCATTCGAAAGTGTCCTTGAACAATTTTGCCCTCCTTTCCACAACGTTATCAGTTCATGTATGACTAAACACCTCTAGATGATAATCGTCAACCACAACTGTCACTGAGTACTTGAGGTGGAGTGTAAGAGGACTTCACACATCTTTGACTGTTCTTCCTCAACCTTATCATTAAGGAATATCCTCACCTTCTTCAATACGGGTGCTTCTGCCGAAATAATTTTCAAAAAATCCACTTCATGCTTCAAGTTGCAGAAATTAACTTGTTCTTTATATGATCTGGACAATGGATCTACAAGAAATGTTGGCGTACTTGTGTCAGCGATTTTGAAATATACGTAACTCATCTTTGTTGATAAAACATATATAATTTATACACAAGTAGATATAAAAATCATCAAATCACAGAGATCTGCAAATACATGATACCATACTTTGAGACAACAGAACTTCTAAAATTGACAATGCATAAACACTTTCTTTAGGCTAGGGCTATTTAGAGCAAAACTACAAAGGTGTGGACTCTTTGGTTGGGGCTAATAACTAGAAAGGAGATTAAGGGTTAATAAATACATGTCCGACATGACACGGGATCCCACGTTATCTCCAACCAATCAAAACCTGCAATACAAATAAACAAAAGAGACCTAGAGATGTATTTTGCTTGACTCGAACCATCAGGTACGTCTTGGGTATAAGTAATAATTGCGTGGAAAGCCAACAATGAAAGTCAAAAGATTTAGCCAAAGAAGCTAATCACATATCAAAAGGTAGCAACTTAACATCAGTAGATTTGCAATCATTAATCTCAACACAGTTTGCACAAAAGTCGAATCATATGAACTTAACTGCATCTACAAGACATCAATTTACTCTATGACTAGCATCAACCATTACAACGCTCAACAGTGATGACTACCATGGGTGATGCGCGTAGGGAGTGTAACAGGACTTTACATATCTTTAACTCCTCATCCTTGGTAACCTCATTGCAAAGGGTTATCCTCGCCTTCTTCAGCACGGGTGATTTGGCCAAGATAAGCTTCACTAACTCCAAATTGAGTTTCGCGTTTCCAAAATCATCATATGAAAATTCATTCAGGTGCTCCAACCAAATATCAGAATAACCCTCCAGTGTAACGGAGTCTATCTCAGATGCCTTATAAAAGGGAAATATAATCAGTATAATAATAAATACGAAGGGTATTTCTTGTGTCATTGTAGTAGGACATATCTATGTTATTTACCTGTAGCTCTAAGATCTCCAAGTTCGGAGAGCTTCTCATCAAAAGGACAAGATAACGTGTCCAAAATTTGTCCTTGATAGACTTATGCTCTAAACAAATGTACTTGAGGTGGACTAATGTTGTTGGAAAGTCTCGTGGAACGACACCTTCAAAAAAATCCTTGAACCATAGACCAAAACAAGATCAGTAAGATTTTAATTTTTTTAGATACCAGTTGAATCACTTATACTTGTATATCAATTAGGAAAGAAATATAACCTCAATGCCCCAAATGGAAATAGTCAACTGTTCAACCACATGTAACCACTCAAGTAGCTCAATTAGGGTGGCACCATAGTCACGGTAATCAAAGATATCCATGCCTTCTGAAAGCTGAAGCAACTTATAATATTCAAAGTAAGAAAAGTGTGCGAGTAAAAATATATATCAATAAGAGCTTACCAGACTAAAGTTTTTCAGCAATGGACAATTGGATATGAGATGCCGAAGTGTTTTTTTAGAGATGCTTACATTCCTTAAGCATAGTGTGGTAAGGCTAGCAAAGCCATTGAATCTTGGTTCATGGTCAATTGTACAGAACATGAGATATAGGTTCGTTAAATGATGCAACGAGAAGATAGACGAGGGTAACTTATACTCATTCTGCAAGTCAAGCCTTAATTTCATGACAGTATTTTGCCTCGACAAATAAGCTAGAATCTGGTCAATCTCAATACAGCTATCAACTGCGAATATGGAAAGGGTGAACTCAAGTATAGGACCTTGGTGCGCTAACAAAATTTGATATACAACATAGAAAAATTTGTACATCCAGTTCATGTCCTTCCTCAAACTTGGTGTTTTATAATTTTGCTCCATTACAGACAGCTGATTCTCATCAGTAGATACTGCCAACGTTTCCGAATCAAACACAAGTTTCGGTATTTTGGTCCAAATGTACCTCCATTCTTTCGAAAGGACACTTGTCCTTGCTGCCTCTTCAATCGGTAGAAGACATAGAATGCTTTCTTTTATGGTTGGATGTAGGCTGCTAATCCTATCCATAAGCAAACATTGAACTTTCATCTCAGGTTATTTTTGATGAACCAATAACACTGCAAAAATCAATTCATGATTAAGCCTACTCAGATGACTACATATCATTAAGTGCAAGTGTAAGTTTTTTTTTGGTAATGGAAGTGCAAGTGTAAGTTTAACCAACACCAATCTGACCCGGACCCTATTAAGCCTATTCGGGTCAAGTTAATCAGAAAAATATTTTTATTCGGGTAATTCAGGTCAACCGAGTAGCCCGAATACTATAGGTTCGGGTATCGGGCTGGGTTTTAAAAAGCGTGATGCGCGCCGATGCGATAAGGGTCAAAAAGCCGAGACGAATCACGTACCCGAGGCGACAATTAAAAAAATACTTCTAAATATAGTACAGAAAACACAATAATATCACATTTAATATCACATTTACTATCAAAGATTGCATTTTCATAGTTCCCGAATCCATATCGGTTAAATACATAGAATAATTGAAAAAGATCAGAAATGTCATATCATTTTTGAATAATTAAAAGCAAATCAAAAGCAATTGGACCCATATCTTAAAAGCAAAGCTCATACGAAGTAGGCCCAATACACATAAGTAAGATCAATTTCACTTTTTAAGGCCCAAGTACATGATGAGCAAAAAAGAGCTGATGCGCGCATGAGCTGATGCGTGCCTGATGCGCACGCCTCACCACGCATCTCGTGATCGCAACGCATCAGGGTGTCTGATGCAATAGGGTAGTGCATCCGCCTCAAGCATGCTTTTTTAAACACAGGTATCGGGTTGCAAATGTTTGGCTAACTCGGGTTCGGATCAACCCGATTAATCAAAATACGGGTTCTTTTAAATATAACTTTTATAAATTATTTATTTAAGCTAGTACAAATAAGCAATTTTGTTACCATTTTACTTATATCCAGGTTGACCCCCGAACCTGAATGGACCCGACCCGAGTATCCGACCTGAATTGACATGAACCCGACTTGCCCGAGTTCAGATAGGGTCGTGTTCAGGTATGTTATTTTTATTCTGGTTATTCTGGAACTGACTTTGACCCAACCAAAATGGACCCGAACCCGACACAATTAACACCCCTAGTTCTAAATCTATTGGCGGAAGCAGGTTTTGAAGGTTGGGATAAACAAAAAAAATGAACTATACCATAACGGCACACATTTTTTGGACCGCGTGCGATGAAGAAAATAGAGTTTTTTTTACAAAAACTAACAGCTTAAAAATAATTTCATCAGGTTCAGTGCGTGTATAAATACACAAAATTAGGTAATCTAATACAAAACATGTGTAATATTGCTACTAGCCTGCTTTATAGTTTGGACTTTCGGTTCGAAAAACTTATAAAACCAAAGTCCAAACACCCCATTTGAAATCCAGATGCCCTAATAAAGCAGTACATTTCATCTGGATACTTATTTTATTTTTTTTATTAATCCAAGTGAAAATGATTACCTAAACACATAAATTAATCATTAAACAAATACACAACAGCAATCAACAACAACAAAATAAAAAATGTAGGAACCTAAAATTGATTATTTACCTTAGTAAATCTCGCTGTAACTGAAACCCCCCACATTTTACGAGAAACCCATTGTTTCAAGAGAAAGGTATCAAGCTTTTGCCTATAGGCTTTATCAGCCCCCTAATAAAAAAAATTATCTTGAACAAATTACACTGTTGGTCCCTCAACTAGGGGTGTTTGTCGGTTCGATTATCAGGTTGTTCCATTATCAGGTTGTTCAGTAAATCTCTAATGCTGTAACTGAAACCCCCCACACTGTTGGTCCCACCGAGGCACCAAGTCTCTCAACCCGAGTTCGAATCATCTCACGAATAGAATATCAACCCCCATGCTAGCCATCCAGTTAAACCGAACCGAAATAAAATCGTAACGAACTAAAATTAAACCGAACCGAAATGAAAAATGAATTTGAATTCGGGTCGGTCTTTAGGTTGACAAAAAACCCGAATGTCACTATTTAGCAAAAAAAGAATAGCAATTTTTTTATTTCAAGTATAAAATTGTTTTTTTATATTAAGATTAAATTATATATATTAATATAGGTTTGATTTTCGGTTAGTTTTCGATTTGTTCTCTGTTCCGACTTTTCAAATCCATATTCAGCCCGAAAATTGAGTATGTAGCTCGGTTCGGTTTTTAAAATTAGGTTTGATTATTAGTTCGGTTCAGTTCAATTTTAGTTTTTGATTTATGAGGGTTTTTAGCTCGCCCCTACTCAACTATGTCAAATTATTGGAGTCCCAAAACCTCAATAATCATTAAAGATCTCGTTAACTGCAAGGGTTTTTTTCGTTATTTAAAAAAATTATCTTATAACTTCACGGTCATTACATTATATTTATCGGCTGCACTCTACAACATAACACTAGTAGCTAAATTTAGAGAGAACTTTATATATATATATATATCTCGTTTGGGTATTTATATCGAACCTCATCAAAATATCACATAGATTTCCAATTTGAAATGTAAACTTAAATATATGTCCAAATACTCAATTTATATGATTACAATCTTGAAATGCATATTAAATATCATTTGATTACAAAATGATCATATAACTTTTTTGTAACACCCCCATAATGGTCAAATGTAGTGGATAGTACGTGGGGTGTTACTTTTATGGATCGATAGTACACAGTATATAGAGCAATGATCATGATAGTCATTTAAAAACATATTACATGAATTAAATTGTACACATTTAGTATATTGTCTGAAAACAACATTTATTAATAATGTGAAAAATATCCCAGCCCGATGGTAACATGATGCTTCAATGATGCTGGAATCCGATGCATGAACCTATTTATTTTCCTGAGAAAACATATAAAATAAAATGTGAGGGTCAACACGAGGTTGGTGAATTCACAAGTTTAATTTAATTAAATAAATGTACTGATATGCCAAACAACACGATCATAGTAGGACAATTACAGCCAATACTATAGAAATTCCTAGCAAATGAAGTCTAGCTCAGTTGGATGGATGCATTTGGTTATAGTCTCCATGTGGGGGAGGTCAGGGGTTCGACTCCTGTCATTCCCCATATGGGGGATTTTCCCAGAATTAGCAGCCGGGTTTGAATCCCATCGCAATGCCTTGAAGCCCCTTAATGGAAAACTGGATGGCTAGCATGGGGGTTGATATTCTCTTCGTGAGATGATTCGAACTCGGGTTGAGAGACTTGGTGCCTCGGTGGCACGCAAGATACTCCGCTGCACCAAACTGCCGTTCAAAAAAAAAATACTATAGAAGTTCCTATTGCCCTGTAATAGATTCTAGACATGATGCTCATGCGACATTATGGTCAAACCCGATGTTGTTTCCCTCAGTCCGACAATGAAATAAACATGTTGCTTAGCCTAAGCGTTTCGTGATAGCAAGTCACGCAGGCCGGGTGTTGTCAATACCCGGATAGATCTATTCATAACATTTCGCGCTACACTACTAACTATTACAGTCCACGAGAATGGGGCAAACAATAGGCAATAAGTTGTTATTTGTTGTTGTTGTCTGTGCATGTTTGCATATAAAAAGTTTAAGTATGTTTTCTCCCCCAGTTATAAATACAGTAAAGATGGGGCCATGAACTCACCTCAGTGGTAATGATGTAGTGATGATGTCACTGAATAAACTGGCACAATATGATCACGAAATGGTAGTAATACCTAAGTAAATATGTATGACTCAGTAAATGCACAATAATAATGCACAAATAAATGTAACTGATGAAAATACATGATCACGAATTAATAACTCGTTACGATTGTTTAAGTGTTTAGCTCCGCGTGGTTATATTCATACATGTTCCGACTCGCCGGTCATTATGGATCTAGTGGCATGGCGGGGCAAAAGAAAGGGGGGGGGGGGGGGGGGGGAAGCAACTACGAACTTATAGTGAGTTGTCAATAATTTAATATATATTTTTAGTTTCTAAAAATATATTTAAATTATCCAATAAAAGTGTAATAAATTAAATAAATAGATTTTTATTTAATTTAATTAATTGTAAGAAAATAATACGTTCCATTACATTTTCTTAAGGTTCCAAATATTTTAATATGGTTTCATTTGTTTATAAAGTCTCGTAATTAAATCTTAGTAATTTATTTAATACTCAAAATAATTAATTTAATTTATTAATAAAATAATTTATTAATATTTTTAATTAAATTAAAATTACACGCAAGTCCTTGTAGTATAGTAACTTCCAAAATACCATTTAGGGTTTCGTTCGTTAAGTGTATCACATCGTTAGTACGTTATATTTATTTCCAAAACACGCCCCTAGGGCTTATAACACTTTCAAAATATGGCAGTTTGGGTCCCTAGGGTTTCCCTAGTCTCGAAATAATTACAACCGAGTCCCTAGGGCTCGGTTTATTTTTGTGAAATGGCAAAACACCCCCTTAAGTCTCGAAAACATTTAATAAGGGCTAGGGCTTGTATTAAGTTTCAAAAGTGACACATCTAGTCCCTTGTGTCTCGAAAACATTTATTTGAGGCACAAAAAGTAACCTAGGGTCTTATACATGTTTACAAAGTGACAAAAGTGGTCCTTGTGGTTTTGTTGGTTCTCGGGTTAAACACAAACGCACCCTACACTTTTATAAATAACGAATTTGATCCTTATACTTCTCAAAGGTCACGAAAATTATATACATGTTTTATAAATTTACATTTTTGACTATTACTTTCACCACTTTACAAAAATGGCCCGAAAAGTCTCCCAAAAAAGTTATTGGGGGCTTGGTTGGCCCAATAGGGTCACGGTTTGGGTCATATGGGCCTAACGGGCTTGCTTGGGCTAGTTTGAGTTACTATTAATTTTTATTAAGCAAAACTAATAATCCACATTTGTTACTTGGGCTTATGGGCTTATAGGGCTCGGTTAATAGCTTTTGTGTGTCTCTCGGCTTATTTTCAATAAGCCGTATAATGGCTTATTTGATTTCGTGGCTTTATCAAGGGCTTATGAGATATTCAAGTGGCTTAAATAGTTCCTCCACCTAAATGATTATACTATCTATATGGGCTTATCAAATAGGTGCTTTCTATTCGGCTTAATAATAAACCGAGAATAGTGAGCTTAATTTACTTGGGTGATGTGTGTGAGGGGTGAGAAGTGAGAGTTTAAGTTACTAAATATCTTTGGTGAGGGTGATGTGTGTGGTTTAGGGTTAAGCCACGGTAAGAAAGATGTTAGGCTAGATATGATGTGATTTCTAGGTACAAGGTGGTACTAGGTTTTAATTGCAATTGATGTACACTTGCCTTTTGGAATCCCCTATCCGTCGCATCTATATGAGTCAAAGGGGACAATTTTGTGCTTGTATAGTGTAACTATAATGAGGGTGATGTACAAGATGGAAGGTTTATGTGGCTTGGGTATACTACACGTCTAATGGGAGGGGTATGTGTTAGTTGTTTTAGGTTCACTACATGGCATATCTAAGTACTAGGATATCATAGTACTTCCCATTAATGGCAACATATGTACACATTTCCTTTGGTTTAATATATGGCCGGCGGTTTTGCAAGTCAAGGGAAAGTGAGGTGACTTGAATAGTATAAGTTTTAAATGTGTAGCTAATGGTACATGACAAGTTTCCTAGTGTAAGTTTATAATGATTATAAGTTAGTGTATATGTGTGTTTGAGGAGTTTTCGGCTAGAATGTTGTGTCTAGGATAGTTTTTAGTTTGGTTTTTGTGTCTTTGTATGGTTACTATGAGTCTACGTATAATATTGTAGAAGTAGGTTCAAATCCAAGTCAATTTGGTTTCTTTTGGGATCCTTGGTGAAAGTATAGTCTTACTTAAATAAATGTGTAGTTTACTTTATTTTAAATGTAAGACATTTGTGAGAATGAGTTAAAGTGGATAATTGTAATGTCTAATAATAAAAAGTAGTTCATGTCGTATCGTAGTATTGTTTATGAGGTGAGGAAAATATATAATTATATATTTTGAAGCATAAAATAGTTCTTTGGTAAACGTTATTAAATTGTGATCATGAGTTTATATTTTTATAAATCAGTTTGATGTATGCATATGATCAAGTGTTTCAAGTGACTTAATAGTCCCAAAAGAATGATTGTTTAAGACCTCGTATGCTCATATAATGTAGTCATATAAATGTGACTGTGTCCTCATGATTAAATACTCATAATCATAATATAATGTCATATGATCAAATGTTTCCATGTTCTGATGATTTAAAAGATGTATGCTCATGTATGATGCATATGATTGCTCAAAGATTTCATGCAAAGGTGGTAATATAAATAGATATCATGAGGTGACGTGTACAATTATGTCATAGTCAAAACTTGAAAACTACAGGTTTTACAGCACTCTCGTTATTTTAGCTTTGTCCTCGAAGCTTAAGATGACGTTACTGCTCAGGTAAACAGGTGTGGGTACTTAGCTCTAAATGAGTCTTCGCGTTCCCAAGTGAACTTAGGACCTCTTCTAGAGTTTCAACGTATCTTAACTAACGGAATTTGGCTTCGCTTTAGTTTCTTGACTACTCTCTCCATGACTTCAACAGGTTCTTCTATGAATTGGTGTTTGTCATCAAAGTGGACTCCCTCCAATAGCATGGCTAACGGCTCATCCGCGTAGCACTTCTTTAGGTTTGAGACATGGAATGTAGAGTGTACCCAGCTCAACTACTGGGGTAACTCTAAACGATAAGCGACTTCACCGATTTTGGCGATCACTTTGAAGGGTCCTACGTAACGTGGATTTACTTTCCCACGTTTTCCAAAGCGTACAACGCCCTTCTAAGGTGATACCTTGAGCATAACACAGTCACCTACTGTGAATTCCATAGGTTTCCGTTTGCGATCTGCATAGCTCTTCTGTCTGTCTTGTGCAGCTTGAATTCGTTGTTTGATGAGGGTGATCTTCTCAATAGTCTCTTGGATAAGTTCGTGTCCAATCAGCTGAAATTCCCCCACCTCTGCCCCGCACACGGGTGATCTGCACTTGCGGCCATAGAGGGCCTCAAATGGTGCTGCTTTGATGCTGGCATGGTAGCTGTTGTTGTAGGAGGATTCAACTAATGGTATATGTTCGACCCATCCTTTTCCAAAGTCGATCACATGCCCTCAGCATGTCTTCCAATGTTTGGATTGTTCGTTCACTCTGACCGTCAGTCTGTGGGTGATAAGCAGTACTCATGTCTAAGTTTGTTCCTAAAGCTCGTTGAAAAGCTTTCCAAAAGTTTGACGTAAATCTACCATCTCGATCACAGATGATTGAGACTGGTATACCGTGTCTAGTCACGAATTCCTTTAGGTATAGTTTGGCCAACTTGTTCAGAGAGTTATTTTCTCTGATGGGTAAGAAATGAGCTGATTTTGTGAGTCGGTCAACGATTACCCAAATTGTATCGTAACCGTGAGATGAAGTAGGAAGTTTGGTAATGAAGTCCATGGTGATGTTGTCCCATTTCCATTTCGGTATCTCGGGTTGGACTAACTAACCTGATGGTCTTTGATGTTTTGTCTTCACTCTGGCACAAGTCAGACATTTCTTCACGTATGTGGCAATGTCTACCTTCATGTTTGGCCACCAATATAACTTCTTCATGTCCTGATACCTCTTTTCAGATCCGGGATGTATACTTAGACTTCTGAGACTCGTGCATGATCACGCTTCTCAAGTCTCCGTAGCATGATAAGCAACTTCTTCCGTGTAAACATAAAGTTCCGTCTGCTCTGGCTTCTAACTTCTCCTTTCTTAGATCAGTCCTAAGCATTCCTCCAATGTCTTCTTTTCCAATGTTTTCAGGTTTCTGTGCTTGGATTTGTGCCTCTAATATCTGCTTGGGTAGATCCAAGCTAATGGTCATAACTAAGGCTCGAACTCTCATGGGAGGATCAGTTCCCTTGCGGCTTAGTGCATATGCAACTACGTTGGCTTTACCTGGGTGGTATTTGATATCACAATCATAGTCACTGAGCAATTCTATCCAACGACGTTGTCTCATGTTCAGCTTCTTCTGGTCTAGAATGTGCTGCAAACTTTTGTGATCGGTATGCACTGTGCACTTTATTCCATATAGGTAGTGCCTCCAGATTTTTAAGGAAAAACTACGGATCCAAGCTCTAGATCATGAGTAGAGTAATTCTGCTTGTGCTTCTTCAGTTGTCTTGAAGCATAAGCAACCACTTTCTGCCTCTGCATTAACACAGCTCCTAAGCCTTTGTGTGAGGCCTGACAGTAGACAACGAAATCTTCGTTGCCTTCTGATAAGGCTAAAATAGGTGCACTACACAATTTATGTTTTATGGTTTGGAATGCGGCTTCTTTTTCTCCCCATGTGAGACCCCCAAAATCAGGCAAGGAAACAACTAGGCAGCAAGGGGTTCCACGTCATGGTACAAGAAACAATGAAATACTGTTGACATAAAGATGACGTAATAAAACATATACATTACATCATAAAAAGATCAGAGTTATTAAACAAAAGGTCCCAGAGATTTATATGCGGAAAAAATTATTATTTCATCATAATTTATAACATATAGTTACAAAAATACAGAATAATCTTCTGACGGTTTTTAGATAAAACCAAAGTTTAATATTCATAGAAATCTCCAAGCTGCGATAACATCCTGCGGGCTCCCATCCAAGCAAAGCTAAGTAATAATACCTGAGATTAAACATGTAAAATCGTCAACATAAAGTTGAGTGATATTCATAAGTTTAGCAGTAACGGTGTGGAACACAAGCATTTATTTGTAAACAAGAAATAGGGGAAATGGTTATGTACATTAACCATAGTCCGAAACATTATTATTGCTATTTAGTTCATGAACCGAAACTTAGCATCAATGTAAGTTCCTCTAGTGAGTATTCAGCCTAAATACTCAAGTATAAACAAATGAAATGCGTCATGGTTAAACAACCGCAACATGTGACGAGGATTGTCAGTCCCGATGGATCCACCCACAACATTCGCGCTTAGCAACACAAATAAATTAACGGTTCATGATCAAGAGAGGAAACTTAAGGCTATAGACTAAAAGCAATAATAATAATGAAAACTGTTGGAAATCATCAAGTTCTGGAAAGCATACAGTTTATTTTAAAGGGATGTGTTCCACCATGTAAAATCTCATCCCGCGTTTTGTAACAAAGTATATAAGAAAAGGGGCTATGAACTCACCTTAGTACAAGTGTGTCGGATATGAGAACCGGGCTGTAGATGGCTTACGGTAGTACTCTAAGGGCATTCGTAACCTATAAAAGTGATCACGACCCTTAAGTACGCGTTTTATATGCTTATAAAACAATTATATGAAAATAATTCGATAAAAATGTATTACGGTAAAAACTTGCACCAACACCTAAGTCAAAGTGAATTAAGGATAAACAAAGCTTACAACCTGTAGAAATTATGTATTATACATGTTCTAAGTGTTAGACCAAGTATCCAATACGGTTTGCACACAAAACGCCTCAAGTTTACATAACAAAAGACGTAAAAGTCAAAAAGTTCTGGTAAGGCTGTCTTGGGAAGAGTGTCTCTCCCAAACCATAAATCCAATGGATATGGGATATAAACCTCTGGAACAATCTTGGAATTTATTTTCTAAAATGTCCAACCATTCGATCTAAGTGTTTACGGAACTTTCTAAAAGTCCAAAACACTAACAGCCCTACCATAAGCACTTATTGGTCAAACTGCACTAGTCAAACTTGTAAACGAAAAACCCGTTAACCTATAAGGTTTAAGGTACTGAGATTTACACCATTGGAAAGCCTCATGAATATAATAACGACTGAGACCGACCACGAGTCAAGAGCTATTACCATTTATCGGGAAAGTTGCGATCTTTGAAAGGTTACAAAATCAGAATTTGGTTTTCAAACTCGGGTTTACCGTTTTAGTCATAAAAATCATTTGGTGATAGATATTAACATGAGGTCAGTGGGAGGACTTCATATGATCCCTACTACTGTATAAAACCTTAAAATGCACAATGGGGTTCAATAACTTGTAGCCACAAGCTATGCAAACCAGCTGTCCTGGAATAGGCCTTCGACCTTAAATAGGTCATAACTTCCTCATCCGGAGGAGTTGAGTGCCTATCCAACTCGCCACTAACACGTAAAAGACCTAAATAATCCATTTAAGCTATAAAAAGTGCATGTAACAATGAAAAATATTGGAGTTTTGGACTGATATACCTGCTGTCCGAAATTTGCTTTTAAAATCTTAATTTGATCATAACTTCCTCACCCGGAGGAGTTGTGTGCCTATCCAACTCGCCACTAATATGTAAATGGCCCAAAGAACCTATTTATGACATAAAAAGTACAGGTAATTGTGCAAAATACACGACTTTTGGACAGATCAACATTCTGTCCAAACTTTGCTAATATGATTTCTATACCAAACAACCTCTATCCTACTCCAATTAACCAAAATCCGCATCACAATAACTAACTAAACTCATAAAACTTCACAATACTTAATCATAACCTCTCATCAATCAATTACATGATCTTTTATAATTAATCAATCAAGAAGGTAAAGATGAGGATACTTACAATGATTCACTACTAAAACAATGATCAACCTTAAAATCTTAAATCTTGAAACATGTTGATCTTCCAAATTCCTTTGCATGTGTGAATAATTCTTGTGAGTTTACAATGGAGATTGACCAAGGAGTGTTTTGGTGTGATTTAATTGAGTATTTGATCAAGAAAAATGGTGGTGGAGGGAGTTGTATGTGTGTGTTCGTCGGTCTAGAGAGAAAATAAGGAAGAAGATGAATTTTGGTAAAAAAATAAAAGTCTATGTTTATGTGTGGGTGTTTTTGATTGACAGTAAAAAAAAAGAAAGAGGCAGAAATGGGCTTTGGCCCAATGCTAGATTTATTATTATTACTTAAGCCCAAAACTTAAAATGCATCCAGTTTTAGCCCGACTCAATTCCTAAAAAAAACTAATCGTTTCGACCCGGTGCAAGTTAAAATACAAAAATAAAATATTTTATAGAACATAGTATTTTGACTTCATAAAGTCGAAGTATATAGCCATCGGTTCTCGTTCCGTCGATTCAGGTAAACTTTTGTAAAACGCGCTCGGGTGCTTTTAAATCAAAAATTTTGATTTAAATAAATACGGAATAATAGAATAAAAATTTTAGAATTCCGAATAAATTATTATCAATGATCAAGAAAATAATTAAAATATAATTTATTTAAAATTATCGAGATCTCAGGATTTACGTATGAAAAATACAAGAAAGTATAACACGTTGGAAAATTCAAGAAACATGAATAAAATAATAAAATAATACAGGTTAAGTACGAGTTCTCACACCCCAATCAAATTTCACGCCTTTCTGAGTAAGCTTCGTCATAGATTTAGCTATCTTAGAAAATCCTTCTATAAATCTCCGGTAGTAACCGGCAAGACCTAAGATTGGCGAATTTCCTTTGGCGAAGTGGGTGCTGCCGAATCCTTTACGGATTCGACTTTTGCGAGATCTACCTGAATTCCTTTGCTGTTGATCACGTGACCAATAAAATGTACTTTAGGAATCCAAAAATCACATTTGGAGAATTTGGCGTATAGCTTATCTTCCTTAAGTAATTTCAGTACTTGAGCAAGATGTTCTCCATGCTCTTGCTCATTCTTGGAATAGATGAGTATGTCGTCGATGAACACGATGACGAATTTATCCAGATACGGTGTGCACACTCGATTCATGAGGTCCATGAATATGGCTGGTGCGTTGGTCAATCCAAATGGCATGACCTGAAATTCGTAATGACCGTAACGAGTCATGAAGGCTGTTTTTGGTATGTCCTCCTCTCTGACTCTCAACTGATGGTATCCAGATCTTAAGTCAATCTTGGAATACACACTTGATCCTTGTAGTTGATCAAATAGGTCGTCGATTCGTGGTAGCGGATAGCGATTCTTTACAGTTTACTTATTCAGTTCCCTGTAATCGATGCACATTCAGAAAGAACCATCTTTCTTTTTGACAAAAAGCACTAGAGCTCCCCAGGGTGAGAAAATGGGTCTGATAAAACCTTTGTCTGATAGTTCTTGAAGTTGTTCAGCGAATTCTTTCATCTCGGTCGGTGCTAATCGGTATGGTGCTTTAGCTACAGGTGCAACTCCTGGTATCAAGTCAATTTGAAATTCCACTTGACGAGTCGGAGGTAAACCAGGTAAGTCGTCTGGGAAAACTTTGGGATAATCACGGACAATTGGGACGTCCTTGATTTGTTTCTTCTCTGGTTGCTCTTCTTTGTCTGTCTTTGAAATATGTGCTAAAAAGATAGGACATCCCTTTAGTATATACTTCTGGACTTTGGTGCATGAGATAACACTCAGTCTGGTGTCAGTTCTATCTGAATTTCCTTCTCCTTTATATTTTCCTTTCCCCACGGTATACGGACTAACTTTTCGTCACATACAATGGTTGCGTGATATTTTGCTAACCAGTCCATACCAATGATGACGTCGAAACTACCAAAATTTACGGGTATCAAATGAATGTCGAATAGATGAATTAGAAGGTTTAAGGTACAACCTCTTAGAATAGTATTAGTTTCGATGATTTTACCGTCTGCTAATTCGACTCTATAACAATCGTCTAGCTGTGTAGGAGTGATGCTAGTAAACTACTAAACTTTGTGGATATAAAACTCCTATCGGCTCCCATATCAAACAAAATAGTTGCATAACGATTGTTCAGAAGAAACGTACCAGTAACCACATTGGAGTTGGGGTTGGTTTTGGTTTCTCCTATAACATAAACTCTGGATGGTGCTCCTTCACTATTCTTGTTCATAACTGCTCGCTTTGGGCACTCAGGCTTGATGTGTCCGATCTACCCGCAACCATAGCAACGAACTTCCCTACGTGCCATATTACCACTGCCAGTGTGCTGGCGGTTTCCCTATTGTCCACTTCCGCGGAAGTTCTGACTGTTGCCATTTTTGGGACTGTAATTAGTATTCTAGTTGTTCCTAATGGCCGGAGCATGTGTGTTGCTTTGTCCGGGCCTTCGGCATTCAGCATTAGGGTAGTGATGGAAATTACACTTGGAACACTTTGGCTTGTTGCCTACATATGGAGGTGGTACTGAGGAAACAGCACTGCATACCTGGCCCAAGTTTTGTCTCTTTGGTTGCTGGGCCTGGTGATGACTACGGCAGTTCTCATTAACTTTCGTCTTGTACTCTGACTGCCTAAGCAAGTGATCACGTCCCCGTTTGTCCATCAACTATGTGGCAAAATCCATGGCACTCTCGACCGTAGTGGGTCGGGATGCGAGTACACTGTCATGAACAGAATCAGGAAGTCCACTAATGTGCTTCTCTATCTTGTCTTTCACGTCAGGGAACATTCGGGTACACATCAAAGTCAACTCCTGAAACTTCTGATTGTAGGTTGTGATGTCATGATTTGTGCATTTGAGGTTCCACAAGTCAATCTCTAGTTTCTTGATTTCACCGCGAGGATAGTATTTCATGGTAAGTATTTATTTCAACGCAGTCCAAGTCATCCCATAGGCTTCATCATGCCCAAGGGTAGCAACTAGTGAGTTCCACCATGTGAGAGCATGTTCCAAAAGAGTACAGGTGGAAAATTTCACCTTGTTTTCTTCCGTACATTCACTAATGCAGAACACAGTCTCGGTTCTCTCGAACCATTGCATAAGTTCCACTACCCATTCCTTGCCCTTGAAATAACTAGGCTTGAATTTCAGGAGGTCGGGGTAGGTACACCCTCTGGCAACTCGATCTCTAGCATTTGATTTTTGGCTGTCGCCTTGGTTCCCGCTGGGATGTGTTTCCCTGGCGGCTAAAGCATCAGCAATGCCTTGACCGAGAAGCACTCTAAGTTGTGCTTCCAAAATAGTCGCTGTGGGAGCAACGTCGAGAATTCTGTCGAGTGACTCTTTGTGCCATTTTTCTATAATACACATGGATGAGATTTATTAGTTGATCAATAAGAATTATATTAAGCTGCATGGAAAAAGGGTATGCATAGAATTCACAACAAATTGGATAACCTGTCAAGAGTTCATAATAATATAAATACAAGCAAACAAGTAGATGATAACATGTCATTTCTGATGAATAACAATATAATGCAAGTACAACCAATCTAAGACAGGGATGCAACAATCCTGTCTGAAATAGTGGTACACATGTTTGTAGTACAACAAAAGATAACTACTAAGGTTAGGTGCTAATGATAGAGATACATCTGAAATGAAATATAACTATAAAAGACCTAAATCATGCGGGATGAGATACAACTCAATGCTTGTCATGATGTACAAAGATATCTATCCTACAATAGTATGACTGCCTGCAGGTGCGACTGGTCCAGCTGGTGGTATGGGTGCACGAGTATCCTGCAGGTCAATCATAGCTCTTCTGGTCTCCCGAGAAAGCCTCACAGTCTCTAGCAATTAAATCTGGCATGCAGTATCAGCACTCCAAAGAAAATATGTCTCGGAAGAGACCCCCTGGTGACGAATCTCTACCAGGTAGATGAAGATCCTGAAGGTCTCCTCCTATGTGAGTACAGCAGCCTGGGTCTCGTACTGATGACCCTCTAGTGAAGCTAAGCGATATCAGAGGTAAGAAACCTCATCCATAAGCCACTGTATTGTATCCTGGGTCATCCCCAAAGAACTCTGGGTAGTATGTGACTCACCAGTCACAATCCAGTAGAGAGAGTTAAATCTCTCCTGAAGTACAACGCGTCCCTGCTGGTCCACCTGTAGTAAAGCATGGATGAGTGCAGTATCCTGCGCCTGTCGGGCTACAAGATCGTCGACCTGTGCCTGTAGAGCGCCAAGTCTAGCCTGACTAGCTCCCGAACCCTCTCCTACCTCGAAGGTCGAGTCAGGAGTAGAGTCACGCCTCCTCTTGCGAGGTGGCAAGGCACTGGTGGGATAAAAGTGGAGTGCAGAAGGTGGTGGTAAGGGTGGTAGAGTAGGTACAACCTGATCCGCCTCCCTAGGTGGAGATGCAGGTACAACTAGTAGAGGTGAAGTAGGAGAAATAACAGGTGGTGATAGGGTAGGAGAATCCGATAGTATGATAACTCCATCTGGCTGGTCACCTCTGGACTCAATGTCGGATGCATGTCCGGCAAGTACCGATGTCAGCTATAGCGGTGCGATGGTAGGAACCATGAGCTCCTCGAAAGTAGTCACAATGGTAGGTGTCGTCATGATATCTAAAATAGTAGCATTTCAAAGTTGAGTAAGTATTAGCTTACACAATTAAAAAAGTTTTTAAAATGCATATGCAATGCGGTTTATGTCTTTTAACAATGCTTGTTAAAAGTAGGTGTAGATACTTAAGTGATTTAATAACTCAGAGGTTATAAATCAGCGTACAGTTAGTTCACATAATATGCATGCTCTATATGCTATATGCCTAACTATAAAGGTTCCCCAAAAATCATATTTTCTGTTAATTTAATTGATTTAAAATTTCAGTTATAGTCCAGTTTTAATTTTTATTATTTTAAATTTTTTATTATTGATCTGGTTCTCTATAACTATGCGCTCTGATACCATTCTGTAACACCCCCATAATGGTCAAATACAGCGGAATAGTACGTGGGGTGTCACTTTGGTGGATCGATAGCACACAGTATATAGAGCAATGATCATAATAGTCATTTAAAAACATATTACATGAATTAAAGTGTACACATTTAGTATCTTGTCTGAAAACAACATTTATTAATAATGTGAAAAATATCCCAGCCCGATGGTAACATGATGCTTCAATGATGCTGGAATCCGATGCATGAACCTGTTTATTTTCCTGAGAAAACATATAAAATAAAATGTGGGGGTCAATACGAGGTTGGTGAATTCACAGGTTTAATTTAATAAATAAATGTACTGATATGCCAAACACCATGATCATAGTAGGACAATCACAACCAATACTATAGAAGTTCCTATTGCCCTGTAATAGAAGTTAGACATGATGCTGAGGCGCCATTATGGTCAAACCCGATGTTGTTTCCCTCAGTACGACAATGAAATAAACTTGTTGCTTGGCCTAAGCGTTTCGTGATAGCAAGTCACGCAGGCCGGGTGTTGTCAATACCTGAATAGATCTATTCATAACATTTCGCGCTACACTACTAACTATTACAGTCCACAGGAATGGGGCAAACAATAGGCAATAAGTTGTTATTTGTTGTTGTTGTCTGTGCATGTTTGCATATAAAAAGTTTAAGTATGTTTTCTCCCCTAGTTATAAATTCAGTAAAGATGGGGCCATGAACTCACCTCAGTGGTAATGATGTCACTAAATAAACTAGTACAGTATGATCACGAAGTGGTAGTAATACCTAAGTAAATATGTATGACTCAGTAAATGCACAATAATAATGCACAAATAAATGTAACTGATGAAAATGCATGATCACAAATTAATAAGTCGTTACGATTGTTTAAGTGTTTAAACTTATAGTGAGTTGTCGATAATATAATATATATTTTTAGTTTCTAAAAATATATTTAAATTGTCCAATAAAAGTGTAATAAATTAAATAAATAGGTTTTTATTTAATTTAATTAATTGTAAGAAAATAATACGTTCCATTACATTTTCTTTAGGTTTCAAATATTTTAATATGATTTCGTTTGTTTATAAAGTCTCGTAACTAGATCTTAGTAATTTATTTAATACTCAAAATAATTAATTTAATTTATTAATAAAATAATTTATTGATATTTTTAATTAAATTAAAAGTACACGCAAGTCCTTGTAGTATAGTAACTTCCAAAATACCATTTAGGGTTTCGTTCGTTAAGTGTATCACATCGTTAGTCCTCGTACGTTATATTTATTTCCAAAACACGCCCCTAGGGCTTATAACACTTTCAAAATGTGGCAGTTTGGGTCCCTAGGGTTTCCCTAGTCTCGAAATAATTACAACTGAGTCCCTAGGGCTCGGTTTATTTTTGTGAAATGGCAAAACACCCCCTTAAGTCTTGAAAACATTTAATAAGGGCTAGGGCTTCAAAAGTGACACATCTAGTCCCTTGTGTCTCGAAAACATTTATTTGAGGCACAAAAAGTAACCTAGGGTTTTATACATGTTTACAAAGTGACAAAAGTGGTCCTTGTGGTTTTGTTGGTTCTCGGTTTAAACACAAACGCACCCTACACTTTTATAAATGACGAATTTGATCCTTATATTTCTCAAAGGTCACAAAAATTATATACATGTTTTATAAATTTACATTTTGACTATTACTTTCACCAATTTACAAAAATGGCCCGAAAAGTCTCCCAAAAAAGTGATTGGGCTTGGTTGGCCCAATAAGGTCACGATTTGGGTCTTATGGGCCTAACGGGCTTGCTTGGGCTAGTTTGAGTTACTAGTAATTTTTATTAAGCAAAACTAATAATCCACATTTATTACTTGGGCTTATGGGCTTATAGGGCTCGGTTTATAGCTTTTGTGTGTCTCTCTGCTTATTTTCAATAAGCCGTATAATTGCTTATTTGATTTCGTGGCTTTATCAAGGGCTTATGAGATATTCAAGTGGATTAATTAGTTCCTCTACCCCTAAATGATTATACTATCTATATGGGCTTATCAAATATGTGTTTTCTATTTGGCTTAATATTAAACCGAGAATAGTGAGCTTAATTTACTTGGGTTTCACATTGGTTTTACTAGTCCTAGCTTCTAGGGCTCACAAGCATAACCTTTCCACTAGTTCATCATAATTTCTAGGGTTTTCAAGTAAGCTTACCCACAAAATATGCTAAGTCGTGGCATGCATAGTGTTTGTAGGTTAAGTCATGGTGGTTTTACGTGTGCATGCAAACATAGCTTCGTTTTCTAGGCTTCTACATGCATGACATGTGATGTGAAGTAATGAAATGGAGATGTGGAGTGTTTATACTTACTTGTATGTAGAGGAGATGGTGAATGATCAAGAGTTAGGGCTTCTATGCGTTGGGTTCACCTTGGACGTGGCCTAGGATGGTCTTGAATGCTAAGGATCTCGTGTAAGCTAGCTATAAATGCGTAGGAACCAAGATTTTGGGGTAGTAAATGTGTTGTGTAAGGGTTTGTTGCGTCTAGGTGTTTTATGAAGTTGTGAGATCCGAAATTTAAGTATGAGGGGTGAGGAGTGAGAGTTTAAGTTACTAAATATCTTTGGTGAGGGTGATGTGTGTGGTTTAGGATTAAGCCACGAAAAGAAAGATGTTAGGCTAGATATGATGTGATTTCTAGGTACAAGGTGGTACTAGGTTTTAATTGCAATTGATGTACCCTTGCCTTTTGGAAGCCCCTATCCATCGCATCTATATGAGTGAAAGGGGACAATTTGGTGCTTGCATAGTGTAACTATAATGAGGGTGATGTACAAGATGGAAGGTTTATGTGGCTTGGGTATACTACACGTCTAATGGGAGGGGTATGTGTTAGTTGTTTTAGGTTCACTACATGGCATATCTAAGTACTGGGATATCATAGTACTTCCCATTAATGGCAACATATGTACACATTGCCTTTGGTTTAATATATGGCCGGCGGGTTTTTCAAGTCAAGGGAAAGTGAGGTGACTTGAATAGTGTAAGTTTTAAATGAGTAGCTAATGGTACATGACAAGTTGGCTAGTGTAAGTTTATAATGATTTTAAGTTAGTGTATATGTGTGTTTGAGGAGTATTCGGCTAGAATGTTGTGTTTAGGATAGTTTTTAGTTTGGTTTTTGTGTCTTGGTATGGTTACTAGGAGTCTAGGTATAATATTGTAGAAGTAGGTTCAAATCCAAGTCAATTTGGTTTCTTTTGGGATCCTTGGTGAAAGTATAGTCTTACTTAAATAAATGTGTAGTTTACTTTATTTTAAATGTAAGACATTTGTGAGAATGAGTTAAAGTGGATAATTGTAATGTCTAATAATAAAAAGTAGTTCATGTCGTATCGTAGTATTGTTTATGAGGTAAGGAAAATATATAATTATATATTTTGAAGCATAAAATAGTTCTTTGGTAAATGTTATTAAATTGTGATCATGAGTTTAGATTTTTATAAATCAATTTGATGTATGCATATGATCAAGTGTTTCAGGTGACTTAATAGTCCCAAAAGAATGGTTGTTTAAGACCTCGTATGCTCATATAATGTAGTCATACAAATGTGACTGTGTCCTCATGATTAAATACTCATAATCATAATATAATGTCATATGATCAAACTTTTACATGTTCTGATGATTTAAAAGATGTATGCTCATGTATGATGCATATGATTGCTCAAAGATTTCATGCAAAGGTGGTAATATAAATAGATATCATGAAGTGACGTGTACAATAATGTCATAGTCAAAACCTGAAAACTACAAGTTTTACATTTTTTTTCTTTATATCAATATACGGAGCATAATCTATTTAATAAGATTTTTTATTTTCTACTTGACCTAAATCCCATCATCCTGGTTCTTTACTTCTTGCTTTTTGATTTTTATTCTTCGACTCTTTAAGCACAAAGTAAAGGTAATTAGTTACAATATGTGTCTAGAGTGATTATTTTGATATGATGTCTTTGTGTAATGTGGTTCTTTATGTGATTTTTGACAAAGAATGAAGTTTACGTGATACATGTCACCATTCAGGTAAAAGAGATTTAAATTGCATAAATAGGTTGGTCAAAACGGTAGGTTAAAATGGTCGTATAGTTAAAATGAATTTTGATTTGCTACATTTAGTTAATTGTAGCAACATAGGAGAATTTGATTTTCGAAAGTATAATGTTTAATTAAAAATCAAATGATATTTAACATGTATTTTAAAAAATTAATTATATATAAATTAGGTATTTGAACGTATATGTAATTTTAAGTTTTCGATTTGTTTTACTATGTTATAGGGCAAGTTAGATCTTAACTCATGAACAATTACAATTACTAGATAAAACTACAATAAACAATTTATGTGGAAATAAGGACGTATGTTTTAAGGCATGTTACCTAATCCTACCAAGTGACTTTAACCCTTTTATGCAACATTGCGTTTTGAACAATGGTTACCTTGATAGTTGATGTTTTTAATTAAGTATTATATATCGATAACAAGATTCTAACTTAAAGTAACCATTTTTTAACGCCTTAAATAATTATTTGTTATGGCATAGACACACTTGACCCGTTATCGTAAATCGTACATGTCCGATAAAAATTGTTGCACGTTTGAGCATCTTCTCTAGAAAAATAAGACCCGTGCACCACATGTGACAAAATGCCTATTAAATAACAAATAGAAAACTTTCATATTTGTTACGTTTATTCATACATTCACAGATCAACATAAGTTCAAGTACATGCTAGAAAATGATTAGTATTCATGGTGCACTTTTTGTTGAAGTTGCATCACACCTTAATTCACACTAGGAGTACGCGGAGGTGGAAAAGTACAATTACCCCTTTTAATACATTAAGGGGAATGAATAAATCAAGAATAAACAATCATAAAAGTTATGTGAGGAGAGCAGTAACAAGAACATTCCCCTTCGTCCATTTGTCAAGGCCCTTCATATCCACCCTCGAATTTAACTCTCTCCCAACCATCGATTTCGTTGCTTCAGATCTTAGCCGTCTATTGTGTGGAAAATGGTGTACCAGGTATGGGTTGGTTTGATAAACCCTTGAAATGTCTCCCAGCCATTGATTGCCCAAACTAAGATCTTAACCATATATTGGGTGGACAATGGAGTCACAGGTATGGGTTTTTTCAGAAACCCTATTTGTAACCGTTAGATGTGTTGTCACAAAAGTTTTCAAGCTTAGATTATCCTTTGTTAAATATACCAGCAATTCGTTAATTCACAATAATAAAAAAGGCTCTCTCTCTCTCTACAACCGATCTAATTTAGATCGTTTTTTATCCATATGGTTTTGATCGGTTTTTATCCATATGGTTTTGATCGGTTTTGATCTATATAAACTTTTAGATGATTAAATGATGTGGTAGTTGCTTAAAATCTCACGAATTTTGGGTTTGCTGGAAACCCTAATTTTTTTGAGGTTAGATGCTTGGCTGATTTCTTTACCTCTAGATTAGTAAGTTTTCTGTTTTGGTTGAACTTTTCCCTACTTTTATTGATGGTTATCATCACACATATTGATCTGTTTCAGCTTGGTTGGTTTATGGTATTTTGTATGACATTAAATCTCATTTCATCTCATTTTTTATGATTTGGGTATTTATTCTTGGTGGTTTGAACTACATACCCACATCCCTCTTCGTTGTTGTCGACTTCTTCATTGCCATCGTTCATGATGTGTGGCGTTGATGCTCGGTAGGCGGCGTCGATGAGTTTAGGTGGCATGTTTCCCCTTTATAATCAAAACTGCATGGGTGTTTTGTTCGGCTTATACATGGCTATGATGATGGTATGAACCCAGACACCTTGATTGAAAGCCCTTATGGGTTATGGGAGTCTCGGTGTTTAGTGGTGTTCTTGATTGTGCCAGAATTAATTGGTATTATACAATTGATTGTTTTTTCATGATTGACTGTCCCTTAGCTTTGTGATACTTATTTGTGATGGTATACGTTGTAAAAGGTGATGATGCTTTTGAATGACGGTTTTCATCTAGGCCACATGTCGTTTGTTGTCGCTATATAGGCCGGGTAGCGAACCATTCGTTGCCGCTATATATGCAGGCAGCGGATGATGATATTGTTGTTTCTATGAATTTATACTATGGAAACAAAAATCAGTTGTTGGATTGTGTTGTGGAGGCTGTGATGAGTAACAATGCGATTTAATTTCACCCATTGGCTTTCAGATTGGGACTGTGTATATTACCCGAGCATGACATGTCAGGTCAGGGATTCACTATTAGAGGCTGTGATGAATACTAATAGTGTAACACCCCCAAGTTGGTCAACTGCAGCGGAATAGTAATTGGGGTGTTACTTTGGTGGATCGATAGCAAATAGTATACAGAGCATGATCATAATTTATCATTTAAACATATTACATGAATCAAATGTGCAGATTTAAATAATTGTCTTGAGAATAACATTTATTATAAATTTGAAGAAATATCCCAACCCGATGGTAAATATGATGCTTCCTATGATGCTGGAATCTAATACATGAACCTGTTTATTTTCCTGAGAAAACATATAAAGTAAAATGTGGGGGTCAACACGAGGTTGGTGAATTCATAGAGTTTAGTTAAATAATAAGTTAATAATATGCCAAAGCATCACGAAGATAGTAGAGCACCAAGCTACATACTATAGTAGTTCCTATTGACCTATAATAGATGCTAGACAAAAAGTTGTTCGGTACAACCATTTGGATCTGTCCCGATGTTGTTCCCTCTGTCCGACAATGATGTAAACCTTTTGCTTAGCCTAAGCGTTTCGTGATAGCAAGTCACGCATGCCGGGTATTGTCAATACCCAAATAGATCTATTCACACATTTCGCGCTACACTATTAACTATTACAGTCCACGGGTATGGGGCAAACAATAGGCAATAAGTTGTTGTTGTCATCAGTGCATGTTTTGCATATTTAAAATATATATATTTTTTTGTATGTTTTCTCCCCCAGTTATAAAACAGTAAAGATGGGGCCATAAACTCACCTCAATAATGGAGCAGTAGTAATAAGTCACTGAGTATGCTGGCACAGTATGATCACGAAGAAGTAGAATTACCTAAGTAATTTATGTGTGTCTCAGTAGATGCACAAATAAAATGCACATATAATGCAGTTGATGAAAATGCATGATCACATATTAATTAAGTTGTTATCGTTTTAAGTGTTAACTTATTATCGAAACATGTACACCTTTAATTTTAATAAAGCGTATTACCTTGGTTGAATGGTAACAGTATAAAAAAATTAAATAAAATGATTTTTATTTAATTAAGACTTATAAATATAATGTTTCATAAACGTCCTTCAAGTTTCGATTGTACATAATTAGTCCTCCATGTTTCACGACTTACGATATAGCCCTTATAGTTTATTATATTAAATAATATTAATAAAACTTAAGTTAAATTACACCCAAGTCCTTGGTTCATAAAGTAGTTACCAAAACAACCCCTAGGGCTTGCTAAACTTTTAGAAAATGGCAATATTGGTCCTTGTGTTTCAAGCGTTTTGTGACATAAACATTGATTTTTGAAAGCTATTTACGGGTTCGTTATTTAACCATAAAACGAACGGAAAACATATTTGTATTCTCGGACACGCCATCTACAAGTTTCGTTCTTTAAGTTTTGCTTGAAAACGACTCTAAAATGGGTAAAAACGAGCTTAAAGTCAGCGGGTCAGAATGACTAAATTTTCATCAGCTTTTAAGGTGTGCGAGGCAGATTTTGAAAGGGCTGTAACTTGTTCGTTATTTGTCCGTTTTTAGTGTTCTTGTGTGTATGGAAAGGTAGACAGGATATCTATAATATCCTAGTTGGTGTCGGGTTCTGGTTCTAACTCTAACTCGCTCAAAAACTCAGCCAAAGTCGGTTGGTCAGCCTACATGTACATGCTGTCAGCTTTTTATATAAGTGATGACAGCTTTAAGTGTGTAAACGTAGATTTTCAAACTCGATTTCCCGCTTTGTTATAGCTCCATTTTAGGTGATTCAAGAGGCTACGGAAAGCTAGCTAGGTTTTCTACGAAATGCCCCCATAACCCCATTTCTACACGGGGTCCTACTAGGTCTAAACAGGGTCTAAAGTAGGCTGGTCGGGATGGTTTTACACATATAATATTAATCATGGTCGATTTGTTTAACATAGCTAACGTGCACCGTTTTTGTTCAAATTTGGCATGGATACTAACTAAGGGATAACTTAAGACCTAGTACATTCGTTTTTAGCCCAACTCGTATTTTTAGGGTGCGTTTCCCTATGGCGCGTTCTAACATCAGTAGGTTGTGTTGATCTATATATGTTATGTTCGGTCTCCTTTCGGCTACTGATTTCTAGCTCGTTTCCTAACCAATTTAAGTGATTCGAGTTAATGTGGATTCTTAGATAGCTCGTCTACCATTCGACCCTATAAAACTTGTGGGCACTAGATCCTAGGTGGTTCGTTTAGTGGTCTAAAGATGAGGTTTCACAGCTAGATATTAAATTTCATTTCATATATTTCCATTATTCCTAACATGAGCATGCTCTACTTTCATGTTTCTGTTTTATTCGAACGCAAGGATTACTACAGCATGCGTTGTTTTAATTTTGGTAATTAAGTAAGCATGTATTATTTCATGTTTCTGTTCCACTTTACTTGTGTTATACAGTAAGCCTCGAGACATCAGCAAGTATGTTTTCTTGTTTCAACTATTATCAAGCACTAATACTATACAAGACTAAAATGCATACATAGTATAAAGAAAGCAAGAGTGATAACTCACAATGAAGAAGAGTGTGTTTCGATGTGCGATTCACGTCCATGAGCAAGGAAGACAAACCGAGCTTCAACACCGAATCGATACGCGAAGGTTTCCAACTAACGAATCTCTTGACCGGAACCCATGGTTCATTGTACCCTCTCAACGCATGATGATTACCAGCGAGAAAGAACATGGGTATTCGTTTGCTTGTCAACTAACAAAAACCGAGTTGGTGCTAAGGGCATTCATGGGATGTTCGTGTAATGAAAAATGCATGAGTAGAAAAGGAAAAAGCTGGTGCTTGCGTTTACTTGTGTCTCAACCAGGAAAGAAAAGAAATAAGTTGTGGTGGTTGGTTGCTCTCGGCAGAGAAGAAAGAAAGAAGAAGGTGATGGTGCATGTGTTTGATGAGAGAGATATAGAAAGTGTGAAGATGTGGTTCAAGTTTATACACAAGAAGTAAGGAGTTTAGAATCTTACAAGATTTGGCATAGACGTGTATATTTCAAAACCAAATGAGGTATGTGGTTCGGTTTCTGTACACGACAAGAGAGAGGAGTATCAAATGAAATATCTATGAAATCTTGGTTTAGATTTGTGATGGTACTTCTTAGATTATGTGTAAGGTACCTAGTAAGATTTATTGTGATTTGGTGATTTTAAATGTTGGAGGGATTTCTAGCCGTGAGTTATATAACATGTGGGTAAAGGATGGCTACAAAATATATAGTGAAGGTATAAGGGATAGATGTTGTAGATATTAAAAAGAAATTGTAAGGGTTTGTATACTTATAGAATAAAACGTGGAATAGTATGTTCAAAAAGGAAAAGTGTAGTTTTAATTATATCCCTATTATAAGTGTATCCTAAGTATGGGATATTTTTGTAGCTACTTATTATTATGTGTAGGATAAGAGGGTATTTGATTAGACAAGATTTTATTTTGTTATAATGTTAATAAAAGGTATAGGTATGCTAAAATATTTTATTGAGTCGAGTCTATTGTACTATAAGTTTATGTTCAAAATTTATTGTATACAGTTTTAATGTGCAACATTTTGGATCGTCATTATTAATAAATATAATTAGTAATTATTTAATCACATAAAAAGTGTCCGAAAAAAAAAATTAAATAGCTCCATAGTTAAAACGTCAGGGTTTTAAGTAATATAAGTAAATATATAATATTTATTATATTATGATCTCGTTTGTAAAATTAATCGATAAAATATTATAGGATGAGTAGTAATAAGAGTAAATCCAGTGACGTGTTAAAAGCCCAAAATTTGGGGTTTTACAGCACTTACCCGTTATTTTAGCTTTGTCCTCAAAGCTTAAGATGAAGTTACTCGTCCAGGGAACAAGTGAGGACACTTTTTCTTGAACGTGTAATTTCGTGAACTCAAGTTTAGATTCATAGGTGATATTTAGAATGTAGTTTTTGATCGTATGCCTCTGAGGAGTAAATTTTTATGCACAAGGTATCTTGTCTATTATGTTTTGAAAATTTACACATTTGGTCATTCTATTTTTGTAATGTGGCCTTTATGGCACAATATTTTTCCAACAAAACAACCTAGGGCTTAAATTTAGTTTCAAAAGTGGCAAAATCAACCCCTAGGGTTTTTAATCCGTGTTAAATCAACTAGGGATTCTTTTAAGTTCATTGAAATCCATGTTTATTATTTAGAGTTTCGTCTTATTATCCTAGGGCTTATAATATGTTTGAAAAGTGGCAAAACAAGTCTCCGATAGTTTACAAGGTTGGATAAAATAGTACAAGCTCATTTTAAGTCTTGGCTCTGTTAAATACGTTTCATGGGCCTTATCAGGCCTCAGTGTGCGTAGATAAGGCTTGTTAATGTTTTAATAGTTATACAAGAGGTTTTTAAGTCTATTAAGCTTCAAAAAGCTTATCTGATGTTAGGGTAAAAATAAGTCGGGAATCAATAGCACAATGCTATGATCCAAAAGAGATGAACAAGAATCTTTATAAGGATTTAATAATGATAAGGTATTTTTGACGAATCGTGAGTCAAAAAGGACTACGCTCCATAGCTGGATTAATAAAATAATATCAATAATGAGTCAGGTCGAATATATTTAAGCCCACTTGTTTATAAATTTTTATTTACATCGATAAGCGTCCTCATCCATGTAAAGTAAAAATTTATAACTTCATGGTTCGGTGACCTATGATTTCTTTATTCAAACGAAAAAGCGTCCTAATTCGTTTCAATAAGGATTTCATAGCCCAACCTACTTAAATATTCCCGGCAAGGCTTATCATTTAAAACAAATACAATATCTAAGAAAATAGATATTATTAAGATACTTTACAGCCCGTTTATTTATAACTTTCGTCTTCGGGCATCCCATTCCACCTTAATACGACTTTATAAATAAACTTCTGGTTCGTGGCTTATGATTTCTCCTTTAGACGTCCCATTCCATCTAAAGACGGAGTCATATATAACTTAGAATCAAGAGACTCGGGTTCCATATTTAAACGTAATCTAAATATAGAATCTTAAGTACCTTGATTTGGGTCCCACCGCATCATTTAAAGATGCAAACTTATCCAAATAATACCACATGAAATCACCAAAAGCAAAAGCGTATGAGCCGACAATAAATTGTGTTCCGAGACTAGAAGTTCAAATCTAATGTGATTTGGTTAAGGTTTAGGTTTTGTGATAAAAGTATAAGTAGAAATTATAAAACGTATAGTTTTAGTAGTATAAAACGTATAGTTTTATAAAACGTATGACACTTATTAAAAATTGATAAGTGTGAAGTTGGAATGTAAAAAGATGGCTTTCGTTGACCCGTATTATTACTTATAGTATAAAGAGGGTATGTGTATATTTATTTCGTAGTAAGTTTACGTACTTGGTAAACTTAAATACTTGTGATCATGGTTTTAGACTTTATAAAATCTAAAATAATGTATGCATATACTCATATGTTCTAGGACTTAATAGTCCCAAAATGATCAATTGTATGTTTTGTATGCTCATGAAGATGTAATCATATGTAATGTTCAATGATTAATTGTATGTTTGTATGCTCATAAAAAATGTAGTCACACATGTTGTTCATGTGATCCCATGATTGAATATTCACAATCATAATGTATTGTTCAAAGTTCTGTTGCTCAAATGTTGTATGCTCATGTATGATGAATATGACTATATAATATTTTCATGTAAAGTTGGTAAAACGTTATGCAATGTTTAAAAAGGTAGAGAGTAATTTTTACCCACTAGCTAGTAATACTAGCTAAAAATTTAGTATGAAATTTGTTAATATTTATTTAGATACTAAATGACTTTGTTAGATTTCGAAAGATAAAATTTCCAAAGAGTAAATAAGATTTCCAACTAGTTAGTTTGAATAAAGTTTCTCAAGATTTATAAAAAACTAAGTTAGATTTTTCAAAATTTACAAAATCTAGTTAGATTTTTCAAGATTAATAAAGATAGGGTTAGATTTCCAAAGATTTACAAAATCTAGTTATAATTCTCAAAGATTTTTTAAAATCTTGTTAGATTTTAAAGATTTGTTAAAAATCTAGTTAGATTTTCAAATATTTATAAAATCTTTTTAGATTTTCCAAAGATTCATAGTATCCAGTTAGATTTTCAAAGATTTATAAAATCTTTTTAGATTTTCCAAAGATTCACCGTATCTAGTTAGATTTTCAAAGATTTATAAAATATTTTTAGAGTTTCCAAAGATTCACAGTATCCAGTTAGCTTTCAAAGATTTATAAAATCTTTTTAGATTTTCCAAAGATTCACCGTATCTAGTTAGATTTTCAAAGATTATAAAATCCTGTTAGATTTTTGATGTGATCGTGATAGTATAGTGATAATTTGAGATACGTTATAGGGTAAATTAGAAAATTACCTTCAGGAAAAAGTAATAGACTAATATTACCAGTGACGAATTCAATTAAACACGTGAATGAACCAAGTTCGTTTTACACAAAGATCGAGTGAATTTGAGACGTTTTGCTTTGATTTGGACAATTGATTCGAACTGGTTTTCGGTTTTTAAACTCAAATTAAAATCTACCAATTTTAAACTAATTAAAATTAACTTAAAGTGCATGAATTGTAAACCCCGCTATTATTAAACTAAAAACAATTACTTGCTTAAAATATAAAATTATTTAAAAATTAAACAAATTTAATTATCTATAAAATAAAATAAACTATTTAATTAAAATAACTTTTAAACTATTTTTAGAAATCTATTTAACTTTTTAACTAATTATCTTTATTAAAATTCACTTAAAATAAATCTATTTAAAAACTAACTTTTTATTTAAATCTAATATTATAAAAATCTAATTAATTAAAATAAACTAATTAAACGTTTTTTTAAAATTAATAAAAACATTTTTTATTTTCTATATTTTTATAAACTACTCAAATTGAAAGTATATATAAGTAGATTAAAAGAAACGGACTAAAAAATAAACTAAGGTAATTAAATAAAACTGATATCTCCTAAAACAGTCTATATTAATGATAAAAACGATATTAAAACCAATAAGAAAGGTCAGTCCAGTTGGTTATCACACTAAACACACATCCGTGAGGTCACGGGTTCGATTCCCATACGGGACATATTTTTTAGATTATTATTTTTGGAGTTCTGAGATAGACGAATCACAGGAGTGACCTTTGGAGCTGTTAATATGATGTTGTGCAGTATCCAAATTAAGAATTTGGGACACTGACTGAATTTTAACAGATAAAAAAAAACAAAGTGCAATCAAATTACCCAACAAATCAACATACAATTTATCCAAACTTGGCAGATTTAAATAATTCGAAAATCAAGTAACAGAAAGATTAAACAAATTCCCAAAAGTAAATAATCTAAAGATTTCAGTCAAGATAACGTACCAAATTAACAGATCCAAACGTAATAAGAAAATTAAAGATCAGTTAAAAACAAACGGCTTCATTTTAACAAGTATAAAACCAATTATCTACTAAGTCTTACATACATCAGAAATCACTCCATCAAATTCCATCAATAACAGACTATAATCAAATACAATCCTCTTACTCAAGTAATACAGTAACAAACAAAAACTAAATAAAACTCCATTTGTCACTTTAAAAGCAGATTCATGAACATATCAAGTAAAATAGCATACAATCCTAACTAACATGAAACTGTTATATGCTAATTCAACTTCCAATTCAAAGTTAAACATCAGATAACTCAACTTACCTAAACAGTTAGAACTAACATTCATAAAACTAAAATAATCCTCAACCAAACATTTTCAGAATCATAAACAATCACAAATAAACTTAAGACAAGCAGAAACAAATACGCATAAGCAACTCAAACATCTAAAGCATATTAACATTCAAACAATATTTAATCTAAATAACATGTAAAATAAAAGAAATTAGCACCTTTTGGGATAACCTTTGAGTAGAAGACCTGCGCTGAGCAGTCTTAATGAACCAGAATCGAGACCTTCACCATCATTAAAACGAACCAACAAACACCATCGAATCATACATCTCGAACCAAGCTGATTTGATTTTAAGTTTCTTCCAGTGGGAAAAAACTTATCCAGTTCTTTACTCTTAATATTAAATTTAAACTATTAACTAACTTAAATTTAACATTACAAACATTATTTTTGTGAAACAGTAATAAGACTAAATTCTAAAATCAATTTAAGCAAGAAATAAAACGAGACACAAATTAAATGGAACGAATAAATTTTTATTAAATTCCAAAAATATTACAAGATTTGTTAAAAAGAAATACAGATTTAACCCTAAAACTATTTCTACAGCATAACTTTAAAGTAAAGAAAAAGATGAAAATTACAAGTAAAGATGAGGGTTTTTATATCCATCCCAAGGCTTTTCTGGGAAGAATATCCGCATCTCTGAATCATATTCCATATTCATCTCAGCCCTTGGATGTTCATTCTCTCTCTCTTGGTCTTGATCGGATGGTTGAGAGATCACATCTAGCACACGGATTGCCAACGTGGCATCCGTGTGTTAGTTGTGTTTCTTTTGAGCCCTCTGATTGGTTGATTGTGAAAAATGATGTGTCAAAGCCAATAATTAGATGCCACGTAGCCAAGCCTCTCCATGCTTTCTCTTCCTATAAATTAGGGGATTTAATTCCCCCTCACGTGAATTAAACGTGTATATCAAAAGCCCCATGTTATTTTGATTTTTTGGTAATTAGGGTTTTGAGAACAGTAACTTAAAGTTACTGGTTTTGGGGTGAGATGGGGAAGATGATAGTAAGATAGAAACTAACGAAGACTTGTTTAATGTGTGTGTGGTGTAAATGGGGGAGTGGGTGAAAGTTCCGTTTTATTTATTTGTGGATGAGTAAAAAGTTTGACCGAGTGAATAAGAAACGAATGAATTAAAATGAGTGACATGTGTGTGGGTTTTATAAATGAATGAAACGTGTGGTGAGTAGGTAAGTTTAATAAACTTGTGTTGACCAAGAAACAAACCGTTTAATTTTTCTTAACCCTAATGGGCTTTAACTTGGACCCAACTTTCCAGCCGTATCTTTATTCATGTTGTTGGGCTTTTGGCCCAATTTACATTATTTCCATCCGTGTGTATATATATTGGGCCAAGAGTTTGGGCCTTGTCCAAAAGTAATACACTTTATATCCAAATTTGGGCTTTTCAGGCCCAATAAGCTCATGTGGGACCCACTTGGTAAATATTCTTGGCAAATGATGAAATCCGCTAAAGTCGAGCTTGATTTTGGCTTCTTTGATCTTTTTTCTTCAAACTCGTGCCGGTTTTTGCCGATTTTCGTGAACTTGGGTACCTACACACATGAAACAAGAAATACACATATACAAGGCATTTTTGATACATTTCATGCATAATTTCATTGTTTGATATGACTATTTAAGCTCATATCAAACTCCCCCTTGCTAAGCAATTGCCGTGTCCTCACGCAATGATAAAATTAAACTCTAACTACACCTTTATTCATCCTTTGACATTTTATTTTGCAAAGACATAATGTATTGCTTATTGAAAAATAACTTTAAGGATCATAAAACTCAAATAGATTCATCGTCCCTGACTTTTCACTTTTCCATGCCAAGTGCAAAAACAAGATCATTGTTATTTTATTATGATTTCATCATCAACTTTTGATCCATCCATTGGATTAGGTTGATTGTTATAGATCCGTGTTCATCTTTTCAGTTTACATCTTTTGATACCTCTTTTCACCATAGTTTATTTCTTAATCTCATTTTATTTCCAATTTTAATAAATCTTTTTCTGGGTTACTGTTGGTAGTGGAGGTTCAGTCGCCTTTATTATTCTTTACTTTTAAGATTTTCCTTGTATTTCATTAAATTCATCCTTAATCCTCATTAATAACATCATTCCATCATAGATTCACTTCTACTTATCTCAAATCATCATCATTTTCATTGATTTTTTCTCCAAAAATTCATGAATTAATTTTTCATTTACAATGAAAGATCCAGATCCAAAACCACCAAATATAGATTCATCTACTTCATTATCAAAACTGTCTAAGGATGGTATTGCTAATCCTGGTAACAAGAACAATAGAAAGAATAATAGGGGTACTAATACTAGGGGTAGTTCGGGTAAGTTTACTGCTGATATTAATAGTGAGACTGTTGATGGGGGAAGTGTAGAAGAGGAAGTTTTGGTTGTAAATGATAGTGGTAGTGCTAAGGCTGTAGTTAGTGAGGTCCCTAGTACTAATGAAGTTGTAATGGAAGAAGGTGAGGGTAGTGGTAAGGTTGCTGATGCTGGTGTTCAAGAGGCTAGTCCTGCTGAGACCCCAGCTAAAGTTGTTGAGAATGTTTGGGGAGATGGAGTTAGGTTTTTAAACTTGGCTAAGTCCCTTAGTAGTGAAGGTAATAATAAGCTAAAATTGGTCCCTGTCATGATTGGTGAAGGGGGTAAGAAGTTTGTAGACCTTGACCCTGTTGTTGTTGAAGGTAGCAAAAAATGGGATATGACATTGGTTGGGTACTTTGTAGGAATGAAAATGATCCATTGGGAGATTTCTGGCCATTTGAGAAGGATGTGGAGAATGTATGGGTTAGGTGAAGTGATTGTGATGGAGGATGGTGTTTATTATTTTAAATTCAAATCTGTGGAGGGTATGAATTTTGTGATTGAAAATGGTCCATGGCTTGTTGATCAGAAACCTTTATTTGTGATGAAGTGGGAGCCAGGACTATGTCTTACTAAACCTGAGCCTTCTAGGGTCCCTCTTTGGGTGAAGATATTTAATATCCCACTTGAAGCTTGGAACATAGATGGTATAAATAGGATCACTAGTAGGTTGGGAACCCCTATTATGATGGACAAGGTCACTACAACTATGTGTGAGAAGGCCTATGGGAGAGCTAGTTATGCTAGGGTTCTGGTTGAGATTGATGCATCAGAAGGCCTTTTGGACACTATTGATGTTTGTTATGTTAGTAGTGGTAAGTCTATGGGTTTGAGGGTTGAATACCCATGGACTCCTCCTCTGTGTACTCATTTTAAGGTGTTTGGCCATTATATTGAAAAGTGTGGTAAAAAGGTTAATGTTATAGATGAATTGGCTAAGAAATCTGTTCCTGTGTCTGCTAATGCTCAAAACAATGGTGGTGGTGAAAATGAATGGAGGAATGTGTCTTATAGGAGAGCTGTTAGAAGTGGAAATGATGGTGCACAATGGAATAATGAGCAAGGAGGTAATAGGAGTGGTAATTTAGGAAGAAACATGAATAGCAGAGGAAGAGGGGGGGTATTCTAGGGGTGGCTATAGGAATGTAAATGTTAATGAGGTGTCTAGGACTAATATTCCAAGGCCTCTACTAGTGGGAAGCCAAGTGATAAGAAAGCAACTGTTGATGCAGATGGTTTTGCTCCTGTCCAAAAAAAAGGGAAGGCTATTGTGAATGAAGGTGCTGTTAAAAAGGAGGTTTCTCATGAGCAAGTTTCTGTGCAAAACAGGTACGATTTTCTTAATGTGGAAGATGATATGGTAGTGGAGAATGATAAAAATGGTAAGGTGATGGATGAGATACATAGTTTTTGTCAGCTGTTGGAGGGCAAAATTAATAAGATTGATGCTAATATCAAGGACAAAAAGAGGGAGTTTGGTGAAATATATAAAAATGCCTCTAAAGAGTTTCTTGGAAAAGTAATGAAGGATACAGGCTTGAGCAACAGTGAGGCTAGTGGTAAAATTTTTGATCAATGTGCACTTAATGCCAATGATGTAGTGAGGAAACTTGAAGAGAGTAGAAATGTATTTACTATAGGTCTTGCTGTTTGTAAGCAGTCTCCTATAGGTGAGAATGAGGTTAGTAAATGGAGTGAGGAGATGGTTAAGTATTACCATCAACTCTATGATATTTGGAGTCATAGTGGTGTCAAGGGTGTCTCAGAAGCTATTCTAGGTGTTTCTATGGATGCTGAGGTTGCTGAAGACCATTCTGCACATGCTACTTTTATGACACAAGATGTTGTATCTAATGTTGTCTTAACTGATTTGGCCATGGCACAGGGTGTTTCTGTGCCAAACCCTCCTCAGATTTAATGGTGATCAAAATAGCTTCATGGAACATTAGAGGGTTAACTGATCCCTCTAAGCAAGATGAAGTAAGAAATCTTATATTGAATAATAATATCTGTATGTGTGGTATAGTAGAAACTAGGCTTAACAAGAAGTTTGTGAAGCCTGTTTCAAGTAATATTATGAATTTGTGGAATTGGGAATCTAATAGTGTTGAGAGTGGTAAGGGCTGTAGGATTTTGGTTGGTTGGGATCCTAGTGTTCTTATTGTTACTCAACTATCAATTGGTGATCAAGTCATTCATTTCTTGGTCATCATTATTGCTTTTGCCAAGTCCTTCTATACTTCTTTCATTTATGGAGAGAATGATGAGAGGGATAGGCTGAGGTTATGGGATAATCTAGTGGTTCATAAGTCTATAGCTGGTGACTCTCCTTGGGTAATGCTTGGTGACTTCAATGTCACTTTGTACAAAGATGAGAGTACATCTAAAGTTAATTATAGTAGAGATTGGGGGATTAATGATTTTAAGAAATGTGTGGAAGCTCTTGACATGGAAGATGTGGCTATGTCTGGGTTGTTTTACACTTGGATTCAGACGAAACATGACCCTTCTTTGGGTATTTTCAAGAAGCTGGATAGGATCATGAGTAATTATCATTTCATTGAGGAATTTAGTGGTTGTGTTGCCACATTCCTCCCATACCTCATTTCTGATCATAGCCCTTCATTACTGTCATTAAATGAAGTTTGCTCCAAGAAGCCTAAACCATTTAGATTCATGAACTTCCTTGCTGATAAGCCAGACTTTAAGAAGGTAGTTGCTGATAATTGGAATCTGCCTGTTAGTGGATTCCATATGTTCACTTTGGCTAAAAGATTGAGAAATATGAAGAAGCATATGAGGAAACTTAATAAGAAGAATGGTAATGTCTTTAAGAATGTGATGAAGCTTAAAGCTGAGTTGAAAAAAGTTCAAGTAGAGTTGGAGAGAAATCCTGCTTCTGTTGAACTTAGGGAAAAGGAGTCCAAATGCACAGAAGACTATAAGGCTGCTTTACTAGATGAAGAAAGGTTCCTAAGGCAAAAGTCTAAAATTGAATGGCTTAAAGAAGGGGACCTTAACAATGCTTATTTCCATAGTTCTATTAGAGGAAGGTTGAGTAGGAGCAGGATTGATTCAATCATGAAAGATAATTTTGAAAGTATTAGTGGTGATGGAGTAGCAGATGTCTTTGTTGATCATTTCACTAATATTTTTGGCATAGAAGGAGATACTTACCCTATTGATGACTCTATTGGTCTGTTTTCTAAGAAGATTGATGCTGCTGATGCAAGGGACATGGTGAGATATGTCTCTAATGCAGAAATCAAGGATGCAATTTTTGATATTGATGATTTGAAGGCTCCTGGTCCAGATGGCTTTACCTCCAAGTTTTTCAAGGCTGCATGGGATGTGGTTGGGAATGATGTTTGTGCTGCAGTCAGGGAGTTCTTCATTAATGGGAAGATGTTGGGTGAGCTTAATAATACTATTATTTCACTTGTGCCTAAATGCAAGAACCCTACTAAGGCAGCAGATTATAGGCCTATTACTTGTTGTAGTGTGATCTACAAATGTGTTTCTAAAGTGATTACTAATAGAATTAAAGGTGCTTTAGGTAAATTGATTGACTGCAACCAAGGTGCTTTCATTGAAGGAAGACAGATAAGTGACAATGTGCTTCTCATTCAAGAGCTTATGAATGGTTATAATTGGAAAGGGATTGGAAGAAGGGTGGCCTTTAAGGTTGACATTCAAAAGGCTTATGATACTGTGTCATGGAGTTTTTTGAAGCTAGCTTTGGAGCTATTTGGTTTCCCTGATAAAATGGTGAATTGGATCATGACCTGTCTCACTACTGCATCTTTTTCTATTAATGTCAATGGAGACTCTTGTGGTTTCTTCAAAGCCAAGAGAGGCCTAAGGCAAGGTGATCCTGTGTCACCTTACTTGTTTACAATTGTTATGGAAGTCTTCAACCTCATGGTTAAAAGGCAAATTAAGCTTGACAAGAGGTTCAGATATCATTGGGGATGCAAGGAGATGGGAATCACACATTTGTTCTTTGCTGATGACCTAATGTTGTTGTGCAATGGAGATGCTACTTCTGCTTCCATTCTTAGAAGAGCTCTGGATGAGTTTACTCTTAGTTCAGGCCTCTTCCCTAGTATGACTAAAAGTACTGTCTACTTTGGAATGTGCCAAATGATGTCAAGTGTAGAATCCTAATGTTCATGCCATTCAATGAAGGAACCTTGCCTGCAAGATACTTAGGGGTGCCTTTAACATCTAGAAGATTATACAAAGAAGATTGCTTATTCTTGATTGACAATGTGAAGAAGAGGATTAATGATTGGAGAAACAAAACCCTGTCTTATGCAGGTAGGCTGCAACTTATTACCTCTGTTCTTGCCTCTCTTCAGGTTTATTGGACTTCTATCATCATTCTTCCATCAAATGTTTGTGAATCTATTGACAAACTTCTTAAGTCTTTCCTATGGTCTGGAAATGACAATAACAAGGGGGTCATAAGTGTAGCATGAAAGGACATTTGTATGCCTAAGAGCCAAGGTGGTCTTGGTCTTAAATCTTTGCAAGAATGGAATATGACCCTCATGTCCAAGCACCTTTGGAACATCCTTTGTAACAAGGATTCTATTTGGGTTAGGTGGATCAATCTTACTTGGCTCAAAGGTAAGAGTGTATGGAGCATTGGCACTCTTAATCAAAATTCATGGTGTTGGAAGCAATTTTTGGATCTAAGGGAGTTGATTAGGCAGTTTGTTTATATTAGGGTGAGAGATGGAAAAACCTGCAACTTCTGGTATGACAAGTGGTTTGATGCTGGTCCTTTATGCAGAAACATAAGCCAATGGGAAATCACTCAAGCACACCTTAACTCTAGTGCTAAGGTTAAAGACATGATAAGAGGGGATGCTTGGAAATGGCCTAGGGAATGGCTGGTTAGGTTCAAAGACTACATACAAATCCATGTGCCTAAGCTTGATAGTAATGTTGCTGATAAAGTTATGTGGGTGGTAAGGAAGGCAAGGAAAAGAGGTTTAGTATGGCAGAAGTATGGAAAGGTGTTAGAAGAAATGCACCTAAAGTCATTTGGTACAAACATGTCTGGTTTTCTCAATGTGTTCCAAGGCATTCTTTTGTTCTTTGGATGGCCATTAAAGGGAAGCTCAAGACTCAAGATAGGTTGTCCAAGTGGCTAAACATTCAGGATATGGCCTGCCCATTCTGCAATGTCTGCAAAGACTCTCATAGTCATCTTTTCTTTGAGTGCCATTATGCTAGAAGGTTATGGGAAAGATTAAAGAAGATGGCCAAGCTTGATGATGTTAATCACACTTGGGCTATGATTATTTCAAGTGTGGTAAACAAGGTTGCTTCTAACAAGATTTGGAGTATTATACAAAGACTGGTTTTTGGTGCTGCTGTGTATTTCATATGGCAAGAAAGGAACTTCAGGCTGTTCAACAAGTCTTTTAGATCTAAAGATAAGCTCTTCACCATTATTACTGATACAATTAGGCTTAAGATTATGGGGTTAAGTATCTTGAAGAATTCTGCTGATGTTATTGAGGCTGCTAGAATTTGGAAGTTTCTTGTGAGTCTTAAGTCTAAAGATAATACTATGGAGGTATAAGGGGGAGGATAGGTTAACAGGCCTAGGGGGTTCTAGCTTTTACAACTGATAGCTGGGTGCTTGGGTTACTCTTCTAGGGTTGTGAGGTGCAGGGTAGGGCCTCATTTTCTTAGTTCTAGTAATGCCAAGATTTTCTGGTGGTGTAGGTTGTGCTAGTCCCCCTAGTTGGTTTACCTGTTTTAGCAGTCTATGAGCCTTTGCAGTTGATAGCAGGGTGCTTGGACTACTCTTCTTGGGTTCCATGGTGCAGGGTAGGGCCATGGTTTCTGAGTTCTAGTAGGGTCAAGATTTTCTTGTGTGTAGACTGTGTTCATAGTCTGCTAAGGTGTGTTTGTTGGATGGTTTGGTTTATAGAAGGATGCTGAGCTCTGTTTCCTTTTCTTGGATCCTTTCTACTTGCATTTCCTTGGTCCCTGGTCTATGCTTCTTCATGATTTTTGTGTTGAGGGTCTTTCTCTTGGATCATTGTGGCTCCTGATATTAGACAATTGCTGATATCTGACTATTATGAAGGTTGATTTCTCTGATGTATCTAGTTATGTTTTAGTAGTCATTTTTATGTATTTTGTTAAGGTTTTTTCCTTGTTTATGTTCTTTCAAGGAAAAAAAAAAGATCATTGTTATTATAAGTTAGCAAACTAACACGAACTCATGTGGGCCAATTATTCACTTAGACTCCCTTATTCCTAGGTGTATCTCTTATATTTTATTGTTGTCTTGAATGATCACGAGGATGCATTGTTGACTTATTTCGATAATTTATTAGGCCGAAAATAAAGTGAACGATTTAATCAATAGTTAGCTAAAGGACAAAATCTTTTAAAACTGCTTCTCGGGACCTCATAAAGTTCATATCTTGGCATAAATTGCTTCACGATTTGAGACTTTTCTCGGACCGATATTTGGCAGCGACTTTATACTTCAAACCTTGAGAGACGTTCATGAAATAATGGTCTTCTCTTCATATAGGAATTTCTTCACTTGAAGTTTTGAGAGATTCATGCTTGGACCACGACTTCTTCATTTGTCTCCAATCTTTATTTGGGATTTTGATGTACAACGATCCGCCTCCTTTTTAGACTTGGCTTTATTTATCCTCATACCTTGATGGCCTTTTTGGATAGACTTCTCCATGACTTTTGGGGAGTATTTGCTTTTCGTCGTGTGTCTCGATCCTTCATATTGATTTTTGATAAATGATTCTTCACATCACTTGAGATCTTTAGCAATAAAATATAGCCCTCGTGTCTTGTTAGGACCTTTTTGGACTCGCCAATCTTCGCATCCCGCTCCAATAAGTTATGCCTTGGCTATGAACTCTAATCCATACCGAGCAACTTTTAAACGATCTTGGGCTAGAAGCTAAGTAACTTTTCAAATCGTACAACCTTATTTATTGCAGATAAATTTATTAGCAAGCGATGGGAGAATAGGCTTATAATTAACTCACATAAATTCCCGAAAGAATACCAAACTTATAATTGGCTCTATCATCTCTTGTTCTCCATATTGTAAAATTTCAAGAATGTGAAATCAATGGATACTTAGCCTATTAAATCAAAGCTTTGGGTTTCAAGTCATCTATAGGATCTTGCATCTTCTTATACTTTTTCAAGTTTTAGAATTTGCGTTTTAAAGTTCCCTTGATAGACGACTTTCTAGGATCAGTTATAGGAGCTTGCGAAAAGTTCTTGTTCTTAACTCGTATGAATTAAGACTTTCGCGTTTTAAAGCTCCCTATATAAAAGCCTAGCAAAACTTAATTCAAATACGTTAAGGAAAAGCTAAGGTTAAAAACCGAGTCAAGTCAAAAACTATTCTTATTTTCACCAACGGAAAGCCTACATTTGTATCAAAAGCACTTATTTTATTTATTAAAACTTAAAAAATAACACTAAAAATTTAAAATTTTATTGAAAAATGAGAAAAACAATACGTTTGGACATGACAAAAGCAATTACAAGCGATTATATCGATTGACTCCCCCATGCTAAAACCAAACATTGTCCTCAATGTTTCTTAGCTCAAGAGTAACACCCCCTTGCTAAAACACGAAGAGTCTAATGCAAATTCCTAGCATGGAAAGATCACGCAAATCTATAAGCCGTTTATTAATTATGCCTCAAGAAAAACGTTAGTCGATAAAAATCAAGGGATAGAAAGTGTGCCCCTTTTTGGCATTCAAAGAATGGAAGATCAAGTGGACCGGCAAAACCAAACACGAGAGTCTTCAAATATTAGGGTCATACCTAAGATTCACAACAACACAACAAAACACGAGCACGAGCTTGAAAGATCAAGCCTTATTAGTTGTTAGAAAATAGAAAGAAGATAGAATGTATGGGACTCCCCACAAGGCACCTCGTTTTTGTTCACCGAGTCATGAGATCGACTCGATCCCCGCATTCATTGGTCGTTAGGGAAAGTTTGAATATCCGGGACAACCTCCGTAGGTATGTCCCCTCCAAAGTAATGTTTCACACGATGACCATTCACCTTAAAGTTAGGCCCGTCTTTTTGAGCTAGCTCAACGGTGCCATAAGGGAAAACTTGTGCAATGGTGAATGGTCCGGACCAACGGGATTTAAGCTTGCCCGAGAAAATCTTAAGTCTAGAGTTGAATAAGAGGACTTGATCACCAACACTGAAAATGCGGTTTTTGATCTTAGAGTCATGAATCCTCTTAGTCTTCTCTTTATAGATCAAAGAATTTTCATAAGCTTGATCCCTTAATTCACTTAGTTCATTCAATTGAACCTTGCGATGATCACCCGCGGTCCTCAAATCAAAGTTACAATGCTTAAGAGCCCAATACGCCTTATGTTAGAGTTCAATTGGCAAGTGGCATGCTTTTCCGTAGACCAACTTAAATGGTGTACAACCAATTGGCGTCTTGTAAGCCGTACGGAAAGCCCACAATTCATCGTCCAATTTATCCGACCATGAAGTGCGATTCTCTCCAATAGAACGCTCCAAAATCCTTTTAAGAGCACGGTTTGAAACCTCCACTTGACCACTCGTTTGAAGGTGATAAGCCGTAGAAAGTCGATGAGTGACACCATATTTCTTTAGAACTTTTTCAAATTGTTCATTACAAAAATGGGTCTCACGATCACTTATAATAGCCCGCGGAGTTCCAAACCTAGCAAAGAGTTGTTTCAAAAAGTTCACCACAACTCGAGCATCATTCGTAGGCAAAGCCTTAGCTTCAACCCATTTAGACAAATAGTCCACGGCTACGAGAATGTATTTATTTCCTTTCGAAGATGGAAACGACCCCATAAAATCGATCCCCCACATGTCAAAGATTTCACAAACTTGGATAATGTTTTGAGGCATTTCATCCCTTTGTGAGTTCTTCCCTTGACGTTGACAAGAATCACAAGTCTTGATCAAGTCTTGGGCATCAAGATATATGGAAGGCCAAAAGAAGCCGGCATCAAAGACTTTCTTCGCGGTAGCGTTAGCACCATGATGTCCCCCGGTGGGTCCCTCATGACAAGATTTAAGGATATCTTGAGCTTCTTTGCCAAACACGCACCTACGAATCACTTGATCCGCGCACACACTAAACAAATAGGGGTCGTCCCAAAAGTAATAGGATACATCCTTGAAAAACTTTCATTTTTGTTGGGACGACATACCCTTGATCACAAACTTCCCCGCATGGTAATTTGCGATGTCCGCAAACCATGGGGTACTATCATCACCACGAAAAGCAATCATACCAAGCGTCTCGAGAGGAAATGTTTCATTGATTTCCTTGTTCTCTCGATCGCTTTGGTGAGGATTCTCAAGTCGAGATAAATGATCGGCCGCGAGATTCTCGGCTCCTTTTTTGTCTAGAATTTTGACATTAAATTCTTGAAGGAGGAGAATCCACCGGAGAAACCTCGGCTTAGCATCTTGTTTATTAAGAAGATATTTGATAGCCGAGTGGTCCGTATACACTATGGTTTGAGACAAGACGAGGTATGGTCTAAACTTTTCAAAAGCATACACAACGGCAAGTAGCTCCTTTTCCGTTGTAGTGTACTTTGTTTGAGCATCCGTCATAGTCTTACTTGCATAGTGTATAGGCAAGAAGTGTTTTAACTTATGTTGCCCCAAAACCGCACCTACCGCATAATCACTAGCATCACAAATAATTTCAAAAGGTAGGTCCCAATCCGGGACAACCAAGATTGGAGATTCAGTTAACTTTCTTTTAAGCATCTCAAAGGCTTGAATACACTCATCCGAAAAGATGAAAGGAGTCTCTTTTTCCAAAAGATGGGTCATAGGCCGAGCTATCTTAGAGAAGTCTTGTATAAAACGACGATAGAATCCGGCATGGCCGAGAAAACTCCTTACTCCCTTAACGATGGTGGGTGGAGGCAATTTGGCAATCACGTCGATTTTAGCCCTATCAACCTCAATACCGGCCTTAGAGATCTTATGTCCTAACACAATTCCCTCTTTGCACATGAAGTACATTTTTCATAATTAAGCACAAGATTCGTTTCCTCACAACGTTGCAACATTCTTTCTAAGTTAGAGAGACATGAAGTGAAAGATTCCCCAAAAACCGAAAAGTCATCCATGAAGACTTCCATGGTTTTCTCGATCATATCATGGAAAATGGCCATCATACACCTTTGGAACGTCCCCGGAGCATTGCATAGTCCAAAAGGCATGCGACGATAAGCAAATGTTCCATAAGGACAAGTGAATGTGGTTTTTTCTTGATCACGAGGGTCAATGGGGATTTGGAAATAGCCGGAAAATCCATCCAAAAAGCAATAGAATTCATTCCCCGCTAGTCTCTCTAACATTTGATCCATAAAAGGTAATGGAAAATGATCCTTCCTAGTGGCATCATTAAGTTTCCTATAATCAATACAAACACGCCAACCGGTCACAAGTCTAGTAGGAATCCATTCATTATCCTCATTAGTAACAACCGTCATTCCTCCTTTCTTTGGAACACAATGCACGAGGCTAACCCATGGACTATCCGAGATAGGGTAGATCATTCCGGCGTCTAGAAGTTTAGTGACTTCCTTTTTGATCACCTCATGAATCTTTGGATTGACCTTTCTTTGATTTTGGATAGCGGGTTTATAATCATCCTCCATTAGAATTTTATGAGTACAAAATTTTAGATCTATACCCTTAATGTCGGAGATTTTCCATGCAATGGCCCGTTTATGTTTCTTAAGCACTTTGATAAGTTCATCCTTTTCGTTTTCCTTTAATCCCTTAGCAATAATCACCGGTAACTTATCCGTTCCTTCAAGAAAGGCATACTCCAAATGAGTGGGTAATTCCTTAAGTTCTAATTCGGGTGCTTCCTCAATAGATGTTTCCACTTTAGTTTCATTTTCACTTACAACTTTTAATTCCATAGGTGGTGATTCAAAAGGATCCAAATTCAACAATTTTTCAATTAAAGCAATATCTCCCTCGGGATCAAAATTCTCACTATCAAACTCACTAGGATCAAATGGTGTGCTAAGGTAATCATCAATTTCCTTTTAGATTTTTGAATAACCATTATTCTCAAGCTCTTCAAGAACGAAGTCACCTCCCTCAAATGGAGTGAGTGGAGGCTTAGCCGAAGAGATAATAGGATTCGATGAAGTGGGATTGCCACTTTTAGAAGTATCCGAAAAACCAAGCATATTTTGCGAAACCTCTTCGCTAGCAACATCAATCACATCGATTTGATTGATTGATTCCTCGTCATCTTCGGAAGAAAACTTCGAGATGTTACCAACATTAAGAGTGATACTTTCATCATCAAAACGTAAAGTCAATTTTCCCTCTCTCATGTCAACTAAAGAACTAGCCATATTTAAAAACGGTCTTCCCAAAATAAGAGGCACTCGAGAATTTTCCGGATAATCACAAATTACAAAATCTGTCGGAAAAATGAGCTTTCCTACTTTGACTAATACGTCCTCGGCTATACCTTTTGGAAAGGCGATCGATCGATCCGCTAGCTCGATAGTCATCTTAGTAGGTGAAATCTCGGGAAGTGATAACCTTTTCCATACGGAAAGAGGCATCAAGTTAATGCTAGCGCCAAAATCGGCTAGTGCTAAGCATTCTTCCATATTAGGGAAATCACATGGTATCAAAAATTGACCGGGGTCTCCAAGCTTTTTGGGAAACTTTTTAGAGATAACCGCGGAACAACTTTCATTTAAGGATGTAGATACTTCAACTAATTTCTCCTTATCGTTCATCAACCTTTTGATTGTTGAAGCAAACTTAGGCATGCTAAGCAATGCATCCGCGAAACTAAGATTAATATACATTTTCTTAAACACGTCAAGAAACGTAGAAACTTGAGCATTGGTCTTTTCGCGGAGCTTCTCTTTGGTAAGTCTCGAAGGGTAGGGTAGTGTGGGTTTAGTCTTCGGAAGCTCGGGTTCCGGAATAGGCAATTGGTCTACCTTTGGTGGAATAGGAATTTCCTTTTCTTTAACCACCTCGGGTTCTTGCTCCACTTCCCTCACCGGAGAGGTACTCACACGTGGAAGCAAAGGTCTGTCTAAAGCTTTCCCGCTACGTGTGGTTATGGATTTCATCTCACCCTTCGGGTTTGGAATGGTATTGCTAGGTAAACCACTCGAAGACGAGGAAGGTTTGGTCTTAAAAGATTCAAACATCGAAAGCAATTTATTTTGACCTTGTTCCATACTTTGTTGCATACGATTTTGACTTTGCTCAAACATTTGCTCAAATCTTTGTTCAATTCTTTGTTGATTAAGCTCAATCTTATTGTTTTGCCCTTTAATCGTATTTTGAAACTCATTTTTCAAAGTTGCCATTTGTCCTTGAATGTTATTTTGAAAAGCTTTCAAATTTGCCTCATTCGTTTTCATGTAGCTTGACAAATCATTTTGATTATTCCCTTGAAAACCTTGATTGTTATGATAAGCATTAAACCCATTTCCTTGATTGTAATTGCCTTGGTTACCACGGTTAAAATTATTCCCATTGTTTCCATTGTTGTACCTATTTTGAACCGGTGGAAAACCCGGTGGAGCAACATGATTTTGACGAGGAACTTGACCGTTGGGGCCATAAGTTCCCGTCGCGGCAAAAGCATTAGCTTGATCAAACCCCGTGTTTAAACAAGCATAATTAGGATGTGCTCCACCACATGATACACAAACATTCTCAACCATATTAATGGATCCATGAGGATTCTTCCTAATCTCACTCAACAAAGTCGCGAATCCACTATCAATCTTAGAGTCCAATCTAGCAATCTCGGGATTCACATTAGAAACAACCGGTGTGTTTCGTGAATATTGTGCTCTAGACTTATCCTCAATTATTCTCCACGCGTCTCTCAGAGTTTTTCTTAAAAGATTACCACCCGCGGCGGCATTTAAAGAATCTTGTTCAATCATATTAAGCCCATTATAAAAAGTATTTATTTGATGCAATTCCGAGAAACCGTGGTATGGACATTGTCTCAACAAATCTTTAAATCTTTCCCAAGCTACCCCAAACGATTCATGCACTTTTTGTTCAAATCTAGTGATCTCGTTCTTAAAGTGTGTTGTTTTGGACGGTGGAAAGAAATAATTCATGAACTTAGACACTAAATCATCCCATGTTAAGATCGAACCCGGTGGTTCTTTCTCATACCAAAGCTTAGCATTACCCTCGAGCGAGTACGGAAAAAGCATGAGCTTAATCACGTCATTCGGCACATCTCTAAACTTGAGAGTCGAGGTAACTCGATTAAAATTCCGAATGTGAGAATGCGGGCTATCGGTCTCATTGCCACGAAATTTGTCGGCACGAATGAGCGATAAAAGACCCGTCTTAATCTCAAAATGATCTGCCAAAATAGCCGGCACAACGATTGCTTCCCCATACCCTTCGGTGCGTGCACGGAGCAATTCCTCCATTGTTCGGTTATCGGCCATCTCTACAACAATAGGTGGAAGCTCGGGTTCCACTATTCGTTGTTGACGATTTCTATTTCTACGAGGAATATTTTCAAGCCTATTAAAATCAATCACAAGACGAGAAGAACGTAATTGCATAAACTACAAAGACGAGAATTTTAGAGGATTGAAGAAAAGAAATTAGACAAGAAGAAGATTATTTTTGGTATTTTATTTGGTATTGCTCAATCAATAATGATCGATAAAAAACAAGGAATAAGGATAACTACTATGGAAGTAAATTACCCTCGGTCGACTTTGAAACGATAGGTGAAAACCTAAACGTCTCGAGGTTCAATAAGTAAACTACAAAAATAAGATTTATTACTACTTGAGTCGGCAAACCAATAATAGGTTGTCCCTCTCAATATACGCACAAGCAAGCGGGGAAACGAGGTGGCACAAAGCACTTAAAAACCTTTTTCCTTAGACGGCCTTTTATAGCACGTCGCCTTATACCCACCTTATAGTTTGTATAAATCGAGTTCAAACTTCTTATTAATATTTATCTATTTTGCCTTTTATTTTTGTTTTGGATTCGAATACAATAGCTAGGTGATGAAATCCCAACTAAGGCCTTATTTGACAAGTATGTAAATTTATTGTGCTACGTAATACAATATATTATTCACAAAAAACGAGAAAAACGATACATACTATATAATAGAAAAATAACAAACTTTCCGAGGACGGAAAGGGTCTTCAAATCAACGATCAACAAATCTCCACAAAAGCGAATCGTACACAAGATCCCCGGCAGCGGCGCCAAAATTTTTGATGTGATCGTGATAGTATAGTGATAATTTGAGATACGTTATAGGGTAAATTAGAAAATTACCTTTGGGAAAAAGTAATAGACTAATATTACCAATGACGAATTCAATTAAACACGTGAATGAACCAAGTTCGTTGTACACGAAGATCGAGTGAATTTGAGACGTTTTGCTTTGATTTGGACAATTGATTCGAATTGGTTTTCGGTTTTTAAACTCAAATTAAAATCTACCAATTTTAAACTAATTAAAATTAACCTAAAGTGCATGAATCGTAAACCCCGCTATTATTAAACTAAAAACAATTACTTGCTTAAAATATATAATTATTTAAAAATTAAACAAATTTAATTATCTATAAAATAAAATAAACTATTTAATTAAAATAACTTTTAAACTATTTTTAGAAATCTATTTAACTTTTTAACTAATTATCTTTATTAAAATTCACTTAAAATAAATCTATTTAAAAACTATTTTTTATTTAAATATAATATTATAAAAATCTAATTAATTAAAATAAACTAATTAAACTTTTTTCTTAAAATTAATAAAAACATTTTTTATTTTCTATATTTTTATAAACTACTCAAATTGAAAGTATATATAAGTAGATTAAAAGAAACGGACTAAAAATTAAACTAAGGTAATTAAATAAAACTGATATCTCCTAAAACAGTCTATATTAATGATAAAAACGATATTAAAACCAATAGGAAAGGTCAGTCCAGTTGGTTATCACACTAAACACACATCCGTGAGGTCACGGGTTCGATTCCGATACGGGACATATTTTTGAGATTATTATTTTTGGAGTTCTGAGATAGACGAATCACAGGAGTGACCTTTGGAGCTGTTAATATGATGTTGTGCAGTATCCAAATTAAGAGTTTGGGACACTGACTGAATTTTAACAGATAAAAAAAAAAACAAAGTGCAATCAAATTACCTAACAAATCAGCATACAATTTATCCAAACTTGGCAGATTTAAATAATTCGAAAATCAAGTAACAGAAAGATTAAACAAATTCCCAAAAGTAAATAATCTAAAGATTTCAGTCAAGATAACGTACCAAATTAACAGATCCAAACGTAATAAGAAAATTAAAGATCAGTTAAAAACAAACGGCTTCATTTTAACAAGTATAAAACCAGTTATCTACTAAGTCCTACATACATCAGAAATCACTCCATCAAATTCCATCAATAACAGACTATAATCAAATACAATCCTCTTACTCAAGTAATATAGTAACAAACAAAAACTAAATAAAACTCCATTTGTCACTTTAAAAGCAGATTCATGAACATATCAAGTAAAATAGCATACAATCCTAACTAACATGAAACTGTTATATGCTAATTCAACTTCCAATTCAAAGTTAAACATCAGATAACTCAACTTACCTAAACAGTTAGAACTGACATTCATAAAACTAAAATAATCCTCAACCAAACATTTTCAGAATCATAAACAATCACAAATAAACTTAAGACAAGCAGAAACAAATACGCATAAGCAACTCAAACATCTAAAGCATATTAACATTCAAACAATATTTAATCTAAATAACATGTAAAATAAAAGAAATTAGCACCTTTTGGGATAACCTTTGAGTAGAAGACCTGCGCTGAGCAGTCTTAATGAACCGGAATCGAGACCTTCACCATCATTAAAACGAACCAACAAACACCATCGAATCATACATCTCGAACCAAGCTGATTTGATTTTAAGTTTCTTCCAGTGGGAAAAAACTTATCCAGTTCTTTACTCTTAATATTAAATTTAAACTATTAACTAGCTTAAATTTAACATTACAAACATTATTTTTGTGAAACAGTAATAAGACTAATTCTAAAATCAATTTAAGCAAGACATAAAACGAGATACAAATTAAATGGAACGAATAAACTTTTATTAAATTCCATAAATATTACAAGATTTGTTAAAAAGAAATACAAATTTAACCCTAAAACTATTTCTACAGCATAACTTTAAAGTAAAGAAAAAGATGAAAATTACAAGTAAAGATGAGGGTTTTTATAGCCATCCCAAGGCTTTGCTGGGAAGAATATCCGCATCTCTGAAGCATATTCCATATCATCTCAGCCCTTGGATGTTCATTCTCTCTCTCTTGGTCTTGATCGGATGGTTGAGAGATCACATCTAGCACACGGATCTCTTGGTCTTCTACGTGGCATCCGTGTGTTAGTTGTGTTTCTTTTGAGCCCTCTGATTGGTTGATTGTGAAAAATGATGTGTCAAAGCCAATAATTAGATGCCATGTAGCCAAGCCTCTTCATGCTTTCTCTTCCTATAAATTGGGGGATTTAATTCCCCCTCACGTGAATTACACGTGTATATCAAAAGCCCCATGTTATTTTGATTTTTTGGTAATTAGGGTTTTGAGAACAGTAACTTAAAGTTACTGGTTTTGGGGTGAGATGGGGAAGATGATAGTAAGATAGAAACTAACAAAGAATTGTTTAATGTGTGTGTGGTGTAAATGGGGGAGTGGGTGAAAGTTCCGTTTTATTTATTTATGGATGAGTGAAAAGTTTGACCGAGTGAATAAGAAACGAATGAATTAAAATGAGTGACATGTGAGTGGGTTTTATAAATGAATGAAACGTGTGGTGAGTAGGTAAGTTTAATAAACTTGTGTTGACCAAGAAACAAACCGTTTAATTTTTCTTAACCCTAATGGGCTTTAACTTGGACCCAACATATTAATATTCCAGCCGTATCTTTAATCATGTTGTTGGGCTTTTGGCCCAATTTACATTATTTCCATCCGTGTGTATATATATTGGGCCAAGAGTTTGGGCCTTGTCCAAAAGTAATACACTTTATATCCAAATTTGGGCTTTTCAGGCCCAATAAGCTCATGTGGGACCCACTTGGTAAATATTCTTGGCAAATGATGAAATCCGTTAAAGTCGAGCTTGATTTTGGCTTCTTTGATCTTTTTTCTTCAAACTCGTGCCGGTTTTTGCCGATTTTCGCGAACTTGGGTACCTACACACTTGAAACAAGAAATACACATATACAAGGCATTTTTGATACATTTCATGCATAATTTCATTGTTTTAAGATACAATTGATATGACTATTTAAGCTCATATCAATTTTCTAAAGATTTATAAAGATTTAGTTAGATTGTATTTAGATATTTCTAAGGGTTGTTATGTACAAATTTATTTGTGGTTACAATGCATTGTCCATGCCATCATATTTCAGAAGCCATTCTATAAACGTTTGAGGAGAGAGGGCACTTTAAATCGTAAACCCGACCACGCAGTCAAAACGTAATATCGAGATGGAACATCTTTAGTATTAAGCTCCCTACTAACATGACTTGTTTATATACCAAATAGGGTTTCAATAAATACCTTAAGTATTTCAATATCTTCATAAGCATATTACACAATCGTAATATGTAAGACACGTAAATGGTTAGTTCACATAATATGAATGCTCTATATGCTATATGCCTAACTATTAGGGTCCCCAAAAATCAATTTTTCCTTAAACTGATTTTTATATTCAGTTATAGTCCAGTTTAAAATTTTTATTATTTAAAATTTTTTAAGTTTTTGATCTAGTTCTCTATAACTATCGCTCTGATACCATTTCTATAACACCCCCAAGTTGGTCAAATGCAGCGGAATAGTAATTGGGGTGTTACTTTGGTGGATCGATAGCAAATAGTATACAGAGCATGATCATAAATTATCATTTAAACATATTACATAAATCAAATGTGCAGATTTAAATAATTGTCTTGAGAACAACATTTATTATAAATTTGAAGAAATATCCCAGCCCGATGGTAAATATGATGCTTCCTATGATGCTGGAATCCAATGCATGAACCTGTTTATTTTCCTGAGAAAACATATAAAGTAAAATGTGGGGGTCAACACGAGGTTGGTGAATTCATAGTGCTTAGTTAAATAATAAGTTAATAATATGCCAAACATCATGAAGATAGTAGAGCACCAAGCTACATACTATAGTAGTTCCTATTACCCTGTAATAGAAGCTAGACAAAAAGTTGTTCGGTACGCCCATTTGGATCTGTCCCGATGTTGTTCCCTCAGTCCGACAATGATGTAAACCTATTGCTTAGCCTAAGCGTTTCGTGATAGCCAGTCACGCAGGCCGGGTATTGTCAATACCCAAATAGATCTATTCACACATTTCGCGCTACACTATTAACTATTACAGTCCACGGATATGGGGCAAACAATAGGCAATAAATTGTTGTTGTCATCAGTGCATGTTTTGCATATTTAAAATATATATACTTTTTGTATGTTTTCTCCCCCAGTTATAAAACAGTAAAGATGGGGCCATGAACTCACCTCAATAATGGAGCAGTAGTAATAAGTCACTGAGTATGTTGGCACAGTATGATCACGAAGCAGTAGAATTACCTAAGTAACTTATGTGTGTCTCAGTAGATGCACAAATAAAATGCACATATAATGTAGTTGATGAAAATGCATGATCACAGATTAATTAAGTTGTTATCGTTTTAAGTGTTAACTTATTATCGAAACATGTACACCTTTAATTTTAATAAAGCGTATTACCTTGGTTGAATGGTAACAGTATAAATGCATTAAATAAAATGATTTTTATTTAATTAAGACTTATAAATATAATGTTTCATAAACGTCCTTCAAGTTTCGATTGTACATAATTAGTCCTCCATGTTTCACGACTTACGATATAGCCCTTATAGTTTATTATATTAAATAATATTAATAAAACTTAAGTTAAATTACACCCAAGTCCTTGGTTCTTAAAGTAGTTACCAAAACAGCCCCTAGGGCTTGCTAAACTTTCAGAAAATGGCAAGATTGGTCCTTGTGTTTCAAGCGTTTTGTGACATAAACAATGATTTTTGAAAGCCATTTACGGGTTCGTTATTTAACCATAAAACGAACGGAAAACATATTTGTATTCTCGGACACGCCGTCTACAAGTTTCGTTCTTTAAGTTTTGCTTGAAAACGGCTCTATAATGGGTAAAAACAAGCTTAAAGTAAGCAGGTCAGAATGACTAAATTTTCATCAGCTTTTAAGGTGTGCGAGGCAGATTTTTAAAAGGGTGTAACTTGTTCGTTATTTGTCCGTTTTTAGTGTTCTTGGTGTCTATGGAAAGGTAGCCAAGATATCTATAATATCCTAGTTGGTTTCGGGTTCTGGTTCTAACTCTAACTCGCTCAAAAACTCAGCCAAAGTCGGCTGGTCAGCCTACATGTACATGCTGTCAGCTTTTTATATAAGTGGCGACAGCTTTAAGTGTGTAAACGCAGATTTTCAAACTCGATTTTCCGCTTCGTTATAGCTCCGTTTTAGGTGATTCAAGCGTCTACGGAAAGCTAGCTAGGTGTTCTACGAAATTCCCCTATAACCTCATTTTTACACGGGGTCCTACTAGGTCTAAACAGGGTCTAAAGTAGGCTGATCGGGATGGTTTTACACATATAATATTAATCATGGTCGATTTGTTTAACATAGCTAACGTGCATCGTTTTTGTTCAAATTTGGCATGGATACTAACTAAGGGATAACTTAAGACCTAGTACATTCATTTTTAGCCCAGCTCGTATTTTTAGGGTGCGTTTCCCTATGGCGTGTTCTAACATGAGGAGGTTGTGTTGATCTATATATGTTATGTTCGGTCTCCTTTCGACTACTGATTTCTAGCTCATTTCCTAACCAATTTAAGTGATTCGAGTTAATGTGGATTCTTAGATAGCTCGTCTACCATTCGACCTTATAAAACTTGTGGGCACTCGATCCTAGGTGGTTCGTTTAGTGGTTTAAAGATGAGGTTTCACAGCTAGATATTAAATTTCATTTCATATATTTCCATTATTCCTAACATGAGCATGCTCTACTTTCATGTTTCTGTTTTATTCGAACGCAAGGATTACTACAGCATGCGTTGTTTTAAATTTGGTAATTAAGTAAGCATGTATTATTTCATGTTTCTGTTCCACTTTACTTGTGTTATACAGTAAGCCTCGAGACATCAGCAAGTATGTTTTCTTGTTTCAACTATTATCAAGCACTAATACTATACAAGACTAAAATGCATACATAGTATAAAGAAAGCAAGAGTGATAACTCACAATGAAGAAGAGTGTGTTTCGATGTGCGATTCACGTCCATGAGCAAGGAAGACAAACCGAGCTTCAACACCGAATCGATACGCGAAGGTTTCCAACTAACGAATCTCTTGACCGGAACCCATGGTTCATTGTACCCTCTCAACGCATGATGATTACCAGCGAGAAAGAACATGGGTATTCGTTTGCTTGTCAACTAACAAAAACCGAGTTGGTGCTAAGGGCATTCATGGGATGTTCGTGTAATGAAAAATGCATGAGTAGAAAAGGAAAAAGCTGGTGCTTGCGTTTACTTGTGTCTCAACCAGGAAAGAAAAGAAATAAGTTGTGGTGGTTGGTTGCTCTCGGCAGAGAAGAAAGAAAGAAGAAGGTGATGGTGCATGTGTTTGATGAGAGAGATATAGAAAGTGTGAAGATGTGGTTCAAGTTTATACACAAGAAGTAAGGAGTTTAGAATCTTACAAGATTTAGCATAGACGTGTATATTTCAAAACCAAATGAGGTGTGTGGTTCGGTTTCTGTACACGACAAGAGAGAGGAGTATTAAATTAAATATCTATGAAATCTTGGTTTAGATTTGTGATGGTACTTCTTAGATTATGTGTAAGGTACCTATTAAGATTTATTGTGATTTGGTGATTTTAAATGTTGGAGGGTTTTTGTAGCCGTGAGTTATATAACATGTGGGTAAAGGATGCCTACAAAATATCTAGTGAAGGTATAAGGGATAGATGTTGTAGATATTAAAAAGAAATTGTAAGGGTTTGTATACTTATAGAATAAAACGTGGAATAGTATGTTCAAAAAGAAAAAGTGTAGTTTTAATTGTATCCCTATTATAAATGTATCCTAAGTATGGGATATTTTTGTAGCTACTTATTATTATGTGTAGGATAAGAGGGTATTTGATTAGACAAGATTTTATTTTGTTATAATGTTAATAAAAGGTCTAGGTGTGCTAAAATATTGTATTGAGTCGAGTCTATTGTACTATAAGTTTAGGTTCAAAATTTATTGTATACAGTTTTAATGTGCAATATTTTGGATCGTCATTATTAATAAATATAATTAGTAATTATTTAAGCACATAAAAAGTGTCCGAAAAAATTAAAATAATATAGCTCCATAGTTAAAACGTCAGGTTTTTAAGTAATATAAGTAAATATATAATATTTATTATATTATGATCTCGTTTGTAAAATTAATCGATAAAATATTATAGGATGAGTAGTAATAAGAGTAAATCCAGTGACGTGTTAAAAGCCCAACATTTGGGGATTTACAAATAGGTTTTGACTAAAGCTGGGACATTCGAGTCTTGGCGGGGCAACTAATTAACTTTGCAGCCATGTCGAATGCGAACACTTTTCTCAAAGGCCAATTAATCTGAGCCTCGAAGACACAGTATGCTTTAGTGTTGAATAACCAACGAAGATGAATAGCAAAGTACACCCGTCTTAATCCAGAAGGTAAAAAATTAGTTTTGTTTAAATATAATTTTGCTTGATCTACATCATTTATAACTTTAGTGGCTCCTAATCATGATCTCCCATTGTTTGATCCATGCTAAGACCACCAAGAAGATTGTGCTAAGGCTGCAATGCGAAGGTCACATGGTGCCAAGATTGTGCTAAGGATGCAATGCCAAAATTGTGCTACGACTTCCTCTTCCCAAAGTCCTACCACCCTCCCACCAAATCTCACACAAGATTGTGCTAAACGTCCCGTTTGATTCCTGTTTTCCATTAGTTTTTTTTGTTGTCAGTATCAATGCAGAGGTCACCGTTTGGCTTACGCTTGGGTTGCCAAATCCAGGTTAGCCTTCATTTTTTAAAATTATAGGCAGTGCAGATATTGCGACATTTTTTAGGTCTAATGAACAACATATTGTACACTGTACTTCTAGTATTACTTTTTTGTGCATAATGCCATTGATTTTGTGCATAGTGAAACTGATTTGAAGTTTTAAAATGTGAAACAAAATTGAAAACAAGGTTCTGGTATTACCTTTTTTCCGGTGTTATATGTGTTTATTTTGAATCAAGGTAGGTGTAGGATATATGTTATGTTTGCTTAGGAATCAATTGCAGTATGTAACATGTACATCATGATAATGTTTAAGAGCTATAGTAAAATTCAGATGCAAACACGTACAACCGGTCCAGATGGTACATAACCAAAAGAAATTAGCAAAATGACATGCTTTTAAATGACTTTAGAACAAAAGATTTGACTACAAGGCACACGTTGCATAAAAATCAAATCGTATGCACATCTAATAACCATGTAACCGTTGCAAAACACATTTTACCTAGCAATTAAACCAAAAAATTAAATCATCACTTTCTGTAAATATGCAGGATCAAACTGAATCAACTCATTGATGTTTCCACTTTTTTCATTCATTTCCTATTCCTCATTTTTGTTATTGTGTTTGTTGACAGATGGCTTCTAAACTAATAATAAGAAGAAGATCACAGGAATGACAGGTCGGTTAATGCTATGCATTCAAGAGGAGGTTCATATATCGTTCAATAAGATTTTAGGCAGCAGCATGTAGATGACCAAGGGAACGACATGTCCCAATCTGGAGGTTTATTTCTGCTCAATCTTTAATCTAGTAATCTGTATATAATATTAAATTTCTTAAACTTTTATACCGTCGGGCCATGAAAATTTTAAATATCTGATTGTCGGATAAATCTTAAATACTTTTATAAACATGGATAGCATACCATATTAGAAGTGTGATAGATTTTCCCATGAAGGATTTTGTAGATGTATCATGAAGTTTACATGTAAATTAATATTGGCTAGCCATAAACGTGATTTACCTATAAATTCATTGCATGCTAATTTTGATATTTATGATTTGCAGTTAGTAATAGTGGATAAATGCAATAAGAGAAAGGATGAAGAACATCCAGTTAGGATCTATCGGGAACCCTGAGCCTATAAATCGACCAATGGTGTACATGAACGGTAGTAACAAAGACCATCAATCTGTTCATCAGACAGATGACGTAAGTTCAACAATACCTGTTCATAGTGGTGTCCTACCCATGGATGAAAAAGCACTCTCTGGGCTTCAAGAATGAATGGAGAGGCTCAAAGTGGGTTAATGGACTTTTTTAGGAAACATTATCTATCCATGAATGAATAATCGTTAGGGTTTTGGCATGTGTTGAGACTATTGAGCGATCAGATGCGGTTGTTGATTAGTCCTAGTAATCCTAACAAAGATGAAAGTATAAAAAGCATAATGTCTGAGCCTTCGCCAGGTATCTACGAATTTGATAAGTTGCAGCCACATTTCTGTGCAATGTTGATAAGTGAGGTATAAACGTTTCTAGCACTGTCATATTGTCATCATTATGTAGTTTAGTTTTTTTTTTCATTTTCTTATCAGATTTTGATTAGTTAGGTAGAAAACTTTGAAAAGTGTGTGACAATCCGTCAATTTATGGTTGATATTTTTATTCTCAATATTTAATTGAAAATATTATTTTAATGTTATATTGTGAACTCACTTATTTTTGGGAAGTAATTTGGATTTACATCTTGAAGTAGCATCGACTACGTCTAAACCGGAGGATTCAACGTTACGTGCTTACGTTTACATATACCGTTTTGGTGACAGTCCGACATTTCAGAAGATAAATTTATCCATAAATATTATTTTGAGATTTTAAATTTGTGTTGGTTCATAAACTCACAAATTTACGAGAAGAGATAAGGACTTACGATTTTATTTTAACGTCCTTTACGACTAAACCGGAAACCTTAGGATTACGTATTTACGTTTTTGAACTCCGTTCTTGATGAGACAATTTTTATTAGATTCGTTTTGTGCCATTGATTCATAATTTATAAAAACGTTTTTCGTAAAACGACCCGAGGGCACGCAAATCGAGGAAACTAGAATCGAGGAATACCCGTAAATTAGTGGGATGAGACAAGTTTACACTTGCCCCACCCCACTATATGGAAGGCAAGTGCAAGCTACCAACACCAAAGAGGTGTCAAGTTGTAAGTAACTTAGTTACTTACACTTTTCCCAAGCTTACAAAGTAAGCATACTTTCCACCAAAACCACTAGCCATTACCATTTCCATTCATTTCCTCCATGCAAAACAACTCATTTTCTCTCTTCCTCTCTCTATGATTTCGTGGGACTCTCACACAAAACACCCCATTTGATCTAAATTTAACCACAAACTATTGTTATAACTTACATATGTTAATCTCCTTCAAAAGAGATGAAGATTGGTGCAAGTTTTAACATCCAAGGAGAAGTTTTGTTGGTGTCTTGGGGCTGATATTCCACAAGGAGTTCTTGAATGATGGTCTTGAAGATGGTCTTGGTTTATCACAAGTTTCTCCATCAAATGCCATGTTTTGATCACAACCTACATCATCATGGTGGTATAAAGATAGTTCTTCCCATCCTATTGTTATTTTGATTATGTAACCATGTATTTTATTTCCTATTGTATATGTATATGATGATTATATGATGATAAAAGTATTGTGTGGGGATTTGGTGTTGATAAATATGATTAAAAAGATGAAAAACAATAAGAAACAAGGCTAAAATCTTGCTTAAAAATGATGGCTGTATAAAACAGTAAAGAACCATGTCATGAACTGATAAAATGGCATAGATTAATGGATATACAGTAAGTAATATGTCTTATACACATGTGAGAGTTGGCCATGCAATTGAATCATTAGGATGAGTGAGATATGATCAAAACAAGTTTAGAGTACAAATCTGAGTTCACTGTTTTGGACGATTTTTAGAAAATACTTAGATGCTGATTCAACAGTAGATATAGAAGAGTTAAATGGAGCACATATCATGTAGTTTATGTCATAAAAATCTGAGCTTCTATCTCCATTTAGAACTCTAGATATGGCAGTTTTGGTGAACATGAAAATAAAAGTCAGATTTTGGAAATTAAAGTATAATACTATTATATAAGCACTCAAAATTATATAGTATAAAATGTGAATAAGAACCCACTAACTCATATGATACATTTATATAAATATGTACAATGGTAAATAAGTGGACATTTTATAAAAATGGTAGCTTGTTAAGTTTTATAAGTTATAAAACTATAAACATGATTTTTACGACTTTTTCGGCTATTACCGTAAAATTAACGTTTTTGTTAAATAAAACTTAGACGGTTGGACCCGTCTAATGTAAACTTTTATAAACTCATATACTGATATATAGACATGTATAACAAGTAAAAACCGATAAAAACCCGAATTATAGGACATACGGACATTAACGAGCTAAGTAAACATATTGGACTAATAATTGGACTAAATAAGTTAAGCACTTATAAAAAGAACTTATTGGGCTTAACCCATTTGAGCCCAACTTGTAAAGTGTAAATACTGATAATATAAGTATAAAATAGATTAAAACAAGTTAAAGAACTTATAATAAGTTTATTGGACCTAAGACACGTAAATAGGTAAAACTAGTAAACTAGTAAGAAGTTACCAATACGTAAACACTAAAATGAGTAAAAGAGAATATATAAACCCACTTGATCATCATATATATAAAATCATCATATGTATACATAATTGTTATTTTTATAAATTCATTGGACATGAGTCTAAGACGAGCATTATTTGTCTAGGTTTCCGTGATTGAAGCACGTACCGTACGTCCGAATTGCCGATAACCCGCCTTCCCACATCAATGTGAGTTCATAGCCTCGCACTCTTTTAAATGTTTTTATAAATGTTTTATAAACCCGCGAGGGAGATAACATGTTAGTTTTTATAAAATAGGACACCATTTGTCCCGATTGTTTGTTTATTGATTTGGACCCGAATGATTGAATGACCCGATTGTATGACCCGATAAATGATTAAAGGACCCGATAGATGAAATAAAATGGATTATTAAAGTTAGGTTATGTCACTAAAAGTCCCATTAGCATGAATTGTGAACTACCGGGATTGGTAGACGCTTATGCATATAATAGTACTATTTGGGGACGATCACCCCAGTTCGCGCCTTGACGATTGATCCCCGTCGTGCCACATTGATTGGTAAGCGAATTTATGTATGAGAAGATTTCCATAGCGTGACCTTTGTGACGACACGCTAATTTAGATGGGCAAATTGAGTATCGGGTTAGCTACCCGTTGTTTGGTTTAGTAAGGTAACAATGTCATGCGGCTTATAATAATCCAAACTAACGAAATACTACTAGACGCTCCGAATTACGATGTATTGCCTGACTAGCAATACAGGGTCATACTATTGATATTATGTTCATGTTTTGGTTTTCATAACCATATTCATATAACGGTTTTTATTTTCATACAACGTCTTAAGACGTATTGTATGATTGTTTTTACGACATTGGCTCGTATAATGATTTTTAAGGCAAACGCCTATATTATGATTTTGATGAAGATTTGTATAAAATGACTTTGGCTATTTTATGGCCTATTAAAAATGATTTGTACAAAATGATTTTCGGTAATAAATTTTATACCGATGTTATATTGATGGTTTATTAAACTCTATGAATTCACTCGGCGTTATCGCTGACCTTTTCTTTTAACATGTTTTGTCTCAGGTACTTGAAGGTAATTCTCGGGAAGACAACAAGAATTCATGGCCCGCACTTAAATTATAATTTCCATTCAAATGTTTTGTAAAACTTGTATGAAATATAATGACTTGGGACCTATGTAACTTTGATATTTATGAATGGAAATGCTTTATTAATAAACGACGCGATTTTTATGCGTTGTCTATGATGTGAGTAATGTGCTATCCCGTAACACCAACGAGTCTTCCGCTGTATTGAGTTGTATAAATTTGGGGGTGTTACAAAGTGGGTCCGTGAAATAGATTTTGAACTTTTGCGTCCAAATTCAATGAACAATTATGGTGCTATTCTTGATGACTTTGGTATGGAAGGAACTCTTGACACACTAATGAAAGACTTTGTACGCGATATCTCAAAAGGTACAATTTATGAATAACACTATTTTAAAGACATGAACTTTCTAACTGTTCTTTTAACAATTTATGTAGTTTACTTTGCTGATGTTGGATGATTTGATCTTTATTCCCATCATGGATTTGTGGTCAAGTATGGGGTGGATAGAGATCTTGACCTAGGTTTCCAAACGGATGACTTAGAATTAACCTTTAATGTCCGCCTAGGCAAGCAATTTACTGGCGGGGAGTTGTTTTTCCAGAGGTATGCGATGTGAGGATCATGTGAATGGTCAATATATCCTGATGTATGTTGATATCTTTTTATCGCACTATTTTCTCAATCATCGAGTAACAAGTTCACTGTATTAATGCTACATGGTTTCAATATGTTTTGCTAATCGCTTATAAAACTATCTCCTCTCAGGTATCTCCCAACATTACACCAACAAAGGTTATAATGTAGAAAATAGTGAAGCGGGTTAACACAAGATCTTTCAAATGATATTCTCTACATTTATTTTTTTATTCTTTCCCACAAACTTATTTCCTTTCTTTTGTAGCCTGATAATCTTTTTAATGTATTTTAAATGTTCTGTATGTTTCGCTAAGTCAGTGGCCACATAAACGCTTTCCACACTCGCTAACATAAACGCTACTCCCACAACACCACCTCATGCCTCCTGTCAAGTCTTCCCTCTATAAGCATGTGCCTAAAATGCTCCCCTGCGAAGTGCGGGAATTAATCCTCGTGACAATAATTTTTGAAACATATAGGACGCGTAGGAAATGAACAGTGGTATAAAATACAATCTTCATCGCTACTGCATGGACGAATTTTCTCTGTAAGTGAAACTTGAGGACATTTCATCATACCTATTATGCAAAGAAAATAAAACTATTTTCAATTAGCATATACAAATAGTATCAACATTTACCAGCTGCATGCTCCAAAACTATTTACAATCAATGCATGAGTAAAAAAGTAATGTCACATACATAGTCATAAATTTGCATATAAAGACTAAACCATAAACAAATTATTACAACTGAAACAAAAAAAATTCTTTACCCGAAACGCAAATAAACAAGATGACAAACGCTGTTATTTTCATTGATGCCATCTTTGTTTTTACGGTGATGAAATTGAGGTATTCTTTTGTTTTATGAATTATTTTTTATGATAGTTTATGTCATTTCTTTCATTATTTATATATAAATTTTAGTCATCTAAAAAACATAGCAATTAATCGAACGGTTGCAAGCTCGGTTAGGAGGTGTTAAGGGAAACAATCTGGCTTCTTCTAGGGTAGAGAATGCCAGTGATGGGAATGTTCACCAGCTTAAGGCTAAGATTGCAGATTTAGAATATGAGATTATTTCATATAAGCGGGTTGTAGAACACGTCAAGTATGTCTATCAGAAACTCATCGATAAAATCTGTGAAAACTACAAGCTAAAGGCTTTATTAAAAGACAAGACTTCTAAAACTAGTACGAGTGTGGATACTAGGACTGCGAAACCATCCACCTCGGGAACTACACGTATTGCTGTAACACCTTTTCCCAAGGTTGCTGTGACAAAAGCTGTTGTGATTGCCCCATGAATGTTTCAAGTTAGTCCTTCCTCTCAACCTAGGGTGGATACCTCTATGCCTAACAAACAACGTAAAGCAAGCGTTAGGACAAAACCGACCATTATATCTCAACCATAAGTCATCGATTTAAAAAGTGCTAATTCTAACAGACATATGTCTTCTTCTACAGGAATAAACAACTACACTAAGAGCAGAAGGCCACAGCCTACAAGCAATACAAGGAATGATAGGGCCCCTTTTGCCTCTAGAAGTAGTCGCCTCAAGATCAATAATTTGGAAGTAGAAGAACACTCTAGGAATTTACCGCTTTTTAATCATAATCAGAAACTTAATTCATCTAAATGTAATGACTTTAAGCTTGCTATTCGGAATGAAAAATCTGAAGTCATTTATGCTAAATGTAAGAAATGTTTCTTTACTTTTAGTCATGATGATTGTGGTTTGACTATGAATGGTTTGAACTATGGTGGATACGCCCGAATTGACAAGCTTTCAATCAGTGAAAAACATAGCACTCCTAAGGCTAAAGTGTATGTTCAGAAAAGTAAGCACGTAGGGTCTAGAAAAAGTCTTGCTAAGCCTACTAGCCCTAGATTTACCTCTAAGTGGTTGCATACTGGTAGAAATTTTGACGGTAGTGGAAAATTCATCGACACTAGTAGATCTAATTGACAGTGAAGTGTCGGTATATGATAAGGCTTAATTATCATCTAACTCTACAGGAACCTATTTCATCGGTTGCCAAAATCTTTTTCCTCTTATCTTGGCAGGCTGTTGAAATTTGTCCCTGGTGCGTTAATTCGGGCTGTTCAAAGCACATGACTGAGAATCGAAACTTTCTCAAGAACTTTGTTTGGCGTTTCGTGGCAATTGTTCGATTTGGAAATGATCATGTTGCTACAATTCTAGGCTATGGTGATCTTCATTGGGGAAATATCATAATCACTAGAGGCTCTTTTGTTGATGGCTTGGGACACAATTTGTTCTCGGTTGAACAATTCTGTGATTCAGACTTAGAGGTAGCCGTCAGAAGTCATACATGTTTCGTAAGGGATCTTGAAGGAATTGATTTGTTGAAAGGAAATCGTACCACTAACCTTTACACCATTGATCTCTTTCAAATGTCAAATGCTTCTCCAATTTGTCTCATGGTCCGGGCAACATCAACAAAGTCATGGTTATGGCATCAAAGGCTATCTCATCTCAATTTTGATGCCATCACCCAACTAGCAAAAGATGATCTCGTTACCGGTCTTTCAAAGTTCAATTATACAAAGGACCATATTTGTCCATCATGTGAGCAAGGTAAAAGCAAGAAGAAGCCTCACAAACCCAAACCTGTTCCCAATTCCACGAATAGGTTACATCTCCTACATATGGATTTGTGTGGCCCAATGAGAATCAAAAGCATTAATGGAAAGCGGTATATCCTTGTGATTGTGGATGATTATTCTTGTTACACATGGGTTCATTTTCTTGCTTCAAAAGATGAATTCCCTGGTGTAATTATCAATTTCTTGAAGAAAACATCAGTGCTACTACAAGCCCCTGTCATCATTGTAAGAACGGATAACGACACATAATTCACCAATCAGCAACTGAAAGCTTACTTTGACGAAGTTGGGATTTCTCATAAAACATCGGCTGTAAGAAATCTAGAGCATAATGAAGTTGTGGAATAGAGGAATCGTACGCTAGTTGAAGCTGCTCGGAGTATGCTTCTCTCCTTAGTGCACCGTTATTTCTTTGGGCTGATGCCATTGCAACTGCTTGTTATACTCAAAACAGCTCCATTATTCACACCCGATTCAATAAAATACCTTATGAGCTCATTAATGGAAGAAAACCGGATATATTGTTTCTACATGTATTCGGTGCATTGTGTTATCCAAAGAATGATCGTGAAGATATTGGAAAACTTGAACCTAAAGGTGATATTGGATTCTTCATTGGTTATTCTTCAACAACTTGTACTTACATAGTTTACAACCGAAAGACAAGAAAGGTAATGGAGACTATGAATGTTACATTTGATGAACTCTCAAGAATGGCGTCTCAACATCAGAGCTTACATCCCGAGCTTCAAGGTCAGACTTCTGGACACGTTAGTGCAGGACTCACGCTTTCATATATACCATAAGTAATATCATCTCTACAACCCTCCGAACATGATTTGGAAATTTTATTTGGGCCAATTTATGATGAATATATGGAGGGTCCTTCATCGTCAGATGTCACTCGAAATGCCCCGGCTGCACCTACTACCGTGGTTCATGAAACTCCAAATGCATCTACACCAACGACATCTTCTTCTGTACCATCTACTTCAACCTCAACCATATTGACTTCAAATATTCCAACCACTTCTCAGACTGCTGACACGTCTCAACAACATTCTCAGCAAATTCCTAATCATGTTCATCTTCAGAATAAAATAGTTGCAGAAAATGCAAACAATGTGATGCTCAACGAACATGATTTTGTTAACACATTTGCGGCTTCCATAAGTACCACTCAGCCTTCAACACCATATGTGGACCCGTCGAGCTCGCATCAAGTTTCTCATACACTTCCACATGAACAAAAATAGACTAAGAATCGTCCTTTTGTTCAAGTGATTGACAATCTCTCACGACCAGTCTTGACCATAAATCAGCTGTGTACCGATGGTGATATGTGTATCTATGCACTATCGGTCATCACAATTGAACCAACAAGTGTTAAAAAAGCAATGACCGACACATCATGGATTGAGTCTATGCAAGAAGAGCTCAATCAATTCATCCGGCTTGATGTATGGGAGTTAGTACCACGTACGAATAATGTGGATCCCTTACATTAAATTAGTTATTCAAAAACAAGCTGGATGAAGAGCAACAGTCATAAGAAACAAGACTCTTTTGGTTGTGAGAGATTATAAACACCAGGAGGGAATTGATTTCGTAGTACGTTTGCCCGGTTGCTCGAATGGAAGCCATTAGGGTTTTCTTGGCATATGATGCACATAAACCGTTTACTGTGTATCAAATGGACGTGAAGACGGCCTTCTTACATGGTCCATTAAAATAAGATGCGTACGTATGTCAATCTTAAGGTTTCATAAACACCGACCATCCAAGCCATGTCTACAAGTTGAAAAAGAAAATCTATGGTTTGAAACAAGAACCAAGGGCATGGTACGGCGAACTATCATCATTTCTTCTCCAAAATTACTTCAGCAAAGGAACCATTAATCCAACGTTGTTTATCAAGCACTACAACAACGACATCTTGGTGGCTCAAGTCTATGTAGATGATACAATATTTGGTTCTACTAACCCAAAATATTCCGTATTATTTGCCGACCTTATGAAAAGCTGCTTTGAAATGTCGATGATGGGGGAAATGACGTTTTTACTTGGTCTCCAACTTAACCAATCCCCCCGTGGTATTTTCATAAATCAGTCCAAATATGTGCTCGAAATTCTAAAAAAATTTGGAATGGAAAACTGTGATCCTATTGGTACTCTAATGGACACTAAACACAGGCTTGACTTGTATAAGAAAGGGACTTTTTAAGATGCTACCAAATACTAAAGTATGATCGGTCCCTTATGCACTTAACCTCAAGCAGACCGAACATTATGCATGGCACTGCATGCTACTTGTTTATGTGCTCGGTACCAGGCTAAGCCAACCGAGAATCACCTCAAGGAGGTTAAAAGGATCTTTCGTTATCTCCGGAGAACCATTCACATGGGTCTCTGGTATACGAAGGAGTCTGGTTTTAATCTAACCGGTTTTTTCAGATGTCGACCATGCAGGGTGTCATGATACATACAAGAGCACTTCCGATGGAGCATAATTCTTAGGCGAGAAGCTAGTGAGCTGGTCCTCAAGAAAACCAGATTGTACGGCGTTGTCCACCGCGGAAGCAGAATATGTGTCTCTATCCGTGTGTAGTGCTCAAGTCCTTTGGATGAGAACACAACTCACGGATTATGGCTTTCACTTTAACAAAGTTCCTATTTATTGTGATTCACAATCAGCCATAGCCATATCCTACAACCCGGTCCAACACTCCAAGACCAAGCACATAGCTGTCCGATTCTATTTCATAAAGGAGCACGTGGAAAGAGGAACGATCGAACTGTATTTTGTCAAGATGGACTACCAACTAGCCGACATCTTCACCAAAGCTCTTTCTCAAGACAAATTTGAATTCTTATTCGTCGACTTGTTATGCGTAGTTTCACTCCCGATGAGCTTGAACGTCTTGCACATTTGTAGTTTTCTTGTATATCTATCAGAAAATCAAAATACAAAATATAAAACCTATAAAAACAAAATAAAAATGAGAAAATCTTTCATAAAATAACAAAAATATTCTTCTTCGACATGTCTCTCAACATCGATAATATGGACGTACTTAGAAATATCGCTCAATAACGACACGAGTATGTACATAAAGTTCGAATGGGAGTTTCAAATGTTTTCAAAACATGTCTTTTATATTTTTCTCACAATGGCTCACAGTCATATTTCAGACTGTGACCCGGTATTCAAATATCATGGATGATAACTTATCCTCAACAACGAGAAATTAAATTTTCTAGGTCATGAGCTTTTACAAAATATTCAAAAATTTAAAGCTCATGTACAATGGCTCATAGTCATATTTCAGACTGTGACCCGGACTTCAAATAAAGGAAAGTCTATGACTTATTCTCAACAACAGGAAATTCATTTTTCTCGGTCATGAGATTATACAAACATTCAAAGTTTTAAGGTCATGAACACAAGGAAAATGTTCATTTATGTACATTATTCCTCAACAACGGGAATTAAGTTTTCTCGGTTTTTGAGCACAACCTTTCAAGATATTTTCAAAAGATATTCAAAATTGTGTGCTCATATACTCCCCTACTTTAAACATAACTTTTTTTCGTGGGGGAGTATAAAAATCTCATAATATATAGTTCCAAAATTTTCATGAAACATTATTCTCTCCATGTTACATCACTAGTATATAAAAAATTTCACAAACACATGCAATCTTTTAGGGGGAGAATAGTGATTAAAATATGATCAAAGTGTTTCATTTATGGATAGAATCTTTGATATAAGTGCTTTCTCGTCCTAATATGTGTAAATATCTTTCATTTTATGATGCACATATGTAGGGGGAGCAATTTTGGTGTTATAGAAAACTATCAAGGTGTAAACATCGATTTCATTAACACCTTGATTATTTTTCAATCGATTTTTCTAGTTAGAATATCTATACCCTTCAACCAATTTATTTACGACGATATTGGTGTCAAAAGGTGGTTAAGTATTTTTCCTATGATGCAACCAGAACTGGAGGGATCTTCCCAGGGACAATCCATTAGAACTTAGAAGTCCTTAGGAAAGATGGAGTAGTTGAGTGTACGTAAATAATGCTGACTAATGACTTAAGTTAGCACTGGAACAATCACAACAAGGTGCTAGTAATGACGCCTTGTTAAGCATTGAAGGGTTTGAAGAATAAAAAATAAATGTAAGGATAAATGGTGTAAAGAAAGCAGCCCTCCATACAACTTAGGCAGAAACCGAGTCAACACATCTGCTATCAGAATAACTTAGATGATTTCTGGCATTGAAGACAAAGTATCATGGACCCAGTGATGCAATGCACAACCCTTCCCAACCTACTTAAGCTTCTCTCAAAAGAGGTTTGTTTTATTGTCACGGAGTTCAACTTATTTCTATCGGATTTCTCACTTCGAGATAGTAGATATTGAAAAGGTGGCAGACTGCTCCAGCCTCCGATCACCAAATAAACGTACACTTATAGAGTCTAGAGCCATCGAGATTCATCAAAAAATATCTCATAAGAACACTAATTCCATATATCAATTGTTGTTCATCTTTAGAACACATGCGATAATTACAGAGTCCTACGCTCTATCCTTGTGATATTGCCAGAACATTCAGAGTGACACTCTCTAGTATTCATAGTGATGAATGGAAATCCTTCCAGTCTTAACATCAAACAACATTGCGGTAGGTCATATGTAAAATTCACTTTGAATTGAACATATGTTAACTGGAAAGCAACAGCAGTTTGATTCTTAATTGATTCAAACTCGTTCCAGGTCTCGACGCAATATCTTTATGATCTTACCAGAACATTCAGAGTAATACTCTTCAGTATTTACAGTGACGAATGGACATCCTTCGAGTGTCATCACCAAACAACACTGCGGTAGGTAACTTATGAGATTCTATGCGAATCAAACTTGTGCCAACTAGAAAGCAACAATGGTTTGATTCTTAATTGATTCAAACTTGTTCCAAGAAAAGAATTGACGACTCAATCAGCAGAATGGAACTGCATGATTTACTCTTTACTATGAATTATCCTTTGAGATGGTCAAGTATTGAGAACGGCTACCACAACTGGAAATCCTGTCAAGGAAGTTCTTTGAACTTACCTAATCACATGTACAATACTTGTACTGTATAACGGGAAACTGGAGGAATGCAAACGGTGGCATAACCTCAAGAGTCATGATTCAAGACCACATACTCAAGTAAATGAAGAAAGCTCAAGAACATCTAAAGACAAAGACTTCCGCTACTCTGATTATCAAAGGAGATTATTAGCCAACTTTCAAAACGATGCAAAGTATGAGTATATGGGGAAAGACACAAGATCACAAGATGGCAAAGTTTAAAGATCAAGTCAAGGCAAAGATCAAAGATCGAAGATCACAAGTCATGAAAGGAACTATGAAAGAACTCTCAAGACAACGAGCTTCAAAGTCTACAGCAACAAAGAAGTGAAGTCACATATTACATGACCACCCTTTAGGGGGAGATTTTTAGCCGTATTTAAAGTGATGGTCATATAATATACCGTTGCGAAGCTCGTGAAAAATGCTATTCAGCGGTGTCGAGAGTTCTATGTTATTATTGTTTACGTAACGGGAATTAGTCCCGAGCACACAAATGAGGAAGGAATTCGTAATATGTTACTCATAGTATAAAAGGCCATTTCCACCTCATTTGTGTGTGTGCTTTTCTATTTTCATAGTTTTAGTGAGAGAAAGTTCGTTGTTTTCTCTTTCTAGGAAAATCACCAACTTTGTTTTTTTCTCTCTTAATATAATCTATCCTTTTTGTTTAATCTTGTTTGTTCTTCATCTTATTTCGTGTTCATCATCTCACGCATCTTCTATATGACGTCTCATAGATCCTACATAAATCGTCCTTGTTTTTCGTGTGTACAAGTCTCACACATGATTTTTAAACTATATAAATATTGAGTTTCATGATTTTAATGTGAGTCATTATGTGTTACATTTAAAAAATAAAGTCAAAAGATGGCATGTATATTTTCCGAATGCCTCTAAATTACACACATACAATGAAATATCATTAGTGATATTTAATAAACATAGAGAGAAATACAAAATACATCCATGTGGTTTACAAAAAGTGTGGATTACATCCTTCGTCAATACTTCAGACACAGTACATCCAATCGTTACATACTTCGTGCACGATACATCCTTTGGACGGATGATGCAAATATTTTTCTCGTGAAGTACTAACGAGTTTTATAAAGAAGGGTATTCTTGTTTTTTGGCTTATAAAGGGATGTATTTTTCACTAAAAATATAATTTTTGAAAAAATAATTTTAAACTTTTTAAAAAAATGCATTTTTTCGAAATAAGAAGTTTAATTTTTCGAAACCACTTTTTTTTTGAGAAAAACTAAAATTATATTTTCTTAAAAAAAGGTTTACAACGTTTGGAGGAAATAAGATATATTTAAAAAAAGTAACTTTAAAATTTTTAAAAAATGTTTATTAATTTTGGAAATCATATTTTTTACATTTTCCAAAATTTAAATATGTTTGGAATAAAAAATTAAAAACTCTTAATAAAAAATGTTGATCCCTTTGATTGGATCTATATTATGTTAAGAACTAGTATAGTAGTTTGTAATCAAACTAAAACACTTTGAGAACTCTTACTCAAGCTAATAAGTTATGCGGAATCTAACTTATAAAGCACAGAAGAACATAATTACTTTTAACTATTCGATTCTCTTATTAATCGAATTGAATGAGGTACATGAATGTCATCGTACCTATGTTGCTTTTATAGAGTAAGGAACCCTAGAAACCTTAGAATATTCTATAAAGATAAGTATATCACAGACGATATATTATCAATATTCTAACTATTAAGTATATCACATAAGATATACTCTAACTATAACTATGACATATCTTATACAAAGATATATTCGTCCTAATCAATATAACAGTACTTACTTTATAAGTAGCAGTACTTACTATGTACCGCGTTAACACTAACGGTACTTGCATAATACTAACAGTACTTAAATTACACTGACGGTACTTGACACTTAACAATAATTCCCAACAATCCTCCCCTAAACAAGAATCATAACTTGTTGTCTTCTTGTTTCTCTTTGTACTGAATGTATTTAGAATACATGTCTTCAGTCTTCTCTTCAACCTTGGATTGAGCTTGGAATTTGTACTTGTATCCAACTGAATGTAGCCAAACACTTCAATGTAGATCTTTTTCTGATAAGATAACCTTCAAACTTATGAACATCATCTTTGTCTTCAAACTATGATCTTCTTGTGTCTTGTAAACATTCACTTGATTTTGCAACAACATCAATTGTCTTCTTGAGTTAAATCTATGAACTTATGTCTTGATTTGATGAGACAAAACCTTCTAAGTATTATTTCCTTTAATACTTCTTTGATTGCAACTTCATACCTGAAATAAAACAGTTAACAACAAAAACCAATCTGTATTGGCTTCATGATTTTTAGCAAATCATCAGCTATCAACGGATTCGATTTATTCTTTACCAGTTTGCCGTACCCTCTGGAATAGCCAATATTTTATTCATAAAGAATAAGATGTACTGATAACCCTACAATTTTTGGTAAACTGTCAACCATCAACGGATTTGATAATGTCTTTACCTAGTATCGTTTGTCTAGGACTAGCCAACTCTTTGCCTCGAAACAAGGTGAGTTAGAACCATAAAGTTTTTAGCAAACTACCAGCTTTCAACGGATTTGAGAAGTCTTTACCGTAAACCGTTTGCTTATGGACTAGCCAGTTCTTATGTGTGTTAGACATGGTGAACCGAGAACCATTTATGAAGTGTGATTGTAAATCAAACACTTAAGGCTCTTTCTCAACTTCTTCCTCTTGCTCCAAATCCTTGATTTGTTGTTTAACCATTTTGATCAACTCCAAAGCACCAAAGACTCTTCTGAGACTTCCAATTGTTGTTCTAACATCCTTTCCAACAATCTTCTCTCAAATGGATATTTATTCTCTTGTAGCATTTAATAAGTAACATCATCTATATCCAAAATATGCAGTCTACATGACCTATAATATCTCCAGTAACTAGGAACCTGATGATCTAATTCCTTCGACATTTTCTGATCATAGTTGTGTGGTTCATACATGAAGAATAATTCATTATACAATAGTGATACCTTAGTTTTACCTGCACTGCCTTCTTGAACTAACTTGCAAAGATCTTGAATATCTTGTCTGTCAAGAATATGAAGAATATCTTCCAAACGTCTGAATATTCTTGTTGTGCCATCTGTTCTTTTTATTCCATGAGCTTCTAGTCCTTGATCCATAGTATATATCCATCTAGAAATGGATGACTTCTTCCCAAAAATCTCTGTGTCTATACATGGATCTTCAAAATTTACTATCTTCAAGTACTTTCTTATGCTCTCATCATCATCACTATCTTATGTTGTTGATTTAGCCTTTTTCTTGGCTTTTAGCTCCTTCTTTGTTGATCTTTTTCTTTTAACACCCTTGGAGGTTCCTTCAAATTCCATTGAACCTTCCTCCAAATCTGTATGTACCGTTTCTTTAGTATGTACTGTTGACTGTGTATGTACCGCTTGTACATTTTCAGTCTTATCAACACTATGAGTTTTATCTCCTTCATTCATTCTTTGAGCAGTCTCTGTCTCTTTTGAACTTACCTTCTCCTTTCTAATTTTCCTCACATATGTAGCCTTGATGGGTGGAGATGTTCTTGTATGTCCAGCAGTACTTGACTCAAATCTAGGAGCACTTCCAAATTGTGTTTGTTGTTACAGATGTCTTTTAGCTTCTTCAACAGCTATCATATCTGCTTCAGATCCAATCTCAACAAAATTTAATTCAGCTCTCTTGTGTTGTTCATACAAAGCCTTAATTTCCTCAAAATTCTTCTTGACCAATTGAGCATGAGCGAAATGCTTAACTTTCTTGAGAAAAGTCATCATTTGATTCCTAATCTGCATGGTAGTTGGAAGCTTAATCCTTTCTCTTCTTATTTTCTCAGCAAAGAATCTTTGTTGCTCCCTTACCAGGTCATCAATCAATTTTTCTTTTTCTTCTTCATCATAAACATCCCTTTCTTCAGCTATTAATAAGTCTGCAAGAAGCTCACTTGCATGTAGTTCAACTTGATTCCTACCATACTATTGTATATTCCATTCTTGCCGCACTCTCTTAGCTTAAAGCAATTGCTGCTTTGCTGCAAGTTCCTCTTGTAACTCTTCTTCACGAATTTGTGCTTGCACTCTGAAAGAAAATTCTTCATCATGGTCTAGTTGATGAAATCTGTACATGAATTTGTTTATATCATCATCTGAATCACTGTCATTTTCAGATTCTGATTGTAACTGCTTCTTGCCCTTATCCTTTGGATTAATCTTTGGCAACTTCTTCTTCAGCTTTAAAGATCTCTCTTCATCCTCATTAGCTTGCTATTGAATAACAATACCTTTAGTGGGATGTGAAGCTTGAAATTTCTTACCTTTAGTTTTATCCTTTTTGGCAAGAACTTCTTGTTATGTCTTCTTTTCAATCTCTGCTTGTCTTGCTTTTTCAGCTAAACTCTTTTCCATGAGATCAAGCAGTACTTGAGATAAAGTCTCATCCTCTCCAAAAGGAGTTTGACTTTCTAGTGAAGGTTGATCACCAGCAGTACTTGCAGTCGGCTTAGTTGGCTTAACAGTACTTGGGTCTTCAATAATGTCAGCAGTACTTGCAGTTGGCTTAGTTGGCCTAGCAGTACTTGGATCTTCAACAATGTTGACTTCACTAGTGTAAGACACACTTGTTTCTTCAATCACAAAAGTATCTCCAGATACCTTTTCTTCCAATGAAGCTATCTTCTCAACTTGTAACTCCTCTGTCTTGTTTGATCTATAGCTCACTCTTGATCTTGACAGTACTTGGAAAGACTGTATTTTGTGAAACCAGAATTTCCTTTGTGGTGGAGTTGAAGATATAGGAAATCGGACATTAATTTCCTCCAGCTTCTCATAGAAATTACTCCAATTCACTTGAAGTTGTGGTGATTGAGGTTGTGGCTCGGGCTGAGTTACCAACATTTCTTCAATTTGTGGTTCCTCATGAGCAGGTTGTGGTTCTTCTTGTTGAAGCTCCATGTTAGTAGGCTCCAAGCTATCCTTTTCCACACCAGTTTCTAAACCATTGCCATCTTCAAAATTCCCAATGACATCATCATCAGCTTCAAAGTTGATGTCATTTCCAGAGACCCTTGTTTGAACATCAGAAGAAGGTAGTGGTTCTTCATAATTCCTCTCCTATTTGGTTGCATTCAGTTGCCTTTTCTTGAGGTTTCTAAATCTTTGCTTTTTAAGAGCAGCCTTTTGAATAGACCTGTTCTGCCTCATCCAAGGAGATATCTTATTCCTTAGCTTGATTAAACTGGCCTCCAATTCAGCAATTTTCATGTCTTGAACAAGCTTCTCCTTTTGCAATACCTGTACCTGTTTGGACAAACTAGTGCACAAAGCAGTTAAATTTGCAACATCCACCATCTCATCTGAATTTGGTTGATTACCAATATTGTGAGAAGAAGATTGAGTATCTTCTCAGGAATGGGAACTTTGGTTAGAAGGAGTTTGCTGAGAACCACTAGCAGTGCTAGGATCCTCACTTTCTTGGTTGGCAGGTTGGGCTAACATATGAGCAAATAAGGGTGTGACAGTTCCTATAAAGGCATTGCCTTGTTTGGTCAAGAAAGAGAAAGTTCTCTTTGTAAAGGTAGGAACATCCCATGTATTTGTTAACTCTGGTAGGTTAGGGATTTGGCCATTAACTAAAGTCTGAATGAATCTAGGATACATTAAAAACTTCTTAACTTCTTCTAAATTCCTAGTCATGCCTTCAAAAATTAATTTTGAAAAATTGTAAACTCTGTTATTTGCTAGACAAATACCAGCTGATGCCAATGCAACAGGGATTTGATCAAAGGAAGTAATTTTGGAGCTTAAACAGTGAATAATGGCATGAAAAAGCAATTTCCATTGTGGTGAAAACAAAGCTTTAAAGAAAGTAAGACTTTCCCTACCACCCTGATAACCCATGGCTGCAAGGCTATCATGTATCTATGTATTGTTTAACATACTTAGTCCATTTTCATCATTTAGTCTCAAACTAGCCCTTAGCAATACCTCAGTTACATAGATATTTCTATGATTCACCCTAGCCTTAATGCAAGGTTGATCAAAACGAGTACCTAACACAACAGTATTCCAAAATTGTTCAACAATAGGAATAGAAATAATGGGACTTACAGTAAGCACAAAATGAATATGACTTCGAGATAAAAATCTGAGCATATCATGGAAACCAAGAGAATCATCATTCTGAGCAAGGTTCGCAACCAAGTTGTGCTTAGAGATCACTTGTAAAGCAGCCATTAGTATTTTTGATGATCGAAAAATTAGAGAGAAGGTTATAGAATTAAGAGATAAGAATAAAATATTAGGTGAATCAATTGTATAACTAGAGTAAGTATTTATGTAAATAAAAAACCCAAGCGCGAAGAAACCACCAAATTTACAAAAGATACCCTTAACGGTACAACGGACATGTAGCGGTACATGGAACATACTCGGTACTTGGATTTGTGCTAGCGGTACTTGGATACTTAACGGTACCTCACAAATTTGACCAGTTCATGCATTCCACTATCATTATAACCTCTTTTATCTTATTCTATAAACCTGCAATCACATCAAAAACACAAAATACATACACTATACAATAAAAATTAGCATAAAAATTGTACAGCTATTACCTCCCCTTAACATATGCAGCAGTCTATTGGTTGAGCATACCAATATGTGTCACCAAGAATTCAAATCTCTTTTGCATCAAATGCCTTGGTCAACAAATCAGCTACATTGTTGTCTGTATGAATCTTCAAGACTCGAATAAGCTTCTTGTCATAGGCATCTCTTATGAAGTGATGTCGTATTTAAGTATGCTTGGTCTTAGAGTGAAAGACTGGATTTTTGACAATACAGATAGTACTTTCATTATCAATGTAGATCTTGGTGTTCATGAAGTTGAACCCATAGTCTAACAACTGATTTTGAATCCAAAGTACTTGTCCACAGCAATGAGCAGCAGCTACATATTCAGCTTCAGTTGTAGAAGTAGCAACAATGGTTTGCTTCTTACACTGCCATGATATGAGTCTTCTGCCTAGGAATTGACAACCTCCTGTTATGGTTTTCCTATCATGATTAGCTCTAGCATAATCACTGTCTGAGTAAACTTCCAAATCAAAGGTTGAATATCTAGGATACCATAATCCTAAATTAGGTTGACTTTTAAGATACTTAAAAATCCTCTTCACAGCATGTAGATGTGACACCTTTGGATTAAATTTGAATCTTGAACAGGCACACACAACAAACATAATATCTAGCCTTGAAGCAGTAAGATACATCAATGAACCTATCATTGACCTATATAGATGAATATCAACATTTTCACCATGTTCATCTTTTGATAAAGACTTCTTAGCTTCAAAAGGTGTGTTTGTACTCCTTGTATCCATACATGAAAACTTCTTCAAGATTTCAGCAACATATTTATCTTGGCTGATAAATATTCCATCTTTTCTCTGTTTGACTTGTAGTCCTAAAAAAAAGTAAATTCTCCCATAGAACTCATCTGAAATCTTCCTTTCATCAAAGCTTCAAACTCTTCACACCATGATTTCTTGGTTGAACCAAAAATAATATCATCAACATAGACTTGCACTAGAATAATATCCTTAGCATTCTTTTTGATGAATAGAGGTTTGTCAATGGTTCCTCTCCTATATCCATGCTCTAACAGAAAATTGGATAAAGTTACATACCAACCCCTTGGAGCTTGATGTAGACCATAAAGTGCTTTGATAACTTTGTAGACTCTGTTGGGGAATTTAGGATCTACAAAACCTGGAGGTTATGAAACATATACCTCCTCTGAAATAGTACCATAAAGAAAGGCACTTTTCACATCCATCTGATAGACTATAAAACCCATATATGATGCAAAGGCCAAAAATAACCTAATGGATTTTATTCTTGCCACTGGTGCAAAAACCACATCATAGTCTATCCCTTCTTCCTATCTATAGCCTTGAGCAACAAGCCTTGCCTTGTTCCTCACAACAACTCCTCTTTCATCCTTCTTGTTTCTGAAAACCCATCTAGTACCAATAACCCTTTTACCTGAGGGAAGATCCACAAGAATCCAAACATTTTGTAGCTCAAATTGTGTTAATTCTTCTTGCATGGCATCTACCCAACTTTCTTCATCAAGAGCTTGAGAAATGTTCTTGGGCTCTACTTGTGATAAGAAACAGGCAAACAAACAATGCTGAGTATCCTTATGATTTGTTCTCTGCTGTTGTTTGACATAACTCACAAGTGCATGAGTTTCAGTATTGGTTTGAAGTTGTCTTCTGGTTTGCACATCAGACTTGGGATTTCCAATAATTTGAGTAGTAGGATGGTTGTTGTTGACTTTATGAGTGGGAATAGAACTGACTGGAATTTCAGTTTCCAAATTATTGAAATCAGTTACTGCACCCTGCTCATCATAGGAAGCTTTAGAGAAGATTCATTCAGCTGGACTAGCATAAATGTCTTCATCGTCCATAGCTTGTAAAATATCTTCTAATGAATCAACAGACTTTGCAGATTTTGACTTAGCAGTACTTGCAGATGAGGTACCACTAGGTGTAGTATGTACTGCTGAGTGTTGTGACTCAAAAGATTCTTCTCCTGAATGCTCATTAGCATATGTAGCATTCTTTTCTTGATCTTGAAGCCTCTAAAGCTCTTGGGAGGCATGATCATCAGTTGATGGCATTGTTTGCTTCTGGGGAGTAGCATCTATAGGAGAAATAGTAGGCATACTGGGTACATAGATATGAATATCATCATCCTGAGAGTTTGATGAAGAAGGTTCTTCTTGAGTACCTGACTTAATTGTACCAATCTCCTCACCTGCATTGTTAGTTTGACAATCCTTTTGCACATAATAGTAATCCATGGAATTTGTTAGATAATACAAATCAAACATCCAAGCATAACCTATTCCTGGGACATTGGGTTTATTTTCTAAGAAATTTACATGGGCATTTCTTCAACCTTTTTAGATGCCAAATTATAAACCCTATATGCTTTACTTTGCAATGAATATCCTACAAGATATCTTGGATCAGATTTTCCATCAAACTTCCCCAAATGATCAAGAGTATTCAGTATAGACACATGACATCCAAACGGTCTTAAATGACTTATGGTTGGCTTAATGCCAGTCAAAAGTTCATAAGGTGTCTTGTTTTGAGGCTTGGTCACTAAGACTCTATTTAACACACTGTAACAACTCGAAATTTCCACGTCTTATTTGTGTAATGACGTGTTCACTTATAAACATTTGATGTGTCTATGTACGACGTTTAGATGTACTATCGGTTTGTGCCGGATTATATTGTATTCTAGTTATCAAAACGCGTGAGCACACGACCTTATTGGATACAACGTTATGTGTTGGTCACTACATTTACTAGTCATGTAGACACTCGGGCGTACACTAAATCATCAATGCTAGTTAGAGTATCATTTAGAGACAAGTACCCTCATTTTAGCCAAACTTGTTAAGTGTTACTGTTGGGCCGAGATTGCCCATTAAACCCCTACTGTGTCAGGATTGTTAAAGTATGTACAAAGTATTTACAAGTTTAGAATAAGATTTAAACTTGTGAACCCTTAGTGAGAAGATATATTATTACAGCTTTGACCAACCAAAGTCAAACATAAAACCTGGAAACATATTATATCCTTCCACTCACCACAACCAGCCAGCACACATGCCGAGTTTTCCATAACTGGGCATATCACAAGTTTGCAAAACCAGTTTAGTGATAACCCTAGACTAAAAATGCTAAATATATACTACACCCAAGTTCTCACAGTTTCAACAACAAACACAAAATCATCTATCAAATCTGAGTTCCAAAAATAAGAGTCTTTATTACAAGCTCTAGGCAAATTGTGAGGAGCAATTGGGAAATCTTGTAGCTGAGCCAAAGCCGATCCACTACTCAAACCCATCAGCCGAGAATCTCTCTAGTTTTTGAGTCTTTTGTCCACCATTTCATCATTTTGCATTCATATAGTATGCTTGCACCAAAACCCTGCAAAAACAATTAAGATTTAGGTTATATACTTGAAAGATGGTAAGACGATACTAATAAATATTGGCCATGCCTACTTTACATGACCAACGACCCAAGACCCTAATTTTATCTAGACCGAGACCACCCTTACGAGACCACAACCATACCGAGACCCTTTTCTTTCATTTTAGTACTTTATATCAAAGTGACTTTAAGAGAAGAGAATGATAATATTCATAACAACAAACCCAAATTGTGCTAGACCTAAAAGAACCCTGACGAAACCCTAATCACCCGGGAAACATGTCGAAACATAATGCAAACCCGATTTACTTCATGAAAATGCTAAGAATCCCTAATTGAACCCGCGGGTATAAAAACCCCCAATTATATATAAACCCTAATTTTCGAAAACTCAATTACATTTAGTAATTAACCGCACTAGGAGCATAAAAATGATAATTAATTATATTAAAATCACATATTTAGAAAAACCCTAATTCTTCGAAAACCCTAATTTTCAAGAAAACATTTTTAATGATTAATTAACCTCAAGAGGAGTCTAAAACGTAGTTTAATTATAATGAAACACAAGATTGAGAAAAGCCCTAAATATATTTAAACCCCAATTAAAGATTTGATAAATCGAATGTTTTTAAACCAAGGAAGATCCTTACTATCGATAGAACCTTCAAATAAATACAAGAAAACGTTTTTGACTAAAAATAAAAGGATTATAACTTATCTTTGAAAGGATCATCTATGAATCATACGAAACCTATATCAAGAATCGAAACAAACAGGCATGAGGGTGAATCCCATATTATTCGAATCATAATAGGACCAAAAACATCTTCATTTGATGGTTGTAAATCGAACTTAATGGAATATGGGATTAATTAGATATGATATTGATAAATCATAAAGAAAGAAAGATGAAGCGTTGAGAGAGAGAGAGAGAGAGAGATATCTGGAAGTGGTTGTGTGAGTGTTGGCTGGAACAAATGAAAACATATAACCCAACCACTTAGGTTATGTCGCCCTTTATGATGGGTTAGACTGAACCACAGCCGGGCCAAGCCCATGAGCGAATTTGAGGCCACTATAATAACAAAACAACACGTGGGCCGAGCCCATGTTTGAGTGTGTGTTGGGCTGATGCTTTTTGGCCGAATATATGTAAGCCCAAAACTAAATTGCTTATTAACTTGTAGAGTAAAGCCAAAAAAACCCGTTAATGAATGAGTAATATTTTCGAGTCATCGTAAATGAAAAATAAAGTCAATCACACTAGGACATCATGCATTTTATTAATGTAATTATAGATGTCGTGACGTAGTCATTATGATTAACTAGGTTGTGGATAGCGTGATCACATCCTCGAGCTACCTTGCATTTCAATCATCGTACTTGACTTACGAGGTGAGTTTATAGCCACACTTTTACTTGTTTTATCACTTTGGGGTGAGAACATTGCTTGTTTTAAACGGATGAACATAAGTGCCTAAAACTCATACGTGCCTACATGATGTCTAAGTAGCGATACCCCTAGATGCTTTAGCTTACTATCATGAACCATTAATTACTTTGTGTAAGCGCGAATGTTATGGATAGATCTATTGGGATTGGCCTCCCTATCTATTGTTGGTTGTGTGACCAAATTAGATACAAATACATTTGAGGTTGTTAGGAATACTTTGGGGTAGTATTTGCTTGGGCACACTCTTATATAAACTTGTTGGTACGGTTAACGCTTCGGTGTCATGAGCTTAGACGTAGGATATCATGAACGCATGCTATTTTGATAATAATCTTGTATTTGTTATAAGATTATTTGCCGGTTGCCTAACTAAAATCTTATGCTTCATCACACTACTTATACTTAAACCTATAAACTCACCGACCTTTGTGTTGACGTTTTAGCAATGTTTTTCTCAGGTGTCAAGGCTGAGGAGTGACGTGGTTGTGCTATGGAGATTAATAAAAATGATCATGATTTAACTTTGAGACTTGCTTTGGATGTATGATATTTGAAAACTTCATTTATGCTATTATGATGCGTAAAAAAATTTTCCTTGGGACCAATTCTATTTTTAAGTCTTATGAATAAAAAATGACTTTTCTTAGTTATTCTTGTATCTATGTCTCTTGGTTGTCATGATAGTCACATCCTCGTGTAATTGTACACGTGGGCCAAATTGAGGGTGTGACACACACACAACATGCAGTATTGATTGCTTCTGCCTAAAATGTATTTGGCAAAAGAGAATCAGCTAGCATAGTTCTAGCAGCCTCAGTTAGTGTCCTATTCTTCCTTTCAACTACTCCATTTTGTTGTGAAGTCCTAGGATTACTAAATTGTCTCTTGATGCCCTTAGACCTACAAAATTAATCAAATTCAACATTCTTGAATTCTGTCCCATTATCTGTCCTAATGATTAAGACTTGTTTAGTGAACTGCTTTTCAACTAAAATGATAAAATCCTTAAGTAATTCATTGGTTTCACTCTTAAGAGATAAAAAGAAAACCCAACTGAATCTACTATAATCATCAGTTATAACTAGGCAAAAGGTCTTATGACTAATGCTCCTAATAGAAACTGGACCAAACAAATCCATATGCAATAGTTGCAAAGGCTTTGTCACAGAATTTACAGTCTTGGTCTTACAAGAGGTTCTATGTTGTTTACCTTTTTGACAAGCAGTACATGTGAAATAATTCTGAAAAGATTTGTTAGGTAACCCTCTAACCAAATTTCTAGTTACTAATCTATTAAGATTCTTGAAATTCACATGACCTAACCTCCTATGCCATAAATTAGACTCATCGTTAGAAGCCTTAGCTAGCAAACATGTAATACCACTTGTTGGAGTAATAGTATGAAGATTAAAGGTGTACATGTTTTCTTGCCTGGGTACCTTAAGCAGTACTTGAGAGTCTTTAGGCATATCAAAGTCTTTGGAGAGCACCAAGCAGTCTGTGTCTGTAAACAACACCTTGTTCTTCTTATCACACATTTGTGACACAGAAAAGAGATTGAATTTATTCAATTCTTTCACAAAGAGCACATCCTCAAATTCCAACTTCCCTGTATTGATTTTCCCTTTGCCAGCGATTCTACCTTTGCTACCTCCAAAGGCTACTGGTACACCTCTGAATTCTTCAAATTCAACAAGGAAATCTTTATTCCCTGTCATGTGTCTTGAGCATCCACTATCTACTATACCTTTATCTTTTAATTCATCAATAAGATGCCCCTGCACATAAACAAAACTTATTAGTTTTTAACAGGGACCCAAGCCACATTTGGCTCGGACCTTGTGGGACCTACATACTTAAGAGTTTGATAGGTAGTTTTTCCAGTAAGACTACATACACTCTTGTACTTCATGGTTCTAGTCAAATAATCAAAGACATAAGTAGGTTTGTTGTCTTTGTACATTTTTGGCCTAAGTACTGTTTTAGCAGTACTTGCTTGAACACACGGTTTTTCACATTAAGGAACCCACATTTGCACTGGTTTGTTATTAGACTTACTTCTAGATGTTCTAGTTTTCTCAACTAAATTCTTAGAAGTCTTGTGGGACTTTGGTTTGACCGACTTTTGACCAGCGGTACTTGAGTTTTGTCTAGCAGTACTTGTAGTTCTAGACTTGCTGGTACTTGGTTTACCAGACCTTCAAAGGTACTAGACCTTGTTTCATAAGTACTGCTCTTGGAACAAAGTTCTTGGTTGAGATGTTTGTAACCTTATGAGGTTCAAGTTCAACTACCCTTTTAGCACGATCAAACTTAGGTTTGTCATCTTTAGATATCTGTTGCCTATTAACCTGTGCATTTTTCCCATTACTATTCCTTGTGACCTTTTGTGCAGCCTTTTGTTTTACAATTTTATCTTCATGTAAAGTGCAATCTTTGATAAAATGACTTAGACTACCACAAACATAACATCCTTTTCTTCTCAAAGAAGACCCAAAAGGTTGTTTTGACTTAATTTTCTCAAAACCTATCCCACCCCTCTTGGTTTTATTATGTTTTACATTATTATCCAATGCCTTGCTAGGAGTTTTTACCTGCTTGGGAGCAGAACTAGTTTTAGACACTTCAGACACAAAATTGCTCATTAAAGGTGGATAAACAATGTTTTTGGTCACAACAGTTTTATCTTGGGTTAAAGTACTAGAGTTTGAATCATTAACAGCCTTTGATTCATCTAACTCTATACCTGTATCATTACTAGGGGCATGAAAATTCCTGATAATGGTGGAGGAACTGCCTTCATTCCTTCAGCATATCTATCATTTTCAGGTGTATCATCTGACTCATTAGAACTATCAAAAATCCCCTTTGATAAGTCCTTGTCAGTTAAAGTTATCCCACGTTGGTCCTCAATATATCCTAGGCCTGACTTATCATAATACCCCATTTGTGAATTAATCAGTTTACCCAATCCATTAGATGATTTTTGCCAATGATTAATCACTTCCCTTTCATTATAAAGACTGGCTTTTAAAGCTTCATTTTTTGTTGATACTTTCAAAAGTTGTTTTTCAAAAGCTTTAATTTCCACATCTTTTTCCCTCGTTTGAAGAGTTAAAATTCTGATTTTCTCTTCATAGTTTTGTTGACCCTTTTTATACAAAACTATATTTTCCTCTAGCTTAGCAACTGCCTGTTTAAAAGCATTTAATTCTACAGTGCATGTGTTGACTTTTTGATACTGTTCATCTAGTTCTACTTTTAAGCTATTAAATTTAAGAACACAATCTTTAGAACAAGGATGTACCTCAGTATCTTCATGTGAGAGAGCCATCAAACCAAGCTCTTCTTCTTCCTCATCTTCAGCCCAGTTCACCACTCCATCTACAGTTACCAATGCTTTGGTTCCTTTGGGACTCCTGCTGTTTCCTTTTGGAAAGCTTTCAAAAATTCTTGGACTGGTTCTATAGCTGTTTTGGGATTTTTGACTGCTACTTTAAGCCTTGTCTCTAGTGCACTCCCTTAGAAAATGTTCATTCCTTCCACAATTATAGCATTCAACTTTAGACTTGTCATATCCTAATGGCTCATTAGGATCAACAGTCATCTTCTTTCCATTCTTCTTAAAGAACCTATTAGATCTCACAGAAATCATAGCAGCTTGCCATTTGAGATCCATCTCTTCAACATCAGCATCATCCATTTGGAACAAGTCATTGAGAGTCAATCTTGGTCTGTTGTCTTATCCAGCAAAGAATGAGAAGACATCATTGTCACTAAACAATGGTGAAGATCTCCCTTGTGGATTTTGAGAGATTATAGGACTGCCTTCAGTACTTTGTGAGTAAGTACCGCTTGTAAGTCCTCTAGCGGTATTTTGGAAGTAAGTACCGCTGCTTGATCCACTAGTGGTATTTTGAAAGTAAGTACCGACGTTACCTTCTGACACAAAAGCCAAGTTAGACTTTGTTGTTGCTGCTGCTTTGGTCACCTCAACGCCTTTAACATCCATCTCATAAGCTCTAAGATTGTTGTAGAGATGATCAAAAGGAATTGTATCCAGATCATCCCTAGTGATGAAGTGCATAGCCATTGCTTTCTACTCTTGTGGAACACTCCTTAAGAATTTTAGATTAGCTTCTTCATTAGGAATTATTTGTCCATAAACTGCCAATTGAATGAGCAGCTTACTGAACCTTCCATAGCCACCATGGATTTCTTCTATGTTGGAAATTGAGAAGTTATCAAATTCTTGTTTCAGAACAATCTTCTTCATCTTCTTAGATTTTTCATTACCTCCAAATCTAAGTTTGATGGCATCCCACATAGCCTTTGCATCCTTATAGTGATGAAAGCTAGGTAAGATGTCCTCTGAAAGTGCCATAGCCAAAGCAGTTCTGGCCTTTCTTTCTCTGATCTCTACTTGACTGCTTGTACCTCCTCAGCAGTCACAACAGGAAAATCATAGCATGTACCATCAGGTAACCAGTGTAACTTCTTAGGTGTATTCACATTCTTGATAACTTGCCACAGAGTATGATCTGTGTGATTCAAGTAATGTTCCATCTACATAAACCGTATCTCATAGTTATCACCCTTGAGAACTGGGAGTTTGACAGCAGAAAGAGTATGGGAAGGTGTTGTAGTTGTAGAAGTAACTACAACATCTATGGCTTGAACACCTTGTGGTGGTGCCGGATGCACAACTTGAGGCTGTCCCTGTGGTATTGGATCAGGATCTGGAATGTCTTCCAAGTGAGGGTTATCACCAGGTTGAGACATTAAGTTTTAGTGTGAGTGGATTTTTTAGGGTTGTGTTCTTCTTTTTTAGAGTTTCTCAACAAGCTCTGATACCACTTGTTGATCCCTTTGATTGGATCTATATTCTGTTAAGAACTAGTATAGTAGTTTGTAATCAAACTAAAACACTTTGAGAACTCTTACTCAAGCTAAATAAGTTATGCGAAATCTAACTTATAAAGCACAGAAGAACAAAATTACTTTTAACTATTCGATTCTCTTATTAATCGACTTGAATGAGATACATGAATGTCATCGTACCTATGTTCCTTTTATAGAGTAAGGAACCCTAGAAACCTTAGAATATTCTATAAAGATAAGTATATCATAGACGATATATTATCAGTATTCTAACTATTAAGTATATCACATAAGATATACTCTAACTATAACTATGACATATCTTATACAAAGATATATTCGTCCTAATCAATATAGCAGTACTTACTTTATAAGTAGCAGTACTTACTGCTAAACGCGTTAACACTAACGGTACTTGCATAATACTAACAGTACTTAAATTACACTGATGGTACTTGACACTTAACAATAATTCTCAACAAAAAATTTATATTTTTTACCTAATTTTTTAATTTTAAAAAGGTTAAAAATAACTATAAATTTTTTTTCCAAAAACGGTAAAATTTTGAATTTTTTTAAATGTTTGTATACATTTTTATCTTCTTAATATTTTTTAAAGTAAACAAAACTTAAAAAGAATTTACGTTTTAAAGTTTAAATTTAACAAATTCATTTTTTATCCTAAGAAAAATATTAAAATGATAAAAAAACTATGTAATGCTAAATTTTTTAGTTATTTTTAAATTTTTCAAAAAACTAAGTAAAAATAATAATTAAATTTTTGGAAAATTTAAAACTTTTTTCTGAAGAAAATGTAATTTTTTAAATGGTTTTGAAAAAAATTAACTTCTTTTTATGGAAAAAAATTAATTTTTTCTTTGAAAAGAATTAAAATTACTTTTTTTTAAATTATTTTCTTTTTCAAAAAAGTTATTCTTTGAGTTGAGTGCAAAATACATCCCTTTATAAACAAAAGATAAGAATATCATTCTTTATAAACCCTCGTTAGTACTTAACGAAATTTTTTTTGCATCATCCGTCCCAAAGGTGTATCGTACACAAAGTATGTAACGGTTGGATGTTTTATGTCCGAAAGTATTGACGAGGGATTTAATCCATATTTTTTGTAAACCACATGGATGTATTTTGTACTTTTCTCATAAACATATTTACAGTGTAATATCACTAATGATATTTATTGCTTTATCATTATTGATATTTCATTGTTTTCTCACTAGTCAAATATCAATAGTGATAAAATTGGTTCGAAAAGTTTACAAATTTAGTCATTTCATCCAATTTTAAAACTTTTGGATATTTTGGCAGAAATATTTCTTAGTATTTATACTTAATCTTCTCCACCATCGGATTAAACCAAAATAAACTATAAAAATTTTTCTTTTAGCTTGAGAAAAAAATGCAAATCTTTTCTGTTCATAGTTATACTACCACTCAATAAGAATGAACTCTTAAGTGATTATGTGGGAACAAAACTTGAACCTATAGTATTGAGATCATGCGAATATGATGAAACCAAAGCTCAAACTTTACACATTGCATCTAGAGTGTAAATAAGCTGAGCTTGTATCAAACAATTCGAGTTTGAAATTAAATTCGACTCGATCGAGCTGAGCTTTTATCGAGCTCAAGCCCAATAACATGGATCGAAACATATAATGAGTCGAGTTTGAGTTTTTTGATAGCTCGGCTCAACGCTTATCGAGCTTTAATATAAATATATTTTGATATAAATAAATAAACATTGATTCGAATATTAGTCTTATTATATAAGATAAGGGAAGAGATCCATGACATACTCTTATTTAACATAGTCTTGATGGACCAATCCACACCATCCATCTTACAATGATTTAAAGGCTATGATTAAACGCACCTTTCATATAACTTTCTTTATTTTTCACACACACGAAAAATAAAAAAAATAAAAAATGGATCTCTATCCTCAACCACCTAACTGCCGACCACCACAACAACCCTATCTCCCACCTTTTCCGGAGACCACCACAACAACCCCACCTTTTCCCCGCGACCACCACAACAAACCCATCCTTTTTCGGCGAGTTCCACAACAAACCCGGTTCTCCGACGACTTCCACAACAAATCCACCATTTTTCGACAAGATCCATAAGAACCCATCAATTTCCGGTGAGTTCCATAACAAACCCAGTTCTCCATGGACTTCTACAACAAATCCATCATTTTCCGGCGACTTTCACAACAAACCCGCTTTTCCGGCGACCTCGTCACTGACTCATATATGAGTCACCATGACTCATATATGACTCATGTATGAGTCACCAAGATAACTCATACATGAGTTACGGTGACTCATACATGAGTCACTAGTGTCAAGACAATCCACATTTATAAAATGCTTCATTTTCAACCATCTGCTGAAATTAGACATTCTACTTTGTTGGTATGTTTTGCACCACACTCGACTTCATGACTTTTAAAGTCAGCAACTTGAGTCTTGAATTATCTAGCACTACTTCATATAACACTTCAACTTCCATATTCTGAAAAAGTCTACCATTTCTCTCCTGCCAAATATAATATACTACAGCAACAAAAATAAGCCCCTTTTTACCGTACTCCTTATCCCCAACATATCAGAACACCATTTTCTAAATTCGTTCCATGCTTTTTCCCTTTATTAGTAATTCAAACAGTACTATCAGGAACTTTTGGAATCAAGTGAGGCACATGGATATTGGGAGGTTGAAAACTGATTAATCCACTCAGTTGGCCATTTCCAACTACCATGATCTAATATCAGAAAGTTTGATTTCGTATTGATTTGTGATTTTCTAAACTGATTAATCAAGTGGTGGGTTTTTGTGGATCTCGCCAGAAATAGGTGTTGTTGTGGTTGATCGGATCGAAATATAAGGTGATGGTGGCTGGTGGTGGTTAGTGTGTGAGATCTGTGGTGGGTGGATGAGAAAGAAAAAGAACGGTGGTGTGATATAATGGGAAGGGAGGGAGGGGGGGGGGGGGGTGTTTAATTTATTATGTTTTAATCTGGGCCTTTAGATGTAAATGGGTTGAACAGTGTAGATTAGTCCAACAAAACTTTACAAAAAGATGGGACTTTATTGAACTTTTGGCTATAAGATAACTCTATAAAAATTAAATAGTACAGTAATTTATTAAAAGTCATTATCATATTTTAATAATAACATAGAATTTTTGATAGTGTACCTTTCATATATAAAATTTCGATCTTTTAAAGCTAAGCTTTTTAATAATAACATAGAATTTGTGATAGTGTACGTGTGTAAACCTTTAAAATTTCGAGCTTATCAAGCTAAGCTCGAGCTTTGCACGAATCATAATTGGACCAACCTCAAGCCTTAGCGGTTAAAGTTTCACGAGTTATCGAGCCGATATAGAATCCACCTTTTGTGTTTCAAAAGCCTTAACGGTTAAAACTCGACGAGCTACCGAGTCGAGCTCGAATCCACCTTTTATAACCGAGCTCGAGCCTTGTTGAGCGGGCTCGACTCGACTCGATTATACCCCTAACTGTAACATTAAAAACATATCTTAAACGTGTGCAACTCGTTAGGTTCCATTAGTAAAGATTTACGATACACGTTACTTTGTCACGTTTGGAAACAATAGAGAACTTAAGTTGCAACATTAAAAACTCGCAACTGACATGGTCAAAAGGGCGACCCCACTCATGAAGAACCAAATTTTCAGCACCATTGAAAGCCCAGATAACCGCAAACTAGTAAAAAAGTATACAAATTCAACACAAAGCAATAGTTCAAGTCATATTACTATTTGAAACTAAAAATAATCAATTGCAAGAAAAAGTTATGGTCGAGTTTAAGTAATTGTAGGTTGTAGACATTTACTTCTTTGATCCCGAGACATTTTATTTTGATTTAGATTCTAAAAAAGGTCTAAGGGAGTAAGGGACACATCTAGGGATACATGTTGTGCAGAAACATATATATCCACATTGAGTTGGGCGTAGACGGAACTTGGGCGAATTTATTGACAGAGACGGCAATTAATTTTGGAGCGCCAAAGTTGCATATCCTTCAAGAAAATATATACAAGTAAAACTTCAAAGTTCTGGGAGAGCCATAGCCATCCCCGGTCCCGATCTCCATTAAGATCCGACCATGAAGGATCAAAATAGTGCACTACTCACAGAAGCGACTGTAGAGAAAATATACCATTTTTATTTATAAATCAAATAAATAAAATTAATTAAATTAACATAAACTAAATAACAGAATATAAATAACAAAAAAACAAACACATACATAATTATAAACGATAATTAAATAAAACAATAAAATAAAGAAAAGACTTACTAAATCACCAGCAAGTCGAGATACGTGTTAGACACGCTTAGCACTAAAGAGTTGAGGCACGTGTTTGACACGCTTCCCTTAAAACAGATTCGCCGTCTGTTTCCCAGGGTACAACAACCGAAACATTAAGTTGTACTGTCGGAATTAACAAAACTGCCCGGAATTTCACCTTTATAGATGCGTACTCCATATGTTGGAAATCAATAATAATACTTATTAATTTGATGTGTGAAAAAGCTATGGAATTAGGCCTCTATTTATAGACAATAGTATCCCTTCCAGTTTACTCATCCCACCGATGTGGGACAAAAAATAAACTATATTTCTTTTTTAAGCATGGTACCAAATGTCTAACTTTGAGACACGATATCTCATTCACATCACCTTCATTTTGGACACATAAAGGCTCATTACGAAGTTCTCTTCAAGTAGAACGTGAATCTATAAAGTATCACTAATATATATGATACATACATATAATTGTGTCCAAAGTTGGTCAAAAGTTATTTTGCCAACAATATTTTCCAACAATCCCCCACATGAATAGAGATCGGTTGTAATACACAAAAGTTTCAATAAAATTCTAACATTTGAATCTTGCATAGGATAGGTAGGTGTGACCCTTTGAACCTTCCCTTGTGAGATGCACTTAGTCTCCTAGATCTAAGTAGACGCGATGTATTTGAACTTAGCCTCTGTTTACGTAGACAACAATACACACTCACACAAGACTCTCCCTAACATTGTCAAGTCCTCATAGTCGTGTTCGTTATGGTCATGAACACTTGCCTGGTTCTGCAAGAGCTCTTAGAAATTGCGCCCCCACAATTTCCTTCGAAGCGACCCCTACTTCTCTCTCAAATAGGTGATTTCATCTTGAATCATTAAAAACATATGTTTTATGATTTCATCTTGAATCATCATGCTTTATGATTTCATCCTGAATTATTTAAGCCATATATTTAACCTCTCAATAAGTCACATTGTTCAAGGAATGGACTAGGAAAGTTACTGTATTAAGTAACTCCCCCACATTTCTATGATTATGTTGTCCTATTGAACCCAGATCTCTGGATCTCCAGTCAAGTGTGTTAGGTTTTCTTTCATAGAAACTCATTCCTTCAAGGGCTTTAGTCCCATTCCTTTAGACGACTCACTAACTAACTCTCTGCTTAAGCCTTTCGTAAGCGAATCCGCGATGTTATCCTTTGACGTTATGTAGTCAATCATGATAACTGTAGTTGAGAGTAGTTGTCGTAAACAATCACAATCTATGATGGATATGTCTCGACTTACCGTTTTACATTTGTGATATGAGCTCTGTCAAATTCTATTGACTATCACACTTTATAAACATGGTCGTTACCGATATACGCCATCTTGGTATGTCCTTTACGAATTAGCGTAAACTTTCCTGCATATTCTATAAATTTATCTCAGATAATAAATTCATATTTCATCGTAGATTTAGCTATAAGTGTCTCTTTGAAATACTTTCTATATTTCTAAGACATAACTTTCCACTTAGGATAAATACATCCGCTCTAGTGGATCTAGATTCTTATATGTAAGAATCAATATTTGCATTACTTTGTCACTTGATAGTAGTAGGATATCTTCCATAATGCAATATTATTAGTATCATAGTACTCAAGTAATACTTACTCAAATGGTCCCCACTTGAATTACTAATATATATGCCTGCCTGATTATAAGTTCAAAATCAGATCATACACACTTCATTAAACACAATATTCCTCGAGTATTCAAAATGGGCAACACCTTTACCTCTATTTCAAATAGATTTAAAAAGATGTCATTGGACTCTAGCTAGGCCGAAATCTCCCACATTGAACCTCTCAATAACATTGTTATCTTAATGTTTAACTTCAAAAAAAATCCATATGGGTTCAAAACAAACAGAATAACTAATGATGTTCATGTAAAATATTGACTCCAACATATCATTAGTGGATTTATTCATCTCATTATCACTTCTAGTAATAAGTATACCATCTCTGTATAAACACAAGAGTACATATTTACTATTGAACACACATACTTACATTACTTTTGAATCCACATTCTGACATGATATGGTCAAAAAGTTTGATGTCATTGTTTGATAGCTTACCTTAAATCATATAATGACTTAATTAGCCTACAAACTTTTCTCTCTAGTATAGGAAACATGAAACCCTCAGTTTGGTTCATGTATAGTTCCTTTTCTAAATCCCTGTTTAGAAATATCGTTTTCAAATCCACATAAGAAACTTCCAAAATTTCTTAGTGCGAAAATAAAGTACCATCATAATTGGGTTATTCGTGTAACATGCGAGTAAACATCAAAGGAAGATAGACCTTCTTGTTGTCTAAATTCTTTGATTACTAAACTTGCTTTGCACATGTCAATGGTGACATCGACTTTTATCTAGTTTTTGAAGATCCATTTATAGCCTAGTGGTTTACAACTTAAGGTACATCCACGAGCTTCTAATTTTACTTTTATAAAATAGAATCTATTTTAATTTTTAATGGATTCTTTCTATTGATACCCTTTCAAAGAAGTTACTGCTTCTCAGTAAGAAGTAGACTCATTTTTTCATTTTTTTACCATAAAATAAAAAAACACCGAATCTAACCAATCTCTCGGTTCATGCCATTTTGTTTCTTATAGGTTTAACCTCTTCTTGGGTCAATCTTGTATCTCTTCTAAGAGATTAATATCATCTCGTTGTCTCTGACCTTGGACAACCTCGTCATCTATTCTAGATTATCTTTCAATTTCCTTCGTAAACAAGGAATATATTTCCGAAGAATGAATCATTCCTTAATTCCATTACTATGTCTATTTTCAATTCATGTACAGTGAAACGATAAGAACTGCTATTCATAACAAATCCTGTGAACATACAATCTATGGGTTTAGGTCCAATCTTTCGAACCATGAATTTCATACGGATATCTTAGCTAGATATCCTCCACATATGTAAGTACTTATAAGATAGTTTTCTTCTCACCCATAGTTCGTAAGAAGTATCTTATTTTATTTACAAGGGATCTTATCTAAAAGATAAGTAATCAATATAATCGCTTTTCCCCACATGCTATGGCTTAAACCTGGACTTAAGAACATGGCATTAACCATTTCATCTAAGGCACGATTCTTTTCTATATCAAGAGCAATGAATTTGTGTCTTATTTTAAGTTTAGCATAAAAATTTAGAAATGGAGACAAATATTCACCTCCAATAACTTCGAATCACCTTATTATCGATAATAAGTTGGTTCTCAACTTATGTATATAGATCAAGCTTGTCTATATCCATACTCTCAAGTAAGTGTAATTAGCAATATTTTGTACCACATTCAGCCAATATGATGAAGTACACGATACTCTCTACCTTAGTAGGTATCAATTCCAAATCACATAAAACCATGTGAATCATATCAAGGTTTTTGGTTATTTTTGTTCAACCAAAAGAAAAGACTTATCAATTTGGCTTCAACGTAAGTTTTGATTTTGTAATCCGTGTCAATACAAAAATGGGTATCCAGTTTGGTTTAATTGGACAACATGTTGAGTAAAAATTTAAAACATGTCAAAGTAAGTCATAACATACATTTAAAAATGACCATTGTAAAATATCATCAACTTAACCATTTTAAAGGCATAACCTGTATGCACTAAATTTATGTTATTCGTTAAATCGATTTTTATTTGATTCAACACATATGAAAGCTAAATTTCATTAAGTAACCATCCGGACATAAGATTCCTACGAATCTCCGACACACACAACGTTGGTTAACTTAGTGTCTTTTTTCCAAATGTGAATCACATCTTCTTTTTCCTTGATATTCGCATTTGGAAAGTTGCTCAAACTCGTTCTCTCCATTCTCAACTGCATTATAAGAGTTAATCAAACTCTTATCACCATATACATGACATGATACTGAAGTGCGAGTGCACCATTAGCTATGGTTAGATTCCATCATGGCCTCGGTTTTCATGTCATTCAAACCACATAACGCATAGTTATGGCACAACAAGTTTCTGAATGCTTCAAAGAATCTACCGTACAAGTAAGTATCGGTCTCCCTATTGATGTCACTCTTGACATTCCAAATGTTATTAAGAAGTCCCATGATTTAGTTAACACTCATTTTGGTACTATTAACAACGTGCTAAATCACATAGTGTTTCTTAACCAAAAGCGGATTACATCGACTTTTGTTTGAAACTCAAACGTTTTGTAAGATCCGTTTTACAAAATCCACTTTAAAGGAAGTCTTTCGACTAAACAATTAAAGAAAATATCAGCTATAACATAATGTGTAGCAAATCTTAATATTCGGGTTAATATTTATAACCCAACTTTTATTCATCAAGTTTCTTTTTATATAAAAAAAAACTAAAATAAAAAAAAAAATAAAAAAAAATAAAAAAAAAATTAAAAAAAAATTAAAATTTTTTTTTTTTTAAAAAATAATAATAAAAAAAAATTGAATTCTCGATTAACCGACAAGGTTAAAGCTTTAACTTATCGAGAATGTGTCAATTATTATTTAATAATATGGTTTACATTCGTGATTGACCGTAAACATCCTCGTTATGACATATAAATATTTTTCTTGTCATTATTTAATTGTTTGTTTTATGGACATTTTTCGTAAATTTATGACAAACCTTTAAGCGTCATTCGTTTATATAGAGCGTTAACGTTTATTAAATTATAATACCTCTTCCATTTATCGAAATATCAACGTTGTCTGAATGCTAATGTTTTTATATTATATTGAGCGTTTATTTTTCGTGTTTTACATGTAACTTTTATATCACATAATTTTTAAAATATCGGGCTTCGATAATACCCGCTTTTAAAATCATAAACAAGACTTATACTTATCTAACCATTCGTTTATAAACATGACATCTCATCATGAAGTGTCTGATCTTTATGTGCCTTAAGAACACGTGTGAAGTGTTTAATTATCTAAGGTGTCAATATGGTAACAAGTTGGCTCTACGAATCAACAATCCACAACATGATCATTTTGTTATTACAAAAAGTTGAGCAACATTCCATCTAGGTACAGATATATGTACACACGAGTAACATATATCAAATTCAACAACTTTTAAGAAAAAAATGAATTTTATGAAAGTGTGAAGTAATTTATTCATGCTGAATTTTTGTATCATTGGAAAGAAAAAAAAAAGTAAAGTTCATCCCATCACTATATGTCTTTGTCCGAATATCAATCAATCAATCACGACAAATTTATAAAATTGCTAGTGATCTTAATTACTAGCTACTAAAGTCTTGAAAATCCTAGCAGTTGTTTTTGGTTATATAATCTTAAAACATCATTACCATTATTTTTTTGAACAGTTGGATCAAAAGAAATGAGTATTTAAAGTATTGATGTTGGATAAAAATAGCATGCAATGAAGTTATGAGTGTTGATCAATAAGCTTGATTTTGGAGTTGTTTATTTGGTGTGATCATTTTGACCCTTTATCCCATTCGGTTATATGTCGACCGTTGGGCGTCTCATCTTCGCTTAACGTGTAATAGTTATATCAGGTGAGTTCATAGCCTCGCTTTTACTTATTTATTTGTTTTATTAAACCCGCGAGGGGGATACATGCTACTTTTTACGAATGGACGCAAGTGCTTGAACTGTATGCTTATTTTATCCCTTTTATTCATGAACTGTTAATTACTTGGACCGACTGTACTGGTCGAGTAAACACGAATGCTGTGAATAGATCTATTGGGATTGACCTCCCCGTCCGGGTTTAAAGGAAAACCGACTGGACGCATTGTATTTGAAACTTGAACGGAATAACGGATGTTAATGTTCGGTTTCATGAGCTAAATGCGATAACTGATGCTATCTGACTTTGGTAATCTGAATACTGAAATCTTGTGGTCCACTGCTTTTACTTTCAAACCTATGAATTCACTCAACCGTTGTGTTGACATTTTAGCATGTATTTCTCAGGTACTCAGGTCTGGAGCATGGAGTCGCACTGAATATTTTAAAGGCAATAAAATACTGACCATTCGATAAACTTTTTGCAACTGTTTATTATTACATTATTGTTGGGACCTCTTTGTAAACTCTGATGTTATTAATCGAATGGATTAAACTTTTCAAACGTCTTTTTTTTAAGTCGTTCTCTTTGTACACGTGCTTGTGATTATGAAGTAATACTCTCAATGATCCTTCCGCTGCTATCCGAAATTTGGGAGTGTTACAGATTGGCATCATAGCACTTGTTATAGAGAACTAGGTCGTTTTCAAAACCTAGACTATAACAACTTTTTTGCTAAAACAATTTTATTGTCTTGAAGATCATCCGTGCGCGCTCATGCTACCCGAAAGCTTAAATTATGTATACTGATACATATTTCTTTCTCGTTAGTATGTTTATGACTGGTTCATTTATATAAACATTGTGCTCTTTTAAGACATTACTGGTGAAGTAATGGTCCTGATAAAGTTTTTATAACTTTTATGATAACTATTTTATATAAACTTGAACTCACCGTCAAGTGCCGATTCCACTGGTTATTTACCATCTGCTTACGAGTTTAAATACTCGTCTTTTGCTTTGAGATCGTATATGTTGTATCATAGCCCACCGTCGTAGGTCTTCCAGTTGATTAGAGTGTAACTTTGACATTACACCTCGTGTTGTGCAAAATTGGGGCACCGATTTCTACTGTGACGAGATATTTTTATGTTCCTTGATTTTTTTTATCACTCCGGATGATTTTGATAAATCATTCCACAAATGAGATTATTTTTTTCAATAGAAATTTGATTTTCTCCTCATCTCGTGCTTTGTGCAAACGATGCTTAGGTAAGCTAATCTATAATTATCTTGCTGAAACGAATTCGTCACTCGCTTGAACAAGAAAATTATAAATTACGGAACCATTAGTTTTTAAATCTTAATTAGATGGACCTGACGAACCCATGTAATTAATGATTTATAAATAAGTGGGTTTAAGCATTTAGCATTCTCACTCAGTTTCTTTTTCTACTCATCCTTCAATTGAATGGTTCATCCATTGTGTATCGCTATTCCAATTTGTATCATTATTATCTTGTACGAAAGACTCTTTTTTAAATTTTCTTTTATAATTTTCACACATTTGTATGGATTATTTTAAGCGTCTATCGACTCTTTTGAACTTAAAAGTACTTTCATCTTTTCTCGAACGTATCATGAACATGTAAAACAACTGAACTCTGGGACAGAGTTCGTTTAAGGTGGATAGACTGTAGCAAATCTTAATATTCGGGTTAATATTTATAACCCAACTTTTATTCATCAAGTTTCTTTTTATATAAAAAAAAAACTAAAAAAAATTATAAAAAAAAATTAAAATTAAAAAAAAAATTAAAAAAAAATTAAAAAAAAAATAATAATAAAAAAAATTGAATTCTCGATTAACCGACAAGGTTAAAGCTTTAACTTATCGAGAATGTGTCAATTATTATTTAATAATATGGTTTACATTCGTGATTGACCGTAAACATCCTCGTTATGACATATAAATATTTTTCTTGTCATTATTTAATTGTTTGTTTTATGGACATTTTTCGTAAATTTATGACAAACCTTTAAGCGTCATTCGTTTATATAGAGCGTTAACGTTTATTAAATTATAATACCTCTTCCATTTATCGAAATATCAACGTTGTCTGAATGCTAATGTTTTTATATTATATTAAGCGTTTATTTTTCGTGTTTTACATGTAACTTTTATATCACATAATTTTTAAAATATCGGGCTTCGATAATACCCGCTTTTAAAATCATAAACAAGACTTATACTTATCTAACCATTCGTTTATAAACATGACATCTCATCATGAAGTGTCTGATCTTTATGTGCCTTAAGAACACGTGTGAAGTGTTTAATTATCTAAGGTGTCAATATGGTAACAAGTTGGCTCTACGAATCAACAATCCACAACATGATCATTTTGTTATTACAAAAAGTTGAGCAACATTCCATCTAGGTACAGATATATGTACACACGAGTAACATATATCAAATTCAACAACTTTTAAGAAAAAAATGAATTTTATGAAAGTGTGAAGTAATTTATTCATGTTGAATTTTTTTATCATTGGAAAGAAAAAAAAAAGTAAAGTTCATCCCATCACTATATCTCTTTGTCCGAATATCAATCAATCAATCACGACAAATTTATAAAATTGCTAGTGATCTTAATTACTAGCTACTAAAGTCTTGAAAATCCTAGCAGTTGTTTTTGGTTATATAATCTAAAAACAACATCATTACCATTATTTTTTTGAACAGTTGGATCAAAAGAAATGAGTATTTAAAGTATTGATGTTGGATAAAAATAGCATGCAATGAAGTTATGAGTGTTGATCAATAAGCTTGATTTTGGAGTTGTTTATTTGGTGTGATCATTTTGACCCTTTATCCCATTCGGTTATATGTCGACCGTTGGGCGTCTCATCTTCGCTTAACGTGTAATAGTTATATCAGGTGAGTTCATAGCCTCGCTTTTACTTATTTATTTGTTTTATTAAACCCGCGAGGGGGATACATGCTACTTTTTACGAATGGACGTAAGTGCTTGAACTGTATGCTTATTTTATCCCTTTTATTCATGAACTGTTAATTACTTGGACCGACTGTACTGGTCGAGTAAACACGAATGCTGTGAATAGATCTATTGGGATTGACCTCCCCGTCCGGGTTTAACAGAAAACCGACTGGACGCATTGTATTTGAAACTTGAACGGAATAACGGATGTTAATGTTCGGTTTCATGAGCTAAATGCGATAACTGATGCTATCTGACTTTGGTAATCTGAATACTGAAATCTTGTGGTCCACTGCTTTTACTTTCAAACCTATGAATTCACTCAACCGTTGTGTTGACGTTTTAGCATGTATTTCTCAGGTACTCAGGTCTGGAGCATGGAGTCGCACTGAATATTTTAAAGGCAATAAAATACTGACCATTCGATAAACTTTTTGCAACTGTTTATTATTACATTATTGTTGGGACCTCTTTGTAAACTCTGATGTTATTAATCGAATGGATTAAACTTTTCAAACGTCTTTTTTTTAAGTCGTTCTCTTTGTACATGTGCTTGTGATTATGAAGTAATACTCTCAATGACCCTTTCGCTGCTATCTAAAATTTGGGAGTGTTACATAATGTTTTACCAAAAAACACATATGTAATATTATTTTGTCAATCTTTTCAGAAAAACTCCACTTGGTTTCAGTGAATCTAAATTCACCATGATTCTAATCATGTTGTAACTGGCGCACCAATTACATTTACAAGATTCACTAGGGTCACAATTGTGTTACCACAAGTAAAATTGTCAATATCCTAACGGAATACAATAAAGAAGTATTAAAACAATTTGCTATCTAATAAACTCGACATGGTTTATACAAACTTGTACCAATTCTGATTCAAAGAAACTCAATCGTGGCTTCATTAAATCTAGATTAAAACTATAACATGTGTAATAAACAACTAAACGATCAATTTAAAAATAGACTCATCTTGATTTCAACACAAACTAATACGATAAACTGTTTTTTAAAAATCGTTTATAGATCGGTAACACCAGATCTGTTAATTAAAATTCTGTTTACGTGAAAACTGATTTACTAAAGAAACATAATCTTGGTTTCGAGAGAATACAGTTTGTATAAAAATTTGTCAATTAAATTAATATGATTTTAGGAAAAAAAGTGTTTAATTATGTTACACAGAATCTGTTTTAAGACTGCCGGGAAACTATACCACTTTTATTTATAAATCAAATAAATAAAATTAATTAAATTAACATAAACTAAACAACATAATATAAATAAAAGAAAAACAAACACATACATAATTATAAACGATAATTAAATAAAACAATAAAATAAAGAAAAGACTTACTAAATCACCAGCAAGTCGAGATACGTGTTAGACACGCGTATCACTAAAGAGCTGAGACACGTGTTTGAAACGCTTCCCTTAAAACAGATTCGCTGTCTGTTTCCCAGGGTTCAACAGCCGAAACAGTAAGTTGTACTGTCGGACATAACAAAACTGTCCGGAATTTCACCTTTACAGATGCGTACTCCATATGTTGGAAATCAATAATAATACTTATTGATTTGATGTGTGAAAAGCTATGGAATTAGGCCTCTATTTATACACAATAGAATCCCTTTCAGTTTACTCATCCCACCGATGTGGGACAAAAAATAAACTATTTTTCCTCTTTAAGCATGGTACCAAATGCCTAACTTTGAGACACGATATCTCATTCACATCACCTTTATTTTGGACACATAAAGGCTCATTGCGAAGCTCTCTTCAAGGAGAACGTGAACCTATAAAGTATCACTAATATATATGATACATACATATAATTGTGTCCAAAGTTGGTCAAAAGTTATTTTGCCAACAATATTTCCCAACAATCCCCCACATGAATAGAGATCGGTTGTAATACACAAAAGTTTCAATAAAATTCCAGCAGTTAAATCTTGCATAGGATATGTAGGTGTAACCCTTTGAACCTTCCCTTGTGAGATGCACTTAGCCTCCTAGATCTAAGTAGACGCGATGTATTTGAAGTTAGCCTTTGTTTACGTAGACGACAATACACACTCAAACAAGACTCTCCCTGACATTGTCAAGTCCTCATAGTCGTGTTCGTTATGGTCATGAACACTAGTCTGGTTCTGCAAGAGCTCTTAAAAATTGTGCCCCCACAATTTCCTTCGAAGCGACCCCTACTTCTCTCTCACATAGGTGATTTCATCTTGAATCATTAAAAACATATGTTTTATGATTTCATCTTGAATCATCATGCTTTATGATTTCATCCTGAATCATTTAAGCCATATGTTTAACCTCTCAATAAGTCACATTGTTTTAGGAATAGACTAGGAAAGTTACTGTATTAAGTAACTCCCCCACATTGACGTGACTTCCCCCATATTTCTATGATTAGGTTGTCCTATTGAACCCAGATCTTGGGATCTCCAGTCAAGTGGGTTAGGTTTTCCTTCATTGAAACTCATTCCTTCAAGGGCTTTAGTCCCATTCCTTTAGACGACTCACTAACTAACTCTTTTCTTAAGCCTTTCGTAAGAGGGTCCGTGATGTTATCATTTGACGTTATGTAGTCAATCATGACAACTCTACTTGAGAGTAGTTGTCGTAACAATCACAATCTATGATGGATATGTCTCGACTTACCGTTTTACGTTTGTGATATGAGCTTTGTCAAGTTCTATTGACTATCACACTTTATAAACATGGTCGTTACCGATATACACCATCTTGGTATGTCCTTTACGAATTAGCGTAAACTTTCCTGCATATTCTATAAATTTATCTCAAATAATAAATTCATATTTCATCATAGATTTAACTATAATTGTCTCTTTGAAATACTTTCTAGATTTCTAAGACATAGCTTTCCACTTAGGATAAATACATCCGCTCTAGTGGATCTAGATTCTTATATGTAAGAATCTATATTTGCATTACTCTATCACTTGATAGTAGAAGGATATCTTCCATAATGCAATATTATTAGTATCATAATACTCAAGTAATACTTATTCAAATGGTCCCCACTTGAATTACTAATATATCTGCCTGCCTGATTATAAGTTCAAAATCAGATCATAGACACTAAATTAGACATAATATTCTTTGAGTATTCAAAATGGGCAACACCTTTACCTCTATTTCAAATAGATTTAAAAATATGTCATTGGACTCTAGCTAGGGCGGAATCCCCCACATTGAACCTCTCAATAAAATTTTTATCTTAATGTTTAACTTCAAAACAAATCCATATGGGTTCAAAACAAACCGAATAACTAATGAAGTTCATGTCAAATATTCTCCAACATATCATTAGTGCATTTATTCATCTCGTTATCACTTCTAGTAATAAGTATACCATCTCTGTATAAACACAAGAGTACATATTTACTATTGAACACACATACATACATTACTTTTGAATCCACATTCTAACATGATATGGTCAAAGAGTTTGATGTCATTGTTTGATAGCTTGCCTTAAATCATATAATGACTTAATTAGCCTACAAACTTTTCTCTCTAGCATAGGAACCATGAAACCCTCAGGTTGGTTCATGTATAGTTGCTTTTCTATATCCCTGTTTAGAAATATCGTTTTCACATCCACATAAGAAACTTCCAAATTCTCTTAGTGCGAAAATAAAGTACCATCATAATTGAGGTTATTCGTGTAACATGCGAGTAAACATCAAAGGAAGATAGACCTTCTTGTTGTCTAAATTCTTTGATTACTAATCTTGCTTTGCACATTTCAATGGTGACATCGACCTTTATCTGCTTTTTGAAGATCCATTTATAGCCTAGCGGTTTACAACTTAAGGTACATCCACGAGCTTCTAATTTTACTTTTATAAAATAGAATCTATTTCACATTTTAATGGATTCTTTCTATTGATACCCTTTCAAAGAAGTTATTGCTTCTCAGTAAGAAGTAGGCTCATTTTTTCATTTTTTTACCATAAAAGAAAAAAACCCCGAATCTAACCAATCTTGCCATTTTGTTTCTTATAGGTTTAACCTCTTCTTGGGTCAATCTTGTGTCTCTTCTAAGAGATCAATATCATCTCGTTGTCTCTGACCTTGGACAACCTCGTCATCTATTCTAGATGATCTTTCAATTTCCTTCGTAAACAAGGAATATTTATCCGAAGAATGAATCATTCCTTAATTCCATTACTATGTCTATTTTCGATTCATGTACAATGAAACGTTAAGCACTGCTATTCATAACAAATCTGTGAACATACAATCCATGGGTTTAGGTCCAATCTTTCGAACCATGAATTTCATACGGATATCTTAGCTAGATATCCTCCACATTTGTAAGTACGTATAAGATAGTTCTCTTCTCACCCATAGTTCGTAAGTATCTTATTTTATTTACAAGGGATCTTATCTAAAGAAAAGTAATCGATATAATCGCTTTCCCCCACATGCCATGGCTTAAACCTAGACTCAAGAACATGGCATTAACCATTTCTTCTTAGGCACTATACTTTTCTATATCAAGAGCAATGATTTTGTGTCTTATTCTAAGTTTAGCATAAAAATTTAGAAATGGAGACACATATTCACCTCCAGTAACTTCGAATCACCTTATTATCGATAACAAGTTGGTTCTCAACTTATGTATATAGATCAAGCTTGTCTATATCCTTACTCTCAAGTAAGTGTAATTAGCAATATTTTGTACCACATTCAACCAATATGATGAAGTACACGATACTCTCTACCTTAGTAGGTATCAAATCTAAATCACATAAAACCATGTGAATCATATCAAGGTTTTTGGTTATTTCTATTCAACCAAAGGAAAAGACTTATCAATTTGGCTTCAACGTAAGTTTTGATTATGTAATCCGTGTCAATACAAAAATGGGTATCCAATTTAGTTTAATTGGACAACATGTTGAGTAAAAACTTAAAACATGTCAAAGTAAGTCATAACATACATTTAAAAATTACCATTATAAAATATAATCAACTTAATCATTTTAAAGGCATAACCCGTATGCACTAAATTTATGTTATTCGTTAAATCGATTTTTATTTGATTAAACACATATGAAAGCCAAATTTCATTAAGCAACCATCCGGACATAAGATTCCTACGAATCTCCGGCACACACAGCGTTGGTTAACTTAGTGTCTTTTCCAAATGTGAATCACATCTTCTTTTTCCTTGATATTCACATTTGGAGAGTTGCTCAAACTCGTTCTCTCCATTCTCAACTGCATTATAAGAGTTAATCAAACTCTTATCACCATATACATGACATGATATTGAAGTGCGAATGCACCATTAGCTATGGTTGGATTCCATCACGACCTCGGTTTTCATGTCATTCAGACCACATAACGCATAGTTATGGCACAACAAGTTTCTGAATGCTTCAAAGCATCTACCGTACAAGTAAGTATCTGTCTCCCTTTTGATGTCACTCGTGACATTACGAATGTTATTAAGAGGTCCCATGATTTAGTTGACACTAATTTTGGTACTATTAACAACGTGCTAAATCACATAGTGTTTCTTAACCAAAAGCGAATTACATCGACTTTTGTTTAAAACTCAAACATTTTGTAAGATCCGTTTTACAAAATCCACTTTAAAGGAAGTATTTCGACTAAACAATTAAAGAAAATATCAGCTATAACATAATGTTTTACCTAAAAACACATATGTAATATTATTTTGTCAATCTTCATTCAGAAAAACTCCACTTGGTTTCAATGAATCTAAATTCACCATGATTCCAATCATGCTGTAACTGGCGCACCAATTACATTTACAAGATTCACTAGGGTCACAATTGTGTTACCACAAGTAAAGTTGTCAATATTCTAACGGAATACAGTTAAGAAGTATTAAAACAATTTGGTATCTAATAAACTCGATATGGTTTATACAAACTTGTACCAATTCTGATTCAAAGAAACTCAATCGTGACTTCATTAAATCTAGGTTAAAACTGTAACATATGTAATAAACAACTAAACGAACAATTTGAAAATAGACTCATCATGATTTCAACACAAACTAATACGATAAACTGTTTTCTAAAAACCGTTTATAGATCTGTATCACCAGATCTGTTAATTAAAATTATGTTTACGTGAAAACTGATTTCCCAAAGAAACATAATCTTGGTTTCGAGAGAATACAGTTTGTATAAAAATTTGTTAATTAAATTAATATGATTTTAGCAAAAAAAAAGTGTTTAATTATGTTACACATAATCTGTTTTAACACTAGAATTAATTAAATTAACATAAACTAAATAACAGAAAAACAAACACAGACATAATTATAAACGATAATTAAATAAAACAATAAAATAAAGAAAAGACTTACTAAATCACCAGCAAGTCGAGATACGTGTTAGACACGCTTAGCACTAAAGAGCTGAGACATGTGTTTGACACGCTTCCCTTCAAACATATTCGCCGTCTGTTTCCCAGGGTACAATAGCCGAAACAGTAAGTTGTACTGTCGGACTTAACAAAACTGCCAGGAATTTCACCTTTACAGATGCGTACTTCATATGTTGGAAATCAATAATAATACTTATTGATTTCATGTGTGAAAAAGCTATAGAATTAGCCCTCTATTTATACACAATAGACTCCCTTCTAGTTTACTCATCCTTGGTGGGACAAAAAATAAACTATCTTTCCTCTTTAAGCATGGTACCAAATGCCTAACTTTGAGACACCATATCTCATTCACATCACCTTCATTTTGGACACATAAAGGCTCATTGCGAAGCTCTCTTCAAGGAGAACGCGAACCTATAAAGTATCACTAACATATATGATACATACATATAATTGTGTCCAAAGTTGGTCAAAAGTTATTTTGCCAACAATATTTTCCAACAGCGGCAGTGTTACCACTTAAAGACTCGGATACTGCAACTGATTATTGGAGACGACATCTAGATCAACAAGATTGCAATCGATATAAGATTATGCAGACATTATTTGGTATTGCTTTTTCTTAAACTACTGCTTTTGGCTAATTCTATGAAGAATCAAAATAGTGCACTACTCACTGAAGCGACAGTGTTGCCACTTAAAGACTCGGATACTGCAACTGATGATCGCTGACGACATCTAGATCAACAAGATTGCACTCGATATAAGATTATGCAGACATTATTTGGTATTGCTTCTTTTTAAACTACTGCTTTTAGCTATTTCTATGAAGGATCAAAATAGTGCACTACTCACCGAAGCAACAGTGTTACCACTTAAAGACTCGGATACTGCAACTGATGATTGCAGACGACATCTAGATCAACAAGATTGCACTCGATATAAGATTATGCAGACATTAATTGGTATTGCTTCTTCTTAAACTACTGCTTTTAGTTATTTCTATGAAGGATCAAAATAGTGCTTCTTCTTAAACTACTGCTTTTAGTTATTTCTATGAAGGATCAAAATAGTGCACTACTCACTGAAGCTGACGGTGTTACCACTTAAAGACTCGGATAATGCAACTGATGATTGCAGACGACATCTAGATCAACAAGATTGCAATCGATATAAGATTATGCAGACATCATTTGGTATTGCTTCTTCTTAAACTACTGCTTTTGGCTATTTCTATGAAGAATCAAAATAGTGCACTACTCACTGAAGCGACAGTGTTACCACTTAAAGACTCGGATAATGCAACTGATGATTGCTGACGACATCTAGATCAACAAGATTGCACTTGATATAAGATTATGCAAACATTATTTGGTATTGCTTCTTCCTAAACTACTGCTTTTAGCTATTTCTATGAAGGATCAAAATAGTGCACTACTCACTAAAGCGACAGTGTTACCACTTAAAAGACTCTACTGCAATAGCATGTTACACAAGATGGTGAATCACACGTGTTGAACAGACTCCTCTTTCGACCCAGAGGGGCTTGTCTTAATATTGCCTGTTTTTTGCTTGTTTTTGTTACCTCCAACCAATCCAATCAAAACCGTAACATATGTGTGTAATTGTTAAGAAGCTAGCCAACATCAAATAAAAATAGAAGCCTCGACCAAATACATTAAAGAAAGTCGAGAACTCGGCATCAGCAGATTATCATCATCAATCTCGACAATTCCAAAAAGCCAAGTAATATCAAGGGATTCAAAGTTAAGTACATCTGCTATGCAAACATTGGAACATGATTTCGAAGATTTTTAATATGGAACACCAAGACGCTGAACAACGATTTCTACTAGAGGTGACGCATGCGGGGAGCATACGAGCATTTTTAATGTCTTCAACTCTTCATCATAACAAGCCCTATGGTCAAGAGATATCCTCACCTTCTTGAGCACCGGGGACTTGGCTAAGATTAGCTTTACAAACTTTAACTCTATCTTCAAGTTGGCAAAATTTCCAATCTCCAATTCATTTAGATGCTCTAACCAAATATCTGAGTAGTCTTTACCTGCATCAGCATCTTCAAAGTCTCCCTCTCGTTCATAGTAATAAGTACGTGATGGCAACAATATACCCGCCTACACAACGTATTCTATTGTGTCAACGTATTTTTCCACGAGGACAGAAACAAATAGGATACAAAATAAATTTATGTAATTTACCGATAGCTTAATTTTCTCCAAGTTCGGCGAGCTTCGCATCAGAAGAACAGTAAAAGGTAAGCATAATTTGTCAAGGAAACACATCCAACCTACGCAGAAGTACTTGAGATTGACTAATGAGGTTGGAAGCTTTCTTGGAACAGCATCCTCAGCAAACCACTTAAACCATAGGTCAAAACAAAGTTAACAACCAAGGTAACTTTTTGTCACAGGTCGTATATCATTTAGAAATTTTTTTACCTCAATGCCCCAACAATTAATAGTAAAGTGTTCAAGCACAAGTAAACACTTTGACAGATCAGTAAGAGTGTCGTTGCCATAACGATAATTGTGCTCTTTCGGAAGCTGCAACAACTTATAAAATTTAGATAAGTAATGAGAGGCCGCTAGGATCCACTTAAATAGTAAGAACTCACCAGACTAAAGCTTTTAAGTGACGGGCAACTGGATAGGAGATGCAAGAGTGTTTTCTTAGAGATTTCTACGCCATTCAAGCATAAGGTTGTCAGGCTACTAAATCCACTGAATATTGGCTTAAGTTTAAAGTCGCAATCTTCGAGATATAGGTCCGTTAGTCGATGTAATGAGAATATAGATGATGGCAACCTATACAACCCGAAAGTCAACTGAAGTGTTAATTTCCTAACAGTATTCCTCCTAGACAAATGATTTATCAGTTGGTCAATTTCAACATATGACTCATCTGCGCTCATGGAAAGGGTGAACTCAAGTATTGGACCTTCGTGCACCAACAGAACTTGATATATAGCATAGAAAAGTTTACACCTCGGGCTCATCTTTTTCCATTCACTAAATCTCTGAAAGGTTTGCTCCACATCAGAAAGCCGCTTATTCTCATCAGGTGACTCTCCAAACATAACCTCATTAAACACAAGTTTCGGAATTTTCGTCCAAATGTACCTCCATTCGCGGGAAAGGACACTTGTTCCTGCTGCTTCTTTAATCGGTACGAGACACAGAATATTTTCAATAATGCCTCGAGGAAGGATATGTAATATATCTAAAGGCTGATCAGGATCATTCATCTCGATAAATGTTGCTGCAAAAATCAAATTACCATTAAATACGAGTTCAATATATCCTTAAAACGCATTTCGGCTTCAACATGAGCTGTATCTAAGCTCTTTTAGGATGGGGTTTGTACACCACTAATCGACAACATGTAAAACATACATTTAAAAATCATATTTACACACATATATATATATATATATATATATATATATATATGAAGAATAGCTAGCCTGTCAATCTACCATTAACAATAACAGCAAATGTTAGTGATTGGTGGATTGAGTCGTGCAATGACATCCAAGCGGTAGAATGTCTTTTTCGAACTCTCGCCTAGTTATGTTAAACTATTTATCTGCTTTGCATGAAAGGGCCCTGGGCAGTTCCCAAGAACTGAGACCTTAAAAAAACCTCTTAAAAAACACTTAATAGAACTTTAATAACCACCTGAACTAAGTCAAATGATTAATTCTTACTATTGTGTAATTGCAACTTATGTATCACTATCTATTACTACCTAATTATCCAAATTCGATTAGTATATTCTTTCAAATGATCATTTCAATGTTTAAGTGCTAATAACATAATTGTCATTCAATGAAAAATAAATTGCTAATAACACAAACATAAAATTATCATAACAAAGAATTCACAGTAAACAAAGTAATTCGTACCTTTTGAGAAAAGTTTGGGAATTTTAATCCAGGAATGAAATGAACTGAAAAACAAGAATTCTGCTTTAAATGTTTAAGTGCCACACTGCCCATACATGACACATCATTCATTACAATGCATCTGATTTGACACGTCAATTTATAAGTTTGCTCTAAAGTTGACACGTCGTATACATCATTCTCAGTGTCACCATTTGCAATACAAGTGTCGCGTATTATTTTAGCATTAAATTTACATACATGTAATTTCTTCGTTTAGAAATCAAAATAATACATTATATAGAAATCAAAATTCTACACATCACCAAAATTGACGCAACCACAAAAATGCATATGTGATTTGTGTCATATGCATCAAACATGTAATTTTGTTATATGCAGATTGTGTGAATATCATCTCCCAAATATTAACCAACGTAAATCAGAAAACAAGTACGTAAAATTTAACAAGAGACATCAGAGAAAACTCAAGTAGGAACGTTTTCCTTGTATCCTGGTACATCGAACAAAATGAAACCAAAACCACTGCAACTTAATGTGCAACAATGACAATAGTCAGAGACTTATAAATTAAAGCAAAGAAATCACAGAAAAAAGAACGTAGTAGCAACTTAAATTAGCATGATCAGAGGACTGTGATCATTGATCTCAACTCTCAAATCTTGATAGGTTGAGCAATTTATTCAAAGCCATTGCATTTACAATGCAAATATCTAAGTATGGCGTTTAAAAGTGATTTCAACCGGCAGCGATTTGGGCGGGAAACTTAAGAGATGGCTTCTCATCTTTGACTCATCATCCTTAGTAAACTTATCATAAACCATTAGGCTAACTTTCTTGAGGACTGGTGACTTTGCCAAGATAAGTTTCAATGGCTCTATATAAGTATTAAAGTTGCCGACGTGGTTTCCAATCTCGAATTCAATCAGATGTCCCAACCAAATATCTGTATAATCTTGCATCGTAAAGGACTCTATCTCCGGTTCCAAATAGTAATGACGTATATAGTCTTCACAACAATACTGTCAAATTCTAGTGTGTCAGAATATTCAAGCATGAAAATCAAACTATATATGATTCAGAATATGTTTATGATACCTGTATCTTAAGTTTCTCCAAGTTTGGGGAGCTTCTGATCAGAAGAGCAAGAAAATCCGAAGTAGATTTATAGCAGAAACAGATACCTTCTAAACAGACACATCTGAGGTGGACTAATGAGGTTGGAAGCTTTTGTGGAACCTCTCCTTTGCTGAAACACTTGATCGAACAATATGCCAAAACAAAAATTAAAGATAATTTATTTCCCCACGTTTAAACAATACTACTATATCATGGGAATAAATATTACCTCAATGATCTCAAACATAAATTCCTCAATCACAGGTAAGCACTTAAATAGCTCAATGATACTTGATCCATCATCGATGTTAATTAACTCAGAAACTGTAAGCTGCTTAAAATTAAAATATTCAGAAAAGTAATGAAAGCACACAAAGATAAAAATTTATGTTCTAGTAATTAATAGCGTACCATGGTAAAGCTTCTAACTAGTGGAGAATTGTATAAGATATGCATAAGCGCTTTTTTAGAAATCCATACATACTCCAGGCATAAACTTTTAAGGCTACCTAATCCATTGAATGTTGGTGTATAGTCAATACAACAGTGATGGAGCTTTAGGTCTGTTAATTGATGAAATGAGAAAATACATAAGGGTAGCTGATACGAAAAACCCAAGTGAAGTTTCTTAACTGTATTCTTCCTCGACAAATGGAGTAATATTTGGTCAATTTCAATACAACTAAGATCCGCGTTCATCGAAAGGGTAAACTCAACTATAGGACTCTGTTTGAGTAAAAGAGCTTGGTGTACAGCATAGAAAAGTTTACGACTCTTGGTCATATCATTCTTTAAGGTTTCCTCATAAACCGACAACTGTTCATCCTCAACAGTTGATTCAGAAAACATATCTTTCTCATTAAAAACAAGTTTAGGAATTGAGGTCCACGTGTATCTCCAATCCCTTGAAAGAATACTCGTTCTTGCTGCCTCTTTAGTTGGTAAAAGACATAAGATGTTTTCTACAACAGCTTCAGGAAGCGTGCTGAATCTATCTGAGGAACCATGTTGAGATTTCATCTCAAGATATTTTTGTTGGACCAATTCCAAATTATGCTGCATAAGAATTGTATTACCACACAAATCAATTAAATGGGTATAACAGATCAATGCATATTTTAGATGTAACCGCATGCATCCACTATGGCTCTAGATCATCCGGATATGTACTTATGCTTTTTGTTTAGCAACATTACTCCTGTGTCCTGTGTTTGATCAAAGTCTATATAACATCACAAAATCACATACAAAGCTCTAGTATAAAGATCCTGATGTAATTCATTCATCACTCAATTTAAACGAAACACGGTTTACAATTTCCTTTCCTTTTTAAAATCATCAATGGACAACAACAACTCATTTCTTATCATATTGATAAGATGAAATGAACAACAAATATCATAAAAAATTATAAATCCATCATTAAGTCTAGAACTATTAACATCAAACAATCAGATAAAATAATAAATGTAAAAATTAAGCGTAAGGTTAGATCATCACCTTTGAAATCTCGGCACTCGTACCGGAACCCTAGTCAAACATTAAAATACGGCTTTTAGCGGTTTTTGTGATATTTGAAGTTTGATAAGTTTCACTACAACATTTGAGCCCTACCCCAGCGATATTTTGGGCGTTTCCCCAGCGACATGTCGATGGGGATACGTTTCCCCAGCGACATGTCGCTGGGAGAAATTCGCTGGGGTACGCTCGATGAGAAAAGTATCCCGGCGACTTACCCCAGCGACTTGCGGGCCCCACAGACTTTTCCTGGAAGAATAGATTGCCACGGTGGCAACATTTTCCCAGCGACATGTCGCTGGGGAAAATCCTTATTAATTAAAAAAAATAAGTTGAACTTAGTCTTTTTAGTTAATTACAAAGTGTCCCCAACGACATGTCGTTGGGGAGCGACGTCGTTGACTTGTCAACGATTTCCTAAGTTTCCCCAGCGACATGTCGCCAGGGAAACTCTCGGTACATTTGACTTTTCAACGAATAACCAAAGTTTCCCCAGCAACATGTCGCTGGGGAAAAGTCTGCAGGTTTTTTTTAAAATTGCCTGCACAGCAGGCGTTTTCCAGATTTTTTCCGGAATTTTTCCGGAAAAAATCTACCAAAACCTGTAACAAAAACCTGTATTTACTCACCAAAAGACACATATAAAGTAAACTTGGAATACAAATCAACACAAACGCGGAATAAGTTCAAACTTGCACCAAAATATAATATAACGTTCTAATTTAGTCAAAGATACTAGGAATAAGTGGGGATAGTTAAGGATACTAGGGAAACAAGCGTTCTAATTTAGGATAATAGGGAAACAAGTCAAGATGAACATAAAGAAACTATGTACCATACTAACAAACACATATATGACACGACTAGCTCGCGTCATCGCCACCATCCTCGCCACCCTCCCGATCCTCAGCATCATCACCGGGCGAATCCCGCTCCCGCTGGCACCAGCACTCTCATATCTCAAAAAATGATCGCCATACCTGCCGTCGTTTCTCAGCAGGCCCATCATGAAATCAACATCCCGATCCCGACGAGTCTCAGGGGTGGTGACGAAAAGCTTGAGGTAGAACTGGCGTATCCCGGCAATACCATACCCACGCCAGGATGGTGGTCGCGAAACTTGCCTCCTCGCACCATCCTGTTGATCTCGGCAGTGGTGTGCTTACCCGTCGCCTCTAGCTCCCTCATCTGATCCTGTGTGGTGAAAATAACACAAGATAGTAAATATATTAGTCGGGTTGCTAGATTATTAATCAATGATTCATTAAAGTGTGTTTTGAAAAGAATACTTACATACAACTGGAGAGACTGCTCATCTATAAATACACCATCTGAATTTGTATGCAAACGATAGAACATGTCGATCTCTGAAGGCTCCTGTTGGGTTTCGGACGCCTTTTGCTGTACATACACACGTAAGTAAGATCAATCTATTTAAATGCGGCAATAATAATATGTATGTAAAATCAATAATGATAATAATAAAATAATAAAAATAAAAAACAATAATAATAGTAATAAAATAAAAATAAATAAAAAAACAATAATAATGTAAAATGAATAATAATAATAATAATAATAATTACCATGAGCTGTCGAGTGCGAGGGATCGACTGAGAACCATGTCGGGAGATAAGTGTTGCCTTGGACCGATTTTGGCTGTTTGTTAAGGATCGCTTCTTGTTATTTTCGTCAGTCCAAAACGCTATCTGTTTCTCCCACTCTTCAGCTGTGTGCTCGTCGGGTCTGTTCCGCCTAATTCGATCGACATCGTATTCTCCAGTCTCGGGGTCTTTTACACAGCAATCTCGCTTTAGACTGACCTTGCTGGTGTTGTATGATTTTTGTAACTGGGCATTAATGGTATCATAAATATTCGGCCACCAAGGGGTGCTCCTGTGCGGCGCGAGATCGTATTTTTTCTGCAATCAAATACAACACATTGAAAACAGAGTTAGAAATATAATTTATATATTTATTTAAATTCGTTTATTTATTTATATGATATAAATAAATAAACGAATTTAAATAAATATACACAATACAACACATTGAAAACAGAGCTAGAAACATGATTTATATATTTATTTAAATTTGTTTATTTATTTATATGATATAAATAAATAAACGAATTTAAATAAATATACACAATACAACACATTAAAAATAGAGTTAAAAATATAATTTATATATTTATTTAAATTTGTTTATTTATTTATATGATATAAATAAATAAATGAATTTAAATAAATATACACAATACAACACATTGAAAACAGAGTTAGAAATATAATTTATATATTTATTTAAATTCGTTTATTTATTTATATGATATTGATAAATAAACGAATTTAAATAAATATACACAATACAACACATTAAAAAACAGAGTTAGCAATATAATTTATATATTTATTTAAATTTGTTTATTTATTTATATGATATAAATAAAAAAACGAATTTAAATCAATATATACAATTAAATAAATGAACATGATAATTAAATAAATATAAAATGATAACTTACCCCAATAGCTACACTGACCGCCGCCTTGTGCCCTTCGGGGACCTTGCTCCACGAAGGGTAATACAAAGGTATTTCCCTAACGACCAACCCGAATAAGTTTCCCCAATGATCTGCGTAGGGGCCGACAGGTGTAACAAGGTTATCTCTAGCGGGTACAAAGTCGATCTCGACCGGCCGTTTGTGATTCGCGGCCACCGCATCCAGTAATTTCAGGCAACCGGTCTTGTCCTGGGTATGCCGGCTCTCCTCCCGCCAAAATTGGGCTTTTTCTTTCCTTTTCCTGCAAAATCAAGTGAGTGACAAAGTCATAAAAGTTAAGGCAAACAAGTTTATGTGTATCAAATTTGTATTACAATAGTCCATAAATTCTTACCCCGGTTGACGAAGCAACCCCCGCAACCGAATGATGGAGGACGTGGACGTGAAGGATCCTCGCCACCACCGTCCCCGCCGTGTCCCCGTGCAACATCAGTCATCTGTATACACGTACAATTAGCATACATCAGTCATCTGTTTTCAAATAGCTTATCCTAATAAACAGCTTATCCTGATAAGCTTATCAGGATAAGCTATTTTTAAACAGGTTATTCCGATAAGCTTATCGGGATAAACTGTTTTCAAACAACTTATCCTAATAAATTTATCAGGATAAGCTGTTTGAAAACAGTTTATTCGGATAAGCTGACCAGGATAAGCTGTTTTCAAACAGCTTATCCTGATAAGCTTATCAAGATAAGCTGTTTTCAAACAGCTTATTCCGCTAAACTTATCAGGATAAGCTATTTGAAAACAGTTTATTCGGATAAGCTGATAGGCAACATAACGAGTGTTTGGGTTTGCGTTTTTCACAGTTAAGGAGTGTTTGGATTTACGTTTAATGGAAATTAACAAGTTTATAAATCCCCAACGACATGTCGCTGGGGAAACCAAAATGATAAAAATAAGTAAAAAAGTGTTATCAGTTAGAATTAAAAAAAACATAATGTTAGTTGTGGTGGTCGGTTGTGGTCGGTTGTGGTCGGCTGTGGTCGGCTGCTGTCGGCTGTTGTCGGCTGTGGTCGGCTGCGGTCGGCTGTGGTCTTCTGCGGTCGACTACAATAACATAAAACATTTAATTAACAACTCACTTAAACACACAATCAATAAAAACTATGAATTTATATAAAAACCTTGAATCAAAAAATAAACAAAATCCACCACCACCAAACTTGTTTAAAGAATTATCATTTGGAGGGATTAGAAAAAGAATTATAATTTCGAAGGAGAGTGGTTGTGGTGGTGGTGGTGGTGAATCTGGCAGTGAGCGGTGGTGGTGAGTGGTTGTGGTAAGTGGCTGTGGTGGTGTTGATGGTATGCTTGTGGTGATAGCAGCGGTGGTGGTGATAGCAGCGGTGGTGGTGATGGTGGTGATAGTAGCGGTTGTGGTGGTGGTGAGTGGTGTTGATGGTGGTGATAGTAGTGGTTGTGGCGGGGATGAGTAGCGGGGATGAGTGGTGATGTGATTGTTGGTGGTGATTGTTGATGGTAGTGGTGGGGTTGTGATTGTTGATGATTGGGGATGAGTTATACGCAGAGAAGATGGTGAAAAATAGATAAGTGTTGTGTGTTTTCTGTGATTCGTTTCTTTGAGGATAAGATCTGGTCAATATTTTCCCCAGCGACATGTCGCTGAGGAAACTTTCATTCTTTTTGACGAAAGTTTCCCCAATGACATGTCGTTGGGGAAAACTTAGAATTTGTCGTTTTGCGCAGCTGGTTTAATAACCTACTGATTCTAACAAAACTATCCCCAGCGACATGTCGCTGGGGAAACATGTATTTTGTCTTTTTGTGAAAGAAGCGAGTTAATGAAACTTTTTGGAGGGCTTTCTAAAATTAGAGGTTCAACGTATTAGATAGGGTTCAACATTAGAGGTTCAATGTATTAGATAGGGTTCAACATTAGAGGTTAAATGTATTAGATAGGGTTCAACATTAGAGGTTCATTGTATTAGATAGGGTTTAACATTAGAGGTTCAATGTATTAGATAGGATTCAACATTAGAGGTTCAACGTATTAGATAGGGTTCATCTTTAGTGGTTCAATGTATTAGATAGGTGATAGGTGTGAAAACACCCATCTTTTCTACCACTTAATTACAATAATAACCGGACCAAAACGTGTATTTTATGTCTTTTATGTCGGAATTATGTGTGGTTTGTGTTTTTGTTGTGATTTAGGACGAAAAGGTGAAAAGTGGAGAAAACACGGGAATTCACGGGCATTTACAGACTTTTATTGAAGAAAAAGATGAAAGACGAAGTCAAGAAGTCAAGAGTGCAAAAAGAACGGAAGTCCAAGACCAATTATGAAGATTTATCGAAGAAAAAGTCAAAAGACGGAAGTTTACTTAAAGCCGAGGAACTCAAGTCTTATTTATCGAAGAATTAAAAGACGAGTCCAAAGAAATCCCGAGCCAAAAGTCATCAAATTCCAAGATTAACAAAAAAAGAAGGAAGGACTTAAGGGCGCAATTAAGAAGAAAGGAAGGAGGGGAGGAAGCTTCCTCTAACCACCCTCCTAATCTCCTATAAATACTTCCCATTTTCATTCATTTGTTCTTGTTGGATAGCTTGACAAACTATCTCTTCCACTTTTATTTACTTGCACCTTTAATTACTTGCACATTTAAATACATGTTTTGCACCTTAATTACCTTTTAATTTCAAGTAAGTGTTTCTTTAATTACTCGCACCTTTACTTTATCTTGTTGATCTCATTCTACCTTTCTCTAATCTTTGATTTATATGCTTTTGATCTTGTTTATTTGTTTAAAGATTTCATTTTTATGCTTTTGATTGTTTTAAATCATTTATTTTAATAGCTTATTTTGTTTATTTTCAAGTTTATATAGTTTTTATAAAAGTTATTTTCGTATAAAAAGTTGTTTTTCTTAAAGCTTATTCATTTCTTGTTTTAAAAGTTGTTAAATTTCAGTCTAGTAGCTTATTTTCATTCGGTTTACCTTAGGATTTTAGTCTTGTGCTTATTAGAATCATAGCTTATTAGATTAGCTTAATTTGTGCTTTTTCCACCTTATTCCGATCTGACCAATCGGAAAAGGGTTTTACATTCCGACCATAGCTACTGTGCTTGGTCGGAAAAGGGTTTCAATATTCCGATCTGGGAGGATCTTGGTATTCCGATCAGAAAGGTTTTGGGTATTCCGATCGTGTGTAAGTGACATGTATTCCGATTGGTGCTCTATTCTTCATTCCGATCGAGGTGTTCATTGGATCATTCCGATCAATAGGTGACAGCTATTCCGATTTGGTGTTCCGATTAACATTCCGACCACAGGTCTCTTCCAGATTCCGATCAGGTAGGTATCATCATTCCGATCAGAGGGTCGTAGGTTATTCCGATTGGGTAAGTGACATATTCCGATTGGTCTACCCCGACATTCCGACAGGTTTGGTTTGATATTCCGATCAAGTAAGATCGGAATATATTCCGATTGGGGTTATTTTCCTTATACTTTGTCTTGTTTAATTTTTAGCTTATGTTTTTAATACTTGCCTAATTTTAATTTCCGTCACGCTTTTAATTCTTGTCATTTAATTAATTTACCTTCCTTCAAGTCTTTAAATATCGCACATTTCTTTTAATTAGATTTAGATTTATTTTCACGCCACTTTACTTTCAACGACATTTACTTTCAAGTCTTTGCACATTTTAAATTAAAAACCAACCACAAAAATATTCTTTTTCACCAAAATAAAACTGAGTCACATAGATAACCTAGATCAATTCGATTAGACCAACATCAACGAACTTAAACTTAATTTTTATACGGGGTTTCAAAAGCCTTGTATCAAATGGCGCCGCTGCCGGCTCTTTTCGTAAAGATTAACGGTTTTCTGTGAGAGACGCGTTGCTTTTTGGGATCCGTTCACTTGTGAACGTTATTTTTCGTGTCAAAAATCTTCAAAAAAAATCCCAAAAACATTTGAAAAATCATAAAAAGCATTTCTTTTTCAAAGTTTTGCACCAAAAATATTCCTCTTTATCCTCTATTATGTTTAATTCTTTTCTTTCCCCCTCTTATTTATAATTCTTCATGGATCCGTCTTGCGGACGGTGTGGGCGACCTTGGCATGGTTTTCAAACATGTCAATGGTGTACTTGTGAGCGGTGTGGTTTTGATATCGACGATACACAATTTGGATTTTGTCCATTTTGCAATTCAACAAATTCATACTTCAACTCTTACAATACTTTCCCACCCTCTCCCTATGACAATCCCTATCCTCAAGATGCACCGGGTTTTTCTCCATACCCGTGGTTCTATATTTGTGGGGGCCCTCACGATGCTTCTTCTTGTGATCCGTCGAAGATCTTTGAGAAAGTTCCGTGCTATCATCCCAGTGTTTATAAGCGTGAGCCCCCACGTCACACCGTCAATCCTCAACCCTGTCGTGCATTTCCTCCTGATCTACTGGCCACACTGTTTGACAACTTTCAAAAAGTTCAAGAAATTGTCCACAGGATGATGGAGAAATGGCAAGCGGATCAGCACCAAGAGCAGGTATCTAACCTTAATGCTTATACTCCTCCTCTTGTGCCTCCATATTATTATGACAGTGATGACGATGAGAGTCCTATTTCTTGGACCAATGAGAATGCTATTCCTTCTCCTGACTTGCCAGAGCCTAAGGATTCGACCATCTTAAGGGATGAGGATATCAGCACAATTCCTGCAAAGGAATCTGACGAATTCAATACGTCTAGTGCTGATAACCTGGTCTCAATTCCAAGTGAATCTGAGTTGACATCCGACAGTGACGATGAGTATGATGCACTTTCTTCTGATGATGTTCCTTCCACCAACACTTTGGAAGAGGATTCTTTGGCTTTCTCCAATCCTCTTTTTGATCAAGATGATGATTTTACTTCTAGTGATGACGAGTCACTATCTGATGAAGACGTTCCGAAGGAAACTTTCAAGATTTATTCGAACCCTTTATTTGATTTTGATGACGATTACATATCTAGTGAGGTGAATCCTCTCTTTGACGAAGGGATTGAGGACATTGCTAGCTCTGATTCTCCTACTATTAATGAGCATGCTTTGTTAGCCATGCCCCCTTCTATCGCAGAGGTGGAGAGTTCTGATTCTACTGGAAAGGTATCGCAGGTGGAAGGTAATTCTTCTCTTACTTCTCCTACTATATTGCCCCCTCATCCTACTGAATACACGCCCAATCGGGTGATGTATCAATTTCCCTCTCCGGGAAATGAGGATGAGTGTTTTGACCCGGGAGGTGACAATGACCATTTTATGATTGCTAACCTTACGGCTTTGCCAATTGGTCCACGTCCATTGTCTTTGGAGGATGACAATGTGATTCCTATACCCACCCCACCTCCCGAGGATCAAGATTTCACATACTTCTCGTATGTTGAAAGGACATTTCTACCGTTTAAGACTTACCCTCTTGCCTCCCCTTTGTTATATTCCTCCGGGAACAAGGACAAGGTCTTTGATCCCGGTATAACATTAGAGGTTTCCCCACGGACCATTTAATTCGGGGACGAGTCAGGCTCATGACTCGGATAACAAAAACAAGCGCTTCTTGGGAGGCAACCCAATTATCTATCTATCTTTTTCTTTCTTTATCATAAGTGTAGGGGGGAGACCCTTTGGTTTGCTATTTCCTCTCCTCTCCCTTCTTAATCAGGGATTCGAGCTTCAATGATCCACTCTTGATGATTCTTGACGACCCGTGATTCCGTGTTCTACTTCTTCCCGGTTCTACCCTAAACTCTTTTCGATTCACTATTTTATATTTTCTTAATATTAAAATAGGAATCTCTTTAGTTGTCCTTTCCCTTAGCGAGATTTAAACAAAGTGCACAATGTCCTAAGTGTAGGGGAGTTTACTCCCACATGCTTAAACATTGAGGACAATGTTTATCTTAAGTGTAGGGGGACTTCTATCGAAGTTAAGTGGCCTTTTCCTTGTATTTGTCCTCATTTTAACCGGAAAATCAATTTTTCGACATTTTTCAAAATTTTTGATCTATTTTGGCCTATTAGTTTTTCCCTTTGTATAGTTATTTTCTTTCTTTGCTAGAATAAATGTTTAATAAAGTGGTTTTAATTTTCAAACATTGTGAATCTTTTGACTCAACCCGAGTTTACTTATCTAAGTTACTCTAGCTAGTATCCTTAACATGTTTAAGTCAATTTTTGCTAGGCTTTTATATAGGGAGCTATAAAACGCGAAAGTCTTAACTCTCACGGGTTAAGAACAAGAACTTTTCGCAAGTTCCTATAATTGATCCTAGAGAGTCGTTTATCAAGGGAACTTTAAAACGCGAATTCTAAACTTGAAAAAGTCTAAGAATTTGCAAGATCCTATAGACGACTCGAAAACCCAAAACTTTGATTTAATAGGCTAAGCATCCACGAGTCTCATTACTTGAGATTTTAAACTGTGGAGAACGAGAGATGATAGAGCCAATTATAAGTTCGGTATTCTTTTGTGAATTTATGTGAGTTAATTATGAGCCTATTCTCCCATCGCTTGCTAATAAATTTATCTGCTAATAAATAAGGTTGTACGATTTGAAAAGTTACTTAGCTTCTAGCCCAAGATCGTTTAAAAGTTGCTCGGTATGGATTAGAGTTCATAGCCAAGGCATAACTTATTGAAGCGGGATGCGAAGATTGGCGAGTCCGAAAAGGCCCTAACAAGGCATGAGGGCTATATTTTGTTGCTAAAGATATAAGGTGATGTGAAGAATCATTTATCGAAAATCAATATGAAGGATCGAGACACACGACGAAAAGCAAATACTCCCCAAAAGTCATGGAGAAGTGTATCCGAAAAGACCCTAACAAGGTATGAGGATAAATAGATCCAAGTCATAAAAGGAGGCGGATCGTTGTATATCAAAGTCCAAAATAAAGATTGGAGAAAAATGAAGAAGTCGTGGTCCAAGTATGAATCTCTCAAAACTTCAAGTGAAGAAATTCCTATATGAAGAGAAGACCATTATTTCATGAACGTCTCTCAAGGTTTGAAGTATGAAGTCGCTGCCAAATATCGGTCCGAGAAAGGTCTCAAATCGCGAAGCGAGTTATGCCAAGATATGAACTTTATGAGGTCCCGAGAAGCAGTTTTAAAAGATTTTGTCCTTTAGCTAACTATTGATTAAATCGTTCACTTTATTTTCGGACTAAATATCTATCGAAATAAGTCAACAATGCATCCTCGTGATCATTCAAGACAAAAATAAAATATAAGAGATACCCATAGGAATAAGGGAGTCTAAGTGAATAATTGGCCCACATGAGTTCGTGTTAGTTTACTAACTTATAATAACAATGATCTCGTTTTTAAGCTTGGTTTGGAGAAAGTGAAAACTTGAGGATGATGATTATTCAGGACATTTCCAAAACCCAAGGTATGTTTTTGATTTCTTTAGTTTTAATGTTTATAATTTTCTATCTCTTTAATAAAGGCCAACATGGATTAATTATGATGAAAAATGTAAACATGCTTTGTAACTAATGCATTGCATGAGGACATTGCAATGGTCAAGTGTAGGGGATTTGATAGGTGTGAAAACACCCATCTTTTCTACCACTTAATTACAATAATAACCGGACCAAAACGTGTATTTTATGTCTTTTATGTCGGAATTATGCGTGGTTTGTGTTTTTGTTGTGATTTAGGACGAAAAGGTGAAAAGTGGAGAAAACACGGGAATTCACGGGCATTTACGGACTTTTATTGAAGAAAAAGATGAAAGACGAAGTCAAGAAGTCAAGAGTGCAAAAAGAACGGAAGTCCAAGACCAATTATGAAGATTTATCGAAGAAAAAGTCAAAAGACAGAAGTTTACTTAAAGCAACTCAAGTCTTATTTATCGAAGAATTAAAAGACGAGTCCAAAGAAATCCCGAGCCAAAAGTCATCAAATTCCAAGATTAACAAAAAGATTAAGAAGGAAGGACTTAAGGGCGCAATTAAGAAGAAAGGAAGGAGGGGAGGAAGCTTCCTCTAACCACCCTCCTAATCTCCTATAAATACTTCCCATTTTCATTCATTTGTTCTTGTTGGATAGCTTGACAAACTATCTCTTCCACTTTTATTTACTTGCACCTTCAATTACTTGCACATTTAAATACATGTTTTGCACCTTAATTACCTTTTAATTTCAAGTAAGTGTTTCTTTAATTACTCGCACCTTTACTTTATCTTGTTGATCTCATTCTACCTTTCTCTAATCTTTGATTTATATGCTTTTGATCTTGTTTATTTGTTTAAAGATTTCATTTTTATGCTTTTGATTGTTTTAAATCATTTATTTTAATAGCTTATTTTGTTTATTTTCAAGTTTATATAGTTTTTATAAAAGTTATTTTCGTATAAAAAGTTGTTTTTCTTAAAGCTTATTCATTTCTTGTTTTAAAAGTTGTTAAATTTCAGTCTAGTAGCTTATTTTCATTCGGTTTACCTTAGGATTTTAGTCTTGTGCTTATTAGAATCATAGCTTATTAGATTAGCTTAATTTGTGCTTTTTCCACCTTATTCCGATCTGACCAATCGGAAAAGGGTTTTACATTCCGACCATAGCTACTGTGCTTGGTCGGAAAAGGGTTTCAATATTCCGATCTGGGAGGATCTTGGTATTCCGATCAGAAAGGTTTTGGGTATTCCGATCGTGTGTAAGTGACAGGTATTCCGATTGGTGCTCTATTCTTCATTCCGATCGAGGTGTTCATTGGATCATTCCGATCAATAGGTGACAGCTATTCCGATTTGGTGTTCCGATTAACATTCCGACCACAGGTCTCTTCCAGATTCCGATCAGGTAGGTATCATCATTCCGATCAGAGGGTCGTAGGTTATTCCGATTGGGTAAGTGACATATTCCGATTGGTCTACCCCGACATTCCGACAGGTTTGGTTTGATATTCCGATCAAGGTAAGATCGGAATATATTCCGATTGGGGTTATTTTCCTTATACTTTGTCTTGTTTAATTTTTAGCTTATGTTTTTAATACTTGCCTAATTTTAATTTCCGTCACGCTTTTAATTCTTGTCATTTAATTAATTTACCTTCCTTCAAGTCTTTAAATATCGCACATTTCTTTTAATTAGATTTAGATTTATTTTCACGCCACTTTACTTTCAACGACATTTACTTTCAAGTCTTTGCACATTTTAAATTAAAAACCAACCACAAAAATATTCTTTTTCACCAAAATAAAACTGAGTCACATAGATAACCTAGATCAATTCGATTAGACCAACATCAACGAACTTAAACTTAATTTTTATACGGGGTGTCAAAAGCCTTGTATCAATAGGTTTCATCATTAGAGGTTTAACGTATTAGATAGGGTTCAACATTAGAGGTTCAATGTATTAGATAGGTTTCATCATTAGAGGTTCAATGTATTAGATAGGTTTCATCATTAGAGGTTCAACGTATTAGATAGGATTCAACATTAGAGGTTCAATGTATTAGATAGGATTCAACATTAGAGGTTCAATGTATTAGATAGGGTTCAACATTAGAGGTTCAACGTATTAGATAGGGTTCATCATTAGAGGTTCAATGTATTAGATAGGTTTCATCATTAGAGGTTCAACGCATTAGATAGGATTCAACATTAGAGGTTCAATATATTAGATATGGTTCAACATTAGAGGTTCAACGTATTAGATAGGTTTCATCATTAGAGGTTCAACGTATTAGATAGGGTTCAACATTAGAGGTTCAACGTATTAGATAGGGTTCAACATTAGAGGTTCAATGTATTAGATAGGATTCAACATTAGAGGTTCAATGTATTAGATAGGGTTCAACATTAGAGGTTCAACGTATTAGATAGGGTTCATCATTAGAGGTTTAATGTATTAGATAGGTTTCATCATTAGAGGCTCAACGTATTAGATAGGGTTCAACATCAGAGGTTAAATGTATTAGATAGGATTCAACATTAGAGGTTCAATGTATTAGATAGGGTTCAATATTAGAGGTTCAACGTATTAGATAGGGTTCAACATTAGAGGTTCAATATATTAGATAGGGTTCAACATTAAAAGTTCATTGTATTAGATAGGGTTTAACATTAGAGGTTCAATGTATTAGATAGGGTTCAACATTAGAGGTTCAATGTATTAGATAGGTTTCATAATTAGAGGTTCAACGTATTAGATAGGATTCAACATTAGAGGTTCAACGTATTATATAGGATTCAACATTAGAGGTTCAATGTATTAGATAGGATTCAACATTAGAGGTTCAATGTATTAGATAGGGTTCAACATTAGATGTTCAACGTATTAGATAGGGTTCATCATTAGAGGTTCAGTGTATTAGATAGGTTTCATCATTAGAGGTTCAACGTATTAGATAGGATTCAACATTAGAGGTTCAACGTATTAGATATGTTTCATCATTAGAGGTTCAACGTATTAGATAGGATTCAACATTAGAGGTTCAACGTATTAGATAGGTTTCATCATTAGAGGTTCAACGTATTAGATAGGGTTCAACATTAGAGGTTCAACGTATTAGATAGGGTTCAACATTAGAGGTTTAATGTATTAGATATGATTCAACATTAGAGGTTCAATGTATTAGATAGGGTTCAACATTAGAGTTTCAACGTATTAGATAGGGTTCATCATTAGAGGTTCAATGTATTAGATAGGTTTCATCATTAGAGGTTCAACGTATTAGATAGGGTTCATGATTAGAGGTTAAAATGTATTAGATAGGTTTCATCATTAGAGGTTCAACGTATTAGATAGTGTTCAACATTAGAGGTTCAATGTATTAGATAGGATTCAACATTAGAGGTTCAATGTATTAGATAGGGTTCAACATTAGAGGTTCAACGTATTAGATAGGGTTCAACATTAGAGGTTCAATGTATTAGATAGGGTTCAACATTAGAGGTTCAATGTATTAGATAGGGTTCAACATTAGAGGTTCATTGTATTAGATAGGGTTTAACATTAGAGGTTCAATGTATTAGATAGGATTCAACATTAGAGGTTCAACGTATTAGATAGGGTTCATCATTAGAGGTTCAATGTATTAGATAGGGATTAACATTAGAGGTTAATTGTATTAGATAGGGTTTAACATTAGAGGTTCAATGTATTAGATAGGATTCAACATTAGAGGTTCAACGTATTAGATAGGGTTCAACATTAAAGGTTCAATGTATTAGATAGGGTTCAACATTATAGGTTCAACGTATTATATAGGGTTCAACATTAGAGGTTCAATGTATTAGATATGATTCAACATTAGAGGTTCAACGTATTAGATAGGGTTCAACATTAGAGGTTTAATGTATTAGATAGGGTTCAACATTAGAGGTTCAATGATTTGATAGGGTTAAACATTATTGGCGGGAAAAAAATGGAGGGAAAACTCTGGTGGGAAAATGTTAACCATTTCCCTCACTTTTTTACCATAAAAGGACAACCACACACACTCCTTATCATAGCAACCAGCAGCAGATCACACACACATACACACACACACACACACACTTTTTATCATAAACACATTGTTATTATGAAGATGTTAAAGCATGAAGCTTTTCCGTGCAAGTGTGGACATGGAGATGTAGTTCTTCGAGAATCTTGGCAAACTGAATCCTTTGGTAGACTGTACTATGCTTGTCCACGTTCACGGGTTCAACGTCCAGTTTCATATGGATGCAATTTTTTTATGGAAAGACGAACGCGTGCAACTACTAATCAACTCGCTTGGAGGTTCAATGAGCTTTTCTCCTCCAAGCTCTTCTTCGAGACCTTCAACGAGCTTTTCTCCTCCAAGCTCTTCTCCCAGACCTTCAACAATTCCAATTTTCTTCTCCAAGCCCTTCAACGTGTGCAAACTGTATGCGCTTGACTGGAATGATAAGGGTACTTGAGAGTACAGTAGAGTTGTACAAAAATTGCGATAGGCACACAATGGATTCAGCTGCACTACTTCACGACCTTTACGATGACATGGGGAACATTCGTTTGAACTAGTTTATGATGTATCTGTTTTCGTGTTTACGAGTCTATTATCGGTTTAATATCCATGTTTAATTAAGCACGTGTTTAAGTGTCCGTGTAGAATAAAGTTAGGTTTAGGCGTGTCTGTTTGTAAGTCTCAATGAATGTTAACAATTTTTAATTAATATTAACAATGAATGTTAACAATTATCAGTGAATGTTAACTTTTGGCGGGCAAAATGTTGGCGGGAAAACATTGAAGGGAAAACATTAGCGGGAAAATTAACCATTTGTCTCACTTTTTTTATCATAAAAAGACATATACTATTTTAAATTTTAATAACTATATTTTTTAATATATATTTTATATTTATTAAAAATATTATATAAACATTACACTTTTTGTGAAAATCGTTGGTCAAATTGCAGTCAACTTTTCCCCAGCGACATGTCGCTGGGGAAACTTTTTGTTCGTCGTTTTGTTAAATAGGCGCGTTAACGAAAAATATTTAGAGGGAATCCTGAAAGTTTCCCCAGTCACATGTCGTTGGGGACACGTTGGGCCATAAATAAACAAAACATTAACACTAATCACTTGGATTAGTCCGTGAAAGAATGTTTCCCCAGCGACATGTCGCTGGAGAAAACTTGGCGGGATAATCTCCCGCTTGCATTTTTTGTGAAATAGTTTGGTCAAAATTCAGTCATTGTTTCCCCAACGACATGTCGTTGGGGAAACTTTTCTTTATTTTTTGGTCAAAATTTCTACGAGCAAGTTTGCCACGTCAGACTGATTTTGTCGTTTAGCGTCGTTTCCCCAGCGACACGTTGTCGCTGGGGAAACCCCCGATGGGGAAGGGCTGGATTGTTGTAGTGTTTGGGCCTAATTGGGCCATCGATGAAAACGCTATTTTCTTTTTTTAAGAGAATCGATTTAGCGTACTGACAGCTAGCCCCTTTAACGAGTTTTTTTTACCAATTCATAGTTTTTGGAAAACTTATTTACCGTTGTATGGTATATTAAAAAGTATTTACTATAACGTGGTTTCACTTCAATTTAATAAAGCTAACCTATGTATGTTTTTCACTTAGAATCAATTTATGCAGCCTCGTTTCCTTAAGTGCTCATCTTTGCATACTTTAACAAACATTCTCTACTTTTTTTTATTTGTATGTATTAGATGATAAATAGAATCCGTCATTAGTTAACTTTTTAAAATTTGTGTTTGGTGATGCTCATTGCCACATACCGTACTTGTGGAACATGGTACCGATCTTTGTTAGTTTAGGAAAAAAGTTCAACCCATAATCATTATTTGAGATAGATCAAATTAACCAATCTTAGTCATTTATTATTTTATTTATTTCCATTCAATAAAAAAATCCATTTTCATCCTTTAAAAAAATTCATACGAACTGTTATCGTTACGTAAACCAAAACATACCATCGCGACGAGAATTAAATTGTCTTTTTATAGAAGGACACGTGTATATACCTTCGACGAACTCTTTTTTTGTTTTTTTTTTGTTAATTCACTTTTGAGAAAATCATATATGATATATGATTCATGATACAATTCATATATGATTTTCTCAGACGTGATTAAAAAAATCAAAAAAAAAGTTCGTCGAAAGTTTATACATATCCCCCTCTATAGAAAGATGATTTATTTTTTCTCGTAATGATGTATTTTTGTCACTTGTCAGTTTACCGTTTCTGAGACAATTAATTTAAAAAAAAGTTGAAAAGTGACTTTTAAAAAAAGTAAATGTGATTGGTTAATTAGATTTATGATAAAATAAAAATATACATTAATCTCAACTATGATACGAAATAATAATTTCGGCACGAATTGCTTAGTTCTTTAGCAGCTTGAAAAGTTAGTAATTTATTAAACTAGTTTTGTACGACAAACTTAAAACAATATACGAGCATAACCAAAAAGTTATAAAGCATGGAGGATAATTAACGTAAGATAAAAAAAATTAATTCACTTTATCCATCACTATATTAAGATTTGTTTTTAAAATGGAATGAATTAATAGTGTGACGAAATACAAAGAATACTATATTATTGTCAATACTTTTCAAATTGGTAAATAAGATTTTCAAATACCATGAGTTAGTAAAAAACTCCCCCTTTAACTTATAAAATTTCCATAAGGGTAAACTGTAAATTTTGTCTCTTTTAATAACGTAAAAATACGAAAGAAAACCCTTGAGACGAAAGGTCGTGCAAAAACGCTCACAAACTTTGAATTTTCATGCGAAAAAACCACTCACACATTAAATCCTAACTTTCAGCCATTATTTGGACCAGAATCATAGCAAAATAACTAATATACATTCGTGTTTTGTTAACTTAATTCTGAGGACAAAATTTGCAAATTACTCTCAAACTTTCTTTTAATATTCACCCTCACCAATACCGCCACCACCACTACGCCACTATCACCGCCACACGCCGCCACTCTCAAATCTTGTTTTTTCTTTATCTGCATCACAGTAAGTATCTTGATAAACATGTTTGGAGTTGCAATTGTCATTGCTATAGTGTCAGTAACTTGGTGCAGCATTGAAAGTTCTCATATCGTGTTCAATGGTCTGATATCTTCGGTCATTTACATGATCATCAAGATTGTGAATATAATCTCTTGTTCCTAGTCTAAATCGGATTTGGTACTATCATATTACTTGTTTTAGTCACAGTTATGTGTCGTTTTCTAGTTGGGATACGACTTTCTCAATAAATAGCTTGGAGTTGCTAATTCCAAAGGCCTTTTTTAAAACAATTAGCAGATGAACGTTATTAATAAGCAGTCCTACTATCCCGAACACATTAATGTTATGAAGGCTTTTATGAATTCGTACATGGAAATCTTGTACTTTTGATCAAGTTTGGAAAGCAGACAAGAAATTGAGTAACAAATATAGATAGTTAAAAAAATATAGCAAATGAATGTGATAGTTTATAGATCACATTGTTAAAAATTTATGTTGGAAATTTACTTTATGTGACGACATTTAAAAATTCCCATTAGTTATCATAGTCACTCACGAAAGGACTAGACTCACGATGTATAGTATGTATGCGTGAGTGACTATAAATACCCCTCCAAGACTTCCAAGGAAGGGTTGTTGTTTGTGTTTTTCTATCTTTATTTTATAAACTTGCCTTTCTCTCTCTAGAAACACCTACAACCTTTCTCTCTCTATCTAACCATGGATGCCACATTCTTCCACCACCTTTAGAGGCTTAGACCACCGGATCTCATATTATAGCAAATCTACAATTGGTATCTCGAGCTATGGTTTAATCCTTGGATAACATGGATGCCACATTCTTCCACCACCTTAGACCACTGGATCTCATATTATAGCAAATCTACAATTGGTATGGTTCAATCCTTGGATTGGCATGCTTTTATTATTGATTTGGTGGTCTAATCTCTTTGTTGTCTCAGTCTGTTAAAAAAATTTAGTCACGATGTTCTTTATGTCACGGTTGTCACAATCTGGTCAAAGGTTTTGTTTGTCACACTGTCTGTTGTCACGATGGTGGTTTGTCACATTCTCTTTGTCTCATGGTCCAAAAGTCAAAGTATTATCTTTTCTGGTTTGCATTCTGGTTTCCTTTTTTTTTCGAGATCTGGTATCCTCGAGATCTGGGTCTTTTGCAGATCTCTTTTCAAGATCTCGTATAAAAACTTTTCTAGGTTTCTTTGTTTTTTACAAGAAGATGGAGTTATGAACCCAGAAACCCAGATCTAGAAAACTCAAATCCAGAATCACAATGTGCCAAAAACTCAATATTGCGAGATTATGCCAAAAACTCAACATTGCGAGAGTGTGCAAAAATGAAAATTGCTAGATTGTTTTGTTAAACATTGCGAAATAGTGTTTAACACATTATTGCGAAATGGAGTTTGACACATTATTGCGAAATGGTTGATTTAACAACACATTCCGAAATGTGAGTTTGTATTTATTCGGAAATGATAATAACAGACCAATACCCCAACCTCTAACAATCAATCCCTACATCAATCAAACACGACTTAGTCAAACAATTCCCTTCGTCTCTGTTAATACTCATCACAGCCCACCTCATTCTATCTCAACTACATCTAAACTAACCTCAGATCCAAAACAGAAAATATATTTTTTATCTCAGATTAATTGTTTTCGTGGTATTCAATCAAGACCATCATCAAGTCTAAACCCACGAATGACTATTACTCATCACAGATCCATGTGTGGCTAAACCAAAATAAATATTCGAAATCATTTTTGCTTTATATATATTAGGTTATAATCAATATTAGATTCAATTTCACACATAAAGAAGCCGAAAACACAAAATTGAACTGTAGGATTTAATCCATTAATTATTCGAATATCTAGATTGATTCATAACAATTATTTTATTATCAATCTAAGTTTCGTTGGTTCTGTAACGCATGAAGTCAAACATGCATAAACCAAAAATCAAACATACCCGTGACCTAAAAACAGATCTTGAAGCCATGTTTTGATCTTGGTTTATGATCGAAGATCTACTTTGGATTATTAGTAAAGGGTTGTTTCGGGTTATAGATGATGTGGGGATGTTAGATCATTGTTGTTATTATTGAGTGTATTTGGAGATCTATTATTTTTGGAGATGAATGAGATGATATTCTCGATTTGTTTGTTTGGTATTTTGAGAGATGATTTCATGGTGGCCGATATGATAAGGAAGAAAGGGGCGGAGTGTTTAAGTGATATGTATGAGATTGATAATTTATTTTAAGTTTTTGTCTGCGATGGAGGTTTTGAGAAAGATGGGGGCGGTCAAAACTAAGGATGAGATTAGGTTGGATTTGTGAGAGGCTTATGTGAGAATTTTTAGGGTTTGACCCTTTAATACTCGACCGGGTACATAACTAGCAAAGATGGGCTGGTTTGTTAAAAATGGGTTGACACTAGTATGGATTAGGTTTTAATATGGATCGGATTTGCTGGATCGCTTTATGGGTCGAGAGTTTACACAATTAACCATGGCACAGTTTGTTGTTTGGACTGAGATTGGTTTGTGTATCGCAAATGATGGGCCAAATTTTGTTAAAATTGTTATATCTAAATATTATCATTTTATGTGATAAATGTTAAATATTTTGATTAACGATTTTAAAAGTGACAAAAAGACAAGACAAAGTGATAAAAGTGACGAGACAAAGTGACGAAATTTATTTGGCGAGACCGAGAAAAATGGACAAATTTGAATTTTAGTGTCTACGGAGTAGATCGGGTACTATTATTGAAATTGAAGACAGGTTTCTCGAAGGCGTGCACTTATTTTATCTTTTAATGATAACTTGCTAGTGCTTAATCATTAGGATGAAGACTTGATTACCTAGTTTCCGGATTCGGGGTGGTTGGTTGATGATCCGAATAACTATCACTTTAATAAGCTACATTGTTGTACTCTGTGTCACGCGCATAGTCTATGTGGATAATTTCAAGAGGTGTTTTGCATATATACTTCTTCAGTAATGTATTGGGTACTTAGAAATTTCTCAGCAAGGATATTTCTACACCGTTCCTCATTCAACAACAGTGCAAGCTTAAGTCACAAGATCGAGGAATTCTTATTTAGTTTCACGTTTGGTATATCTGGTTTACTCCATCAGTGGTCACTTCAAATAACCTACAAAGGGGTTGGTAAATACCGCCATGGAGAGTTTATGAGTAGATAATTTCGATCAGCAACTGATTCTTCTCGCCGGATATAATTAAGCTAATTTATTATTCTCACGAGATTTTCAGGTACATGTGCGTACGATTTATTGCTGGTTCCGAGTTTTCAAAACAATCAAGGGGGAACAAGAAGACATATTGAATGCACAACGAGTACACGTGACGAAATTCATACCTTCTTTTGATTTGAAGGCATTCCGAGAAGACAATGTCATAACCGCAGAGAAAATCAGTGTTTTAACTCGTGGAGTTTAGTGCATCTTTCAACTTACATGGGGGAAGAAATGAACGAAACAGTCTCTGATGGGTAAAAGAGGTACACTATTGTTCGATGATTAATTGTTTTGATGTTGCAATTATTCATCATCGTTATCCTATATGGAGAGATATGCATTTCCGGGACTTAATTGACTCTGGTGCATCTCCGGAAGAAAATATGTGCATTCTGGGACTTAATTGACTCTGGTGTTACGATGACAACTTCATGAATGGGATAAAGTGTCTACTTCAGTATTTGGGCTTCATACATGGGATTGGTTTTCTTTTCTTCAACTACGAGGGGGAAGAAATGTCTTGATTATTTCTAGTATGAATGACTTGAACTTTCAAGGGGAAGAAAAATTCAGAAGAATTATTCAAGCATGAGAAGAGACGTTGTTGATCTACTTGGTGTGCCCCAAACTTTCATTCACTCATAGCAACATTATCATTTCATATGATGGGGTTTTCTTGTTAAATTCTGTTGTGCGCTTAATCATTCTAAGCTTTATTTAAAGCTTTGAAACTGCTTATGAGGATTGTCGGTTTAGGGGAAGCTATTAAAAACTTCTACATCAAGAATATGTGGCATGAATTAGGGGGAAGTTAATTCAGAAGCTTCTCTTTAATCAGAAGTATATGGGTTACTTAGCTCGTGCTGTTACAATATTTCTACTAAAAGTTACTACAAAGATGAGTCACTCTGGAGTGAAGACTTGAAGTCAAAGGCCTCAGGAGACTTCATCAGCATTAGACGCTTCATGGAAGCTTTTGTTCTTAATCATTATGTACTTGTTAGGAAAAATATTGTAAGGAATTCTACACGTCGTCCCATGGGGGAAGATTGTTGGAAATTCACTTTACGTGACGACATTTAAGAATTCCTATTAGTTCATAGTCACTCACACAAGGACTAGACTGGGAAACAATGTATAGTATGTATGCGTGAGTGACTATAAATACCCCTCCAAGGCTTCCAAGGAGGGGTTGTTGTTTGTGTTTTTCTTTTTCATTTATCAAAGTTGTCTTTCTCTCTCTGGAAACACACACTTCCATCTCTCTCTCTCTCTCTATAACCATGGCTACCACCATCTACCACCCAACTAGACTATCGGATCTAGTATTATTGCAAACTAACACTTTAGGGTGTACGAGAACTGGTCATAGTCTAACCTATTGTGAATTTAAGATTGATGGGAGTGGTAAGGTGGGTTGTCAGTGATTTCCCACGTGGAGGTGTAGACAAACCAATGGAAAGAAATGGCATTGTTCAAAGGATATCATGCCAGACCAGAAGTATTGTGACCGCCATTCACATAAGACTAGGCCTCGTTCAAGAAATCCTGTATAAATCCAATCCCACAACACCAACATTACCAAGTGTTAGTCCCAAATCAATCTATAACACACATTATATGATAGAAATAGAGAGAATTTAGAGAGAGAAAGTAAAGAGTGGTGTAAGGTTAATAACTTTAGAGAGAGAAAGTAAATGAACCAACACCCTCTTACACACATGGAAGAGGATTTATATACCATGAGCTTGGTGGGCTCATGGCTTTGTTACATGGGCCGGTCTTGGCTTACACTTGGGCATAAAGCCCCTAACTTATACAATATTAGCTTAAAGTCCAAGCTCGGTTAACCGACTAACCTATTACAATACAAGACCTTTAATGACTAAGATGACCTATTACATTCTTGTTCGACTATATAAAATATAGGGCTAACAATCTCCCCCAGTGTATCGGTCATATTTAAATACATAAGGTGATTGAGTGAATACATTCTTGTGGAGGTGATCTTCCTTCTTTGGTCTTGTATCTTGGTATGTTTGTAACGGCTTTGCTCCTTCATGATTTTGTGATCTTTATCTTGAGCCTTTGTCGTTTGACTTTGAGTGCTGAACATCTTCAATCTATCCTTGATAGTCTTCATCTTGTGATTTTGTGACAAAGATGACCTATTACATTCTTTACTATCGTGTTCATCGCCATCTTGTGTTCTTGTGACTTCTGAATCGACATGCTCATACTTTGTTGATTTCTAAAGGCTAACAATCTCCCATACATACATAGTTGTATTTAGACCTTGAGTATCCTTTGATTATTAGAGTAGCGAAAGTCTTTAACTTTTAGTATGAACATGTGAAGATGACTTCGGTTAGTACACTGCTACGCCACCTTCTTGAGATGCTACAACATATATAGACATGGATACAATGGCTTTGAACATTTCATGCTAACTTGGTAGCATTTTATCTCCGGCCGGTGAAGACCGTTAGACGGTATTAGATACCGTACCTGTGATCTGGTAGATTCGATTAAGAACCTCCTTGACAGGGTTTCCCGGCTGTACTAGCCAGTTCTCTTTACTCGACCGTCTCAAAGTAGACTGCCAACGTAAAGAGTGAATCATAAGGATAAGTTATCTGTCTGATTAGAGTCGTCAATTCAGATTCCTGGAACAAGTTTGATTCAAATAAGAATCGCACCATTGTTGCTTTCCAGTTTGTCACAAGCTCGATTCATAATCAAGGTTGTTAAGATCCCGATTTTGATCTTAGGATCTTAGGATTTTACGATACTATAAACCAAAAACGATCCGGATCTTACGTAGGATCTTTGCATGTTTAAGATCTTATAGGATCCCAATCTTGATCATAGGATCTTAGGATCTACTACGATCCGATTTTACTTTTTCTCGAACGACAAGCTAAAAAATTACAAATTTATAGGTTTTATTTTGTGTAATATAAAAAACCACATGTAAATCTTCTTATAATTTCATAATCATAATTTAGGATTACATTTTTATGAAATATTCGTATAATTTTGTGTTTAAGATGCATACTAATTTATAGATTTGTAAAATATTGCAAAGACTACTAAGAAAATTACATTATAGTAGGAGCTTACGATCTCGACCCTACTTTACGATCTCGATCTTGTAAAGACGAAAACGATCCTAGGTAATATCCCGATCTTGACAACCTTGTTCATAATGAATCTTGCATGTCACCTACCGCAGTGCTATTTGAGGTTGACACTGGAAGGATTTCCATTCATCACTGTGAACACTAAAGAGTGTCACTCTAAATGTTCTGGTAAGATCACATGGATTCTGCGAATAAACCTGGAATCAAGTTTAAATCACTTAAGAATTTAAACTTAGTTGCTTTCCAGTTCTCACAAGTTTGATTTGTGTAGAATCGCACAAGTTACCTACCATGAGCTTGTTTGATGTTGACTCAAGAAGGATTTTTATCTTCATCGTGAATCGTATCACTCAGATGTTCTGGCAATATCACAAGGATAATGCGTAGGACTCGATTGAGTCCTAATGAGATGATAGATTGATCTCTTTTTGGCTCTAGACTCGATAAGTGCATTTTAGTAATTGGAGGCTAGAGCAGACTGCCACCTTTTCAATATTAACTAACTCGAAGTGAGAAAGTCAATAGATACGTGTTGATCTCCGTGACAATGAGACAAGTTTCTTTTGAGAGAAACTCGAATGGTTGGGGAAGGGTTGTGCATCGCATCACTGGATCCATGACACTTGTCTTCAATAGATGTTTTAACCCGGTTTCTACCTAAGTTGCATAGAATATTCAACTCCTTCAATGCTTACCATTACATCATCACTAGCACCTTGTTGTGATTGTTCTAGTACTAGCTTAAGTAATTAGTCCGCATTCAGCTTCATTAAACTCTATATTTCCTAAGGACAACTATTTCTAGCTATGGAATGTTCTTGGGTAGATCCCTCCGGTTCTGGCTGGATCGTAAGACTTAGTTTCCTATCCTAAACCACCTTTTGACTCCATCGTTCCGTCATGGATAGTAGGTTGTTAGGGTATCGATCATAACCATAAAACCATTGAAAACCATTCAAAGTGCTTGATAAAAATCAAAATTTTTAACACTTTAAAAGTTTTACATTTCCGGAATGCTCCCCCTACACACATGCATCGATATTCGAAATAGTTTAGCATGTGACGGTAAGAGTTGCACTTAAGTCTTTAAGATCACATGTTTTGATATATTACATTTTAATCACATTTTCTCGCCCTATCTCTAATATAAAATTTTAATATTAGATATAACAATTGATTAAAATATGACAATTTCAGAAAACGTGTGGGAGAGAAACATGTGTGTACGCATGAATCATGGAACTTTTTCGTCGGGTTGCTCCCCCTCAACAATATATGTGTGTCATGAAACAAAACTTTGACAATATTTTGGAAAAACGACACCATAAAATATGTTGAGGTACGAAGTTGAGATGCCTTTTTCTGATATAATATATTACGTTTGACAATTTTATACCATTTTCAGAATGTGTTGGATACATAAAATATGACAATTTTAGAGATGTACCCAACAACATTAAATGCTTGATTTTAAAACGCCCCCCCCTTAAAAATTGATCCAAATAACATATGACAATTTTGAGATACAAAAATAACATTATGAGGAAGGGAGTGTTGAACATACAATTTTGAAAGATATAGAAAAACCTTTTGACAAATTCTTGAAAAATTGTGTTCAACGGTTTTAAAATAATCATGATAGAAGACTTCTCTTCTACTCCATAAGGAAAGCGCACTGAAACGTGCACTTCCCTTTCGGGTCTGATTTTCATGAGCTCAAAACATTGATTGTTTTGTGACTAGCTCATGACCGAGAAAAATTAATTTCCCGTTGAGAAGGATAAGTTATCACCCGTGATAAACTTTCCTTAAGGTGAAGTCCGATTTTAAAGCTGGCATTTACTTAGAAGTCATTTTTCATGAACTTAAAAAATTGGAATATTTTTATGAGAAGCTGATAGTTGAGTTTTTGTATACCCTTTAGGAAAAGAGCAACAAATAGGGTAAGCACGACGATTTAGGAAAACCGTGTGTAAATGACCCTAAAATGAGTTCGTTCTCAAGGAGGCTTAGTGTGTGTGTAATGAATTGATTATCTTTGTGATTATATATTTGAGAAAGAAAAATAGAAATGAGATTAGAAGAGAATGACGGTTACGAAGACGGATTAAACTAAGTCGAAAAAGGTATACACGTAAAACCGTAAAAAGTGCTAAAATTAAAATTTTACCCTAAAAATTCCTAAAAATTACCAAAAATCCACAATAATATTCTAAGAGTTTACAAAAAATCCAAACTTGCCAAAACTTTTTAATTAATTAGATAATGACTTTTTAATGCTAATTAAAGCCCTAAAAATTAAAATTAATTATTAAAAAGCCCTAAACAAGATTTTAAAGTTTGTAAACCTCAAAAATACTCTAATTAAGCTAAAAAGTATTTTTCAAAATTTTAAAATCACTAAAAACTATTTTTAAACAATTAAAAACTACTGAAATCAATTAAAACTTAAATTAATTCTAGAAAATAATTAAAAGACCCTAAAAATTATTGGAAAGTTGAAAAAATTCTAATTAAGTGTTTAGAACCTAGGAAAAATATAAAAACTTAGAAAATCAGAATTTTAATTTTTAATAATAAAATAATAATAAAATAATATTAAAAATCCAAAAATCATAAAAAATTCTAAAAACTTGCAAACTATCTTAATTTAACCTAAATAACTCAGAAATGAAAGTGAAATTACCTAAATACCCCTATTGGGCCTAGAAAATGGGCTAAACCCAAAACAGTAGCTTATTGGGCCAAAATTGGGCCCAACAACAAAAAGTGTTCAAAATAAGCCCAAAAAGCATAGGTTGACTCAAAATTTGATTTTAAACAACTTTTTCCAAAGGCCCAAAAGATTAAAGTGTGAAATAAGCTAGCTTATACCAAGCAACTTATTCTTAATGGGCTTTTTGGCCCATTAAGTTATAAGCCAATGCCATAAGCTAAAATTTGACACACAAGCTTATTTTGACCTAAATAAGACTTCTGCAAAAAAGAAATTTGAAATAAGCCCAAGGAATAAGCCTGAAACTGCAATAAGCAATCTACACAAAACGACAAAATAGTCGTTTTTGAGTTCTAGGCCACCCCAAGTGCTGATTCAAGTTCCAAAAGCTTTGAAATGACTTAATTAAGCAAAATCAACAAAGAGTTTTCAAATAAGCTGACTCAATAAGCTGGAAAAAGCAAATAAGCACTTATGTAAAAGTCAAATAAGTTGGTTTTCTAGTAAAAAGTCAAAGTCAAACTCCAATAAGCTCCAGTCTACTTAAATGGGTCAAACAATGAAGACCTATCACAAAAAAATAAGTTTTTGCAAGTCTGGATAAGCTAGAATAGCTTATTGATAAGCTGATGACAAAATTGCACTAGCAGGGGCTAGTTTTGGATGTTGAGCAGTGGAAACTTTTTCCACTGCTTGACTTGTTTGACTTTTTGTCTTTAGTGACTTTTTTGGAGATTCAGATTACACAAAGGCACCCAAATGATCTTTGGATAAAAAGGAGTCAATAACAATCAAAATATCACAATCACTAACACCCAATTGATACAGTTTAATCAATTAATCACCAGACATGATACAGACATGAACAATAAGCAGTTAAGCACTTATGAGCAGTTTTAGCACAAATCAGCCAGCCAAATTCAACCAAATGCATACACAAGCTATTATAAACTTCAATAAGCAAGTCTAAACAGGTTTCATGCAATGGTTCAAAGAATTAAGCAAGATTCAAGCAAATGAAAGTTACTGATGAACACTAACACATGCAGTTTTCTACTTTGCTGATGTATTTGACACTTAAGCCAGATTCAACACCTCAAATCTTTCAAACAGGTTATAATAACTTTGTTTAAACCACTTTTAGCCCTAAGCATGCATACACACAAAGTGTTCCCAAAATCCTAGGTCAAAACAGGCAATATCAAAGTCTATATAGCAGATTGTTTGATTCAAGGCTTCAAACCCAAAAACTTGCAGTAAAACACTCTCAACAAGGTATTAATCAGATACAAAGCATAAACACAAACTTCCCTTAACACAATAACACAAAATCAACTCAAACAGGTAGACCCAAACACCCCTTTATCTTTTCCAAATCAAAATTTTCAAAGTAAAAGTGAGATTCAAGACTACCCAAGCATCAATTAACACTAAAACAGGTAAGATTAACATATTCAAGCAAGAACAAGCCACAAAATTCACAAGATCACAAGTCACATACAAATATCACCAAAAATCAAGATTTAAGTAGATTTTAGGATTAAGTATGTAAACCTCATGGATGTATATCCACACCCACGAATTTTGAGCTTATGTGCTAGCAAGAACAAGCACAAGCTTCCACAAGAAAGCCTGCTAAGATTGAACAAGGTTTAACCTTGTTACCCCACACTTGATTATCCCCAAGTTATAAGCCTCACAACACCTTAACTAACTCAGTTAGGATGCTATGATCAGCCCTATAACCCAAGAATTCCAAGATTGGAACAAGTACTTAGCAAAATATCAAGAATGAGGAAAATTGCAAACTTTTGCAACCTCCAAGTGAAAACAGGTTTTTAACTTCTAAACTAACAATCATATAAAAATAATAAGCAGTAACAAAGATTGGCCAATGACTTTTCTTCAATGATTCAAACACAATTTCATTAAACTGAAATGGGGTTTACAGAAACTTGAACAAGGAAAAATCAAAAGCAAGAGCAAATGTTGGACCCCTAAGCCTTTATATATGCATACATGAGACTAAGAAAGCTGAAAAAACTAAAAACCCTAGCTTGTGGAAGTCCCAAAATTCCCTTGAGGATTTGAACTTCTTGGCTTCATGTGACTGATTCTTGGACGCTTGTGGAGTAGATAGCTGTTGGAAAGTTGATCAATGGTCTCAAATAAGCTTAAGTTTGAAGCTTTGTTGTGGGACGTTGGATCCTCTTTACTGTTTTGTCTTCTTCTCCAAGAGGTGGGACAAGGTTGTTTCATGTGACAAAGAGAGTGAGGTGGCATAGGGTTTAAGGATTTGGATGTGTTTATGTTGACCTTAATCATAAATCTGGACACTTTGGTGGCTTAATTTTAAGCAGTTTAGAAAAACCCAATTTGGATTATGAATGCCAAGAACATGGGTTTGATCTGTTTTAGTTTTTAAACCAAGTGTTAGGCGCCAAATATTAAACTAATCAAAGATTAGTTATATCCGGTTTTTAGTGGAAGGTGACATGGAGGAATGGTGAAAGGGGATTGGTGGGTTTTGGTGAGTGGGGCACGTGTCACCCCACCACTGGTCTAGGTTACTATGTTGTCTGGCCCCTTTTACCCCCTTGTCTTTGCAACTCTTGTCTTTTCACTTTAAAAAGCTATCAACGCCCAATCTAGCCTTATCAACTTTTGCATTTTTGCATTTTTGGCCCAAAAACTTTTACAAAGTGAATTCAGGGGTATTTCTTGCCATATTTGAATTCTTCAAGGGCTGATTTGGAATTTTGATGATGGATAACGGTCTTGACTTGTATAATGATCATTTTGGAGGACTGAAATTGCCAAGTCATGTTTGATGAGGGACCATTTTTGCCAAATGTTGAAAGTTGAGGGTCCTTTTTGTAATTTTGGAATTTTCAAAGGACCAAACTTGTAATTTCTTGTACTTTGAGGGACTTCATGATATATTTGACTTTGTGGAGGACATTGGTTGACAATTTAGCTTTGTTGAGGGGCTAAATCTGCCAAATCTTCAAAGTGGAGGGCCCTTTTTGTAATTTTGACAAACTTTAGGGACCAAACTTGTAATTATGAGGATACAAGGGTATAAAGTGTCAATTCTTCCATATTGTAGGACCTTTCTTCATAATTCTTCAAATCTTCAAGGGTTGATTGATATGTAATATAATGCAAGTTCGTTTTCTCAGTTCTTAACTAATAGAAAGTCCAACCAATATCGGATTTATAATTGTTCTTGGTTGTTAAAGCTTGCTTGGTAATCTATGCTAATTCAAACAACACTATTTAAAAATGAAAAATATTAAACTACTTATACGTAAAACATATTGCAAATACCAAGTTTTATTCAAGTAAAAGTCTAAAATGCAAAATATAAAACTAGAAGGACTGAAAATGTAATTTCTATGAAATGTAAATGCTTGAAATGTAAATTCTATCAACTATAGGGACTAAAAATGTAAATCTGAAAACTATGAGGATCAAAAATGCACAAACTATAACAAACTTGCCAAAATGTAACAAATTAACAAATTTCCAACTGAAATCTAACAACTTTCAAATGTAAAGGACTTAAACTTGCAAATTCCAGAAAATTAGGAAGTTTAGCTAGGTATTAAAACTGATTAAACCTTTAAGGACCTAAGTGCAATTTTTTAAAAACTTTTAAACAAAAACGGGACAAATGAAAGAATAAGCTCGTTTGAGCTTAGTACTCAACCAAATCAAATGAAACAACTTGCAAAAAACTTAAAATCCAATTTAAGCTACGTGTGTTCAAGGAATTAAGCTAAGGCTCAAAAATAAGCAAAAGAGTGCTTATTGATAAGCTCAAAATAAGCTACAGCTTAAACCAAACAGTCACAACCTGATTTTTGTAATGAAACTGATTAAGCAACTTATTACAAGAACGGGAAATCAAACCAGAACTATTTTCATCAAGAAATGAACCAGAAATCTGAAATAAGCTCAAAAGAGCTTATGTTGACCAAGTTTGACCGGATTTTTGGAAAAAGCTCAAATCTTCAAAAATCAATATTCAACACTTACTAACTGGTTTTGTGAAAGAAAATATCAAGATTTATGAAGTAGATTAGGAGAACTAGGAAAACAGTCACTACTTTGTCTCAGAGAATGAGCTTTGCTCAGACCTAGACCAAAAAGCTATTTTCTGGCTTAATTCCTAATACTGTAGAATTTCCTTTTAGAAACTGAAACTTTATGATATAAGCTAAGTCTGGAAACAAGTTTGGTTGAATTTCATCAAAGATTGAATGAGAAATTAGCAAATGAAACTGGCAAGTTTTCAAGAACAAAACTGAATAAAGGCTAACCCAAACTAATCAAGTGCCATTTGCCTGTTTGACTATTTATTTGACTTGTAAAAGGTATAAATCCACTTGTTATCACTAAAAGACTGATTATGAACTCTAAAACACCAATTCTACAAACTTGAAATCTACTTAAGATCTATTCCCAAACACTCCTTTATATGCTTCTAACAAGATTTTACAAAGGCTTATTAAGTATTGGATTAAGCTGATTCAAATGTTATAACAGACTAGATTCAATGGACTAAATGAAAGGTAATAAAACTGAAACCAAACAATTAACAATGCTAGAACTTCAAATAAGCTATAAGGCTAAAAAGTGAATGAAATGATGCAGAAACTACAAATCTCTCAATTCAGTAAACAAGTAAGCAAGATTAAGCTACAATCACACAAAAATCAATCAAACATCAACTAATATCAAGTAAAACATGCAGCCATCAGAATTAAACTAGGAAAAGTAGCATGCAAAGACTTGTTAAGTGGAACAAAAACAAGAGTCTTAAAACCTATTGTAGAAATCCTTTGGGAAGAAGAGGAGCGCTGAGCTCTCTTGCCCTAGTGATAACCACCACCTATCACTAGTATTCAACAAAAATCAACCAACAATCAACTGGAATCAACCAAATTGCTTGAAAACTTCAAATGAACAATGGAATGAACAAATCTTGATCAAACAGCTATCAATCTTCACAAATGTCAGTTATGATCTATGGTTGATCATAACAAACATCAAACAGCAACAACAACATCCAATTGAAGCAAGAATCTGACTGAATGACAAGAACAGAATTTGGCGGGAAAAAGGAATTTGAATTTTATTGAAGGAAATCAGTTACAAAGTTGGTTACAAGCTATCAACTAACTAACTGACTCAAGAGTTTGTCAGACTCTTGAGTAGTTAGGGGAAAAGTGAGGGAAAAAGGAAAGGAAAGTAAGAACTATGTGTTTTACAAAATTAGGCTACAACTGAAAAATGAAGACTAGTCTAGGTATTTATAGGCAAGAAAGGAGAGTTTGTTGGAGTTGGTGACGTGTCAGGGCCAATCTCTGAGCTCCACGTGGCAATTTCTGCATTTAGCACTTTGAAGGTATGAACAATGATTTGGGGGTTTTAAATCCACTCAATGATTTGTTAATTGGATTGCACCGTTGAACTCGTCTCTTCAAAACGATCATCTTTGATGTTTATATCTTTCTCTGAAATTGCTTCTATCAAAAACGCGATCCTGGCAATTTTTATTTTTAAAGAAGATGACACGTGTCGGTTTCTGGTTGGTTTAAAAGGTGAGTTGTGGATCACACTGTTTAGATTGTGTATTAAATGAGAGGCGGCGATAGTGGGTAATAAATGAGCTGAAGTGGCAATCCGTGTCATGCAATATCCCTCTTCCCATTGGCTGCTTTTCTTGTCACATGGATTAAGCTTGCATATCTTTCCAAAGTTGGCAAAACAAGCCCCTTGACTTGGCAGATTGCTGTTTTAAGCTAGGATCTTCATTCCTTTGACATTTTTGGTCCTTTAACTTTGATAACTTGTACAAAATGGTCCTTTGACTGAGTTGACTTGATAGTTGACCAGGTTTGACTTGAATCTTGACTTTTACATTATTTCACTTCTAGTCCTTCAACTTTCATAACTTGTCAAGATAGGTCCTTATACTTCAAAGTCTTGTCACTTTTGATCCTCTTTTGTCTTTTTCATCCATTTGAGCTTGATTTTTCCTTGTTTGCTTGAAAATGTATCTTCTTACCTACAAAAGTGCACACAAACACAAACATACCACATAACACTGTTTTTGCCAAATAAATTGGTATTTTGCTTCATGTTTTAGGGTTATTTGTTGATAAAAGGATATGAGTTTAAGCTCATATCAAATTCCCCTACACTTGAACATTGCCATGTCCTCATGCAATATTATATTTCAAGGCTTAAAAATTTACATTTCCCTCATAATTAATCCACCTTGGCCATATGAGATGCATCTACACTACCCTAAACTAGATGATGCATGATTTTGACTTTTAATAATGCAATGAACCAAAATACAATTTTATCTATATCTTTTTGATTTTTTTTCTTTGAAATGGTTTTGATGGAAATAACTCATAAAGAATTCAATGACTTGGATTAGGGCTTGGGTACCATGAACATTTATCACCCTCAAGTTTCACTTTCCCCATACCAAGCTTATAAATGGGATCATTGCATTCACAAGTAAAAAGTGCATCAACTTATTCATGACAATTAAATGTGGAACCGGTTATTAATTGAGCAAATTGCTTGTGGGCAAATTTGTCATTATTCAAGTGTGAAATATAAGAAGTGTAAAATCCAAAAATAAGGAAGCACGGTTTTAATCCTAAGTAATCTTCTCATCCATTACTTGAAAAACCGCTCACAATTAATATAAGTCCGTATTAAGAGTAATAAGTCATTCGCCTTATGTGTAAAATCCTCATGTCATGCTTTCATAAGTAACTACACACTCGCTAAGGAAAGAAAAATAAAACTCACGCAATAATTTACATCCGCATCTTTTTGAGATTTTGGATCTTCAACCCCGCAACCCGTCAAGGTAATATTGGATTGGAGCAATCTATTGAATCCCCGCAACCCATCAAGGTAATATTGGAACTCAATAGTCACTATAATTAACACCACACTGCCCCTCTTGGGAGTCTTGCATTATTTTTTTTTCTTTTCTCTTTTTCTAGCCACTCATTTTTTTTCATAAGCCGCTCTTATTTTTCTTTATTCCTCACTAAGAAATTTGCAAAGAAGAAAAGGAAAAACACCCGCTAAATATGGAGCATGACATAAGTCTAGTACACATAAAACATGCTAACTTAGAATCTTAAGACGTACTCATATCAACCATAAATGATTAGCCAAAAATGCATAAGAGATTACGAACCAATTAAAACCGTACTTGATTATTTATTAACAATTATATACATGCGAAGAAAGTAGAGATAAAGAAGAGAAGGGTTTAGCCACAAGTAATTGCCATGAAGTCTATCTAGCCCTTTTACACTTGCTTCAACTCTATCATTTCCCATTCTCCACAAATTTAAAATTTCAAAGAATGAAATTGGTGGAAGCTTAGCCTAATAGACCAATGAAGGACTACATGGTTAAGGATACTAGCTAGAGAGTGCTAAAATAAGCAAACTCGGGTTGAGTCAAAATATCCATGGCGGGCCTAATATGTCAAAGAAATCTAAACTTGTTAAAACCATGTTTTATTATATTTTTCCTTTTTATAAATTTTGATGAAAACAAAAGAAGAAATATATACAATGCAAATGTGTTATGCAAAAATGATTGATGCAAAAATTATGAATGCATATTTTTGGTGGCCAAAGTAGATCAAAAATTTGAAAATGTTGAAAATTCAATTTTCCATGTTATCATGCAAGACAATGACAAGTTCTAGGTAAGGTCACTTCGATAGAAGACCCCCCTACACTTAAGCTAAACATTGTCCTCAATGTTTAAGAGCATGGAAGTATAAAAACTTCCCCTACACTTATTACAATGAATAGACTTTGCTTAACCCAAGTTAAGGAAAGGACAACTATTAGTGAAATCATGTTTAAGCACAAGGTGTCAATGAAAATTCACTAAAGTAACGAAGTGAACCGGATACAAGGGCCTCCTCCATAAGCTCCAAAGCATGAGATGAGTGAGCAACCCTACAAACAAGCATGAAGACAAAAGAAGGTCTCCCCTACACTTATCTCCAAGTCTATGCCTTTATTTCTAACCTACAACACTCTAAACCTAGTTATACGATGCTTGAGTTAATGAGTCTCTAGCTCGACTCGTCCCACACTTAAAAGTGTCTAAAACCTATCATGGAGAAGAAAATTTTTGCCCTTTTTAAGAAAAATCTCCATGATGAGGTAAAACAAGCGTTCATTTATCAAAACTCCCTAAATATCCCCCAGGATCAAATACATAATCTCCCTCCCACTTATAACACAATTCAACAACTAGCTTCCCAAGCAATGGTGAAAAGAATGAGGTGTAATTCTCTAAAATTGTTTCCCATATGTTCTTCCCCAGGTGATGGTGTAAAGCTCTCAAATCTTTCACAAGGTTTCCTTTTGTTGCATCAGGTGGATACTGAGATGGTTTAGCAAGCTCTATGCCAGGATCAAAAATCCGTTCCTTGATGGGAAAACAACAAGTGATGGTTGCCTTAGAAGATTCTCCTTTGTAGGTCACATGGTGAGAGAAAGGTTGTGAAGTGATTGGTTGTAAAAAGGTTTGGGTGGACAAAGAAGGTAAAGGATCTTCAAGCAATAAAGATTCTAGATAGAGTATGTCCCCTTCCTCATCAAGGTAACCAAGAGTATACTCAAAAGATATATCCTCCAATAAAAACTCATCACTCTCATCAATGATAGAATCCTCCTCATCACCATAAACATCATAGATTGGTCTATCAAAGATGGGTGATCCCTCAAAACCAAAGGAAGTATGATCATCAACAAATGGAGAGTCACAAGTAGAAAGCTCATCATCACTATAGTCATCATATGTTGGTGAATCACAAAGAAAAGATCCCTCATTACTTAAGTCCTCATCAAAGTGATTAGTATTGTGGAAAAGTGGGGTGTCATAAGAAATTTCACTAAAGTTTGGCTCTTGAGGTTCATGAAAATCCAAGGAAGAAGTAATGGAAGCAATGGTCTCAATATGAGGGTAATCATAGTCTCCACTTGAGCAAGCCTCATAAAAGTACTCATCACAAACTTCATCAAGAAGATCATCTTGTGTTTCCTCCTCATGTACAACATCAATATGTTTTACCGCTTCGGGCTCATTAGACTTTTTGGACAACTTCCCCATGTTAAACACCACTCTCTCATCTCCTACCCGCATTGTAAGTTCTCCTTCCGCCACATCGATTAAAGTACGACCCGTTCTCAAAAATGGCCTACCAACAATCAAAGGCACTCTAGGATCCACATCATAATCAACTACCACAAAATCCGCGGGAAATGTAAATCTATCAACCCCAACAAAAACATCTTCCGCAATTCCCACCGGATAAGCTATAGTACGGTTAGCCAACTCAAGAGTCATCTTAGTAGGAGTGAGCTCGGGAAGTGAAAGTCTCTTCCAAACCGATAATGGCATAAGATTTATGCTTGCTCCTAAATCCGCTAAAGCCATACAATTTTCCACCCCCGGGAAATTGCAAGGAATCAAAAACCGCCCCGGATCTCCAAGCTTAGTAGGCAACTTCTTAAGCAACACCGCGGAACAATTTTCATTCAAAGAAGCATTAGGCAAATCCACCAATCTTTCCTTGTTAGAAAGCAAATCCTTAATCATCTTAGCAAACTTAGGCATATTGGCTAAGGCTTCCGCAAAGGAGATATTTATGTTAAGTTGCTTGAACATCCTCAAAAAGTTAGAAACTTGGATATCATCCTTGTTCTTAAGCTTTTCTTTTCTCAATCTTGAGGGATAAGGAAGACTTGGTTTTGGTTGTGGTTGAGGTGTGGATGAAGGATTTTCCTTATTGAGTACTTCATGAATAGGCTTTGAAATTGGAGAAATGGGAGCATTTTGAGGTGGTGAAGTAGAAGTAGAGGGCTTGTCACAAGTAGGAGCACAAGTGGGTTGAACAATAGTAGGTTTAGGAGGTGAAGGATCCTTTGTTGTTGTTCCACTCCTTGTTGTAATAGCATTAACATTGGCCCTAGGGTTTGTTTGTGTATTAGAAGGTAAAGCCCCTTGTGGTCGTTGAGTTACCGCCATTAAAACCTTATTGAATTGGTCATTCATTTTCTTTTCTATAGCTTGGAATTTCCTTTCATTCTCTTGATTCATCTTTTGCAAAAGATCCATTGTGTTAAACTCTTGTGGCACATAACCTTGAAAACCTTGAGGTTGGAAAGGTAAAGGTTGGGAGTTAAATCCTTGATTTGGTGGATAAAAGGTATTTGCTTGAGGTTGAAATTGATTGGGTGCCTTGTAGTTATTTCCTTGGTATGGTTGTCTTTGCCCTTGATTCCTTGCTAAAAGTTGAGGAGGATTTTGTGGAATTTGGGTGGGTGGTTGGGGTGGGAAGCCGGGTGGAGTAAGGTAATTTTGGGATTTGTAAGAAAGGTTATTTGGATTGATGTTAGGCTTGAAGTGTTCACGGTGTTCCTCTTGATAAGCATAGCATTCCCCTTGATACCCTTGCACCTTATCACATTGTTCATAAGAGTGAGGGCCTCCACAAGTAACACAAGAAATGGTGATGGCATTAACATTATTTGAGGAATTGTTCAATGTCATGCTCTTAAAATTTTGAAACATGTCTTGAGTCATTTCTTGTCCTTGTTTGACTGTTTGAAGGATCTCTTTAAGAATTTGGATTTCACAAGGAGTTTGAGAAGTGTTTCGGATCACATGAACTTTTTCTTCAAATGGATTGTTTGTTTGAACCATTGCCTTAGTCTCAATAATGTTCAAAGCCTCGTGGTATGTCTTAAAAAGAATACTCCCTCCCGCGGAAGCATTTAGTGAATCTTGGTGGTGAGGTTTAAGGCCATTATAGAAGGTATTGATTTGGTTTAGATCATCCATTCCATGGTTAGGGCATCGCCTCAACAACTCACTATACTCTTCCCAAGCATCACTAAAGGATTGACTAGGTTTTTGTGTAAAGCCCATAATTAAATTCCTCAAAGCCATAGTCTTTTGTGGAGGAAAGAATTTGTTCAAAAACTTAGTGGTAAAATCATCCCATGTGGTGATACTATCGGGTGGTTGGGTGTCTAACCAATGCTTAGCACTCCCATCTAAGGAAAATGACACTAACATCAATCTAATGACCTCATGTGGAACCCCATTATGCTTAATGGTATTGCAAAGTGAAAGGAATCTCTTAAGGTGAGCATGGGGATCCTCATTTTGTTTTCCCAAGAAAGGTGATGAAGAAACCATATTGATCATAGATGTATGTAGCTCAAATGTGTTAGCGGGAAAGTCGGGAATCTTAATGGCACTAACATATCCATGAATGTTGGATTGCATACGTTCATACAAAGTACGATTATCAATAGCCATGGCTTCTTGTGGTGGTGACAAAGCACGATTCTCGTGATCGGCTTGGTGAACGGTGGTGGTCTTACTCTTTCTCTTTTTCTTCCTTTTCGGAGGAATAGGTTGTACACCAATCGGTATTTGTGCACGCCCGCGAGTGAGCATGCAACTCAATACGAGGAATGAGAGAGAAGCTCTCGTGTGACTTTGAAGAGAAATGGATTATCCTCTTCGAGTTTCAATAATATCCACAAGAAAGTAACAATATATATATTACTACTTTGGGTGCAAGACCCTCAATGAAGCCTTCCTTCTTAGAATACTCCCAAGTGAACGGGGGGTTAGGTGGCGCGAAGCACTTAAGTACCTATTGACCCTTAGATGGCATTTTATAGCACATCGCCTTTCTATTCACTTAAATGTTCGTATTCTTCGAATTGTTGCTTATTGAGAGTATTTATCTATTCTTGCTTTATTTTGTTTGATCGATACGCGTGTCAAGGACCGGAACGCCCCTCAACACGGTGTATTGCCTCGGCAATACTTATGGAAGATATGTAAATTGATTGTTCTTATACGTATACGTATTTACTTATAATAATATATGGAAAATATTTTTGTATTTATGAGTTTTTTAAAGGAAAATACTATATGTACATAAAAACCGAGAGAATCCAATAATATATATTTTTGGGTGCAATCTCTTAGGAAAAAGATTGCTTTTTGGATTTTTTAATTTTTTTGGTCAATTCTTTAGGAAAAGAATTGTTTTGTTAATTTTTTTAGTTTTTATATATTTTTATATTTTTGATTTTTTATTTGTTTTTGATTTATGATACGTAAAAATAACGTTCACAAAATGAACGGATCCCAAAAGCCAATGAAAACCGTCAATCGATAGTCTCTCGTGTAGTCAAAGAACCGGCAGCGGCGCCATTTGATATGTAATATAATGCAAGTTCGTTTTCTCAGTTCTTAACTAATAGAAAGTCCAACCAATATCGGATTTATAATTGTTCTTGGTTGTTAAAGCTTGCTTGGTAATCTATGCTAATTCAAACAACACTATTTAAAAATGAAAAATATTAAACTACTTATACGTAAAACATATTGCAAATACCAAGTTTTATTCAAGTAAAAGTCTAAAATGCAAAATATAAAACTAGAAGGACTGAAAATGTAATTTCTATGAAATGTAAATGCTTGAAATGTAAATTCTATCAACTATAGGGACTAAAAATGTAAACCTGAAAACTATGAGGATCAAAAATGCACAAACTATAACAAACTTGCCAAAATGTAACAAATTAACAAATTTCCAACTGAAATCTAACAACTTTCAAATGTAAAGGACTTAAACTTGCAAATTCCAGAAAATTAGGAAGTTTAGCTAGGTATTAAAACTGATTAAACCTTTAAGGACCTAAGTGCAATTTTTTAAAAACTTTTAAACAAAAACGGGACAAATGAAAGAATAAGCTCGTTTGAGCTTATTACTCAACCAAATCAAATGAAACAACTTGCAAAAAACTTAAAATCCAATTTAAGCTACGTGTGTTCAAGGAATTAAGCTAAGGCTCAAAAATAAGCAAAAGAGTGCTTATTGATAAGCTCAAAATAAGCTACAGCTTAAACCAAACAGTCACAACCTGATTTTTGTAATGAAACTTATTAAGCAACTTATTACAAGAACGGGAAATCAAACCAGAACTATTTTCATCAAGAAATGAACCAGAAATCTGAAATAAGCTCAAAAGAGCTTATGTTGACCAAGTTTGACCGGATTTTTGGAAAAAGCTCAAATCTTCAAAAATCAATATTCAACACTTACTAACTGGTTTTGTGAAAGAAAATATCAAGATTTATGAAGTAGATTAGGAGAACTAGGAAAACAGTCACTACTTTGTCTCAGAGAATGAGCTTTGCTCAGACCTAGACCAAAAAGCTATTTTCTGGCTTAATTCCTAATACTGTAGAATTTCCTTTTAGAAACTGAAACTTTATGATATAAGCTAAGTCTGGAAACAAGTTTGGTTGAATTTCATCAAAGATTGAATGAGAAATTAGCAAATGAAACTGGCAAGTTTTCAAGAACAAAACTGAATAAAGGCTAACCCAAACTAATCAAGTGCCATTTGCCTGTTTGACTATTTATTTGACTTGTAAAAGGTATAAATCCACTTGTTATCACTAAAAGACTGATTATGAACTCTAAAACACCAATTCTACAAACTTGAAATCTACTTAAGATCTATTCCCAAACACTCCTTTATATGCTTCTAACAAGATTTTACAAAGGCTTATTAAGTATTGGATTAAGCTGATTCAAATGTTATAACAGACTAGATTCAATGGACTAAATGAAAGGTAATAAAACTGAAACCAAACAATTAACAATGCTAGAACTTCAAATAAGCTATAAGGCTAAAAAGTGAATGAAATGATGCAGAAACTACAAATCTCTCAATTCAGTAAACAAGTAAGCAAGATTAAGCTACAATCACACAAAAATCAATCAAACATCAACTAATATCAAGTAAAACATGCAGCCATCAGAATTAAACTAGGAAAAGTAGCATGCAAAGACTTGTTAAGTGGAACAAAAACAAGAGTCTTAAAACCTATTGTAGAAATCCTTTGGGAAGAAGAGGAGCGCTGAGCTCTCTTGCCCGAGTGATAACCACCACCTATCACTGGTATTCAACAAAAATCAACCAACAATCAACTGGAATCAACCAAATTGCTTGAAAACTTCAAATGAACAATGGAATGAACAAATCTTGATCAAACAGCTATCAATCTTCACAAATGTCAGTTATGATCTATGGTTGATCATAACAAACATCAAACAGCAACAACAACATCCAATTGAAGCAAGAATCTGACTGAATGAGAAGAACAGAATTTGGCGGGAAAAAGGAATTTGAATTTTATTGAAGGAAATCAGTTACAAAGTTGGTTACAAGCTATCAACTAACTAACTGACTCAAGAGTTTGTCAGACTCTTGAGTAGTTAGGGGAAAAGTGAGGGAAAAAGGAAAGGAAAGTAAGAACTATGTGTTTTACAAAATTAGGCTACAACTGAAAAATGAAGACTAGTCTAGGTATTTATAGGCAAGAAAGGAGAGTTTGTTGGAGTTGGTGATGTGTCAGGGCCAATCTCTGAGCTCCACGTGGCAATTTCTGCATTTAGCACTTTGAAGGTATGAACAATGATTTGGGGGTTTTAAATCCACTCAATGATTTGTTAATTGGATTGCACTGTTGAACTCGTCTCTTCAAAACGATCATCTTTGATGTTTATATCTTTCTCTGAAATTGCTTCTATCAAAAACGCGATCCTGGCAATTTTTATTTTTGAAGAAGATGACACGTGTCGGTTTCTGGTTGGTTTAAAAGGTGAGTTGTGGATCACACTGTTTAGATTGTGTATTAAATGAGAGGCGGCGATAGTGGGTAATAAATGAGCTGAAGTGGCAATCCGTGTCATGCAATATCCCTCTTTTCATTGGCTGCTTTTCTTGTCACATGGATTAAGCTTGCATATCTTTCCAAAGTTGGCAAAACAAGCCCCTTGACTTGGCAGATTGCTGTTTTAAGCTAGGATCTTCATTCCTTTGACATTTTTGGTCCTTTAACTTTGATAACTTGTACAAAATGGTCCTTTGACTGAGTTGACTTGATAGTTGACCAGGTTTGACTTGAATCTTGACTTTTACATTATTTCACTTCTAGTCCTTCAACTTTCATAACTTGTCAAGATAGGTCCTTATACTTCAAAGTCTTGTCACTTTTGATCCTCTTTTGTCTTTTTCATCCATTTGAGCTTGATTTTTCCTTGTTTGCTTGAAAATGTATCTTCTTACCTACAAAAGTGCACACAAACACAAACATACCACATAACACTGTTTTTGCCAAATAAATTGGTATTTTGCTTCATGTTTTAGGGTTATTTGTTGATAAAAGGATATGAGTTTAAGCTCATATCATTGATCTTGGGAAAGTCTTCATTAGGGCTTGGTTCATTGTGCGGCTTCGTTTCCTGTGTTCGTTTTTGAATGATTCTTGTGATCTTTTGTCATTTTCTCAATATCCGTACCAAAAATACACAAGCAACAAACACAAGCATATATATGGGTATTTTGATGATATTTAATGCATTTTAAGCCCTATTTGAAAGATGAGACTATGTATAAAAGCAGTCTCATCACTCCCCCATACTAAACCATTGTCGTGCCCTCACGCAATGCTAGAATAAAGTATCGTAGCATCTCCAAAATTCATTTTTATTCACTTTATTGAATGATAAACTAGCTACACTACTACTTGTGTTTTAGACATAATGTATGATTTTCATCGCAAAATGGGACGTTTAGGTTCATAGAATAAGAACACGTTAATGCTTCGTTAGAAATAATTTCATCGTCCTAGATTTTCACCCCAATTCCATGCCAAGCGTGTAACGAGATCATTGTCATTATAAGTTAGTAATGCTAACACTACTCATATGCCCTAATCACGTACTTATCCTCCCATTATTCCTAAGTTGTATCTCTTATATTTTATATTGTCTTGAATGTTTCACGAGGATACATCGTTTGACTTATGCGATAATAGAGATTTAGGTCTAAAAATAGAGTCCTAACGGTGTAACCAAGACCATCAAATCGATAACCCCTCCTAATAGACAACGATGTCAAAAAATTAAGTTGACAAGAAGAATCGATAAACACGGTTTTATAACGGTTTTGAACATGAGACTTATTACCAAGACTTTTATACGCCCCCTAACGGAAGGGCCTTATTATCTTTGGTTTACCTCCATCTTTTATTCAACTTTGCCATGAAGCTTTTATTATGACTTCGGTCTTGCCTTGCCTTTTATTATCCACCTCATCGGTAGTTTTATTAGCCAAAGACGTATATCCTCACGCTAAGGCGAATTTTGGATCTTTAAAGCTTCGAAGATTAAGGCTTGATTCACTTTCAATTTTTGCATAGATTTTTCGGCCTTGTGGGGCTTCAAATTGTTTGCTTGATTTAGGTGAGCACTTGAAATCTTATTATTGGGTGAAGCTTTTGATTATTCGGGTGCCAATACTTCAAAACCGTTACGCTGGCGATACCTTAATGTCTTCCCAATTTAATTACACGGAAGCTACTAGAAAAGACTAGAAACCCAACAATCCCAACTAAACCGCTAAGTCAATATTTATTAAGCAAAAAATATTTATGTGCGAAGGGAGAATAAGCAAATAACGAGAACACATGAGTTTTTGAAAGAATACGAGTACTCTACGTTTAGCATAGTAACTTATAATTAACCCTATCATTTCTCGTCCTCATTTAAGAGACTTAGCCAAATGTGTAGTTAAGGAATCAAAGCTAAGTGCTCAACACGCACGGTCGAGTAAAAAACTACTCTTATTCTCGCCATCGGAAAACCTACATTCGTGTCTTTAAACACTTATAAACATGAGAAAAATTTTAAAATTTGGCCATTTTTAGCCTTATTTTGCAACAAAAACGATAAACAAAAAGATAAACTTTGGAAAGCGTGAAGGTTTGGCAAGGCAAGTATCTATTCACCCCCCATACTAAAGTTAAACATTGTCCTCAATGTTTCGAGTCTAGGGGTGCAAACACCCCCATACCAGAGACGTAGTCGAATGCCTAATCTAGCATGGAAAGGGTGTAACCAATAAATTAATAGCCGTTTATGAAGTGTGCTAATAACCTAAGGTTAGAACATCAAAAGGATATATCATGGATATTGAGAAAGTATTCAAAGCAAACGATCTAGTGCTCCCATAAACGAACACGAGAGGCTCCAATCGTGAAGATCATGATCATCTAAAGTCCACAATTCACAAACAACCACGGAACAAAGGTTGGAAGGGCACAAATCCTCACATGTTAACTACATTAGAAAGCGATAATATGTACATAGGATAAGCATGGGACTCCCCCACGAGGCTCCTCGTTTTTGATTACCGAGTCATGAGCTCGACTCGATCCCCTCAATACTAATTATCATTGGGGAAAGTGACTTGGTCGAGGTAGTTCAAGGATGGAACTTCCCCGCCAAAGTAGTGCTTCAACCTATGTCCATTCACCTTGAAGTTAGGACCATCATCTTGAGCTAGCTCGATGGTCCCATACGGAAACACTTGAGTCACGGTGAATGGACCGAACCAACGGGATTTCAACTTACCGGAAAATATTTTCAATCGAGAATTAAAAAGCAAAACTTGATCCCCTATGTTAAAAACCCGGTTTTTAATTTTAGAATCATGCAACTTTTTAGTTTTTTCTTTGTAAATCAATGAATTTTCATAAGCAATGTCTCTCAATTCATCTAATTCATTCAATTGCATTTTCTGGTGTTTTCCCTCGATCTCCATATCATCATTACAATGCTTTAGGGCCCAATAAGCCTTGTGTTCTAACTCGATAGGCAAATGACAATTCTTTCCATACACAAGCTTATAGGGAGTGCACCCAATGGGCGTCTTATAAGCGGTCCTAAAGGCCCATAAAGCATCGTCCAACTTATCCGACCATGATTTTCGGTTTTCCCCAACGGATCTCTCCAAGATCCTCTTCAACGCTCGGTTTGAAACCTCGACTTGCCCACTCGTTTGTGGGTGATAAGCCGTAGAAAGCCGATGTGTAACCCCACATTTCCTTAGGACCCTTTCTAATTGGTCGTTACAAAAATAGGTTCCACGATCGCTTATGATCGCACGAGGGGTTCCAAACCGAGAAAACAAGCTTTTCAAGAACGTGACTACCACTCGAGTATCATTGGTGGGCAAGGCCTTAGCCTCCACCCACTTAGATAGGTAGTCAACCGTAACGAGAATGTACTTATTACCACGAGATGATGGGAACGGCCCCATAAAGTCAATACCCCAAACGTCAAAGATCTCACACACTTGAATGATATTTTGTGGCATTTCATCTTTTTGTGAGGCTTTTCCTTGTCGTTGGCATGAATCACAAGACTTCACAAGATCTTGTGCATCTCGGTAAATAGTAGGCCAAAAGAAGCCGACATCAAACACCTTCTTAGCTGTGAGATTAGCACCGTGGTGACCACCCGTGGGTCCCTCATGGCAAGCTCTAAGGATGTTAGAAGCTTCGGTGCCAAATACACAACGTCGGATGATTTGATCCGCACAAGTTCGAAACAAGTAAGGGTCGTTCCAAAAGTAGAACTTGACGTCACGAAAGAATTTTCGTTTTTCTTGAGTCGTCATACCCTTAATGATGAAGTTCCCCGCATGGTAATTTGCAAAGTCCGCAAACCATGGGGTGGAAGGATCAAGCTTAGAATTCACTACACCAAGTGTCTCAAGCGTAAATGTTTCGGTGATTTCCTTGGGCTCGTAAACACTTTGGTGAGGATCTTCCAAACGAGAAAGATGATCGACCGCTAGATTCTCGGCTCCTTTTTTGTCAATGATGGTGTGATCAAATTCTTGAAGGAGGAGATTCCAACGAAGTAATCTAGCCTTAGCATCTTGCTTTGCCATGAGATACTTGATAGCCGAATGATCCGTATACACTATGCATTTAGCTAAGACGAGATAAGGTCGGAACTTCTCAAATGCATACACCACGACATGGAACTCCTTTTCCGTTGTAGTGTATTTTAGTTGAGCCTCGGTCATCATCTTGCTAGCATAGTGAATAGGCAAGAAGTGCTTATCATGACGTTGCCCCAAAACGGCCCCAATAGCATAGTCACTAGCATCACACATGAGCTCAAAGGGGAGGTTCCAATTGGGAGCAACAAGAATGGGAGCTTCGGTAAGTTTCCTCTTAAGGATTTCAAAGGCTCGTACACAATCTTCGTCAAAGACAAAACGTGCCTCTTTTTCAAGAAGATGTGTAATGGGTCGAGAAATCTTCGAAAAATCCTTGATGAATCGACGATAAAAGCCCGCGTGGCCTAGGAAACTCCTAACTCCCTTAACGGTTTTGGGATGAGGTAATTTGGCGATGACGTCTACCTTAGCTTGATTTACCTCAATCCCCGCTTTCGAGACCTTGTGCCCTAAGACGATTCCACTCTTAACCATAAAATGACATTTTTCCCAATTGATCACAAGGTTGGTTTCCTCACAACGTTTTAACATTCTCTCTAGATTCGACAAACACGAAGTGAAAGAATCACCAAACACGGAAAATTCATCCATGAAGACTTCCATCGTCTTCCCGATCATGTCATGAAAAATATCCATCATGCACCTTTGAAAGGTTCCCGGTGCATTGTAAAGTCCGAATGGCATTCTACGATAGGCAAACGTTCCATATGGGCACGTAAACGTAGTGTTTTCTTGATCACGAGGATCGATGGGAATTTGGAAGTAACCGGAAAAACCATATAAAAAGCAATAGAAATCGTTTCCCGCAAGACGCTCCAACATTTGGCCCATGAAGGGCAAGGGAAAATGGTCTTTTCGAGTGGCTTCATTCAACTTTCGATAGTCAATGCACACTCTCCATCCGGTCACGAGTCTAGTGGGAATCAACTCGTTGGCATCGTTTGGCACAACGGTCATCCCTCCCTTTTTAGGGACACAATGAATAGGACTCACCCAAGGGCTATCGGAAATAAGGTAAATCATTCCCGCGTCAAGGAGTTTAAGGACCTCCTTTTTGATGACGTTGTGAATTTTGGGGTTCACCCTCCTTTGACTTTGGATTGCGGGCTTGTAATCCTCCTCCATTAAGATTTTGTGGGTACAAAACTTGGGATCGATTCCCTTAATTTCGGATAACTTCCACGCAATTGCCCCTTTGTGATCCTTTAGAACATCGACAAGTGCGGTTTTTTCATCATTCGAAAGTTCCTTCGCAATAATAACCGGCAACTTGTCGTCCTCCTCCAAATAGTCATATTCTAGATGAGGAGGTAAATCTTTCAACTCGAGAATAGGTGGTTCCTCAAGTGAAGATTTGGGCTCGATACTCATAACCTCCTCGGGTGGAGGAAATGGGAAATCGTTAAGAAAATCCTTGATAATCGAGAAGTCCTCATCGTTGTCGAGGTCTTCGTCACAAGTACGTGGAACATCGAATTCTTCCAACGTAAAACCACCACCTTCAAATGGAGTGAAGGTTGGTGTCGAATTATCAAGAATTGGATCTAAGATAGTGGGATTGCCACTAGTTTCTTCATCACCAAAACCTAGAACTTCTTGTGAAAATTCCTCGCAAACCACGTCGATCATATCAACGAGGTTTATGGTTGCAACGGAATAAACATGAGAAATTTGAGAGTTTTGAGTTGCGTTTATAACAAGTTCCTCGTCGTTGAAACGTAAGGTGATCTTTCTAGCATGAACATCGATCAAAGCCATAGATGTATCTAAAAACGAACGACCTAAAATGAGAGGAACTTGAGGATCTGTGGGAATATCAACAACGATAAAGTCTACGGGATAGTAGAACTTCCCCACTTTCACAAAAACGTCTTCCGCCAAACCACATGCGGGAATCGTGGAATGGTCGGCCAACTCGATAGACATTAGTGAAGGAGTAATATTAGGAAGATTGAGCGACTTGAAGATTGCAAGTGGAATCAAGTTAATGCTAGCACCAAGATCGGCCAAGGCGAAGCATTCTTCCATATCTTGGATTGCACAAGGGATCAAATATTTACCGGGATCACCGACTTTTTGAGGTATGCGATTAAGATAAACCGACGAACAACTAGACAATTGGTGCAATTTCTCCTTGTTGTTCAACATACTCTTAAAGTTAGCGGCAAATCGAGGCATCATGACCAAAGCATCGGCAAAACTCACATTAAGGTGCAAATCACGAAACATTTTCATAAAAAGCTCAAATTGATAATTGTCGCGCTCTTGACGTTTCTCCTTCCTAATTCTCGATGGATAGGGCAAAGGTGGTGTGGGTTAAGGCATAATAGGCATAGCCTTTGGAATCTCGGGTTCCAATGATGGTAATGGGTCAACCGTAGGTGTGGCATGAGCGGTACTTTGTGGGATTGGGACATGCTTCTTTTGGACCACCACCTCGGGTTCTTCCTCAATTGCTTCCTCCGTAGGAGCAATTGGTTGAGGAGTCGGTTCCTTAAGTGTCTTACCACTACTTGTGGTAATCACTTTCATCTCACCCTTAGGGTTGGATACGGTGTTGCTAGGAAGACTACTCGAAGACGGTTTACACATTATTGCCTCAAACATAGACGAGATTTTATCTTCAAACACGGATTGCCTCTTCTCGGCTTTAATCATTTCTTGTTTAATTTCGTGTTGCCCTTGTTCCATTTTTTGTTGGTTTTGTTGCAACCTAGTGACATTTCCTTCCATCTTGTTGGTGTGGATTTTAAGTTCATTAGCTAACTCATTTTTCAACTCTTTCTTCAAGTCATTCTTAAACTCGGATCTTAGGCTAATGATTTCTCTTTGAATATTGTCAAACCTAGCATCATTCCCACTAGCATATTCAACAAACTCACTTGGAAGATCTTTCAATGTTTGCAAACCTTTGTTGTGGTTTTGAAAATCATTTTTGTTTGAAACTTGATTATTAGCCCCTTGATTCCCATAGTTTCCCTTGTTGTAATTGTTTTTGAAACCAACTTGATTGTTGCGATAGTTGTTGTTAGCATTTTGATTTGAACCAAAACCCGGTGGAGTCATTTGATTAGAGCGGGAAACTTGACCGTTTTGGTTGTAATTTCCCGTGGCCGCAAAGGCACTCGAAGTGTTACCATCGTTGGTAATGCACTCGGAGAAATCATGACCTCCACCACAATACATGCAAGAAACCTCAACCGCTTTAGCCGTAGCGGGAGCACTTTGTTCACCAAATTTAAACTCAATCAAAAGTCCTTTAAGCTTATCAAAAATCTTGTTTTCCAAATTCGCCTCAATTTGGCAAGCATCGATGGTAGTAGACAAAGAAGGTGAAGCGGAAGACGAATCCTTACGAACACTAGACGTGATACGAGGACTATACACCTTAGATCTATTCTCAATTATCACCAAAGCTTCCTCAACCGTTTTACACAAAAAATTACCACCCGCGGCGGCATTTAAATAATCTCTTTCATGATCATTAAGTCCATTGTAAAACGTGTCAATTTGATGCAAGTCGGAAAATCCGTGATGAGGACATTCATGTAACATTTCCTTAAACCTATTCCACGCCGTTGAAAAACTTTCATTAAACTCTTGTGCAAACTTTGAAATCTCGTTTTTCAAGTGCGTAGTCTTAGAGGGCGGAAAAAATTGGTTCACAAACTTAGACACGAGATCCTTCCACGTCAATATAGAATAGAGTGGCTCTTTCTCTAACCAAATTTTAGCGGGCCCCGCTAAGGAATACGGAAAAAGCATCATCTTAATCGAGTCATTCGAGACATCCTTAAACTTGCAAGTGGCGGTAAGACGATTGAATTGGCGGATATGGTTGTGTGGATTGTCCTTCTCATCACCACGGAATTTGTTGTTTTGGATCATCGACAACAAACCCGTTTTCACCTCAAAATTCTCCGCAAGGATAGCGGGAATCACAATAGCCTCTCCATAACCCTCGGTGGGTGCTTGAAGTAACTCCATCATAGTTCGATTCGCCATGGTTGGTGCTTCTCTTACAATGGGTTTGTCAATAGGAGACTCCTCACTAGAAAGATTGGGAGTGGGAGTTTTGTTCTTTCGTTTACGTGCACGTCTTGCTTGATTACGAGTTAGCATAAACGTCACGTACAACGAGGGGACGAGCAAAGAAGATTCTTTTTGGTGTTTTGTATTTTTTCAATTTTTTTTTGTGGTTTTTGATTGTATTAACCTTTTTGGAATTTGGTGAATGTATTAAGTAGACACAAATCTACAAATCTCCTCCTTAATCAAATCTCTTGATTAAAGAAGCCTCAAGGAATGAAAACGATCACGTGTAGTGAACGCCTTCGATGACTTTAGAACGTTGGTGGAACACCAAAACATTCAAGAGGGTTTAATCAATGGAAACCAAGAATATATATGATACTTAGTAATACTTTGGGCCGCAAAACCCTCGATTAGCTCTCAAAATCAAATACTCACAAGCAAGCGGGGAAAAGAGGCGGCGCGAAGCACTTAAGAGCCTTTTTCCTTAGGATATATTTTATAATATCCGCCTTATACCCACCTTATAGTTTGTATTTTTCAAGATTGAGCTTCACGAAAGTATTTATCTATTTTTGCCTTTTTCTTTGGTTTGAGATTCGAATACAATGATTGGGTAATGACCTCCCAAGTCAAGGTTGTGATTTCTCACGTATTTGGAGTACTTGTGAATTTATTGTTCTACGTATACACTATAGTAATAGTATTCACACAAAAACCGAAAACCGATAATACGTATTAGTAGAGTGCTACTAATACAAATACTAATTATGGTTAGTATATAAAAACAACAATTCCAATCAAAACACAACACGCCTCCCCGGCAGCGGCGCCAAAATGATAGTTGAGTTTTTGTATACCCTTTAGGAAAAGAGCAACAAATAGGGTAAGCAAGACGATTTAGGAAAACCGTGTGTAAATGACCCTAAAATGAGTTCGTTCTCAAGGAGACTTAGTGTGTGTGTAATGAATTGATTATCTTTGTGATTATATATATGAGAAAGAAAAATAGAAATGAGACTAGAAGAGAATGACGGTTACGAAGACGGATTAAACTAAGTCGAAAAAGGTATACACGTAAAACCGTAAAAAGTGCTAAAATTAAAATTTTACCCTAAAAATTCCTAAAAATTACAAAAAATCCACAATAATATTCTAAGAGTTTACAAAAAAATCCAAACTTGCCAAAACCTTTTAATTAATTAGATAATGACTTTTTAATGCTAACTAAAGCCCTAAAAATCAAAATTAATTATTAAAAAGCCCTAAACAAGATTTTAAAGTTTGTAAACCTCAAAAATACTCTAATTAAGCTAAAAAGTATTTTTCAAAATTTTAAAATCACTAAAAACTATTTTTAAACAATTAAAAACTACTGAAATCAATTAAAACTTAAATTAATTCTAGAAAATAATTAAAAGACCCTAAAAATATTTGGAAAGTTGCAAAAATCCTAATTAAGTGTTTAGAACCTAGGAAAAATATAAAAACTTAGAAAATCAGACTTTTAATTTTTAATAATAAAATAATAATAAAATAATATTAAAAATCCAAAAATCATAAAAAATTCAAAAAACTTGCAAACTAGCTTAATTTAACCTAAATAACTCAGAAATGAAAGTGAAATTACCTAAATACCCCTATTGGGCCTAGAAAATGGGCTAAACCCAAAACAGTAGCTTATTGGGCCAAAATTGGGCCCAACAACAAAAAGTGTCAAAATAAGCCCAAAAAGCACAGGTTGACTCAAAATTTGATTTTAAACAACTTTTTCCAAAGGCCCAAAAGCTGAAAGTGTGAAATAAGCTAGCTTATACCAAGCAGCTTATTCTTAATGGGCTTTTTGGCCCATTAAGTTATAAGCCAATGCCATAAGCTAAAATTTGACACACAAGCTTCTTTTGACCTAAATAAGACTTCTGCAAAAAGAAATTTGAAATAAGCCCAAGGAATAAGCCTGAAAATGCAATAAGCAATCTACACAAAACGACAAAATAGTCATTTTTGAGTTCTAGGCCACCCCAAGTGCTGATTCAAGTTCCAAAAGCTTTGAAATGACTTAATTAAGCAAAATCAACAAAGAGTTTTCAAATAAGCTGACTCAATAAGCTGGAAAAAGCAAATAAGCACTTATGTAAAGTCAAATAAGTTGGTTTTCTAGTAAAAAGTCAAAGTCAAACTCCAATAAGCTCCAGTCTACTTAAATGGGTCAAATAATGAAGACCTATCACGAAAAATAAATCGTTGCGAGTCTGGATAAGCTAGAATAGCTTATTGATAAGCTGATGACAAAATTGCACTAGCAGGGGCTAGTTTTGGATGTTGAGCAGTGGAAACTTTTTCCACTGCTTGACTTGTTTGACTTTTTGTCTTTAGTGACTTTTTTGGAGATTCAGATTACACAAAGGCACCCAAATGATCTTTGGATCAAAAGGAGTCAATAACAATCAAAATATCACAATCACTAACACCCAATTGATACAGTTTAATCAATTAATCACCAGACATGAACAATAAGCAGTTAAGCACTTATGAGCAGTTTTAGCACAACTCAGCCAGCCAAATTCAACCAAATGCATACACAAGCTATTATAAACTTCAATAAGCAAGTCTAAACAGGTTTCATGCAATGGTTCAAAGAATTAAGCAAGATTCAAGCAAATGAAAGTTACTGATGAACACTAACACATTCAGTTTTCTACTTTGCTGATGTATTTGACACTTAAGCCAGATTCAACACCTCAAATCTTTCAAACAGGTTATAATAACTTTGTTTAAACCACTTTTAGCCCTAAGCATGCATACACACAAAGTGTTCCCAAAATCCTAGGTCAAAACAGGCAATATCAAAGTCTATATAGCAGATTGTTTGATTCAAGGCTTCAAACCCAAAAACTTGCAGTAAAACACTCTCAACAAGGTATTAATCAGATACAAAGCATAAACACAAACTTCCCTTAACACAATAACACAAAATCAACTCAAACAGGTAGACCCAAACACCCCTTTATCTTTTCCAAATCAAATTTTTCAAAGTAAAAGTGAGATTCAAGACTACCCAAGCATCAATTAACACTAAAACAGGTAAGATTAACAGATTCAAGCAAGAACAAGCCATAAAATTCACAAGATCACAAGTCACATACAAATATCACCAAAAATCAAGATTTAAGCAGATTTTAGGATTAAGTATGCAAACCTCATGGATGTACATCCACACCCACAAATTTTGAGCTTATGTGCTAGCAAGAACAAGCACAAGCTTCCACAACAAAGCCTGCTAAGATTGAACAAGGTTAAAGCACAAGAGTATAAAAATAGAAACTTGAAAAATCTTGATTGATGCAACCTTGTTACCCCACACTTGATTATCCCCAAGTTATAAGCCTCACAACACCTTAACTAACTCAGTTAGGATGCTATGATCAGCCCTATAACCCAAGAATTCCAAGATTGGAACAAGTACTTAGCAAACTATCAAGAATGAGGAAAATTGCAAACTTTTGCAACCTCCAAGTGAAAAAAGGTTTTTAACTTCTAAACTAACAATCATATAACAATAATAAGCAGTAACAAAGATTGGCCAATGACTTTTCTTTAATGATTCGAACACAATTTCATTAAACTGAAATGGGATTTACAGAAACTTGAACAAGGAAAAATCAAAAGCAAGAGCAAATGTTGGACCCCTAAGCCTTTATATAGGCATACATGAGACTAAGAAAGCTGAAAAAACTAAAAACCCTAGCTTGTGGAAGTCCCAAAATGCCCTTGAGGATTTGAACTTCTTGGCTTCATGTGACTGATTCTTGGACGTTTGTGGAGTAGATAGCTGTTAGAAAGTTGATCAATGGTCTCAAATAAGCTTAAGTTTGAAGCTTTGTTGTGGGACGTTGTATCCTCTTTACTGTTTTGTCTTCTTCTCCAAGAGGTGGGACAAGGTTGTTTCATGTGACAAAGAGAGTGAGGTGGCATAGGGTTTAAGGATTTGGATGTGTTTATGTTGACCTTAATCATAAATCTGGACACTTTGGTGGCTTAATTTTAAGCAGTTTAGAAAAACCCAATTTGGATTATGAATGCCAAGAACATGGGTTTGATCTGTTTTAGTTTTTAAACCAAGTGTTAGGCGCCAAATATTAAACTAATCAAAGATTAGTTATATCCGGTTTTTAGTGGAAGGTGACATGGAGGAATGGTGAAAGGGGATTGGTGGGTTTTGGTGAGTGGGGCACGTGTCACCCCACCACTAGTCTAGGTTACCATGTTGTCTGGCCCCTTTTACCCCCTTGTCTTTGCAACTCTTGTCTTTTCACTTTAAAAAGCTATCAACGCCCAATCTAGCCTTATCAACTTTTGCATTTTTGCATTTTTGGCCCAAAAAATTTTACAAAGTGAATTCAGGGGTATTTCTTGCCATATTTGAATTCTTCAAGGGCTGATTTGGCATTTTGATGATGGATAATGGTCTTGACTTGTATAATGAGCATTTTGGAGGACTGAAATTGCCAAGTCATGTTTGATGAGGGACCATTTTTGCTAAATGTTGAAAGTTGAGGGTCCTTTTTGTAATTTTGGAATTTTCAAAGGACCAAACTTGTAATTTCTTGTACTTTGAAGGACTTCATGATATATTTGACTTTGTGGAGGACATTGGTTGAAAATTTAGCTTTGTTGAGGGGCTAAACTTGCCAAATCTTCAAAGTGGAGGGCCCTTTTTGAAATTTTGACAAACTTTAGGGACCAAACTTGTAATTATGAGGATACAAGGGTATAAAGTGTCAATTCTTCCATATTGGAGGACCCTTCTTCATAATTCTTCAAATCTTCAAGGGTTGATCTTGGGAAAGTCTTCATTAGGGCTTGGTTCATTATGCGGCTTCGTTTCCCGTGTTCGTTTTTGAATGATTCTTGTGATCTTTTGTCATTTTCTCAATATCCGTACCTAAAATACACAAGCAACAAACACAAGCATATATATGGGTATTTTGATGATATTTAATGCATTTTAAACCCTATTTGGAAGATGAGACTATGTATAAAAGCAGTCTCATCAGAAGCTTATGACCGAGAAATATTAATTTCCTATTGAGAAGGATATGTTATCGTCCGTGATAAACATTCCTTATTCGAGGTCCGAGTCCTAAGCTGTGATGCGCTTAGAAGTCATTGTTAGAAATTATCAAGCAAATTCATTTGTCAGAACCTCCAGGTCTTCTGAAGTCATATACTTCATAGTACACATAATAGCAATTTTTTATTCAATACAATCGTGACAATTATGATACATTAACATGCCATTAGCCACAGGGCGGACATACATTATATGTTCGGGTGGCGGTGCCCCCCATAGCTCGACCAATAATACGAGATTTTAGTGTATTTCTTCTTTAACTTTGAGCGTTTTTTTAAAATGCTCCCCACTCGAATTCCAAATTGCGCCCCACTCATATATTAAATTCCAACATTTAACACTGTAAAGACTAGAAATCGTTAAATTTAAACTTATAATACTCAATTTTTTATTCAGATTCTAGTTTATTCGTCTTGCCGTCGTCAACAAAAATTTTTTCTTCCCCATTTGAAATTTCCTGCGTCCGTCACTGATTAACCCTAATATATAATCCGCGATCCACCACAAAAGGACGATAACTCAAGGATTATGTATGTGACTAGGGGTGGGAATCGGGTTGGGCCAATCGGGTTCGGGTCATTTCGGGTCGGGTCAAGTCGGGTCAATACTCAAAAAAATCATACCTGAACCTGAGCCTAATTAGAGCTCGGGTCAGTCGGGTTCGGGTCAATTTGGGTCGGATCAACTCGAGTTCGGGTCAACCCGAGTATAAGTAAAAAGATTAAAAAGTAGCTTATTTAAATATATTTCAATATAAAATATGTTAAAAAACTCGGGTTGGTTGGGTTCGGGTCAAGGCTAAAAAATATAAACCCGAACCCGAGCCTAATTAGAACTCGTGTCAATTCGAGTCAACCCGAATACGTTTTTGAACCCGAGTGACCCGACCCGAATATGATTATTTGGGTTCGGGTCAGATTCGGGTCGGATTAACTTTTTCGACACCCCTATATGTGACCCACACAACTCCGATTTCATGATTGTATTTTTTTATCGTCAAATAGTAGCCAAGTATTGAGAAACCAGAGCTGAGGGAAGATATACCATTATACATGCATCTTAATATAAAATAAAGGATGTTCACAAAAAATAATGTTCACACCATTTTTAAGAAGTGATATGCATTTAAAAAAATAATGTTCACACCACAAAAATACATATCGGATGTTGTGTTATATGCATCACACATGTGATTTTGTTATGTACGTGCGGGTTTTGTGGATATCATCTCCCAAATATTAACCAACGTAAACCAGAAAACATGTAAAATTTAACAAGAGAAACCAGAGAAAACTTAAGTAGGAAAGTTTTCCTTGTATCCGGGTACATCGAACAGAATGAAACCAAAACCACTGCAACTGAATGTGCAGAAGCTGACAATGACAATAGTCAAATACTTGTACATTGAAGCAAAGTAATCAAAGAAAAAAGCTCGTAGCAACTTAATTAGCATGATCAGCGGACTGTGATCATTGATCTCACTTCAATCTTGATAAAGCCATTGCATTTACAATGCAAATATTTAAGTATGGCGTTTAAAAGTGATTTCCACCTGTGGCGATTTGGGTGGGGAGCTTAAGAGATTCCTTAACATCTCCAACTCATCATCCTTAGTAAACTTATCATAAACTATTAGGCTAACTTTCTTGAGGACGGGTGACTTTGCCAAGATAAGTTTCAATAACTCTATATAAGTCTTATAGTTGCCGACGTGGCTTCCAATCTCGAATTCAATCAAATGTCCCAACCAAATATCTGAATAATCTTGCATCGTAAAGGAGTCTATATGGTTTAGATCCCAATAGTAATGACTTACAAAGTCTTCACAACCAATCTGTCAAATTCTAGTGTCAGGATATTCCAGCATGAGAATCAAACTACTAATATGATTCACAATATGTTTATGTCATTTACCTGTATCTTAAGTTTCTCCAAGTTTGGGGAGCTTCTAATCAGAAGAGCAAGAAAATCCAAAGAAGATTTATAGCAGAAACAGATACCTTCTAAACAGACACATCGGAGGTGGAATAATGAGGTTGGAAGCTTTTGTGGAACCTCTCCTTTGCAGAAACACTTGAACAATATTCCAAAACAAAAATTAAAAATCTTTTATTTCCCCAAGTTTAAAAAATACTATATATCATGTGAATAAATATTACCTCAATGATCTCAACGTTAAATATAAATTCCTCAATCATAGGTAAGCACTTAAATAGCTCAATGATACTTGAACCATCATCAACGTTAATTAACGCATAAACCGTAAGCTGCTTAAAATTAAAATATTCAGATAAGTAATGAAATCCCCACAACGATAAAAGTTATGTTCTACAGTAGTAATTAATAGCGTACCATTGTGAAGCTTCTAAGTAGTGGAGAATTGTATAAGATATGCATAAGCGCTTTTTTAGAAATCCATACAAACTCCAAGAATAAACTTTTAAGGCTACCAAATCCATTGAATGTTGGTGTATGGTCAATAGAACAGTGATGGAGCTTTAGGTCTGTTAATTGATGAAATGAGAAAATACATAAGGGTAGCTCATAGATAAAATCCAAGTGAAGTTTCTTAACAGTATTCTTCCTCGACAAATGGAGTAATATTTGGTCAATTTCGATACAACTAAGATCCGCGTTCATTGAAAGGGTAAACTCAACAATAGGACTCTGTTTGAGTAAAAGAACTTGGTGTACAACATAGAAAAGTTTATGACTCTTGGTCATATCATTCCTTAAGGTTTCCTCATAAACAGACAACTGTTCATTCTCAATAGTTGATTTAGCAAACATTTCTTTCTCATTAAAAACAAGTTTAGGAATTGAGGTCCACGTGTATCTCCAATCCCTAGAAAGAATACTCGTCCTTGCTGCCTCTTTAGTTGGTAAAAGACATAAGATGTTTTCTACAACAGCTTCAGGAAGCGTGCTGATTCTATCTGAGGAACAACGTTGAGATTTCATCCCAAAATATTTTTGTTGGACCAATTCTAAATTATGCTGCATAAGAATAGTTACCACGTACACACATCAATTGAAAATGAACGAGTATAACAGATCAATGCATTTAAGTTGTAACCGCATATATCTACTATGGCTCAACTAGATCAATCTACAAAACAAACCTAATACAGATATCCTTTCAGTTGCTACAATACGATAATAAAATTTAGTACTATGGCGCGGGTATGTAGTTATGATTTTTATTTGATTTGGTGATAGATCTAGTAACATTTCTCCTCTATATAACATCACATAATCACTTACAAAGCTCTAGTATAAAGATCCCGATGTAATTCATTTATCACTCAATTTAGACGAAACACACTTTACAATTTCCTTTGTTTTTTACAAAGCTAATGTGTATGATAGTTATTTTAAAATCATCAACGGATGACCATAACTCAATCGATAACAATCCATAAAATAAGTGTACACAACTCATTTCTCATAGATCGAGTATTATTTGTTATCAAACTAATAAGATGAAATGAACAACAACAAAGATCATAAGAAATTATAAATCCATCGTTAACCAATCAGATAATATAATAAATGTGAATATTAAGCGTAATTAAGGTTAGATTATTACCTTTGCAATCTCAACGCTCGTACCGGAACCCTAGTCAAACATTGAAATACGGCTTCTAGCGGTTTTTGTGATATTTGAAGTTTGATAAGTTTGGACGGGATTTGATTTTTTTTATAAGAGAATCAATCTTTAGTGTACTAACAGCTAGCCCCTTTAACTTATAAAATTTCCATAAGGGTAGTCTCTTGAATATCACAAAAATACGAAAATAAATCCTTGAGACGAAAGGTCGTGCAAAAACGCTCAGAAGCTTTGCATTTTCATGCAAAAAACCACTTAAGCATTAAATCCTAACTTTGAGCCATTATTTAGACCAAAATCATAGCGAATAACAAATATACATTCGTGTTTTGTTAACTAAATTCTAGGGACGAAATTTGGAAATTACTCTCAAACTTTCTTTTTGATATTCGCCCTCACCAATACCGTCACCACCACTACGCCGTCATCACCACCGCCCGCCGCCCGCCACCCGCCACCACTCTCAAATCTTGTTTTTTGTTTGTCTACATCACAGTATCTTGATAAACACGTTTGGAGTTGCAATTGTCATTGCTATAGTCTCAGTAACTTAGGCCTCATTTGGTTTTTTTTGAGGTTTTACCTCTGTAGAAACTAAAGGGGGGGGGGGGGGTTGAATAGTTTCTTATATTTACTTGTTAAAATGTGGTTTTCAAAAATCATTTTTCAAAAACTTAGGCTTGAGAAAATATGTGAAATCTTCTTATGCACAATATGAACAATGATAGTGTAACTAAACTAATACTAACAAAAAATATATGCACAAAGACTAAAGAATGTAAAGAGTTATTGTTAGCCTCAAAATATTGAGTCAAACAAGAATGCTCGGTCATATGTTTAATATGTATCGTATTTTAGAACGGTGTAATAGGTAGCATATTAGTCGTGTAATACGGGCTTAACTTTAGGCTAAAGTTCATTAATAAGTAACTAAAGCCCAAAAGGAAAGCCCGGATCAAACCATATAGTCCATAAAGAAGCCCGCATGTGGGTGGACTATATATACCCTTTCTAGCATGTTAGGAAGGGTGTTGGTTGTTCATTTTTCTCACTTCTAATCTAATATTCCCAAAAGTTAATCATCTCTCTCTCTACTTTCTCTCACTACTTTCTCTCTCTAGAATTCATCTTCTTCATCTATTTTCTTTCTTTAATTCGTGCTATATCATCTAAATAAATGGGACAACAATTGGTATCAATCGCCATGGGGTAGTTTTGTGATTGGTTGTGGTGTTTTTATTTGATTCGCATGTTTTAATCTTTATTTCACTTCTCGAATTCATTTTTTTTGTGTTTTACATGTTCTAAATCTTGATCTAAATCTCCTACATAGTTGTGGTAGCGATTTGGTTGCTTTGGTTTGGGTAAAATCACGTTTTTCTTGGTAAAAATCTCATTTTTTGGCCTACAATTTCGGAAAAGTACCCTTATTGCGACCGGATTCCTTGCCTTCCATCGTAATACGCTAGGGTTTTTCATTGCGATCGACATTGCGATTCAGATTGCGATTGGTATTGCGATTGAAGATTGCGGTTGGTTATTGCTATTGAAGATTGTGATTAGAGATTGTGATTGGAGATTACGACTGAGATTGCGATAGGAATATTGCGACAGGGTTATTGCGACAGGGGTCATTGCGATAGGATATTGCGACAAACATTGCGATGGGACAACATTGCGATGGGATATTGAGATCTGTTTAGCCAAATTTTGTTCGAGTATTTTTCAGTCTTAGCCACCATCTAGACTAGTTTCAGAATATCGTTTACACGAAGATTAAAAAAAAAAAACAGAGTTAAAATTTTTCCGTCAAGTAAATTCAAATTTTTTCCATACTAGTTTTAGGACTTTTCTAGATCGATTTCAAAATTTGGCGATTACAAAATTTTTTGGTCTACCGTTTTGTCGGACTGGGGAATTTATTGTCGGACTGAAGAAAAATTGCAATTTCCGGAATTTTAACCACAACAACAATCACAACATATCTACTTAAGATCCATATTCACTTCATCATTTCAGAGAATATTGAGATGGATTCTACTGCCGAATATCGTGTGACGAACAATAACATAATGGTGGCAGGCAACAAAGAAAGACCACCAATGCTTGTGTCTGGTCAGTATGCTCAATGGCAATCACGGTTCATACGATATCTTGATACAAGACCTAATGGTGATGCCTTAAGGAAATGTATTACTCATGGACCATATATATTTAAGAAGATCTCAATTCCTCCAAGAGCAGCCACAGATACCACTGATCCAATACCTGCAAGTGAACGTGATGAAACAAGAGCCGATCTCACACCTGAAAATTGTGCTTGGCATGATGCGGAGAAGGAAGCCATCTATATGGTTTTAAGTGGGATTGGAGATGATATTTATTCCAAGGTTGATGCATGCCCGACAACACATGAAATGTGGACTGCGATTGAACGCTTGCAACAAGGAGAATCACTCAACAAACAAGATGTCAAAACAAACTTGTTTTGGAATTTTGGCAAGTTTACTTCAAGGGATGGAGAATCAATTGACTCTTACTACTCCAGGTTTTATAAGATGATGAATGACATGACAAGAAATAATATGCAAGTCTCCACCATGCAAGTCAATGTTCAATTTCTTCAACAACTTCAACCCGAGTGGACACGGTTCGTCACTTTGGTGAAACAACAAGAAAAGTTAGACGAGGTCTCATATCATCGACTCTTTGACATCTTGAAGCAATTTCAGAATGAAGCAAATGAGATTCAAACTGAACGTGTTGCCAAGACGGCTAATCCACTTGCTTTAGTGACTACCACACAACATGTTCAAGATCATCACTCTCGTGCTCCTAAGCCATACTCCACTACATCATCTTCACCACGATATTCCACATCATCTAAGTCTTCATCATCCACAAGATCTCGAGGTAAAGTGCCAAGAGCACCATCACCACCATCTAAGTCATCATCTGAAGAAGATAGTGATGAAGACCAAGATCAAAAGAACCGAGAGATGAAACAACAAATTGCTTACATAATGAAGACTTACAAGAAAATCTACAAACCCATCAAAACAATCTTCGTACTTCATCTAACACAAAGAACCGATATGTTGAGAGTCCTCCAAGGTATGACACACGTCGACGTGGTGAAAGTCCTTCTAGGTATGATCGACATAATCCAACACATGTTGAGGGTTCTGCAAGGTATGATCGACAAACTGCCAAGTATGATACTCAGAGGATTGCTGCTGCTACTGGGAATAGGGAAACTGTTGGAAGTCAAGTGGTTCAGCAGAGTGGGATTCAATGTTTTAATTGACAAGGTTATGGGCATATGGCAAAGGAATGCAGGAAGCCAAAACGGGTTAGAGACTCTAGTTATCATAAGGAAAAGATGCTGCTATGCAAAAAGATGGAAGCAGGGGTTACATTGTCAGCTGAGGAAGGAGCAATGCTTGATGATACTGATGATGAAGATTCTGATCAAGAGCTCGATGCACATTACTCATACATGGCAAAGGTTGAAGAAGTTCTCAAAGTCACTGAAGATGACAATGACCCTATCTTTGACACTGAGCCAATCGATAAGGAACACACTACTGATGAATATAATGTGTTTGGTGACATTCCTGAGCATAGTGATCTACCCAATGCCATTAATGACACGTGTATGATGGAAACGGTTGATAGCAATACCACACCCAATTCATCAGACATGTGCAATAATGAGTCTGAGGATGATCAACATGCAAATGAATATGATGAAGAGGAACGTATTGCGCTTGCTAATTTAATTGCTACTTTACAAAAAGATGTCACTGAAAATAAAAAGAGTCAAAAGAAATTAAAGAAGGCAAACGCTATGCTCACTCAAAGTTTTGAAGAATGCAAAGCTACTCTTATCAAATCTACTGAGATGACTGAAAGCTATAGAGATGAGCTCCTTCAGAAAACCAAAGAGCTTGAGGGGTACAAGGGAAGTGCGTTAAAAAGTCAAAAGGACGATTTTGAAAACAAATATAATACCACTCTTGAGTTATTAGCCAAAGAGAAGCGTCAATATAATGTTTTCTTAATAGATGAACGTCAAAAAACATACCTTGCAAATACCAAAGTTAACGAACTTGAACAAAAGCTCTCTATGACCACTACTGATTCTGCTAAAATTCTTGAGGATAAGAAACAAGAGGTAGATGCGTTAAAACAAGACTTCAAAAGTAGATACGATAAAGAAACTGAAAAAGTAACAAAATTAGAAGAACAAGTCGAATTTTTGAAGAAAGTTGTTTATAAAATGCATGATTCTATTCAATCCGTCAGAATGCTAGCACCTCCGTCCATGTTTAAGGGTCAAGCTAGCTTTGCAAGTCCTGAGTACCTTGCCAAAGCTCAAGCTGCGAACCCGTGTCTTTATCTTGATGAGACTGAAAGGACCGATCTTGATTGCATGCCTGTAAGTGCCGATAGTGAAGAGATTGCCCTTTGGGATGATGATAGTCAACCTCTTGTCAATAAGGAGTTTGTAAAACCATATTATTATGCTTATGAGAATAGTCTTTATGGTCTTTTCAACAAACAAACTCAGAAAACTCGTGAGGAAGTGTTTCTAGAATGCAAACAAAAGAGAATTCAATGGAAGAAAGCATTTGCCCCTAAGAAATCTAATGTTTACAAATACATAAACTACCTCCCTCTAGATGAATCTAAAAGCAAGAGTAGGAAAACATTAGGTATTCTTAAACACCACATAGATAATGTTAAATCTATTGTTGAAAGAGACTGGGTAAAACGTGAAAATGCTGAGTGGACACGTCTGATTCCTCAAGATATTACATTGCTTGTGAAAGAACTCTTAATTCCTAACACGGCGTTGATTAAAGAAACTGTTCTTCAACTTGAGAGTTCATTCGGACTGAAATGTATGATGATTTAAAATACGTTGAATCTCTTGAGAAACACATTGATGATCTTCAAATGGAGAAGTCTGATTTTTCAGATGAATATGATTTACTCTTGCAAGAATGCGTTTCTAAAGATGTTATGTGTGCTTATTTTATATCTTGTGCTGATATTGATGAATATTCTGAAGTTGCATGTCAATATCTTGATAAAAGCAAAGAATGTGAACGTCTTGAAATTGAGCTTTCGAAACGTAAAGAAAATGTTGACAAAAAGGCTTTTGAGTTACTTCAACACAAAACTGATTTCCTTCAAAAACATTGTCATTCACTTGAACTTGCGTTGCAAAAAGACGTTGGTAGTTTTCCACATGATAATAAATTGCAAGAAAAACTTTTTCAAACGTTTCGAGAAATGAATGAACAGAATTTGGAAATTAAAGGGTTGAAAGCTCAGTTACAAGACAGGGATAGAGCGATAGCAGAGTTGCAGAAACTCGTTGCTAAAATGGGTGGGAAAATCGTGGAACCTAGCATTAAGATACCTGTTGTTAGACAACCCAATGCTTCTAAGGTGAATAGATCCTCTATCTTTGGAAAACCATCTGCTTTATCAAATTCCTCGTTTGTAAAACCTGTGTTTGCCCCCAAGATGGACGGAAAGGAAAGGTTACCACAAAATCAACCCATAAGGAATACTATAGCACCAAGCGTTAAGCACAATAATGTGATTAAACCAGGGATGTATAGAATGCCCACTAAGCCCACAAACAAAGATACTCACTCGCCTCAGACTTCTAGAAACACTAATATTCGTGTGTCTTCTACTACAGGAATAGTCTCCACTACTAGTGTTAGCCAGCCTCAGCTTAAGAGCACTCAAGTGAATGATAAGGTCTGGAAACACAAGAATCAAGGGAAGATGAAGGAAGTAGAAGAACACCCTAGGAATTTGAATGTTTTTAAGAATAAAAAGTCTGTAATCGCATGTAATGACGATTTGAATGCTGTGAATGCTTTGAACGCTAGGAATGTGAAATTTGTTTGTGTCAAATGTGGAAAGTGTGCTAATGCTAATCATTCTATGTGTACTATGAATAAAGTCAAAGGCGTAGATACTAGAACTAAGAAGTAAGTTGCACTGCCTATTAGAGCTAGTCAACCCAAACGCAAAGTGAACCATTCTGGTGCCACCCCCACTAAGAAAAGTAATGCATCAGACTCCACCACTAAGAACCCTAGAAGCAAAACTAAGGAACTATATGAGTCTGCTAGTAAGTCTTGGAAATGGTGGTTTGCTAATCAATGTCCTCCTGGATATAAATGGATGCCTAAAGTTAGGAAAGAAAATGTGACTACGAGTAATAGTATGCCTTTAAATGTTGCTAAGGACACTAATGATTCTATAATCATAAATACTGTGGTATCCAATTTAGCAAATGCTCCATCGTGTCCTAACTCTTCTGCAGGTGATACAAATAATTTTCTTCATACTGGACTCCAGATGCACGAAGCACATGACGGGGAATCTCAAGCTTCTAATTAACTTCGTGGAGAAGTTCCTGGGTACGGTCCGATTCGGAAATGATCAATTTGCACCGATCCTAGGATATGGAGATTTGGTTCAGGGGAATATTACGATCAAAAGGGTATACTACGTCGAAGGGCTCAATCATAATCTTTTCTCGGTTGGTCAATTCTGTGATGCGGATTTGGAGGTTGCTTTCAGAAAGAAGACATGTTTTGTTCGTGATTATGATGGGAATGACTTACTTACCGGTACACGGGGTACTGATCTTTACACAATTTCACTTCAAGACACAACTTCATCAACTCCAATTTGCTTCATGGCTAAAGCTTCAACGACTCAGGCATGGTTATGGCATCAACGTCTTTCTCATCTCAACTTTGATACCATCAACTTGCTTTCCAAGAAAGATATTGTGAGAGGCCTTCCAAGTTTGAAATTCATCAAAGATCATCTTTGTTCTTCTTGTGAGCTTTGTAAAGCTAAATGAAGTAGCTTTAAAACAAAAACCACACCAAGCTCAAAAGGATGGTTAGATCTTCTTCATATGGATCTGTGTGGTCCCATGCGTGTTCAGAGTATCAATGGAAAGAAATATATTCTGGTAATAGTCGATGATTACTCAAGGTACACATGGACTCACTTCTTGAGGTCCAAGGATGAAACACCCGACGTTCTCATCAGCTTCCTTAAATTGATACAACGTGGTCTCCAAGCTCAAGTTAAAGTGGTTCGTACTGACAGAGGTACAAAATTTTTGAATTCAAAACTGAGAAACTATTTTGAAGCCGAAGGGATTGAACATGAAACATCTATTGCTCGAACACCCGAACAAAACGGAGTTGTTGAAAGACGAAACCGTACTTTAGTTGAGGCTGCTCGAACATTATTATCCGCTTCAAAACTTCCACTATACTTTTGGGCCGAAGCCGTGTCAACCGCATGCTACACACAAAACCGCTCCTTAATTATCCCAAGACACGAAAAGACACCATATCACATAATTCATGATCGAAAACCTTCACTCAAACACCTTCATGTTTTTGGATGTACTTGTTACATTATTCGAGATGGTGATAATTTGGATAAAATGAAAGAGAAAGGTGATGCATGTATTCTTGTGGGATATGCAACTCAGTCTAAGGGATATAGAGTATACAACAAGAGAACAAAATTGATTGTCGAGACCATTCACATTCGATTTGATGAATTGCAAGAAATGGAACTTGAACAAAACAATTTAAGTCCCGATCCACAAAGACAAACGACTTCCGTTCACAACCGCACAGAACTCGGAACTCAAGACCACAGCAATGAACCGTCAAGTTTAACGCTGGTTCCAGAACATGTTCCTAGAGCTGATATGACAGTCTACACGACAATCGAAGAGTTGGAAATGTTATATGAACCAATGTATAATGAATATTTCATGGAGGAGAAACAAGTTGTATCGAAGTCTTCCGCTGTCACTCATGATAAGAATGATGATACCGATCATCGTCAACAACCGGATACAACTTCATCTACTTCAACACGGGTTGCTGCAGATTTACCTCCTCAGAATATCACTTCAACAATCGATCCTACAACATCCACAACTACCGTCATTGCTCCAGAGAACACAAATCAAGCAGACAATGCATTATCTGACGAAGAAGAATTTATCAACCCATTCGATACACCGGTACATGAATCTGGAGAGTCTTCTACTCGCCATGTTGATCCGTCAAATATGCATACTTTCTATCAACGTCATCCTTCAACACATCATTTGACCCGAGATCATCCTTTGGTTCATGTAATTGGAAACCCTTCACAGCCCGTTCGTACAAGACGACAACTTCACACCGATGGTGATGTTTGTATGTTCGCACTCGCCGTGAGTTTAGCCGAACCGAAAAACATCAAAGAAGCCATGGCTGATCATGCTTGGATTGAATCGATGACGGACGAACTTCAACAGTTTGAAAGACTTAAAGTCTGGGAACTTGTTGACAGACCATACGATGTAACACCATTAAATCTTCGATGGATCTGGAAAAACAAGATGGATGAAGAGAACACGATCATCAAGAATAAATCTAGGCTAGTGGAAAAAGGGTATGGACAGAAAGAGGGTATTGATTTTGAAGAATCATTTGCACCAGTAGCTCGAATGGAAGCGGTCAGGATTTTTCTAGCTTATGCTGCACATAAGGGATTCATCGTTTATCAAATGGACGTAAAGACGGCATTTCTTAACGGTCCTTTGAAGGAAGAAGTCTATGTCACGCAGCCGGAAGGATTCGTCAATCCTCATTATCAAGACAAGGTGTATCGTCTCCACAAAGCACTTTATGGACTCAAGCAAGCTCCAAGGGCGTGGTACGACGAGCTCTCGAAATTTCTGGTCTCCAAAGGTTTCTCAAAAGGTCCCATTGATTTAACTTTGTTCACTTATAAATATGGGGATGACATTCTGCTTGTGCAAATTTATGTTGATGACATTATTTTCGGGTCTACAAACCCAAAACTTTCAAAATGGTTTGAAAAAGTAATGCACAACAGATTTGAAATGTCTATGATGGGCGAACTAAAATTCTTTCTAGGAATTCAAGTTCACCAATCCCCAAGTGGTATCTTCATTAACCAAGCTAAGTATTGTCAAGAGATAATCAAAAAGCATGGTATGACATCATGTGACCCCGTTGGGACACCATTATCAACCACATCCCTAGATGCTGATTTGGAGGGATTACCCATAGATCAAACGAGATATCGTTCCATGATCGGGTCCCTCATGTACTTGACAGAAAGCAGACCTGATATTCATCATGCTACGTGTTATTGTGCAAGAGATCAAGCACGGCCCACTAAAAAGCACCTCAAGGAGGTTAAACGGATCTTTCGGTACCTTAAGAATACCATTCACATGGGACTATGGTATCCGAGGGAAATCGGTTTCTTTCTAACGGCCTATTCAGATTCTGATCATGCAGGGTGTCTTGATACACGTAAAAGTACTTCTGGTGGTGCACAATTTCTAGGTCAAGACAAGCTTGTGGGATGGTCTTCCAAGAAGCAGGATTGCACTTCACTGTCATCAGCCGAAGCGGAGTATGTGTCTCTATCTGCATGTTGTGCTCAAGTTCTTTGGATGAGAACACAACTCACGGATTATGGCTTCCACTTTGATAAAGTACCTATGTACTGTGACTCAAAGTCAGCTATAGCTATCTCCTGCAACCCGATACAGCATTCCCGCACGAAGCACATCGATGTCAGATATCACTTCATTAAGGAACAAGTTGAACAGGGTATTGTTGAATTATACTTTGTTGGAACTGATTACCAATTAGCTGACTTGTTTACAAAAGCTCTTTCGAAAGAGAGGTTTGCGTATCTAGTTAGGCAAATTGGTATGAGATGTTTGACTCCAGCAGAACTAGAGATTCTGGAAAAGAAGCCTGCTTGATTCATCTATCAAACATCTACCTGTAAATATTAATCAAAAAGCAAAATATAAAATTAAAAAAATCTTTGATAATCCAAAAATATTCTTCTCGACATGTCTTTCAGTATCGATAATATGGACGTACCTAGAAATGTCGCTCAATAACGACACGGGTGTGTACATAAAGCTCGAATGAAAGTTGTAAGTATTTTTCAAAACATGTCATTTCTACTTTTTCAAAAGGAAATTGTCTATTTTGGACAATATTTCCAACAACAGGTAGAGCAATCTATCTTGGGTTGAGCTTGTCACAAAACATTCAACGTTTTGAGCTCAACACAATGGCTTGTAATCACTTTCAGATTGCAACCCGGATCTAAATTCACGGGGGAGTGTATGCTTTTGTACTCTTACCCTTAGCAAAAGAAGTTAAATCTTCTTACACTTGAGTGGATTCGTCAAGACATTCAAAGTCTATGAACTCAAGTTTATGCTTAATAAAAACCTTTTCGTAAAAAAGAATTAATTTTTCAAAAAGCGTTGAACACAATTTTTTCAAGAATTTCTCAATGATATTCAAAATCTTTCTAAAATTGTGTGTTCAACAACTCCTATCCTCAAAAGCTTAATGTGGATCAAATCCTCGTAATGACAATTCCATTGGATCAATTTTTGAGGGGGAGCAATTCAACTTCATGCAAAAGATTAACACATCTTTCTCCCGAACATTTTCAAGACTATTTTTCAAAATATATTTTAATCAAATTTGGTATCTCTAATATCAAAATATTTTATATATTAGAGATAGGGGGAGAAAATGTGATTAAAATGTGATCTTATATAAGACTCAAGCACTTTAACTCTTACCTACATGTGCGAAACACTTTCGATTATCGATGCACATGTGAAAGGGGAGCTTTTCTGAAACGACAAAACTAGCAAGGTGTTAAATGTTTTTCAAACACTTTGTTAGAATTTAAAGTGGTTTTCATGGTTACGATCAAATACCCACAACATCTTTAATTCACGACGTTATTGGTGTCAAAAGGGTGGTTAGGTTTAAGTCCTATGATCCAACCAGAACCGGAGGGATCTTCCCAGGGACAATCCAATAGATTATTAGAAGTCCTTAGGAAAGATGGAGTAGAATGTGAACGTAGCTGAATGCCGACTAAGTACTGATGCTAGCACTGGAACAATCACAACAAGGTGCTAGTAATGATGTCTTGGTAAGCATTAAAGGGGTTGAAGAATGAAAAAGAAATGTAAGGATAAAGGGTGTAAAGAAAGAAGCCCTCCATACAACTTAGGCAGAAACTGGGTCAACTCATCATGAAGACAAACTCATCATGGACCCAGTGATGTGAAGCACAACCCTTTCCTAGCTACTCAGGCTTCTCTCAAAAGAAGTTTGTTTTATTGTCACGGAGATCAACACGACTTCTATTGACTTTCTCACTCCGAGATAGTTGATATTGAATAGGTGGAATCTGCTCCATCCTCCGACCACTAAAAGTGCACAAATAGAGTCTAGAGCCAAGAGATCAATCAAATCTCGTTAGGACACACGGATGAAAATCAAGAGAGTCCTACGCTATATCCTTGCGATATTGATAGAACACTCAGAGTGATACTACTTAGTATTCACAATGATGAGTGGAAATCCTTCCAGTGTTAACATCAAACAGCACTGTGGTAGGTCATATGCAAGATTCTTTATGAATTGAACATATGTAAAACTGAAAAGCAACAGTGGTTTGATTCTGAATTGATTCAAACTCGTTTCAGGTTTCTACGCAATATCTTTATGGTCTTGCCAGAACATTCAGAGTGATATTCATTAATATTCACAGTGACGAATGGAAATCCTTCTAGTGTCAACCTCAAACAGCGCTACGGTAGGTGACTTGTGAGATTCTTATGAATCAAACTTGTGTCAACTGGAAAGCAACAATGGTAAGATTCGTTAAGAATCAAACTTGTTCCAGGAATTTGAATTGACGACTTTAATCAAGCGGATATCTATCCAATTGATTCACTCTTTATGTTCGCAGTCTTGCTTTGAGACGGTCGAGTAAGGAGAACGGCTAGTACAGCCGCGAAACCCTGTCAAGGAGATTCTTAATTGAATCTACCTATCACAGGTACGGTATTTAATATCATATAACGGTCTTCACCGACCGGAGGTAAAACGCTACCGATTTAGGACGAATGTCAAAGCCATTCAGTCCGTGTCTATGTTTTGTCTCGAGAAGGTGGCGTCACGGTGTACACAGCAAATTCAATGATTCAGAAACCACATACTCATGCCTAAAGACATATTCAACAATTAATAGTGTGAGCATATGGATGAATACACAAGATCGCAAGATGGCAAAGACAAGTCAAGGATGATTTGAAGATCTCAAGCTTAAAGACAAAGTCGAAAGACAACGACAAAGGCTCAAAGATCACAGCATGAAGGAACAAGACTACGATTACACGTTCAAGACTCATTTATGGCGAGATTAGTAATCTCTACAAATTTCTTAAATGACCAAGGTTTATGACCTCTCATTGGGGGATATTGTTAGCCTCAAAATATTGAGTCAAACAAGAATGCTCGGTCATATGTTTAATATGTATCGTATTCTAGAACGGTGTAATAGGTAGCATATTAGTTGTGTAATACGGGCTTAACTTTAGGCTAAAGTTCATTAATAAGTAACTAAAGCCCAAAAGGAAAGCCCGACCCAAACCATATAGTCCATAAAGAAGCCCGCATGTGGGTGGACTATATATACCCTTCCTAGCATGTTAGGAAGGGTGTTGGTTGTTCATTTTTCTCACTTCTAATCTAATATTCCCAAAAGTTAATCATCTCTATCTACTTTCTCTCACTACTTTCTCTCTCTAGAATTCATCTTCTTCATCTATTTTCTTTCTTTAATTCGTGCTATATCATCTAAATAAATGGGACAATAGTTAAGGGTAAAGAAAGATCAAACCAAAAACCAAGGATTTATAGTGGTTCGGCAAAGAAGCTCACTCCTCGTTCCTACTCCACTCCTCGAGTACTCCTTACTCGAGATTTCACTACACAACAAGCTCCTTATGGTGGAGAAAACCATACACGTCGCTTAACCAATTTCCGACTCTAAGCTAAAATTCGAGCCCTAATCGTAGCTAGGACCAATCTACAAAACTATACTTAGTACATACACAACTTCCAAATAGACACAACTACTTGGATCTTCACAACTATGACACAACTACAAATGTATAAAATTAGATCTTCAATGGATCTTTGGTGGTGGACTCAACACTTCACAAGGATAGTGTTCTTCTCTTTGCACTTGGAGAGGAAGGGATGGAAGAACAAGATTCACTTCTTAAACAAGTAGTAATCAAACAAATGATCAAAGATTTGAGTGATTAAAGAAGAGTGTTTGAATCTGGAAATAGATGTGCAAAAGAGGTGAATTGAAAAACTGAGAATGGTCCACTATTTATAGGACAAAGGGCCAACGGCTATATCTGCCCGCGGTTCCTTTTCTTAGCCCACGGTACCTTATCGATAAGGAACCGCCTAGGAGCTAAGGAACCGCTGGACTAGACTTTGATCCCTTTTTGTCTTTTAGTGGTGGAGGTCATATCTGGTTAAAAAATATCCTGATAGAATATTCCTAACCAAATAAGAATATGCCATTTTCAAATTTTCAAATAATTAATTTAATAAAACATTTTCTTAAAAAGAAAGTTTAATAAAAACTTGTCACACTTAATAAAAAGTGAGTTTTATGAAAAGATTAAATCACTTGATCACTTGATTAAGGTTAGTACTTGTTTATCCATATCTTAAGTGAAAATGGTAAAATGAAAAATACTTGAACTCAAGAATTCGTTTTTCGTTGTTTTCGTAAATGCTTGTTTTTACATATTGTCGTAATCAAAACTAAGCGAGACCAAAAAAATGCAAGTAACGTTTTTAGGCATTATTGCATTAACAATCTCCCCCGTTTTGATTCCGACAATACATAAACTCAGTCACAAACAAAACAAGATTTTTGAAGACGAGTTTATTCATTTCTCCCCTTTGTCGAAGCAAAAAGGTTGCACAAGTCGGTGATGAAAAGACGGACTTTGCAAGGACTCCCCCTTGGTGCTTACTCCCCCTAGCTTAGGGCACCGAGGAATCGAGATATGGTGACAAGCTACATAGAAGGGTTAGTTGAACAAAAGAAACAACCAACAAGATATAGCAATAGGTCACAAAATAAAAGAGAAGAAAACAAAAAGACAAAGATCCAAGATAGGTTACTAAAAAAACATCATACAAAGATGTATGGAAAAAGAAACAAGCCAAAAGCATAAATCTAATCCTAGTTATTCTAGACTTCTAAGATTTGCTTGAATTTGGTGTCTTGTGGATAAGCAACCAATGCTTATATGAAAGACAAGGTAATGGCGGAGGGTGGTGGTGGTGGCTTGTTGGAGATCTCATAATCAAAGCGAAGAGGAGGATTGATTAAGAGACTCTTGATGTAGCTCAACTCCTCATAGATGTGTGCCATCGCAAGATGTTGATATTGAAAACAATGACAATATGTACCATGGTGCATGACATTATCATGAGAAGGAGGAAGAACACTAAAGGGTGGTGGTGGAAGAATAGATGTTCCACAATCAACATTCTTGGTAGGAGAGATGTGATTAAGAGTGTTCTTGGGTGAGTTGGGATTGAAAGCAATTGGAGAAAATGAAGGAGATTCAAGGCTTTCATTGGGAGAGTAAGATATTTTGAGGTGTGAAGTATGGAAAAATGCTTATGGTTTAAATAGGGAAGGCTTAGGGTATTTTTGGGGTGGTCAAAGGGTTTGAAACAAAGATTCTCAAAAATGTTGGAGCAAATCTGGAGTTTCAGACAAAAACTTGAAAAAGGAAGGCACTGTAGGCGGTTCCTTATCAAGGCTGGCGATACCTTATCAATAAGGCATCGCGGTTCACATATGGAACCGCCTGCAGAGGCTGTGTTTGGTGTTTGGAGGAAGATTTTTCAGCAAATCTTATTTTTCTAGTCTAACTTATCATAGGTATATGCTTAAAAGCAAAGATAGACAAAGAAAACATATGTAAACTTACCAAATAGAGATTTGACCAAAATACATAGATTAAAAAAAATCGATGTAGGAGGTGTGTAAGACAAGACCTTAAGTCATGACACAAAGATCCTGCATGATTCTATCTTGTTCTTGCTATGTTTGAGAGAATCATACATATAAATTATGTAAGCTCTAGATTAATAGCGGGAATCTATGAAAAATCGTTTTTAGATTGAATTAACAACGTCAAGCATATTTCTCAACCATTTTTGAAAGAGACTTTGAGAATTTTGAAAAGGAGAAGAGAGGGTTTTTCAAAAAGAGTTTGGAAGACTCAATGACTCAAAGTGGTAAAAGAAAACATACAAAAAGAAAAGAAATTAAGGAAGATGTTCCATTAATCCTAGACCTAGACGCAAGTAATAAAAAGGTTCCCTCTTAAGTGGCTTAGAGAAGATGTCGGCTAAGTTGTCTTCGGAGGGTACCTTCTCAATTGAAATGTTCCCCTTTTGAACATTATCCCTAAGGAAATGGTGTCAAATTTCTATGTGTTTGGTTCACAAGTGTTGTACGGGATTCTTGCTAAGGTCTATAGCACCTTTATTATCGCACATGATGGGAACATCATCAAGAGAAATCCCGTAATCAACAAGTGCTTGCTTCATCCATAGAGCTTGTTGGCATGCTTTTCCGGCACTTACATACTCGGCTTCCGTGGTGGATATTGCAAGAGCGGTTTGTTTCTTGGGGAACCAAGAAGTTAAACAACAACCCATGAAGGTACAAACTCCACTAGTGCTTTTCCGGTCCACATAGTCTCCCGCATGATCCGAGTCCGCGTAGACAATGGTTTCTACGCCGGTCCCTTTAGGATACCATAATCCTAAATGTATAGTGCCTTTAATGTATCGGAAGATACGCTTAACCGCTTCGAGGTGAGAGGTTTTGGGAGACTCTTGGAAGCGAGCACAAAGGCAAACACTAAACATGATATCCGGTCGACTTGCCGTTAGGTATAACAAACTACCAATCATACCTCTATATTTGGTGTTGTCTACCGACTCACAATCATCATCTACGGTGAGTTTAGTATCCGAGGCCATAGGGGTCTTCATTGGTCTAGATTCTTCTAATCCAAATTTCTTTAGCATTTCTTTAGCGTACTTAGATTGACTAAAGAAAATACCATCGTCCATTTGTTTAATTTGGAGTCCTAAAAAGAAGTTAAGTTCTCCCATCATACTCATTTCAAACTCATCATGCATGATTTTGGCAAAGTCATCACACAATTCTTGACAAGTTGAGCCAAATATAATGTCATCAACATATATTTGTACGATTATGAGGTGAGGACCTTTCTTCTTTGTAAAGAGCGTATTGTCTACCATCCCCATGGTATACTCATGTTTAACAAGAAACGCTTTAAGTCTATCATACCAAGCTTTGGGTGCTTGTTTGAGACCATAAAGTGCCTTCTTAAGCTTGTAAACATGATCCGGTTTCTCAAAATCAATGAAGCCGGGAGGTTGAGCCACATATACCTCCTCATTGATCAAACCATTAAGAAATGCACTCTTTACATCCATTTGTTGAAGCTTAAAGTCTAAGGCACAAGCGTAGGCTAAAAGGATTCTAATGGATTCTAATCTAGCTACCGGTGCATATGTCTCGTCATAATCAGTCCCTTCTTGTTGATTATAGCCTTGTGCTACAAGTCTAGCTTTGTTACGAGACACAACACCATCCTCATCTAACTTATTCCTATATACCCATTTGGTTCCTATAATGGTAGAACTTCTAGGTGGAGGAACAAGTTCCCAAACATCATTGGCAACGAATTGATTTAATTCTTCTTGCATCGCAATGACCCAACTCTCGTCCGTCAAAGCTTCTTTAACATTCTTTGGTTCAATCAAGGAGACGAAACAAAAGAAGTTTCTTTGGTTTTGGACTTGAGATCTTAGGGTCCTTTGATTTAAGTCACCAATGATATTATTGAGAGTATGATCCCTAGACTCCTTAATGTTTACTTCCTTTTCATCACTAAGGTCTTCAATTCCTATTTTTCTAACCTCTTTGGCTTTTACTACTTCTAATTCATCCAAGTCATCATCAACCAATGGTGGTGTCTTGGGTGAGGGAGGGGTTTCATCAAAGGTTACATTGAGTGATTCTTCAATAACCCCCGAGGTTCTATTTAGGACAATGTAGGCTTTGATAGTTTGGGAATTACCTAAAAGGATACCTTCGTAAGACTTTGGGTCAAACTTGGTAAGGTGGTCTTTGGTGTTGAGGATAAAGCACTTGCTTCCAAACACCCTAAAGTATTCCAATGAGGGTTTCTTACCTTTAAGAATCTCATAAGGGGGTCTTTCCTAGGAAAGGTCGAATAAGAATTCGGTTGAGAATATAAGTCGATGTGTCCACGGTATTGCACCAAAACTTTTGAGGCAAAGATTGCTCGTTTAACATCGTCCTACTCATCTCTTGGAGAGTCCTATTCTTCCTTTCAACTACCCCATTTTATTGTGGAGTACGAGGAGCCGAGAAGTTATGGGTAATACCATGAGCTTCACAAAAGGCACCAAATTGCACTTCATTATCAAATTCCCTACCATGATCCGTCCTAATAGAGACAATTGGACATCCTAGTTGATTTTGAATTCTTCGACTAAAGATTTCGAAATGATCGAAAGCTTCATTCTTAGATGCCAAAAATCTAGTCCAAGTGAATCTAGAATAATCATCAACTATAACTAGGGTATAAAGGTTACCTCCATAACTCCGTATGGCGGAAGGTCCAAAAAGATCCATATGTAGGAGCTCTAAGCACCGAGAGGTCGAAACCAAATTCTTGGCTTTGTGACTTGAGTGAACTTGCTTTCCAACTTTGCAAGCATCACAAAAGTGACTATCAAACTTCATCTTGGGGAGGTGTCTTACCAACTCCTTAGAGACTAAAGATTGAATTAAACGCATATTAGCGTGACCTAATCTCCTATGCCAAAGAGTAGAACTATCATCTATAGTCGCAAGACATATGTTGTCTTTTGACTTCTTATTAACCTTCATGACATAAAGCCCATGCTTTCTAACATCTTTTCCAATGACTTTTCCATCTTTTACGATTTCACTATCATGTTCCGAAAAGATGACCTTACACTTATTGTCACAAATTTGACCTATACTTAAAAGGTTAAACCCTAAGTTATCTACGTGCTCAACATTTTCAATGGTCATAGAGTCAAGAGAAACCGTACCTTTGCCAATGATATTACCACGTAGACTACTTGCAAATGTGACGTTACCTCCATCATATGCTTTGTAGTGCGAGAACAAACTTCGATTAACCGTCACGTGTTTAGAACATCCACTATCCTTAATCCACTCGTCGGGCTCCAAATCAATTCCCAAGCATATCTAGGTAACAACATACAAGATCAAACATTTGGTCCCCAATATCTCATGGGTCCAAAATTGTTAGTTCCAAACATCCTTTGCATTTGGTTGGGATGCATGAATGAAGGGGGGGGGGGGGGGGTTCCCCATGGAGAACAAAATGGAGGAGGGTAGTAATTCATATAACAATTTTGTTGTTCGTTATTTCTCCTGGGTGTATTTGATCTAGGTTTAGAGTTATGATCATTTCTTCTAGGTGTTGGGGTTTTACTTCTAGATCGTGAATTGTTTTGATTATCTCTTCTAGGTGTTGTCGTTCTACTTCTAGGCTTAGACTCATTCCGTATTCTAGGTGGAGTAGAAGATGGTCTTGATAAGCTTCTATTTCCCATGAGAGGTTTACTCAATGGCTTGTAGAACTTATTAATAGCATTGTCGTCAAGTATGGGTAATTTTACCTTATTAACAATAAGATGCTTTGGTTTTTCACCTGATTTTGATTTTTCAGAAAGTTCATGATTTTCACAAAACTCCTCTTCTGGCCACGGTACCTTATCTATGACGGCGGTTCCATAGTGATAAGGAACCGCCCCATACAATCTGGGACCGCGTACAGTGGGTGATTTTTGTGAAAATCTGACTTGTTTAGGTTCACTAGTTGAGGCTTCATTTGAGTTAAAACCTAGACCAAGTCTTTCCTTAGAATGAACTTGTTTGTTTAACATATCATCAAGAGCACTAGTACCTTTCATGAATTTTTTCAATTTAATGGAGGTGCTCTTGAGATCTTCATTCTCTAATCTAAGTTTCTCACAACTTAAGCAACCTAAATCCACTTCTTTATTTTTCTCAAGTATTGCCAATTTTTCCCTAAGTTCATTGATCTCATTTTCAAGCTTAGTTTTGGTTGATTTTAAGGTTTTATTCTTTTATATGAATTTAAGACTAAGTTTGTGTAAACTATCATATTTGCCTTCAAATTCAATATCATCAAAAGTGGAGCTATCATTGCTATAATATTCGGTTTCGGAATGTACCTCTTTAGAAGTGTGAGCCATAAGACATTTCTCCTCTTTGGGGTTGTCATCGTCATCTTCACCGCTATCGCTCCAAGAGCCACTAACGAACGCCGTGTGATTCTTATCACGAGAGGGCTTTGGACAATCACCAATGAAGTGATTTGGATCACCACATCTAAAGCAATTCCTATCACCTTTTTTGTTCTTGACAAACCGAGTCTTTGAGAATGGTTTCTTATCATTGTTGGGTTGCCTAACGTGTTGACCTCGTCTGTTGAAGAACTTCTTGAAATATCTCACCGCCAATGCATAGTCCTCGTCATCGCTATCCGAGGAACTATCATGGTAACTTTGTGCCTTCTTGACTTTAAGTGCAAGAGATTTTCTTTCACTCTTGGTTTTCACTAATTTCGAGTCCTTCAAAATTATCATCTCATGAACCTTCAAGTTGTCTATGAGTTCATCGAGTGATAAAGTTGAGAGATCTTTCGACTCTTCAATTGCCGTGAATTTTGCTCTCCACTTTGGATGTAAAGCCCTTAGAAACTTCCTAACATTGTTCTTGCTAGAAAAACCTTCATCAAGTGCTTTTAGACTAGTAATAATGGTGTTAAACCTAGCAAATGCACTATCAATAGTTTCATCTTCTAAGATGACAAATTGTTCATATTGTTGGACAAGAAGATCGATTTTGCTTTCTTTGACTTGGCTATTACCTTGATGGGTTACTAAAAGAGTGTTCCAAATATCTTTAGCGGTTTCACACATAAAAATTCTTTCATACTCTTTCTTAGGCAAAGCATTATAAATCACCATTTTAGCCTCATTATTTTTTGAAAGTTTCTTTTAGTATCGTCATTAGCTTTGTCAAAAGTGACCAATTCTTTTGTTTTAGAAACTTCATTAAATTGATAGGGTAAAAAATCACCATCGGTAATAACATGCCAAAGATCTAAATCTTTTGATTTCACATAAGTTTCAAATCTATTTTTCCAATAAATAAAACTATCGGTTTCAAAAAGTGGTGGTCTTTGCCTAGATTGCCCTTCTAGGTATTTGATGGAATCCATAGATCGATTCAATTATTAAAATACAATATACTTTAAAAATTCTTGAGCAACCCGCTCTGATACCAATTGTAGAAACTAGAAGGGGGGGGGGGTTGAATAGTTTCTTATATTTACTTGTTAAAATGTGGTTTTCAAAAGTCCTTTTTCAAAAACTTAGGCTTGAGGAAATATGTGAAATCTTCTTATGCACAATATGAACAATGATAGTGTAACTAAACTAATACTAACAAAAAATATATGCACAAAGAATAAAGAATGTAAAGAGTTAAGGGTAAAGAAAGATCAAACCGAACACCAAGGATTTATAGTGGTTCGACAACGAAGCTCACTCCTCGTTCCTACTCGACTTCTCGAGTACTCCTTACTCGAGATTTCACTACACAACAAGCTCCTTATGGTGGAGAAAACCGTACACGTCGCTTAACCAATTTCCGACTCTAAGCTAAAAGTTGAGCCCTAATCGTAGCTAGGACCAATCTACACAACTATACTTAGTACATACACAACTTCCAAATAGACACAACTACTTGGATCTTCACAACTATGACACAACTACAAATGTATAAAATTAGATCTTCAATGGATCTTTGGTGGTGGACTCAACACTTCACAAGGATAATGTTCTTTTTACTTTGCACTTGGAGAGGAAGGGATGGAAGAACAAGATTCACTTCTTAAACAAGTAGTAATCAAACAAATGATCAAAGATTTGAGTGATTAAAGAAGAGTGTTTGAATCTGGAAATAGATGTGCAAAAGAGGTGAATTGAAAAACTGAGAATGGTCCACTATTTATAGGACAAAGGGCCAACGGCTATATCCGCCCGCGGTTCCTTATCTTAGCCCGCGGTACCTAATCGATAAGGAGCCGCCTAGGAGCTAAGGAACCGCTGGACTAGACTCCGCTCCCTTTTTGTCTTTTAGTGGTGGAGGTCATAATATCCTGATAGAATATTCCTAACCAAATAAGAATATGCCATTTTCAAATTTTCAAATAATTAATTTAATAAAACATTTTCTTAAAAAGAAAGTTTAATAAAAACTTGTCACACTTAATAAAAAATGAGTTTTAAGAAAAGATTAAATCACTTGATCACTTGATTAAGGTTAGTACTTGTTTATCCATACGTTAAGTGAAAATGGGTAAAATGAAAAATACTTGAACTCAAGAATTCGTTTTTCGTTGTTTTCGTAAATGCTTGTTTTTACATATTGTCGTAATCAAAACTAAGCGAGACCGGAAAAATGCAAGTAACGTTTTTAGGCATTATTGCATTAACAACCTCTTCATCTGCAAACCATGTCTGCAGAAGAAGAGGTGCATCTAATGTCTTTATATACACGAAAAAGACCGTTTGTTTTTTATACTATTGAAGTACTTCTTTTTTACTTTTTATCTCTTCATCTTTTTCACTAGTGTTTTTTTTACGTTTTTCACTACTTTTACTTTTTTGTCAGTAATTTTACGTTTTCGTTATTAAATTTACGTTTATGTCAGTAATCTTACGTTGTCATCAGTAATTTTACGCATACGTCAGTATTTTTACGTTTTCATCAGTAAATTTACGTTTTCATCAGTAATTTTACGTTTTCGTCAGTACTTTCACGTTTTTCAGAAAATTTACGTTTTCGTCAGTAAGTTTACGTTTTCGTCAGTATTTTTATGTTTTCGTCATTAAATTTATGTTTTCGTCAGTAATTTTACTTTTTCGTCAAGAAAATTTATGTTTTCGTCATAAAATTTAAGTTTTTGTCAGAAAATTTACGTATTCGTCTCATAATTTAAGTTTTCGTCATAAATTTTACGTTTTTAGCAGTAATTTTACGTTTTCAGCAGTAATTTTACGTTTTCAGCAGTAATTTAACGTTTTCTTCAGTAAATTTACGTTTTTGTCATAAAATTTACGTTTTTCTCAGTAAATTTAAGTTTTCGTCATAAAATTTACGTTTTCGTCAGAAAATTTATATTTTCATTAAAAAATTACGTTTCTGTCAGTAAATTTACGTTTTTGCCAGAAATTTACCTTTTCGTCTCTAAATTTACGTTTCCATCAGAAAATTTACGTTTTTGTCAGTAATTTACGTTTTCGTCAGTAAATTTACGTATTCGTCAGTAAATTTACGTTTTTGTCAGAAAATTTACGTTTTCGTCAGAAAATTTACGTTCTCCTCAGAAAATTTACGGTTTCGACAAAAAATGTACGTTTTCGCCAATAAATTTACGTTTTTGTCCGAAAATTTACGTTTTCGTCAGTAAATTTACGTTTTCGTCAGTCAAGTTATGTTTTCGACAATATTTTTACGTTTTCGTCTGTAAATTTATGTTTTCGTCAGTAAATTTACGTTTTTGTCTGTAAATTTACGTTTCCGTCTCTAAATTTACGTTTTCGTCAGTAAATTTATGTTTTAGTCTTTAAATTTAAGTTTTCGTAGAAAAACATAAAATTTTTGACGAAAACGTAAATTTATTGAAGAAAAAATAAATTATAAATTTCACTGGAGAAATCGTAGATTTAAGGATGCAAAAGTAAAATTAGTGACGAAAACGTAAAATGTTTGACGAAACCATAAATTTTCTGATGAAAACGTAAATTTTATGACAGAAACTAAAACTTTATAACGAAAACGTAAATTTATTGAGAAAAACGTAAAATTACTGACAAAAAAGTAATATTACTGATAAAATCGTTAATGTATTGACGAAAACGTTAAATTGCTGACGAAAACGTAAAATTACTACTGAAAACGTAAATTCACAAAACGAAAACGTAAATTTACTGACGAAAACGTAGAGTTAATGACGTAAAATATCAGAGAAAAACGAATATTGAAGGTGGCGGTGGGAGGTGAGTGTTAAAGAAGTGAAAAGAAGAGGGAAGAAGATAAAGTTTTTGTCTTCAAAGTGAAGAGGTGATAAGTGATTTTTTATCACTTTTGTCTGCAAAAAAACAAACATTAAAACTTTGTCCGCTTCTGACAAAAGAGGTAAAAAGAGGTTAGAAGAGGTTATTTGGAAAAAACAAACAAGGCCTTAGTGCAGCTTTGAAAGTTCTCATATCGTGTTCAAGGGTCCCATCTATTCGGTCATTTACATGATCATCAAGATTGTGAATATAATCTATTGTTCCTAGATTAAATTGGATTTGGTACCATCATATTACTTGTTTTATTCACAGTTATGTGTCTGTTTTCTAGTTGGGATACGAATTTCTCAATAAATAGCTTAGAGTTGCTAATTCGAAAGGGCATTTTTCTAAAAAAAAAACAATTAGTAGATGAACGTTATTAATAAGCAGTCCTACTATCCCGAACACAGTAATGTTATGAAGGCTTTTATGAATTCGTATGTGGAAATCTTGTACTTTTGATAAAGTTTGGAAAGCGGACAAGAAATTGAGTAACAAAGTATCGGTAGTTAAAAAAATATAGCGAATGAATGTGATAGTTTATAGATCACATTGTTAAAACTTTAGGTTGTAAGCGAACTGGTCGTAGTCTACCCTATGGTGAATTTAAGATCGATGGGAGTGGTAAGGTGGGTTGGCAGTGATTACCCACGTGGCGGTGTAGACAAACTGATGGAAAGAAATGGCATTGTTCAATGGATATCATGCTAGACCAGAAGTATTGTGAACGCCGTTCTCTCGTTCAAGAAAACCGGTAGAAATCCAATCCTACAACACCAACATTACCAAGTTTTCTAAAACATACAAAATTAGCTTCACACAAGTTGTCATAAAAGCATTGATTGCCAGTAATGTTGTGAAGCCTAAGGAAGTCAGTTAACGATCAATCATTGGCCAGTTATCAAGTAAACGACAATGCATATGTTTGTAACTCGTGGTGGTGATGTTGATGTGGTATCTAACTAGGGATAAAGGATGGTATACCTGTACCAGTTGATAGTGGTGGTGCGTGGGTGGTAAGAGTGGTAGTGTTTCTAAAAAATCAAATTGGAGAAGAAGATAACCAAGGATGTAAAAGTTAAAGAGAGGAAGAAGATGAGGGTGTATTAGTTATTTCGTAGACACTAATGGCTGAAAGTTAGGATTTAACTTGTCAGGGTTTTTTTCGCATGCAAATGCAAAGCTCGTAGGCGTTTTTGCACCACCTTGTGTCTCTGGTTTTTTCTTCACATTTTTACGATATTCAAAGGACAACAGATTTAGAGATTACCCTTTCCATAAACTAGTTGTAAATCGACCGGGTCCATGTCTTACCTTGCTTATTCATCAACTTTTTACTTGTTTATATTTGGAAAGGTTAAACCTTTTGATGTTTGAGTTTTGTTATGTTTTGGCAAGGCTTATGAGTGTTTAAGTTTGGAATGTGAAACTTATTTGTTAGTGGTTTGAAGCACATAAGGTGCGTTTTTTTTGTATAAGGCGTATAGTGGTCATTCGAACTATTCGACACGAGCAACATACACTATTCATACCTAACTCATCCCGAATGGGTCTATACATCGCTGCCAGCCCAAAGGGTTCGGTCCAAGGTGAGCCGTACGCAGTTTCAAGTAGACCGCGACAAGCCGCACGTGATTGACAGTAAATGGAATCCTAATTTGATAAGGATTAGATTCGCCAAATATGAACAAATTTACATTCCTTATTTATAAGGATCCCCAATATATTCCCTGAACTTGGGCCGCACGATTCGCAGACCCTAATTGGGTTTCACCGGCTATATAAGAAACCCTTGTGTTCCATTTAAGGTATCATATTATAAACTATAATCTCTACTAGATTATAAACCCTGAACCGATTACATACTCTCACGCCGTAGGTGAATCGTGGGAGACAATCCCACGATAAGCTTAACGGTGTTATTCCTTCTATGGAGGATCCGCATTAAATTCACTTGGTGTAGGAGATGGAACCTCAAAACCCCGATTCAACCTTAATTCAGGCTCAGTAGGTCCAATCCAACTTTTGTATCAACAAGGTTACGCCATCCGTGGGATCCTACACTTTTAACAAATCTCAGGGATTAATAAAACAACACCTGGATCTTCTCACCAACACAATCCAATAGGGGGTTAATATACACACAGGTTACTAAAGTTTGGCCAAAGTAACGATTTTGTTACTAAAGTTTAAAGCCTTACACTTGGGTTACTTATGTATTGTTTACCTGAACTTCAAGTTACCCATAATGCTTTTACCCGTAGTTATAAGTTGCATGTCTACGTGGACTCCAACTCACGTTTTCTTCAGTAAAGTTACATTTTCGTCAGTACTTACGTTTTCGTTAATAAACTTAAGTTTTTGTTAGTAAACTTACGTCTTCGTCAGTAAACTTACGTTTCGTCAGTGATTTTACGTTTTCGTCATACGTTTTTGTCATTAATTTTACGTTTTTGTCAATAAACTTACGTTTTCGTCAGTAAACTAACGTTTTCGTCCGTAATTTTACGTTTTCGTCAGTAAATTTACGTTTTCGTCATAAGTTTATGTTTTCGTCGGTAAATTTACGTTTTCGTCAGTAAATTTTCATTTTCTTCAGTAAATTTACGTTTTCCTCAGTAAATATACGTTAAATTTACGTTTTCGTCAATAAATTTACATTTTTCTCAGTATTTTTACGTTTCCATTAGTAATTTTACGTGTTCGTCAGTAAATTTACGTTTTCGTCATTAAATTTACGTTTTCGTCAGTAAATTTACGTTTTCGTCAGTAAATTTACGTTTTCTTCAATAAATTTAAATTTTCCTCAATAATACATTTTTCTCAGCATTATTACGTTTCTGTCAGTATTTACATTTTCTTCATCAGTATTTTTATGTTTTTATCAGTATTTTATGTTGAAGAAAACGTAACGAAAACGTAAATTTACTGAAGAAAACGTAAAAGCACTGACGAAAACGCAATTTTACTTTTGAAAACGTATATTTACTGACGAAAACGTAAATTTACTGACGGAAACATAAAGTTACCAATGAAAACGTAAATTTATTGACGAAAACGTAAAAGTACTGACAAGAACGTAAAATTACAGAGGAAAACATAAAATTAATGACGAAAATGTAAAAATACTGACGAAAACGTAATTTTACTTTCGAAAACATAAGTTTACTGACGAAAACGTAAATTTACTGACGAAAACGTAAAATTACTGATGAAAACGTAAAATTACTGATGAAAACGTAATTTTACTAACGAAAACGTAAGTTTATTGACGAAAACGTAAATTTACTGACGAAAACGTAAAATTACTGACGAAAACGTAAAATTACAGTCGAAAACGTAAATTTACTAACGAAAACGTAAGTTTACTGAAGAAAACGTAAGTTTACTGACGAAAACATAAGTTTACTGACGAGAGCGTAAGTCTACTAAAGAAAACGTAAGTTTACTGACGAAAACGTAAGTTTACAGACGAAAGCGTAAGTTTACTAACGGAAACGTAAGTTTATTGACGAAAACGTAAATCTACTGACGAAATCGTAAAATTACTGACGAAAATGTAAATTTACTGCCGAAAACGTAAAATTACTGACAAAAACGTAAAATAACGAACGAAAACGGAAAAAAACTGACCCAAACGTAAAGGGTTAAAATACACGCAGGTTACTAAAGTTTGACCAAAGTAACGATTTTGTTACTAAAGTTTGGCTAAAAATAGAAATGGGGCCCACTAAAACCTGCTTAACCGGTAACCTATCTCATGAGTAACGGCAGGATAGTTTTTCTGAACGTTTAGTAACAAATAAATCAAACCCATATACAATAGTAACCTAAGTGTAAGGTTTTAAACTTTAATAACAAAATCGTTACTTTGACCAAAATTTAGTAACCTCTGTGTATATTAAATAAGGGGGCATGAGGTTGATGCTCCCCTGATCTCCTCTACTATGGTCGTAGGCCAGAAATTGACCTTTCAATTGGAAAGCACTCATGTTGTTTCAACCATCTGAAACACTAGGGGGAAGTAGCCACAACAAGTGACACCACCATAGAGCAAGTGGCACCACCACAACATGAGACACATCGAGAGAAAGAAGTGGATCAACCAGCTATCCAGCTCAATCTTGTGGAATTCAAAAGCAAAAACTATGACACCCTCATTTCCATTATGGCAACAAAACGAGGGAGGAAAAACGGGAAGAAGTTAAGGCACGCTTTTTCTTTGGCCCCAGCGCCGTCAAGAATGTGAGGACTGAAAGATCTCCCTAACCTTCGTGGGAAAAGGATCATCGTAGTGCCTCTCCCGAGCGCAAGAAGAGGCGCAGTGTTAAAGACCGTCTTAGAAGACCTAGCGCCAAAGATCGACTTAAAAGGCCATGAGCCATTGATCGACTCGAGATGTCACAGACCTCGGAGCACTCGGGAAAGTTAAAGAGCCAAGATAACATGGCCTGACACAAAAAGGATGATCGTCGCGACAAGGAAGACTCTAAAATTTTTTATAGGTTAGAGAGGAGAAAAAGGAGTCTAACTCCTGATTCATGAAGATCGGGTTCAAGAAGAAAAGGATACTGTGATCAATCGAGCTCTCGTAAAAGGAGTCACGAGGTCGAACATATTATAGAAGGAATGAATCTCAAGAGCGCTCTGATAAGTGTATCCGTTCCTGTAGCAAAGATCCACCAACCTCTACGTTTGTATCATCTTGGTACAAGCGTCCCAGGAGAGACACATCATCCCTGCCCCGTACCTCAGAAAGTGAGAACAATGACACCAAAAATTTTAAGTCCATGCAAAAGTGTTAGATACGGGAGGATGAGGATTTGTCACGAACCTAGCGTTGCAAGGAGGCAGGCCCATTCACATCACGAATCTGCGATTCTATGATAAAAAATGGATAAAGATGTCAACCAACTTCGAGAATTATGACGACACCGCAGATCCGGATCATCACTTGAAACTTTTTAAAGCCTCAACCGATATTGAATATTGGTCGATGCCTATGTGGTGTCACTTGTTCAATTCCACTTTAATAGTAAACGCGCGCATGTGGTTTGAAGAGCCACCCAAACGAAGCATTGATAACTCCGAACAGCTCCGCAAGGCTTTTTTGAGAACTACACGCATCGGAAGAGATATATTAAGAATCCCTGTTGAGATTCACAACATCAAAAAACCGGAAAGGTGGTCTCTTGAAGCCTTCATGAAGTGCTTCAAAGAAGAGAGCGGTCATGTTAAGGGAGCCCCTGATAGCATGCGGATCTCCAGCTTCATGGAAGGGGTCAACAATCCACAACCGACAAAGTTTTTGAATGACATTATCCCATGGACCATGGACGAGATAATGAATGTCACAAGGCCTTTCATCCGCGGAAACGCGTAGCTACAAATTCAAATTATAAGTCCTAATATCAGTCCAAGAGGCAATCTAACGATCAAAACCTGACTATCCGACCCAACAAAGTATGAGACGCGAACATAATAAGTTAACCCTTCTAACGATGACTCCTGAGGAGATCATTGAGGTTGAAGGCACTAGCCATCAAAAGCCACCACCTTTGTCAACACCAATGGAAAGATGGACCGGTAATATGATATTTTCACTTTGTTGGGTCCACTAGATGTGGATCTTGCAGCCTGTTAAGGATGGTGAACGACTTCTGTAATCACAAGTCTATTCATAGAGAGACTCTTAATGAAACACACAGTATAAGTGCGGAATACAAATACTATGAACAAGAAGAAACAGAATAACTAAATAACTTGATCCTTACTAAGGATTTATACTATTAATATGAAATGAATAATGATGATGAAGGTATGTCTAACCCTTCTACCAATGGGTTCCTTTTATACTACAAGGAAACCCTAATACTACATTAAACCAAAACGTGTAACTTCTGATATGCATATCCTTTCCTAACATATCTCATGCATATCCTAAAAAACTACTAAGAATAATAATGTTTGACTTTATACTAGACCAGGAGCACGTATTGCTCCTAGTACTACTAGGACCAGGAGGAACTACATATCTCCTAGCTTATCTATTACAAATAGCTAATCCAGAGGTCCTAACAATCCTCCCCTAAACTTGAATTTGACTGGTTGAGTTCAAGTTTCTTAGTAGATCTTGCAAAACAGCTTGAGAATTGAAACAGCAGCACAAACAGCAACAATAGAACAATCAGTATTGAAAACACAAAGACTGCTGCAACGAGTAACATCGAGAAGCTTCTTGAAAGCTTGGAACATATCTGCACCTTGTTGAATCTTTACAGCAACATGAGCAGATTTGATGAGCCTTTATCAAGTAGCTGCTCGCTCTTAGGCTAGCTAGTCTTTGTGGTGGAATAAGCATCACCATGGGAGAGCAGAACCCAGCCCAACTCTTAGAACGTAAATCAATGGTGAGTGGGGGTACCCTAATGATTTTGGGCAAATCATCACAGCCGTCAACGGATTTGATATGAGTCTTTACCAGAAGCCGTACCCTTCCGGACTAGCCAAATCTTAGCAACAAAGCATCGGTGAGCTGAAAACCCTATAGCTTTGAGCAAGCTATTACAACTATCAACGGATTTGATAGGAGTCTTTACCAAGAGTTGTACCCCCATGGACTAGCCACTTTCCAGTCTAGGACCAAGGCAAGTGAAAACCATCCAATTTTGGGTAAACTGACAACCATCAACGAATGTGATAATCACACCAGAGCCGTACCCTCATGGTGAATCAACTCTTTCTTGTCTGTAAGACATGGTGAGTTGAGCACCATTTGTTGTGTGGTCTAGGTCCAACACCAGAAGTACTTCTCATGACAGCCCAAGTGTGAAAATACCAAGTAGAAAACAGTGTCATGATGGAAAAGTATAAGCAAATATTATATGATTTTACAAGTTTTGAAATTCCATCACATGTCAAAAGTATAAATAGATATTATATAAAAGTATAGTTTTTTTTAACTAAATAAAAATGTGAGTCACCAATCACTATACATATTGGTGAAAAGAATGTATGTATATCAAAAAGATAGAAGAACCAAACCAATCATCTACCAGAAGCAGCAACCTTGTCTGCATGCAGCCGAGCTTGAATTCCCTCAACTAAGGTTTGTCCATGGCAGACTCGTTACCAGAAGGAGCATTAGACACCACCAGGTGGCACTCCAGCATAGCTTCCATGTTAGCAATGGTCAGCGGATACTCCACATCAACAAGCATAAACACAACAGCACCAGACTCAAGTTCCAACACATGAACACCACATCTAGCATACAACTTCCACCTCCTTATCACCCATCGAGGTTTTTCCTTCCATACGCCAGCATGAGGAGAATCAGGAGGGCAATCTAACATTAACTTCAAATCACCCTAAATAGTCAACCTGGGCCAGTTAGGAAGCTCACTAGGAGACTTAGGAATCTCAGCATCAACCAACCCATATAACAACACAAGATCACGACGCCCTGCCCATGACAAAATACTTTGCAATCTAGAGACATACCGAGTGTAGCCATCACTAGTCGTAATCTTATGAGTATAGGTACCACGATAAATGGGGGATGGCCGAACCTCCCAAGCTACAATCAAGCCTTTGCCAAGGGGTAACTCAGTCTCACTATCAGAAGCAACATCTATGTGATTAGCAGGATCCCTTTTCTCAAATGGGACAGCCTTACCACGATGAGTCTTCTTCTTCCGAATAGAACATCGAGGGGTGGGGACACCAGAAGAGGATTCCTCCTTAACCTTGACATCAGTAGTTGCAGGAGCAGCAGTAATAAATTCATCAACAACCATAGGTTCAGAAGTGGCCGCAGCAGCTGATGGAGTAGGAAGTGGTTCAGTCACCAGTGTGGGTGTAGGCTCAACAGCAGGAGTAACAGGTGTGGTGGAAATAGCGGGAGTGGGAGTAGCTTCAACAGTGGTGGTAGTATCGACAGTAGAATGAGTGGGATCAATCTTTGAAGAGGTGGTGGTGGGAACAACAGTAGTAGGTGCACTAGAAGATGAAACTTCAGAAGTACCTTCTTGAATAACCGGCGAAGAAGTGGGAGCAACAGCAGGCATCGAAGTGTGGACAACACGAGGAGCTGGGCGATAGATATCATATTCAGGCACAGGTGTATCCCTCCGCCTGATCATCTTGGTGTAAAGTTCCTTAAGCTCATCAAAAGATAGCCTCCTCACATTCTCCCAAGTCCACCCAGTCTGATAATAAGCAGTCGATTGATTCTTTACATACTGCTGCATCAACCGTCTTTCCTCAGCATGTGATAGAGGTCTGTTACGGCGTTGTTTGCAAAGCTGGGCAGCAAGATCTTCCTGTTGTTTACACATCAATTCCATTGCCCGTTGAACATAGTTACCTTGATTCACATCAGCACCCAACAAATCGGTGAATTGAGAGTAGTCTGAAGTGAGGATTGTGACAACATTCATCTAGTCATGATTATCCCAATGCATGGCATTGTGCCTTAGCCGCTCACGTCTCTGTTGTTGCAGGGCTTCATCCTCAGCCGCAGCCGTTGAAGCAGCTGCAACTTGATGGTCAAACTCTGCTTGCAATCTCTGAGCAGCCTCTTCCCCCAATCTTTCTTCCTTTAATTGTCTGCGAGTTTGCTTTTTGGGAGGAGAGGGTGCATTAGTCATAGGGCTATACCCTTTGGATCATGAGATGGACCAGAAGTGGGAGATGAAGGACCAATAGAAGCATCATTCCATGGCATGGGGCCAGCAACAGTAGTTGCAATGCGGGAAGGACTAGGAGGAGCATGCAGGTCATAACTTAGCTTAGCAGCAAACGCCGCCCTTGCCAAAATAGTCAACCCATCCTCCTCAAAATCTTCATCAGAATCAGTGAGCACCACTTTCTTCCTGTGGCGCTTGAGCTGCGTCTCTAAGGATTTGACCCTATTTGCCAATGGGAGCACGAAATCCCTTGTGAGCTTGCGGTGTTGGTTGAGCGCATCTTCCAATGAAATAATCTTGGCAAAGTACATGTGCATAAGAGCAAGCAAAAAAGTCAAAGTAATAGGTTCCTCAGCTTCCCCGCCAAGAGGACTTGGTTTAAGGGATGAATCATTGGGACCAAAAGCAACTAATGGGTCATCCATATGGGCAAGAGAACTAGAAGGCTTCTCAGCAGAATGTGGAGCTAGGCTAGGAGGGGGAGAATCAGCAAATGGGGACTTATGTGGGCGAGAAAAAGGGGTAGCCTTTGAGGTAGATGGACTTTCTACCACCACCTCTCTAACTGGCTCCTCAACCTCCACATGGAGCACACCAGTAGCAGGGTTCTCCTCCTCCATAGGATCATCCACCAATGAAGGTTCCTCCTCGGCTTGGCCAGCCGGAGGAACCACATTGGGACCCCCTTCGGTAAGGCCCAATATAGCATCAGTGAGGGGCCTAAAAGGACCACGATAGCCAAGTGCCATATTCGCATAAACTTTTGGAGTAAGCTTAGGAGGCTCATATTCCTTTCTATTCCTAGGTAAGCACATAAGAACGTGCTGCAAAAACCTAGGGTAACTTCTTCCTAGAACCAGTGTCACTAAGATTACTAATCATGCCATCAAACAGGTAACGAGAAAAGTTAAAAGTGCGACCCTGAGCAATACATATAAAACCAGTAGCAAGGGGGATGGAAAACGTATCCCAACTCCCAGATTTTGGACTCAAATAATGAATCAAAAAGTAAACCGGCAGCTTCCATTGAGGGGAAAATCTATTTTTCTAGAAGTTAAACTTCCCCTCATGATTATAACCTATGGCAGCCATACCATCCAACACCTATGAATTGGGAAGAGAGATAATACCATCTTCATCTTGGAAATGAAGGGCAGACCTAATGGATGCCTCAGTCACCACATAGGAGCGACCATCTATAGTAGCATGGAGCTCTAATGGGCGACCCAAAACAGCATTGGTGTTGGTGGTTGCCCAAAACTGACAGATGCCAGTATCATACCCAGTGGGGCAAACAGTAAGAGCATACCTTAGATTTGAAGCTTCAATGTATTCCAGGATGTCAGTGAACTCGTCTCTTTTAGGACCTTCTTCAAGATAGGCCACCTTGTTGTGATCAGGCTTGTATTGGAGTGATGTCATTCATGATGATTTGAACAGTGGAAGATGATTGATTGAAGAGGGTGAAGGGTAGGAGCGTATGTGTGTGTGATTAAGTTTGATAATTGAGTCAAATGAGCCTTTTGACTATTAATAATGGTCTCAAAAACTATCCATTGACCCCTAATTATGGGGGGTTGGCCTTTCTAAGTTAAGTCATTAATGTTGGAGTAACCACTTGCCCTTTAACTCATAATTAGCAAATCCCTGTTACAAAAGATAAACAAAATATGTGCACCAGAAGTAACTCACGTTGACTGAAAGTCAAAACACGTAAAGGTCAACACTAGGAGCAGCGAGTGGTCAACAAAAGTCAACTTAATGAACAGTGACCCAAAATTGATAGTAGAAACCAACCACAAGTGAAGAATAAGGGTTTGTACCCACTAGGAGTAACCAAAATCTTCCACTAGAAGTTGCACACACCGCGGATACCTATGAAAACTATTGTTAGAAGCTACCATATGTAAGACTGTACAAGTATATATGTACAATAAGCCTCCCCTTAGGCTTAGCCTCCCCTCAATCCTAGGCCTCAAGGATTGACCATGCCAATGTAAACCACCAAGTGGTTGAACCTTGGACCATCAAATGCTTTAGTCAACAAATCAACAACATTATCATCCGTATGTACTTTAAAAACCTGTATCAGCTTCTTCTCATTGGCATCCCATATAAAATGGTGCCAAATCTCGATATGCTTGGTTCGTTGATGAAACACAGGATTCTTCACAATGCAGATAGTGCTTTGATTATCGATGAAAAATTTGGTGTTCATGAAGTTGAACCCATAATCCAGCATTTGATTTTGTATCCACAAGACTTGTCCACAACAACTAGCAGTAGCTATGTATTCAGCTTCTGTTGAGGAAGTAGCTACTATTGTCTGTTTCTTACATTGCCATGAGATAAGTCTTCGACCCAAAAACTGACAACCACCAGTAGTAGACTTCCTATCATTATTGGCACATGCATAGTCACTATCACTATAGGATTCAAGAACAAAAGGTGATTCCCTTAGATACCATAAGCCTAGCTTGGGTTATGCCTTGATATACTTGAAGATTTTCTTGACTGCATTTAAATTAGACACGGTTGGAGCCACCTGATGTCTAGACCAAGCACTTAATGCAAACATAATATCCGGGCGTGATGCAGTCAAACACATGAGTGAGCCAATCATGGACCTGTACATGTGAACATTTATCGGAGGATCTGGCTCATTCTTGAGTTTGACTTTTGTGACTTCATAAGGTGTTGCTGCTGGTTCAAGAGGTTCCACATCAAACATCTGAATGATCTCATGAACATACTTGTCTTGACTAATGAAGATACCATCCGACTGCTGCTTGACTTGAAGACCAAGGAAAAATGTGAGTTCTCCCATGGCACTCATCTAAAATTCGCCTTTCATTAGCTGTTCAAACTCATCACACCATTCCTTCCTAGTAGAACCGAAGATAATATCATCCACATACACTTGAACCAGGATGATGTCTTTGGCATTCCTTTTAAGGAACAGTATTTTGTTAATAATGCCTCTTCTATAGCCGTGTTTCAACAAGAAAGTGGACAGACGCTCATACCAAGCTCTAGGAGCATGACGAAGTCCATAAAGATCTTTGACCACCTTGTAGACTTTCTTGGGATGAAGTGGATCCACAAAGCCCTTAGGTTGAGTGACATAAACTTCCTCATCCATCTTGCCATAGAGAAACGCACTCTTGACATCCATCTAAAAAACCGTAAAGCCAACATAAGAAGAAAAAACCAAAAACAGACGAATGGCCTCAATCCTAGCAACATGAGCAAAGACTTCAGTGTCGTCAATTCCTTATAGTTGTGTGTGACCTTGTGCAACCAGCCTAGCCTTATTTCTCACCACAATACCCCTTGCATCTTTCTTGTTTTTGAGAATCCATTTTGTACCAATTGTTGTCTTTCCATCTAGTAAGTCAACTAGGATCCAAACATTTTGAAACAAGAACTGCTGCATCTCCTCCTGCATAGCCTCAACCCAACTTTGATCCTCAAGAGCATGTGAGACTGACCTAGGTTCCACCTGTGAAAGAAAACACGCAAACAAACAGTGAAGAAAATTTGTGTGATTATTACGCTTTTGGTCTTTAATGTAGCTCACAAGAGCATGATGACCAGACGTTGCTTTCTTATGCATGCGACGAGTCTTGACAGTAGAACCAAGATCCCCTATGATTTGAGTAGTAGGATGGTCTTTATTGATCTGCTGAACATGAGTAGGAGCTACATCTACTTCTAGTGCCAAGTTATTAAGATCCCCAACAATGTCATCATCATATGAAGCAGAGTCAAAAATTCCATCTATTGGTTGCTTATGAATATCATCCAGCTTAGTAGAAGTCTTCTTTTGATAGTTTCCTAAGTCAGAAGGACCAGCGAACCTAGTTGTGGAAGCATGATTACTAACCGGACTACCAATAGGTGTTAAACTTGCTCTAGGAGTAACACTAGGATCACTAGGAGTAACTGGTACAACAGGAGTACTCAAAGGAAACTCAAAGCCTCCTTGAGTAGCTGCTGTAGTAGCATCTTGTTGTTGCTTGAGCAGTGTGTCCAGAGCTCCTTGTGAGTCCACAATGTATGATAAAGAAGCATCAATAGGAGTAGCATTGGTGTTGGGAGAGACTGTGGTGGAATAGGATGGTACAACAAAAATGTCATCATCCTCATCTAAGTCCGAAAAGATAGAATTAGCACCTGCACTAGAAGTTGCAAACACTTGTGGACCTGCATCTTGGTTAGTTTTGAAACGAAAATATCCCAATGAGTCACTAAGATAATCAAGATCAAAATACCATTCGAGACCTTTGCCTTGGATGTTTGTCTTCTCCTCAAAGTACCTGAGATTTATAGTTTCAATGACACACTTGGCATGGAGATTATAGACACGATAAGCTCTTGAGTGAGCTGAATATCCCACAATGTAGCCTTCATCTGCCTTGCCATCAAATTTCCCCAAATAGTCACTAGTATTCAGAATGGAGAAAGGACAACTAAATGGCTTCAAATGAGCAATGCTTGGGACTTTGGCTGTGAGTAGCTCATAGGGAGTCTTCTTATGAGGATTGGCAATGGAAACCTTATTCAACACATAACTTGCAGTGTTGACAGCTTCTGTCCAAAACATAGTTGGAAGCTTGAAATCTGCAAGCATAGTCTTGCAACTTCTATAAGGGTCCTGTTCTTCTTTTCTGCAACACTATTCTGTTGAGGAGTCCTGGCAGCACTATAATCTCTTTTGATACCTTTGGAGTTGCAAAGTGCTATGATATCTGCCTTTTTGAATTTGTTTCCATTGTCACATCGGATACCTTTCGCCTTCTCTGACAACTGATTCTCAATGAGTGTAATGAAGTCTTTGATAACGGAGTAGGTCTCACTTTTGGCAGCCAGAAAGAAAACCCACGTGAACCTGCTATACCCGTCAGTTACCACAAGACAGTATTGTTTATGGTCAATGCTCCAAATGGAGGTAGGACCAAACAAATCCATGTGTAGTAGCTGCAATTGTTCAGTTATGAGACTGAGAGCAGTAATGGCCTTGAAGGATGCTTTGTGTTGTTTGCCTTTGCTGCACGCAAGGCAGTTGATGTCATGTCTGAAAGTTTTGGGAGGTAAACCAGAGACCAAGTTCATATTTGCCAGTTTGTGAATGGTCTTGAAGTTTACATGTCCCATCCTTCTATGCCATTTGGTGGCTTCATCTTCTAATGCTTTGGCAACCAAACAAGCTAGTTGACCAGTAGGATTAACTTCATTTAGCTTGATGCTATAGAGGTTATGTCTTCTAGGAATTTTGAGTAGAACTTGGGAGTCATCCGGTAGCTTAAAGTCTTTGGATAACACCAGTGCTTCAGTATCCGTAAAGAGGACAAACTGCTTCGTGTCACAAATCTGAGAGACATAGATCAAGTTGAAGTGTTGAAGTGCTTCCACATAGTAAACCTGCTCAAAATTAAGGTTAGGAGTCTGAATAGTTCCTTTGCCAGAGATCCTTCCTTCACCACCTCCGAAGTACACCTTTCCTCCTTGAAATGGTATAAAGTTAGATAAAAGTCCTTTATTCCCTGTCATGCTCCTAGAGCATCCACTATTTAATATTCCAAGAGTCGGATCTTGGTATGGAGTAATCTACAACAGAAAATTCATATGCACAAGTTAGTGTCTTAAAGGGACCCAAACCTTTTCAGGCTTGAGTCTGCCTTGTGGATCTTTAGTAGATAGCCAAGAAGATTGATGAGATCCACTGTTGTTCTTAGGTTGCCTGTTCATCATATGGGTGTTATTTTGTGACCAAGAACAACCTGATGAGGGCTTAACAGCAGATCCCAAATGTCCCAACCCAAAATGCATTGGGTCTGTATTAAAAGCATAATTCTGATTGAAGTTCTGAAAATAGTTGCTGGTTGGTCTATTGTAGGCATAAGCATTGTTTCTCCAAAGATTAGAAGCTGAAGGAGAGGTCCTTCTAGAAGAAGAATAAGATTGGGCACATGGGTTTAATATTCTAGAAGAAAAAGAAGCAACTCCTGGAGGAGCAGGAGCAGGATAAGCTTGATAACCAGAAGGCAGTTGATCATAAAAATCACAATCCTTAATCAAATGAAATTTACTACCACAAACAAAACATGTTTTAAAAGACCATTTATTCAAATGACATTGTTTCACACTGCTAAACTTATTACAAACAATTCTAGGAGAATCAACATTCCTAGGACTCAACAACCTAGAACTAGAAACAGTGGAAGTAGAAGCAGAAGCAACTCTCTCATCACTCATCCTAGCACTAGTAGCAGCAGGGTCATTTGTCTTGGGACTTGAAGGTCTTGACTCTTCACTTGAACCACAGGATGCATGGTCACTTTCCTTGTCACTGAAAGTACAAGAGACAAAGTCATTAGTATTAGTAGAGCTTTTTGGAGACTAGTGCATCTGTGATCATCCAAGTCAGTATGCCTAGAGATGGGCATAAAAGTTCCTGTAAGAGGTGGAGGAACAACATGCATTGCTGCAGCTGGTTTAAACCTATTGTAACTAGGTTTTCCCTCCCCCTCCTTGTCACGATCAAAGACACTTGAAAAACATAAATCAAATACATCTTCTGAATCAATATATTTATCAAAGCCTAATCCTCTCTTAGTCCTACCAGACATACTACTATCTATTAACTTTGAAAGATTCTTGGGTGCTTTTTGCCATTTTTCAAATCGTAAAAGTGTAGCATCCAATTTTTCTTGCATGTCTTGCTTAGCCTTAATACTTTCATTGTTAAGTTTTTTAGTATATGTTAGCATGTTAGTGGTGTTTTCTAAATCAATGCTTAGAATTCTAATCTTATCCTCATATTCACGTTGAGTATCTTGAAGCCACTTCTTTTGTTGTTCCAAAGTTTTTAGAGAACTCTTATAAGCTTGAACATCTAAAAAATATTTGTCATTTTGTTTATTTAGTTAACTGTATTTAGTCAAGAGCTATGAATATTTATCATGATAAGAAAGAGGGCAATTTTTTACCTAAGGAGAGATTCCCATAAGAGCAAATTCTTCTACTTCCTCTGCATCAGATAGGTGCCCAGCAATCATAGCAAATACATCGGTAGAAGCTTTAGCTGATTCCAAGGTAGTAGTCTGATGATCATTCCGGTTAACCATGGAGTCAACGGACACCAATGCTTTCTTTTAATCCTTGAGCTCTTGAAGCTTGCAGGCTGAATATCTGTTCTTCTCCTGGTCATTTTTGTTAGGGCATTCCCTAGCAAAATGTCCTTGCTGCTGGTAGTTATAGCATCTGACCTTGCTTCTATCAAACCTGGCTGGCTCTCTTGGGTTGTAGTTGAATTTTCGGCCGGCTTTCTTTTCAAACTTATGAACCCGGAGAGTGAGCATAGCCATCTGCCATTTTAGATCCGTTTCATCCAAGTCAAGTTTATCAACCTGTTTGAAATCATCAAAAGCAAGCTGCTGTTGTGGATCAACATCAGCAACAAAAGAGCGAAGAACAACTTCTACCATGCTACCAGTCTTGGCTTTTGATTCTGGAGAAGAAGTATGTTGGGATGACAAATTATAGATTGGGATACTGGCATAAGACATTGGACTAGATCCCATGGAACTCACAAAAGTGGAGTTAGCAGGAGTAGGAAAGGAATCACTTGAGTATCCTCTCACGTGAGACTCAAAGGTTTTGAGTTTATAAAAGAAGTCATCAAAAGAAAGATAGTCAAGGCCTCATTTTGCCTTTAAAGAGATGACTACCTGATTCCATGAGTGAGGCAGGGCTCTAAGAAACCTGGCATTGATATCTTCATTTTCAGGTTTAGACCTGAGTTGATTCAATTGGCTAAGAATCTTTTAAACCTGTCATACCCTTGATGAAGACCTTCTAATTTAGAAATCTTGAATTCTGTGAATTTATCTCTCAGCATTGATCTACGCATCTTCTTGGATTCCTTATTCCCTCTAAATCTTGCCTTTATTCCATTCCAAATCTCTCTAGCATCATCCAAGTGATAAAAATCACCCACATGATCATCAAGAAGGGACTGAAGCAAAATAGTTTTTGCTTTGATTTCCTTCTGAACAGCAGTGATTTCTTCATGAGTTTTAGGATCGAGAATGGTGATATTACCATTCTTGTCTCTACCAGTAGTTTTCTTGATGTTGCCATTCTGGACAATCTTCCATAGGTCTAGATCAGTATTGGTGATACAACATTCCATCTTCATAGCCCAGCTATCATACTCATCCTTCTTCAAGAGTGGAAATTTTCCATTAGTATTAGAAACAGTAGCAACGATTTGTTGTGTTTGCTGTGTTTTAGAGGTGCTAGCTTCTTCTGATTCAGTAGAACTAGAAGCAGACATGATTAAACAATGATGTTAGTAAAAATAGAAATTGATTCTTCTTGAGCAGAGACTCTCCCAGGAGGAACTACATACCTCTTAATGCCAAGAAAGATTAAACCACGTGATTAAACCACGTGACGTCGACCACGAACAAAATCCTTACATAAATGAGACACTGAGCACAATAACGTAACCCCTTCAAATGATAGCAAATGTACGCATAGAGAAAATTATCTTATAAAGGCCCCTACTCCTCTTAAGATATGAATAGATCGTACCTCTTCGCTAGATATGCAAGTCTTCGTCACCATACAAACCAAGCAAGTTATCTTAAAAAGGCGACTCATTCCCTTTTAAGATATGATAAGAACACAAAACCTGTGAAAATCAACTACAACATAAAACAAGTGATAATAAAATGTCTTCTCCAATGAATCTCCCCAATGAATTGATGATGGCTGAGAACTCCTCCTCCCGTAACATTAGTGACATCAGACTAGTCACTAAATCAGAGTAGTAGTAATATTACGTGACTAGTAGGAACCAAAACCGGCCAAAGAAAATTAGTATACAACAAGGCGGCAAGAACCAGAAGAAAGTCAGCAAGAACATACACCTACCAGTAAGAACAAACTAGTAGTAACCGACCAGTGGTACGGACCAGTAGGAACCGACTAGTAGGAACCGACCAGTAGGAACCGACCAGTAGGAACCGATGATTCAACTAGGAGGAACCATCGAATATTACTAGGAGGAACCAAGAACACAACCACCACGAACATATATGACCAGTAGGAACCATAGTGCATTAGTAGGAATAACATAACCTACCAGTCGCATCTCAAACCCTCTTATTTCTCTCCCTTTTTCCCATTTTTTTAACCAACTGTCACCACTCTGTCCCTGCAGAACAATAGCAACACACTGATCTATCACTATTTCTATTGTTGTACCGTTACTGTTGCTGATAGGAATGATATGGACGTCTTTGTTTTGGGAAATATGTGAAAGATATTTAGCCCAATATCAAACTTATGAAACATCCGACCCATATACAACAGTGATCTTTGATTAGTATGATAGGTAAGAAATTAATATTCCCTACAAATCAGCCACTCATTACACGTTTGAATATTCCTACATCATAACTGCCTATTTAATCTCCTTAATATAGTCCCTATAAAATAGGTAACTATATCACATATGCCATAAAATCGGGAGATCATGTGTTGAATATAAAGTTTTAAACCGGAAGAATATATGAATATAACTAAAAACTCGGAATTCACTTTCACACCTTGGACCATACGAGACAATAATAAATAATATGACCAGCAAATAACCAAAGTACTTGTCTATGTACCTGTTTTGCACAGCCGAGTATTTGCCTCACATAACCAAAGATCGTGGTCCACATAACAGACCATATGTGTAGCCTAGAACGTAAAAGGGCTAGGTATAACAGTACATACACTGAGGCACGATTACAATATATGTACATCTCCTTTTCCTTTTGTACTTACTTGGCTGCAAACACTGAAACCTACGTGAAAACCTTACCATTGTTGTAGTACTTCAATACAACCAACACTCCTTTTTAATTCAACCAATGGTGTGACACGAACCCACGTCTCACTTGTACCACAACCATATCGCATGTCGTATCCTTCTTTGATGACCACAAATCAAAGCCATCAAACTAACCAGCAGATCACGAATCAAAAGAAAATTATCATACCTTCTACTATTCTTTGTGTTCATCAACATCATGACCAGTTTAGGATTTGTACAAAACCCTAATATTTGTGATTCATGCAGAAATAAAAGTTACCACACTTTATGTTATATCAATCTTAAGTTTGCTGAAAAACCCTAATATCAAAAACAGAAAATCATCACTTGTATCTCTATAGAACACCATCAGAAACACCTTAGATCACACTAGATCAGCAAGAACAACACCAACAACAAATGATAGCAGTAACATAACACCGAATCATCTAGGGTTTGTTAGGAAAAACCCTAGATCAGCAAGAACATCTTTATTATTCAAAACCAGAAAATAACATTAACTGAAAACCTTGTAGATCAACCAGATCGAGAGCCAACAAGCTCTGATACCACTTGTTGGGTCTACTAGATGTGGATCTTGCAGGCTGTTAAGGATGGTGAACGACTTCTGTAATCACAAGTCTATTCACAGAGAGACTCTTAATGAAACACACGGTATAAGTGCGGAATACAAATACTATGAACAAGAAGAAACAGAATAACTAAATAACTTGATCCTTACTAAGGATTTCTACTATTAATATGAAATGAATAATGATGATGAAGGTATGTCTAACCCTTCTGCCAATAGGTTCCTTTTATACTACAAGGAAACCCTAATACTACACTAAACCAAAACGTGTAACTTCTGATATGCATGTCCTTTCTTAACATATCTCATGCATATCCTAACAAACTATTAAGAATAATAATGTTTGACTTTATACTAGACCACGAGCACGTATTGCTCCTACTACTACTAGGAACAAGAGGAACTACATACCTCCTAGCTTATCTATTACAAATAGCTAATCCAGAGGTCCTAACACACTTGAACTCCATTTATTTCTAGCATATTTACGAGGGTAAAAAACCTTACCCAAAAAATAGAAAAAGGAATATAATATATCCTTTCGCTTGTTTCGCGCTACTATCTTTTACTTATGCACATACCCTATTCTAGGTCGCTATGTGTAAAAGTTTTCTCAAAATTTGTCATATATTTTGATAAGTATTAGCTTTTATAATACCACTTTGGTTTATTTAGCCAAAAAAATTTTAAAAAAACTATGTATTGGTTTGTATGTACATTCATAGTTCATATGAATTGTGAAAACTTGGGAGACAGGCAAGTTCATATAATAGGGATGTCAAGATATCGCCTTAGTTAATTAAAATAAATAATATAATGATTTTATAAATCCAAAAACTAACCAGAGAAAATATGGATACCAAAGAAGATGCCACTTCCCAACAATTTTGTAGTGATATGAAGCAAATTGCAAGCACATACTACAACTCAACTGAGTCTTCATCTTGGAGGACGATCAACATAGATATCTGTGACCGGTGATGTGCGTGGGGTGTGTAAGAGAAGTCTTAACATTTCCCTCTTCATATATTGAAACGTCATTGTCAAGTGATATACTCTCCTTCTTCAGCACGGGTGGCTTAGGATAAGCTTCACGAAATCCAAATATGGCTCTATATTGTAAAAGTTTATTATCTCAAGTTCACTTAGACTCTCCAACGGTCCAACCAAAGATCTTTATAACCTTACAGTATAATGGGGTCGTCCAAATCATATGGCATGTATTTATAATATTGGGTGAGCATTTATGAACATTTCGCAAGTCAATGTATTTTGGCATAAGAATCAAATTACATATGATAAATAGTGGTTTATGTTATTTACATGTAGCTTAATTTTCTCCAAGTTAATGAAGGATTTGATAAGGAGTGCAAGATAAGATAACATTGCGTCGTTAAAACACAGGCCTGCTAAAGCAAAGTATTTTCACCAAGAGTTAGAATCTTTTTTTCAACCACTATTTGTTTATTTTATATAAACATTATGTTGGTCTTTCATATCAACGATATGAAGAATTATAACAACATAATGTTTTTCTCACATTATTGTGTATAGAATTTGGGTGTGTTCTTGTCTTAACCCCGTACAAATTTTATGTAACCTAGGGCACAAATACGATAGAAATATTGTATTCGGAAAATAAACTATACACGATTTAAAAACCTATCCGGTAAAGAAAATGTTGTCAGTGCCGTCATTGACGAAAATAATGTGGACCAATGATTATTGGCTCCATTAATGCAAATAGAGTTGGATCTGCTACAAAGAAAAAATGGGTTCGGAGGTTATGTTTTGAAAACCATTTAGATTATATTGGCATTCAAGAATCAAAATCAGATAGAGATGATGAAAATCTCATTCACTCACTTTAGGGTAAAAGAACATCTCGGATGACAACTCGGGAGGTATAATTGCCATTTGGGATGACTCTTCATTCTACAAGAAAACGATCATAAGTGATGAGGTTGGTTGTCTTGCTATTTTAGGTGAATGGTCAGGTCAAGTTGTCTTATGATTGTCGTATATGCTTCTCAAGATGCTTATATGAAACTTGTCCTTTAGAATAGACTAACAGAACTGATATCCAACTTTCATGGTATGTACATTGTGTTAGGAGACTTCAATGAAGCTAGAAAGGCTTCAGAGAGACTTGGTTCCATATTTAATATGACTCGGGCTTCTAGATTCAGCGATTTTATTAAAAAATCATATCTTACCGATCTACCAATGAGTGGAAGAAACTTCACGAGTATCAATAAATTCGGTACTAAGCTTAGTAAATCGACCATATTCTAGTATCTTAACATATCATCTCTGCTTGGCCAAACACTCAACTTCTCGCTCTCCAAAATGAACTATTAGACCATTTTCCTCTCGTTCTCAAAACTTATCATGAGAAGTATGGCCCCATTCTGTTTAAATTCTTTAGTTTATAGCTTCTTGACAATGATTTTCCGACCATGGTGTCTCTTTCTTGTTCCAATAGTAATGACTCCATTACTATTCATCCGACAGTAGTCTTAAAAAAGTAAATTTCAAGCCTTGAAAAGGAATCCAAAAGAATGGCGTTCAAAAGTAGGTAAAAAACAGAAAAGAGATCAGTGAGCTAAAAGAGAAAGTGGTGTCTTTGGAACTTAAGGCTGAATGTGGGGGTCTAAACCCTACTGATATTGAAGCTCGGTCAACTTCTCTAAAGAAAATAGAATACTTGGAACACATAAACAATTTGGATGTTATGCAAAAGGCTAAGGTCAAATGGGTCGTTGGAGGCGAAGAAAACTCAAAAATATTTCATGGGTTGATGGACCATAACAGCTCTCGTTCTAAAATCAAAGGCATCTTAATAAATAGGACTTGGATTACATATCCAAAACTTGTTATCTCCCACATCTTTGACTTCTACAAACATAAATTTCATGACCATCTGCTCAACCGTCCGCGCTTCACCAATAGCCTTTTAAAAACTCTCCCAGATTTTGAAGTATCTTTTATTGACGCTTCTTTCTCATTATATGAGATCAAAACCGCTTGTAGAAACTAGAAGGGGGGGGAGGGGGGGGGGGGGGGGGGGGGTTGACTAGTTTCTCATCGTTTATCTCCTAATTAAAATTCCTTTCAATTAGGCGAGTGCCAAAACTATTTTTTACTTGAAAACTAATTGCATAATGATTAGGTTCAATTCTAATGCATTAACAATAAGTGGTAAATGTAATGATGATGAATGTAAGTGATGAGTAAGGAAAGAAACAAACTAGTAGGAAGACACCAAGATTTATAGTGGTTCGGTAACGAGGCTCTATCCTCGTTCCTACTCCACTCCTCGAGTACACCTTACTCGAGATTTCCACTAGATCCACAAGCTCCCTTCTTGGCGGAGAAAACCTTACAACGTCGCGTACATTATTTTCTGACACTAAGCTAAATGTCGAGACCTAATCTTAGCTAGGACCAATCTACACAACGTCGCCCACTTCACCATTTTATGACACAAGGCTAGATGTCGAGTTCTAATCCAAAGCTAGAACCAATCTTCACAACGTTTCCTACTTCACCATTTTCCGACACAAGGCTAGATGTCGAGTTCTAATCCAAAGCTAGAACCAATCTTCACGACTCTTCACTTTGAAGCTAAGTGAGAACTTCACACAACACAACTACATATCACTTTATAGTTTAGTGAGAACTCACAAGACACAGCCACATCACTTTATAGTTTAGTGAGAACTAACACAACTTATTACAACTCAACTAAACATATCCAAGTACACACATGTAGCTTGGATCTACACAACACAAATCCAAGCACACACATATGCGAAGGATTCACACAACTCTAATCCAAGTATTCACACATAGCTTGGATGAACACAACTAGTTCAAGTATTCACAAATACATTGGATCTACACAAGACACAAATAAGCAAATGATGAACATGACTAGATCTTTAGGAGAGGATGATCTTCATCAAGGCTTCATCTTTAATCACATCATAAGTGTGTGAGTGGTCTTCTCTTTGGACAAGGTAAAGAAGGAGGTCAAGAGGATAATCATAAGTAAACATACTTAACACATTAAGTGATCATTTACAAATGACTAGGATTAGATAGGAGAAAGAAGGCTGAAAGAGATGTCCAAAAAGGGTTAATGAAAATGCAGATTTGATCCACTATTTATAGAAGACAAATCCCAACGACTAGCTGGGGGCGGTTCCTTAACTACCCAGGCGGTTCCTTATCGATAGGGAACCGCATAGGCACTTAAGGAATCGTGGAGTATAGACTCCGCTCCTTTATGTCTTTTGGTGAATTTGAAATATCTGAGACTGTTTAAACCTTCAAAGAATATTCTTATGGCATTTGGAATATGCCATATTCAAATTTACATTTTCATTTTAATAAAACATTTTCTTCAAAATAAAGTTTATTAAAAATCTTTTGTTACATTTGACAAAAGTGAGTTTTAAGGCTAATCACTTTTATGATCACTAAGCATGATTAAGATATGTTAGTGTAATGATTATTTCCTTGATGATAGTGTTTGTTAGATAATTCATTTTATGATTGTGTTTGACAATAAATGTCTTTGTAATTTGTCATGATCAAAACTAAGAAAGATTAATTAGTACTAACAATATTTTTGGGCATTGCTTTGCCTTAATAATCTCTCCCTTTTTTATGACGACAAACTATAAACTCATTTATGTAAAATACAAGGTTATTCGAATTATTAACGAGTTTATCACTATCATTTCTCCCCCTTTGTCGAAGCAAAAAGGTTAGCATAAGTATTTGAAGAAGAAAATAATTGGACTTTGCTAGTAGCTCCCCCTTGGTGCTTACTCTCCCTTGCTTGGGGCACCAAGTCAATGAGCTAATGTGACATGCTACACAAAGGTTAGAAGAAAGAAAAGAAACACCAATGTATATATGTGCACTACCTACTAACTAAATTGAGAGGGAGAAGGAAAAGAAATCTCAAATTAGAAGCAAGTATTTGCTAAGTATGACCAAATCGTGTGTATTGACAACATAATAGTTTAATTGGTGGAATAAAGGAAGAAAGAAACATCCAAACCAATCAAAGATGATTAAAATGTCAAGGGTTGGAAAAGAAAGACGACAAAGCATCATTCGAAGTTTTGTTCACGGGAACGAAAACTTTGAGAGGAGGTCGAGTGAGGAGGAATTAAAGGAAATTTAGCTTGTCATAGATATGAGCAAGTTCAATTTGTTGAAATCGACAACAAGCACACGAGGAACCATGATGCAAAACAAAGTCGCTAGATGGGGGAGGACCATCAAAATGAGAGTTTGGTGGAGAGGGGGATAATGGATAATAGATGTTTTCACAATGCCTAGTGAGATTAGGGAAAGAAGATAGGTCATTGAGTTGTGGAGAGTTGAAATGTTTAGGTGGTGGTGGAAGAATTTCTTTTTCTCTAGTGATTGGATTTATAGAGTAAGTCTCAATCTAATATTTAATCAGAGAGAAAGAAGAATTATTAGAGGATTTTGGAGAAGAAAAAAAATGAGGATTCTTATTCTTTTCTATCCAAACGGGTCGAACCGAGATTTTTGGTTTCTTTGAAAGCTTAGAAGAAGAAGCTTTAGGTTGAGAAGATTGTGACAAAGAAATGTCAAGGTTAGGAATGGAAGAGTTAGGCATTATGAGGGATGAAGAGAAGAACTCCCAAAAGAGAAGAATTTAAAGAAAATAGACAAGGCAAAGATTTGAAATGAAAACAAAAGATTTTAGGGAATGTTTAGCCAAATTGAGTAAACAAAGAATCTTAACCAAGACAGTGGTCAAAGAAGAAAGACAAAAAATAAGCTAAAAGTAGCTTTCTCGTATGTGGTTCCTTATGGGAGCCCGCGGTTCCATACCGATATGGATCCGCCTAGTGGCTAAGGATCCGCGTCCAATGGACCACATACCATGATTTTCAAAAGTTTTTGAGAAAACAAGACTTTTTCAAAATTTTGCAAATCTTGGATTTTTACCTCTTTTAGCATTAGAGTATGCTAGGGTTGCATAAAAGCAACACATTCACAAAGAATGTCTTGAAAAAGGGTGACAAAATATTTAGATAACATTTTGATCCAATTTTAAGTCATGTTTTTAGAGGTTGTAATAGATTTAGGTTCAATTTTGAATAAATTGAAGTTGATTAATGTGCCCATATAGGTTAAAACACACAAAAAAAATTAAATCCATAGATCATCCTCATGAGAAAATCATGAAGGAAAGGAAAGGAAATACAAGAAAGGAAATAACAACTAACTAATACAAAGTTAGCTAAAACTAGGTCTTGAATGCATAGTCCTCTTTGGCTTGACCTTCTTTAAAATAGTTTAAATTTGAAAACCATCATTCATCTCCTAGGAGGAGGAGGCATGGAGAACAAGGTAAGCAAGAAATCATGCAACCTTCTATGAAGACCAAGCATCTCCAACCTTAGGTTTTGAATGATGTAGTTGTTATAGAGACAACATGGGCAATTTGCACCATGAGCTTCTAGGAAACCAAAGAAGTAAGGATCACCCATGAAGTAAGGAAAAGGAATGCCCAAAATAAGAGCATTAGTATTTGAGGGGGGAGGAGGTGGTGGAGGCATAGTGTCCAAGGGTAATATGGGTGAGATGGGAGAATTTTGTGGAGTGAAAGGAGAGGTAACCAAAGGCTCAAGGGCAAAGAGAATGCTTTGTAGAGGTTGAGGTTGAGTATTCCCATCCAAAGGAGGACTAGGGGTGAATGGAGAGGAAAGCTCATTCATTATTGATTGGAATGAAGAGGAGGTAGAACCATGTGAATGGTTAGTACCATGAGTTGAGTTTGTCTTGCATGGAGCAAGGGGTGGTAAAGGTGATGAGGAAATGAGAATAGGAGAAATCTCATTTTTGGGAGTGTGAAAGGATGAAGAACCAATATTAGGTAATTTAATTTTAATTTTAAGGCTTCTTTTGGAAGAGGAAGTTTTGGAAGAAGTGGATGTTCTAGTGGACACCATGGTTGTGTGTTAACGTTTAGAGAAGAGTTGAAGGGATAAAGAACACAATCAACAAGAGAGGGTTTAAGAAGAGAAGGGAATGATCCAAACTAGTAATGGGTTAAAATTATTTCAGGTGAATAATGAAATTAGGTAGCCTAGTTTAGAAAAGTGCAGGTTTTCGCAAAATATTTACCAAAGTTTTACACAGATTAAGGAAAACAGTGTAAAGCAAAGATTCTGTCGAAACAGTGGTTGGCGGTTCCATATTTAGGGCCGTAGTTCGATATCGATAAAGAACCGCGGGTATGATAAGGAACCGCCACCAGTAGGTTCGAAAAATGGCACTTCCTGAAACATTTGCTAGCCCAGATTTTATACCAAGGTTTATCAAGCCAAAATGAACTATAAATCAAAATCTAGGAAGCTACCGAACACACAATATGCACAAAGCTATGCAAATTGAATGATCAATAGCATAGACGATTAGGATTAAATAACTAAGTAATCCAAACATAAAATATTAGTTAGCAAACATAACATCCTAAAAATAAAAAGAGAAAAAGAATAAATTGTTCAACAATTCAAACATGTTTACAAACATGTTAACCTTTATAAACCAAGCTTCATTTCTTATTCTTGCCAAGTCCCTTGATCAATTTGGTTATGCTCTTGAACGATCCTCTTGACTCCACTCGATGATCATACAACTCACCTTGGGTTATAAGATTAGATCGATAGACATCCTCAAGAACAAAGTTCTCCGGAAGTCCATTAGTGGCATAGTGAGGAGTAGAGAAGATTTCTTCTAACCCTTCCATGAAAGTGTCCATGGATGGGTGGGAGTTACTCGAAGAACCAACGTGAGCACTTGTGCCTACGCCACCACCATCACTTGGTGACATATCAAAGTCCTCATCATCGGACTCTTGTGGATCGGACTTTCTCGAACCTCGATCACTTCTAGGCTTTCATGGTTGTACCCTTTGAATAGGTAGTAATATATAGAAAAATTGTTCTTTTAAATCGGTCTAATCAAATAAACTACAGTTGAAAGTGTGACTCAATTGTTCTTGGTGGAAAGAAAGTAAATTGTCGTTGATCTATTTTAAAATAAAGATGAAAACTTTAAATGATTAAACTAAAAATAAAAACTTAAAAAGAAATTAAGTAAATTTGAAAACTTAATACAAATGTAAACCTTAAAAATTAAAACTTTGTAAAGGAAGTAAATTTGAAAATTAACTAAGTAAAAAAGATTTTAAATAAAGCTAATTAAATGGCGGGAAAAATAAAGTTTAAAACTAATTCGGAATCCAAGATCCTGTCACAATCTGGATTACCTAATCTTCACACTATCCGGAATGTCTATTTCTCTAACAAACTGGAATGCCTAGGAAAACGCTTATCCGGAATCCATATTATACTCATTATCCGGAATCCACACTATTCGGAATAAACTGGGTGCTTATCCGGATTGTGTTTCTCTAATCCGGAATCCTTGTGTTTTGGGCTTATCCGGAATGTGTATTATCTTGCAATCCGGAATCCTTATACCTCACACTATCCGGAATACGCATGTTTTACACTATCCGGAATATGGTTCTTGGAGTAATCCGGAATATGGGGTTTTATTGGTAATCCGGAATGTTTGTCAAGTACACAATCCGGAATGATGAAAGAGCCTACTATTCGGGATATTAGGGTTTTGGAAAACCCGGATAACATAAAAATAAGCAAAATGAAAATAAGCTAAACTTCAAATAATCACTTACCAAAAACTTAACCAAAATGATTTTTAAGAAAAACTAATAAGCCACAATTTAAAAACTTTAAAAATACTAAATAATCTAAATATTTAAAATCAACTTTTTACAAAAATAAACTATTAAAGACACTTAATTAAAATTAAGAAAATCACACAATAAGCTAAAAAAAATCAAACACATCAAAATCAATAAGAACAATCAAACAAGAATATCAATTAAACAATAAGCATAAAAGTTAAACAACCATATGATTAACCAAATCAAAACATAATATTTAAAAACAAGAAAGGTATAATGAGATTGATTATGAAAAAGCTTGAATTAAGATGAAGATTAAAGATTTAATACAAGATTAAAAGATGAAAGATTAAAAACTTGAAAGTAAACCTAGAGAGAGAAAGTAAATTACACTACTCCTACTCTTACACTAATCTATCTACTCCTAAAATTACTAACAACTCCTAATGAAAGATTAGGAGGGTATATATAGGAGGAAATGAAAGTAGGTGTTGATGCTTTCTTCTTTCACTTTGTCTTCTCATCTTTTAATTTCTTCGACTTCTTCGATGTTGTCTCGGGATTTGTCGATATAAAATGAACTCGTCTTCTAATTTTCTTCATTTATTAGACTTGGTTATTCGACTTTGTTAAATTTCCGTCTTTAGTCTTTTTCTTGGATAAATCTTCAGAATAAACCTTTGACTTCCGTTCTTTTTGCACCTTTGATATTTTGACTTCGTCTTTTGTCTTTTTCTTCGATAAAAGCCCGTGAAAGCCCGTGTTTTATTCCTTTATCATATTTTAGTCCTAAAACATAACAAAAACACAAACCACGCATAATTCCGACTTTTACGACATTAAATACACGTTTTGGCTTGGTTTTTTTTATAAATAAGTGGCAAAAGGATGAGTGTTTCCACACTTATCAAATCCCCTACACTTGACCATTGCAATGCCCTCATGCAATGCATTAGTTACAAAGCAAGATTTATATTCTCCATCATAATTAACCCACCTTGGCCTTTATTCAACACAAGACATTAAGGAAACTTAAAAAAAAAAGAAAATTACAAAATGCTTGAAGGAAGAACAAGTAAAGAGATCGAAGACTTACATTAGGGCTTTGGTTGTCATGAATGTTTATCACCCTCAAGTTTCACGCTCCCCATACTAAGCTTAAAAATGAGATCGTTGTTATTATAAGTTAGTAAAGCTAACAACTACTCATGTGGCCCAATTATTCACTTAGACTCCCTTATTCCTAGGTGTATCTCTTATATTTTATTATTGTCTTGAATGATCATGAGGATGCATTGTTGACTTATTGCGATAGTTTATTTAGACTGAAAATAAAGTAGGACGATTTAATCAATAGTTAGCTAAAGGATAAAATCTTTTAAAACTGCTTCTCGAAACCTCATAAAGTTCATATCTTGGCATAACTCGCTTCTCGAGACCTTTCTCGGACCGATGTTTGGCATTGACTTCATACTTCGAATCTTGAGAGGTGATCTTGAAATAACGGTCTTCTCTTCATAATAGGAATTTCTTCACTTGAAGTTTCTGAGAGATTCTTCATACTTGGACCACGAATTCTTCATTTTTCTCCAATCTTTTTTGGGATTTTGATATACAACGATCCGCCTCCTTTTAGGACTTGGATCTATTTATCGTCAGACCTTGCTAGGGTCTTTTCGGATAGACTTCTCCATGATCTTTAGGGGAGTATTTGCTTTTCGTCGTGTGTCTCGATCCTTCATATTGATTTTTGATAAATGATTATTCACATCACTTTGGATCTTTAGCAACAAAATGTAGTCCTCATGCCTTGTTAGGGCCTTTTCGGACACGCCAATCTTCGCATCCCGCTTAAATAAGTTATGCTTTGGCTATGAACTCTAGTTAATACCGAGCAACTTTTAAACGATCTTAGGCTAGAAGCTAAGTAACTTTTTTAAACTGTACAACCTTACTTATTGTAATTAATTTATAAACAAGCGATGGGAGAAAAAGATCATAATTAACTCACATAAATTCATGAAAGAATACCAAACTTATAATTGACTCTATCATCTCTCGTTCTCCACAATTTAAAATCTCAAGGAATGAGACTCGTGGATGCTTAGCCTATTAAATCAAAGTTTTGGGTTTTCAAGTCATCTATAGGATCTTGCAACTTCTTAGACTTTTTCAAGTTTAGAATTCGAATTTTAAAGTTCCCTTGATAAACAACTTTCGAGGATCAATTATAGGAACTTGCGAAAATTTCTTGTTCTTAACCCGTATGAGTTAAGAGTTTCGCGTTTTAATGTTCCTTATATAAAAGCCTAGCAAAACATGATTTAAACATGTTAAGGATACTAGCAAGAGTAAACTCGGATAAGTAAACTCGGGTTGAGTCAAAAGATTCATGACGGGCCTAATATATCAAAGACATCTAAACTCATTAAAACCATTTTATTAAATAAAAGAAAATAACAACAACAAAGGAAAATACTAGTAGGCCAAAATAGATCAAAAATTTTGAAAAATGTCGAAAAATCAATTTTCCGGTTAAAATGAGGACACATTCATGGAAAAGCCCACTTAACTTCGATAGAAGTCCCCCCTACACTTAAGATAAACATTGTCCTCAATGTTTAAGCATGTGGGCGTAAACTCTCCTACACTTAGGACATTGTGCACGTTGTTTAAATCTTGCTAAGGAAGAGACAACTAAAGTGATTCCTATTTCAACATAAATGATAAAATAATGAATCAAAAGAGTTTTAGGATAGAACCGGGAAGACGGGTACACAGAATCACGGGTTGTCAAAAGTCATCAAAGTAAATCTTTGAAAGCGCGAATCCCTGCACATCATAAGAAAGAAAACAAGAAACTCCTCCAGGGCTCCCCCTAAACTTAGGATAAAAAACAAATAAAAAGGATAGATGAGCGGCTTGCCTCCCGAGAAGCGCCTGTTTTTGTTAATCGAGTCACTAGCCTGACTCGACCCCGAATTAAATGGTCCATGGGGAAGCCTCTAATGTAATACCGGGATCAAAAATCTTGTCCTCGGTCCCGGAGGAACATAATAAATGAGAGACCGTAGGATAAGTCTTGAACGGTAGTAAAGTCCTCTCAACATACGAAAAGTATGTGAAATCATGATCCACGGGAGGTGGGGTGGGTAAAGGAAGCAAATTGGTATCCCCCAAAGACAGTTGATGGTCACTAAGCGGCAAATCCGTAAAGGTGTCAATCATAGAAAGGTCAATTTCACCTCCCGGGTCAAAGCACTCATCCTCACTTCCCGGTGTGAAATGGGGAAAGTAAAACCGATACATCACACGATTGGGCGTACACGCGGTAGGATGAGGTAGCAACATAGTATGAGAATTATAAGAACAATTACCTTCCATCCGCGTCACCTTTCCAGTAGAGTCAAATCTCTCCACCTCTTTGATAGGAGGAGGCATGAATAACAAAGTATGCTCATCAATAGCAAGAGAAACAGGGCTATCAATGTCCTCAATCCCTTCTTCAAAGACAGGATTCACCTCACTAGAGATGTAGGCGTCATCAAAATCAAATAAAGGGTTCGAATAAATCTTGAAAGTTTCCTTCGGAACGTCTTTATCAGATAATGACTCGTCATCACTAGAAGTAAATTCATCATCTTGATCAAAAAGAGGATTAGAGAAAGCCAAAGTATCATCCCCAAAGTGTTGGTGGAAGGAAAATCATCACAAGAAAGCACATCACTCTCATCATGACTGTCGGATGTCACCTCAGATTCACTTGGGATCGGGAGAAGGTTATCGACACTAGACTTTATGACTTCGTCTAATTCCTTTGTAGGAGTTATGATGATATCCTCAGCTCCTATGATGGGTGAATTCTCGGGCTCCATAGCCGGCAAGACAAGAGAAGGAAGTACGATTGCACTAGACGAAGGATGTTGAGCAATAAGATCTCAGAAAAAATAGTACTCTCCTCGTCATCATCATAATAAAAAGGACGCACAGGAGGAGGAGTATAATCACAAAGATTAGATACTTGCTCTTGTCGTTGTCGCTTCCTCCTCCCATGTTTCCTTTAGTCGAATTAAACCGTCATGAAGTCTCAAAAGAATTGCTCGTGTGACATCATTCGGATTCAAAGAAGGTTGATGATCAATGGTGTATTGTGGAGGCTCAAAATTATGAAAACCGGAATTATAGTATGGATTTGGTTCATAATAATTCATCGGTTGACAATAAGAAGTATCGTGAGGGCCCCCACAATTGTTGCAACACGGGTATTGAGAAAACCCGGTGCATATTGTGGATAAGGATCGTCATTGGTTAAAGAGGGTGAGATAGTGTCAGTAGAGGTGAAGTATGAATTGATTGAATTGCAAAATGAACAATGTCCAAATTCGTAATTAGGGATATCCATTCCACACCGTTCGCATGAACACCATTGACAGGATTGACTACCAGAAGATGGTCTTCCACACCTTACACAATCAACCGATGAATCCATTAAACACAATAGAGAAGTAAGAGGAATATTTTTGGTGCAAAACTTTCGAAAAAGAAATGCTTTTTATGATTTTTTAAATGTTCTTGGATTTTTGAAATTTTTAATTTTTTGGGTTTTTAAAAATTTTTGAAAATTTTGCAAGAAAAATAACGTTCAAAAGTGAAAAGATCCCAAAATCCAACGCGTCTCTCACAAAAAACCGTTAATATTCACGAAAAGAGCCGGCAGAGGTGCCATTTAATATATAGAAAAATTGTTTTTTTAAATTGGTCTAATCGTATTGACTACAATTGAAAGTGTGACTCAATTGTTCTTGGTGGAAAGAAAGTAAATTGTCGTTGATCTATTTTAAAATAAAGATGAAAACTTTAAATGGTTAAACTAAAAATAAAAACTTAAAAAGAAATTAAGTAAATTTTAAAACTTAATACAAATGTAAACCTTAAAAATTAAAACTTTGTAAAGGAAGTAAATTTGAAAATTAACTAAATAAAAACAAATTTAAATAAAGCTAAGTAAATGGCGGAAAAATAAAGTTTAAAACTAATTCGGAATCCAAGATCCTGTCTTAATCCGGAATACCTAATCTTCACACTATCCGGAATGTCTATTTCTCTAACAATCCGGAATGCCTAAGAAAACTCTTATCCGGAATCCATATTATACTCACTATCCGGGATAAAATGGGTGCTTATCCGGAATTTGTTTCTCTAATCCGGAATCCTTGTGTTTTGGGCTTATCTGGAATGTGTATTATCTTGCAATCCAGAATCCTTATACCTCACACTATCTGGAATACGCATGTTTTACACTATCCGGAATATGGTTCTTTGAGTAATCCGGAATATGGGATATTATTGGTAATTCGGAATGTTTGTCAAGTACACAATCCGAAATGATGAAAGAGCTTACTATTCGGGATATTAGGGTTTTGGAAAACCCGGATAACATAAAAATAAGCAAAATGAAAATAAGCTAAAATTCAAATAAGCACTTACCAAAAACTTAACCAAAATGATTTTTAAGAAAAACTAATAAGCCAAAATTTAAAAACTTTAAAAACACTAAATAATCTAAATATTTAAAATCAACTTTTTATAAAAATAAACTATTAAAGACACTTAATTAAAATTATGAAAATCACACAATAAGCACTAAACAGAATAAGCTAAAAAAATCAAACACATCAAAATCAATAAGAACAATCAAACAAGAATATCAATTAAACAATAAGCATAAAAATTAAACAACCATATGATTAACCAAATCAAAACGTAATATTTAAAAACAAGAAAGGTAGAATGAGATTGATTATGAAAAAGCTTGAATTAAGATGAAGATTGAAGATTCAATACAAGATTAAAAGATGAAAGATTAAAAACTTGAAAGTAAATCTAGAGAGAGAAAGTAAATTACACTACTCCTACTCCTACACTAATCTATCTACTCCTAAAATGACTAACACCTCCTAATGAAAGATTAGGAGGGTATAAATAGGAGGAAAGGAAAGTAGGTGTTGATGCTTTCTTCTTTCACTTTGTCTTCTCGTCTTTTAATTTCTTCGACTTCTTCGACGTTGTCTCGGGATTTGTCGATATAAAATGAACTCGTCTTTTAATTTTCTTCATTTATTAGACTTGGTTCTTCGACTTCGTTAAACTCCCGTCTTTAGTCTTTTTCTTTGATAAATCTTTAGAATAAACCTTTGACTTCCGTTCTTTTTGCACCTTTGATCTTTTGACTTCGTCTTTTGTCTTTTTCTTTGATAAAAGCCCGCGAAAGCCCGTGTTTTCTTCCTTTATCATATTTTAGTCCTAAAACACAACAAAAACACAAACCACACATAATTCCGACTTTTACGACATTAAATACACGTTCTGGCTTGGTTTTTATTATAATTAAGTGGCAAAAGGATGAGTGTTTTCACACTTATCAGGTAGCATGACACGTTCGACCGAACGAAAGCGAGAAACGTTGATGTCGGGATAGTCTTCACCAACCTTCTTAAGAAGGCGAGTAAGGAGCATGGCATAGGGAAGACTTTTTTTGGGTTTGGAAAGAGCATAAGTGATTTGTCGAGCGATGTAGTATGCGAGATTGTACTTGGCGTTGGTAGCGATACAACATAACATGTGCGCCATACACGTCAAAATATGATCCCGGTTTCCGCCAAGACAAAATACATTCTCCCTAAGGATGTCGGCGCAACGGACCATACAATCATTTAGGTCGCTTAAGAGAACCTCATAGCGTTTTACTCGACGCTTGGTAGAGTAGAGGCTTCTTACAACGCTTCCACTATGCTCTTTACAAATTACATCAAGAATCTAGTCAAGGTCAATCTCTTCATTTTCATCTGGAGCACAATCGAATGGTTCAAGGAGATAATCAAGTTTCCATTTATCAGTAAATTGACAAGTGCCCTCAAATGGAACACGAAGAGCTTGGACAAAGTCTTCTAGAGAGAGTTTAATGAGTCAACCTTCAAGGATGAACCTAACATATACTCTACCGTTATCATAAACGAGAGAGTATGTGCTAAAGAACTCTAAGAGAAATTCGGGATATATATCCTCTTTGATGTCCAACAAACAATCAAACCCAATTTCTTCGAACATCGATCGAGTGTATATATATAATATATATATATATATATATATATATATATATATATATATATATATATATATATATATATATATATATATATATATATATATATATATATATATATATATCCCTCAATATCCTCTTCGACAACTCTACCGTCGTGAAAGCTGCGTTTTTGGAGTGAGGAATAGGTGTTTGTAAGTTGAGGGGAAGCACGCATTTCGGAAAGGTTTGGCATATATTGTCTAGTGTATTGGTGGTCTTGTTGAAATTCCGAAGGCATGATTAGTACCTAAATAAACACAAAAATATTTCCCCGATTACTCATATGTTACATATAAACCAAAAATCAAAAATATGAGAATGTGTTTCATCAATCTCTTGACAAACAAAGGTTTAATCCTTATCATTCTCATACTCACAATGTGCCTAGTTCATTATTGACAATAACACATTGATCATGTAAGATCAACAATAAACTTGTTCATAGGTTCATATCAATTCCATCAATCAACCAAAATTATTTAGTCAAAATTTGGATTTGTTCTACAAGTGGGTTTTAATGAAATCTCAATGAATATGAACCTAAGGAATCATAGTAACAATATTATGTCAACTCTTATTCCTAGTAAGGTTCTAATTCAATGTTAATTTTAAAAATCCCCAATTATGAATGTATGAACCCTAGAACAAATTAGTTGAAATTGAAAGAAATGACTTATAGATAATTGATCTTGGGTGAAGGATGAGTGAAACCCACAAATAGAAATCAATTAATCTTGAGTAATTGAAGGTTTCGGAAAAACAACAATCGTGGAAAACTGGGTATTCTACTTACTATGTTGGAGAAGAGAGAGAAGGAGTTTTTGAAAAAGTGATATTTAATAAAAACAGGCTCTTTAGTCACGAGTACTGGACGCGTTTCCTTATTGATAAGGAACCACTTGTTTGAACCGCGTCAATAAGGAACCGCTTACAGTGGCGTGTTTTAATCTAGGAAAATCAAAGAAATTTTCAAAACTAAATTTTTCTAAAAACCTTAAAATACGTCTTAAGCCTTTAGGAAATCATTGGACCACCACAACACTAGGTAATAATGCTTAATTGAAGGATTACGAGTTGAATTGTAAGAACCCGTACTTTCCCAGCATTACTTTATTCTTTTTATTCGTGTTTCTGAATTTTCCAACGTATTACGTTTTCTTATATTCTTATATGTAAATCCTGAGATCATGATAATTTTAATAAATTATACTTTTCAAGTATTTTCTGATCATTGATAAATACTTTATATGGAATTATAAAAATTTTATTTTACTCTTTCATATTTATTTTAAATCAAAGTTTTTGATTTAAAATCACCCGCGTGCATTTTACAACGAGGTTACTCAAAATCAATGTACAACGAGAATTCCTAGTGATCGCGATACCGACGGATGCCCAAAATTTTACACTTCATTATCGATTGTTTCGATAATTAATATTTTCGACGATTTCGTTCTAACTACGTATTAAGTCGTGTCGAGAAATCCTAAAATCATATTTATGATGCATTGTAACTTTTGAAAAAGTATTTTCACGAAACCCGAGCCCGGTAAATATTTTCAATATTTACTAATAGTTATTTTCTACCCTTTAAATTAGTAAATTACTTTTTGTCCACAAGTTTCAAAACTTGACAATAATAACCCCTCCACCTTAACACCATATAAATTCGTTTTCTTAACCTCTAAACACACACATAACACAAGCTAACAAAAAAATTCACCAACCCTCCTTTCCCCTCTTGTTTTGCCGCTACCTTCAACCACAAACACACCCTTGATCATCAAAATTCTACATGATTTTAGCTAAACAAAAATTAGACCACACCTTAGAATTCAATGGTGATTCTAATGATACCAAAATCACCCACATGCATCAATATTTCAAAACTTTTATGATTCTATGGTTGGTGATGTTTTAAGCATCATGCATGTAATGATCTTGGCATGATCTTTATGTTTTTATCATAAAAGATTTATTTTTGATCTTTGATTTTGTTTAAAATATGACATACAAGTGTTTTAGGAGTGTTTGGTTGATGGGTATGATAGTAGGGTGATTATAGAGGTGTGGGAATGGTTAGAATTGGTGGGCAAATTGATTTGATATGATTTTCTAAAGTGTATATTACATCAGCAGCTTAGAACAGTTTTTTCGTAAGTTTAAGATTGGATATAGGCTGAGATTACTTGATTTTGTTTTAGAGTTCTCCGAGACGCTCGTCTTGGTATAAGATAGAGCTTCTAACTCATTACGGATCAAAAGTTATGCTAGTTTTAGTATTCGTGTACCGGGAGACGCAAGTCGGCACAATCCGAAATTGTGGCTGATTTTGGGTCGACTCTCGGGGACTTTAGGCATAGTTAGATAAATTATAATACTTATTTTCAAAGTTCATATACCTTATATGATGAGTCTAGTAGTGAGTTCAAAAGGTGGAATGTCAAAATAATACTTTTAAAGTGGTCTAAATGGTCGTATGAAGCAAGTATACAATTCTGTCCCAAATTTTAGAGTCGAGTAAAGTGTCGAGCTGATGGGTTTTAAAGTGAGAACTTTGGCTCAAATTTTGGCAGGGTCTTATATAGGTTATAAGTGACATTGACACCAAGTTTCATCTAAAACGGATAAGTCTAGATAGGATAGACTGGTGTGTACAATCGGGGTGTACTTGTTGATTGTATTTTGGACACATAGTTCAATGCTTGTGTTGCGTGAGTTTAAGTATTCACTATCAGACATGGTGACTTATTCAAGTGTTTAGTCATTATATAAATGACTTAGCTACTCGTCCAAGTAAGGTAAAGGGATAGTTTGACTTGCGTTTACTTGGCGTCTTATGATGGGTTAATTTCATGAGTACAAGTGTTTAAACGGGTATTGTTGGATAAATGAGTTAATATGGATTCATTTGGTTCATGTCACTGGTTTTGAAATATGAATACTTTGAAAATATTTAAAGTCTTATTATACTTGGCATACAACGATATTTGAGTTCGAGTCTTAACGCGCGCCTTATTTTGATAGGTTGCGGTTTTCTTTTTTCCCAGGCATCTATATCGTCGGTGATCGTCTTACCACTACCGTTTTTACTCAGCTTCTGAGTACCGTGATTCACTTACCTCATGGCTAAGGTGAGTTCATAGCCCTTTTTTACTTTTACATGGTTTCTAAATACGGGGTGAGATTTTACATGGTGGAACACAACCATTTAAAAATTGTATGCTATCCAGAAATTGTATGCTATCCAGAACGTGTATGCTTTCCAGAAGAATTCAATGATATTATTGATTTTAGACGTTAGCCTTGAGTTTCCTCTCCTGATCATGAACCGTTAATTGTCCTGTGTGCTTTGCGTGAAGCGCGAATGTTGTGGGTGGATCCATCGGGATTGACTATCCCCGTCCCGATTACCTTGATGCACTTACACTTGTTTATACTTGAGTATTTAGGCTGAATACTCCCTAGAGGAACTTACATTGAGTTAAGCTTCGGTTCATGAGCTAAATAGCAATAATATGCACCGTGACTAAGGACAATGTACATAGTTATTCCCCCCATTACTTGTTTTACAAATTCTATTGTGTTTCACACCTTTACTGCTAAACCTATGAATATTACTCAACTTTATATTGACGATTTTACATGTTTAATCTCAAGTATTATTACTTAGCTTTGCATAGATGGGAGCCCGCAGGATATTATCGCATCTTGGAGAGTTATGTGTTACTTTTAAAGTTTGGTTTTGGTAAAAGCTGTAAGAAGTTATTCTGTTCTTTATAGTAGCAATATGTTATAAAACCATGATTAAATAATATATTTTTCCGTACATAAAACTCTGGGACCTATGTTTAAAACTCTGATCTTTTATGATGTAATGTACATGTTTTTATTACGTCAGCTTTGTGTCAACTGTAATTCATTGTTCTTGTACCATGACATGTTACCCCCCCCCCCCCCCCCCCGGTTGTCTAGTTGTTCCATGTCAGATTATGGGGGTCTCACAGATTGGTATCTGTAATAACCTGAACTTGACGTCATTATTTTATCCTAACTACGTAATATATTTTTAATTTCTAAGTAATGATGAGTATTATTATATTTGATGGTTTTAGTTGAAACCAGTAATGTGTGATTAGATTTAATTGTTTTGACGAATGAAGAGTACTAATAGTGATCGCGATGCCAGTGGATGCCCAAATATTATATTTTAATATAGATTATTTCGATATTTGATATTTTTGAACTTTTTATTTCATTATGTATTAAGTCGAGTCGGAACCTTACTATTTCGTTTCGTATGCGTTTAATTATTTAACCGATCAATTTAACAAACGAGATTTATATTTTTATGCATCCGGGACGAAACCTGACTCCCGTAAATTTGTAAAAACCGACTAGGTACCGTTCCCGCTCTTTAAAAGTATTTTTGCAACAAAGGCCAAAAGATAGCCTTATTTACACTTTTTACCCCACTCCACTATATATAAGCTTCAAACAAGCACACACACACTTCATTTCGTACAACAAAATTTTTGTCTCTCCTCCACATTCCCTCTCTAGCTCACGACAACCATACCACCACCATGATCCACCACCAATTTTTGGTTTTTGAAGAAATCTAATCAAAAACCCACCTCTAAAATCATCTTGTAAGTGTTTTCCAATCATCAAATCCAACATGCATTAACATTTTTTTTTCAAGATTTAATTTTTATAAAAATATTTAATTGATCCAAATTTAACCATTGCATGTGTATAATTTTATGCTAGGATCAAGTATTTGGTGTTACTAAAGCTTGGAAAAAGTCTTGATCTTGATGATCTTGATCCCAAAACCCACGGCCAAAATGAGGTTTTTGGTGTTCTTTAGTGTTTGATCCAAATTATTGTTGGTAAGGTTCCAATTACTTGTTATTGTTATTATATTTATTTTTATTGATTGCATGCAAGAGTTTATTTATTTTAGGTAACATGCATGTGATCATGCAAGTGAATCTAAGGTTTAGGAGTTGTTAGGGATGATTAATATAGGTTAATTGAAGGTTAAATGATGTTAAAAATGGGTAAAAATGAGTGTTGGTATGATTTTTAAAGAGGTGTTTTACATCGGTGGGTTTAAGGCTGATTTTCGTTGGTATAACTTTGAGAAAGTGTTGGTATTATCGGATATTGTTTTAGTAGTCGTCGAGACATTCGTTTCTATATAAGATAGAGCTTCTAACTCCTAACGAGGAGGAAGTTATGCTAGTTTGATTATTCGTGTACCGGAAGACGAGTGTTGACACAATACGAAATTGTTGTCAATATTTGGATTGAATCTCGGGGACTATAAGTTGAGTTATAGAACTGGTCAAAGGCTGTTTTTAGGTGATAAACTTATCATTTTGAGTCTATTTTCAAAGTCAAGTGGCGATTTTATAAATGGGAATGTTTAACAAGGTCAAAATAGTTTTACGAGTCAAGTGTGTAAAACAGTCTGGTTTTTTAAAGTCTAAATATGTGTCAAGCAGGTGGTTCTAAAATATGAATCATTTGATGAAATTTAAAATGAGTCTTCTACAGATTATAAATGAGTTTTTCACCAAGTTTCGCCGAAAACGGAGTTTTTTAGGTTGGGGAAAACAGCGTGAACTTTTGGTAGGTACCGGTTGAGTATTATTTGGGAGGTACTTAACCTCGCGTCATAGTTTGAGGTGAGAGGCTAATCTATTAGCTTCTAAAAGTTCTAAAATGATATAAGTCTTATGTGTGAGTGTATATTCTGAGATTGGAGACCCGTGTTGGGTACTTGAACCGTGTTGATTTGGCATCTTGAGATGGATTAATATCGAAGGTGCTAGTTTGAAAGCTAGTACACGTTGTGGGGTTTAGAAGGAATTCACTAGCATTGATTGGTCATGTCTATGTACATACTATTTTGAGTCATTGATTTTATTATACTAAGTAAATTTTGAAATACTTAAGTACGTTGCTAAGCGCGCACCTTATTTGTTAGGTGGCGGCTTTTGACGTGTATATTTGGGAGGCATCTTCACTTTGGCGATCACTACTACTACTAGCTTTGTGTACCATCTAAAGTAAGTCTATAGCCTCGCTTTTATACTATCTTGTAAATGGCTTTTAAACCCGCGAGGGGGAATACATGTTTTTCATAAACTTAGAACACAAGTCTTTTATGGTATGCTTGTCCCTCTATGAATGGACCCGTGGTTGCCAAAAATTGCATTAAGTGATTGCCATTGTTAAAGCCTCAATTATGGACCGTTAATTAACCTATGATGGGTTAACCGCTAGTACAATTAATAGATCTATGGGGGAAGCCGCCCCGGTTCAGTTTGTGTAGACTTGTCATAGAAGCTTAGGCCCGACCTCCACACTGTTTGAACATATTGTATTGAGAAGTCAGGTATACGGTAATGTACCAATAATCTGGAGGTAACCGACAATTAATAAATCTCTTGTCTTATTAGACCTAACGAAGTGTCTAAGGGCGCGGTTCCATGATCTTAATGCAATTTATGCTATATACAATTATTATTGTTGATGCAAATTATTATTCGATGCTTGTTGCCTTCAAGTATGCCACAAACTTATAATCTTTGCTTGTGTTCAAAATTACTTGTAAAACCTATAGACTTGCTCAACCGTTGTGTTGATGATTTTACACATGTATTTCAGGTAATCAAGATGGATAGCAGCGGAGCATGTGAGGAGGAAGTTGGTGCTTACTTGTCTAAACTTTATATTTGTTTTCCATCATTTGAATTGCATAAAAGACTTTTGACGTCCTTAATGAATGTGATGTATTGGTAACGGTTTTTGGGACCAAACGCTACTCTGATTTTATATAAACTCGGATGGGAACTATTTAGACAAGGTTTGTATATTATTTTAACGTCTCTTTTGAGGTCGTTGTATATGATTGTGTGTGATGTGCTATGAGTAGCGCCTCAAAGTGGTATTCCACTGTGTGGTAATTTGGGGGTGTTACAAATTGGTACCAGAGCCACAAGTTTTAGAGAACTAGGTTGATTTTGAAAAACCTAAACTATAACTTTTGGTATGTTCTAAAAAGTTTTAAGCACGCAACTACTCCGCATGGCTCCGTTAAGGCTATTCTTGTATTACTTTTTATTGGTTGTGATTATGTGATACTATGTGTATGTAAGAATGGTAGTATGTATATTTATGAATATACTATGATATATAAAGTCATTGTGCGTGAAGCAATGGTCTCTAAATGATTGCCATACATTTTATAATACGGCTTTGTATCGGATTTGGCCTCGCCGAAATCACTGATCTTGATAATTGTGTATTATCTAAATACGAGTGTGAGACTCGTTTGACACTTTGAGTATGTATATATGGTTTCGTAACCTATCGCATCGACTTGTTTAAGTTCTATTGTTATCATCGTATCGTGATGTGCCATTTTTGGACATCTTCTTTCGAAACGTAATTGATAAATGCGATGTTCGTGTTTTCGTTACTACTTATGATTTTGAAGAATCATTTTTCCAAAGCGATATCTCCTACGTAATGCGACGCTTGATTTGACTTTATATGACTATGTTTTATTGGCGAAAGGAGGATGCCAATGTTGGACTTAAGATATATATATCCTAATCAAATATATATAGTTTGGGTACAACAATGATATGCTCGTAGTAGTCATTCGGTTGAGTGACTTAATATTGTGTATCTAAATGAAATGGGACATTTAGATATATAGATTTTAACTCACCCAACTAAGAGTCGTTTAATGTTGTCTTATTTAAATGGATTAGGACATTTGAGTAACAAAATTTTAAACTACTGGACCTTAGATTGTCATGTTTTCCCTATTCAAATGGAATGGGACGTTTGAATACGGAAATAATGATGTAAGTTTATTGACACCTTGTATTTACTATGGTATTTGGATATGATATCGTGTTGAGAGGTAGTAATACTTGAGTAGGATGACTTATAATCATCTCGTTGAAATGGATTGGATGTCTTTTCATTTGAAAAAGAAAGTTATAAGTTCCCGAACCGTAAATTTATAAATCCTTGCATATATGGAGGGGGACGCCTTTTGATGTAGACAAGGAATTATAAATGAGTGGTCCCAAGTGCGTCTGGCTCAATTTGTGAATGTTTGGTGTGCGTACGTCTTTCTTCGAACCCTGTTTCGTTGATAAGAATCGTTCAGTGCTATCGTCATTATGATGATCGTCGAATATCATCTATGTACGGGTAACCTGTTAGACTTCTCTCGAGTTATGATTTGTTTTGATGGAGCATTTCTAATGTGTCTCGATGATCACGAGTTTTATAATCAGATTGTTAAGAACCGTTAACCGTTTCCAGAATAGACGACTTGTGTAAGCGTCACCAGGATTTATGTGTGTATTTGTGGATTGACCGAGGATCGAGTTATCAACGGCAACTTACCGTGGATATGAAGCTCTTGTAATTTTTCTTGCTACTATCAAAGGGTCACCAAAGACTTTTCATGATGACGAAACTCTTGGGGTCTAGTATGACGAATAAACGGGGAATATGATGCATCACCTTGAGCACTAGAGAAGAAGCTGTCGGTACACCCGTTATATTGAGATTCCTTACCAGTGGACAGAATCTCTTAATGACTGGATTTAATAAATTCATTACCACCTCGAGGAGTATGATGTAGCCGACACCGCAAGTGGAAAGACTCTGGAGATCAAGTGGTTATTATCAAGGGTTCGTTCAAGGTTTTCTTAATGATCAACGGTGGAGATCTATATTTGATGTTTATGTGCGACCTTTTCTTTTTATGTACTTATATAGTATGTGATCTAGTCGAATGATCGTAAGTCGTGAGAACTTGAGACGGCATTATCCGATGACGTCCGATCATGTAGAACACATATTATGTAGTATGTTTTTGACTTTCAATGATGATGTTTATTGAGACTTGAATGTGCGTGGGCAGCAGTGAGATGGTGTCTTTGTATTATATTTTGAGTATGGTTCCGCGTGTGAGCACCCTCTGATGACGAAATATTTTCTTGTTATTCTTGGATATGCGTCTATGGCTATCCGGCCAGTGGATATCTTTTAATTTGCAACCTTCCTTTTGACTGGACTTACCCGAAAATCCTGTCATCTACTCTTGTTGTCGAATGAGCTTCGTGTAATTCATAAAATTTTCAAGTGTCGAACTTGAAGGAGTGATTGGTGGATAAGGATTTATTCATTCCCTTTTGGTGAGATAAAATTGGACTAAAAGTTGCGTTTTGTAGAAGTAGTAAGTTTCCTTTACGAATGTGCAATATAATTCAAGACGTGGATCAAGATTCACGTAGGATCGTGAGGACTTCTTTAGGAAGAAGTGCCCTCATCTTTCCCAAGGTACGCAATACGAGTATGAGGCGAGGTAAGCGCCGGGACGTCGCTACCTTAAGGAGGTGAGAATGTAATAACCCGAACTTGACGTTATTATTGTATCCTAACTATGTAACATATTTTTAAATTTCTAAGTAATGATGAGTATTATTATATTTGACGGTTTTAGTTGAAACCAGTAATGTGTGATTAGATTTAATTGTTTGACGAATGAAAAGTACTAATAGTGATCGTGATGCCAATGGATGCTCAAATATTATATTTTAGTATCGATTATTTCAATATTTGAAATTTTTATTTCATTACGTATTAAGTCGAGTCAGAACCTTACTATTTCGTTTCGTGTGCGTTTAATTATTTAACCGATCAATTTAACAAACGAGATTTATATTTTTATGAATCCGGGACGAAACCTGACTCCCGTAAATTTTTAAAAACCGACTAGGTACCATTCCCGCTCTTTAAAAGTTATTTTTGCAACAAAGGCCAAAAGATAGCCTTATTTACACTTTTTACCCCACTCCACTATATATAACCTTCAAACAAGCATACACACTTCATTTCTTACAACAAAATTTTTGTCTCTCCTTCCCATTCCCTCTCTAGCTCACGACAACCATACCACCACCATGATCCACCACCAATTTTTGGTTTTTGAAGAAATCTAATCAAAGACACACCTCTAAAATCATCTTGTAAGTGTTTTCCAATCATCAAATCCAACATGCATTAACATTTTTTTCAAGATTTATTTTTTATAAAAATATTTAATTGATCCAAATTTAACCATTGCATGTGTATAATTTTATGCTAGGATCAAGTATTTGGTGTTACTAAAGCTTGGAAAAAGTTTTGATCTTGATGATCTTGATCCCAAAACCCACGGCCAAAAATGGGTTTTTTGGTATTCTTGAGTGTTTGATCCAAATTATTGTTGGTAAGGTTCCAATTACTTGTTATTTTTATTATATTTATTTTTATTGATTGCATGCAAGAGTTTATTTATATTTGGTAACATGCATGTGATCATACAAGTGAATCTAAGGTTTAGGAGTTGTTAGTGATGATTAATATAGGTTAATTGAAGGTTAAATGATGTTAAAAATGGGTAAAAATGAGTGTTGGTATGATTTTTAAAGAGGTGTTTTACATCAGTGGGTTTAAGGCTGATTTTCGTGGGTATAACTTTGAGTAAGTGTTGGAATTATTGGATACTGTTGTAGTAGTCGTCGATACGCTCGTTTCTATATAAGATAGAGCTTCTAACTCCTAAAGAGGAGGAAGTTATGCTAGTTTGATTATTCGTGTACCGGGAGACGAGTGTTGACACAATACGAAATTGTTGTCAATATTTGGATCGAATCTCGGGGACTATAAGTTGAGTTATAGAACTGTTCAAAGGCTGTTGTTAGGTGCAAAACTTATCATTTTGAGTCTATTTTCAAAGTCAAGTGACGATTTTATAAATGGTAATGTTTAACAAGGTCAAAATGGTTTTACGAGTCAAGTGTGTAAAACAGTCCGGTTTTTAAAGTCTAAAGATGTGTCAAGCAGGTGGTTCTAAAATATGAATCATTTGATGAAATTTGAACTGAGTCTTCTAAATATTATAAATGATTTTTTCACCAAGTTTCGTCGAAAACGGAGTTGTTTAGGTTGGGAAAACAGCGTGTACTTTTGGTAGGTACCGGCTGAGTATTATTTGGGAGGTACTTAACCTCGCGTCATAGTTTGAGGCGAGAGGCTAATCTATTAGCTTCTAAAATTTCTAAAAGGATATAAGTCTTAGGTGTGAGTGTATATTCTGAGATTGGAGACCCGTGTTGGGTACTTGAACCGTGTTGATTTGGCATCTTGAGATGGATCAATATCGAAGGTGCTAGTTTGGAAAACTAGTACATGTTGTGGGGTTTAGAAGGAATTCACTTGCATTGATTGGTCATGTCTATGTACATACTATTTTGAGTCACTGATTTTATTATACTAAGTATATTTTGAAATACTTAAGTACGTTGCTAAGCGCGCACCTTATTTGTTAGGTGGCGGATTTTGACGTGTATATTTGGGAGGCATCTTCACTTTGGCGATCACTACTACTACTAGCTTCGTGTACCATCTAAAGTAAGTCTATAGCCTCGCTTTTATACTATCTTGTAAATGACTTTTAAACCCGCGAGGGGGAATACATGTTTTTCATAAACTTAAAACACAAGTCTTTTATGGTATGCTTGTCCCTCTATGAATGGAGTCGTGGTTGCCAAAAATTGCATTAAGTGATTGCCATTGTTAAAGCCTCAATTATGGACCCTTAATTAACCTATGATGGGTTAACCGCTAGTATAACTAATAGATCTATGGGGGAAGCCGCCCCGGTTCAGTTTGTGTGGACTTGGTATAGAAGCTTAGGCCCGACCTCCACACTGTTTGAACATATTGTATTGAGAAGTCAGGTATACGGCAATGTACCAATAATCTGGAGGTAACCGACAATTAATAAATCTCTTGTCTTATTAGACCTAACGGAGTGTCTAAGGGTTCGGTTCCATGAGCTTAATGCAATTTATGCTATATACAATTATTATTGTTGATGCAAATTATTATTCGATGCTTGTTGCCTTCAAGTATGCCACAAACTTATAATATTTGCTTGTGTTCAAAATGATTTGTAAAACCTATGGACTTGCTCAGCCGTTGTGTTGATGATTTTACACATGTATTTCAGGTAATCAAGATGGATAGCAGCGGAGCATGTGAGGAGGAAGTTGGTGCTTACTTGTCTAAACTTTATATTTGTTTTCCATCCTTTGAATTGAATAAAAGTCTTTTGACGTCCTTAATGAATGTGATGTATTGGTAACGGTTTTTGGGACCAAACACTACTCTGATTTTATATAAATTGGGATGGGAACTATTTAGACAAGGTTTGCATATTATTTTAACGTCTCTTTTGAGGTCGTTGTCTATGATTGTGTGCGATGTGCTATGAGTAGCGCCCCAAAATGGTATTCCGCTGTGTGGTAATTTGGGGGTGTTACAATATCAGAGCGATGGTTATAGGGAACTGAGTCGTTTTCAAAACTTAGTCTATAACCAAAAGTTCAATTATTTCATGTGTTAAGTGTCAACCACAGAATCTGCCAATGTTGTTCGATATCTGCGCGGGTAACTCTCATATCCTTATTATTTACTTTTAATTATCGTTGTAGTATTTCATCTCCTGATTACAAATTGAAATATTACATTACCCTGGTGACGATAATTTCTATGTCTTTTCAAAGCCTTTGTGCTTCATAAATTATCAATGGATATTACTTGATTACATATGCTCTTACTGCATTTCTTGAATTCTTGTTCTTCTGAATTGATGGTGTTACAATGATTTTATATTGTTATGACGTTACATACTTGTATTCGGAGCGCGTATGCTGCTGACTTTTCATACTCACTTTTCTGAGTACTAGTGCTATCTTGTTCCTGCGTGATACGACTGACCTCATATACTCGTTCGATTTGAACCGACTGTTTTTCTCAACTCATTGTTACATGTTGTGCATACTCTCGTGATACCATCTCGGGATTGAATAAGTGTTGTTTTCGATGAAACTTCTGATTTTTATTTTACTACCGTACGTGTTACTTTCACTGTTAAACCTCTATAAGATATCAGTTTAGATATCTAAAATGCTTTCCGACCATTTATGATTGGATGCCTTGAAAATTAGTCTATAGACCATTGTGTAGCTCAATGTGTCTCCCAGAAACATTAAAGGACATCGTGTGAGTCACACATCTCGGAGCATTCCTTGAATCCGTGCTGAATAATATCGTAGGCTTTCGTAATCTTAATTGACCTTTACGTCACTGTTTTACACGACAATTGTACATGGATTACATTTTATTTCATTGACCATTCGACGTTTCGATTTCGAATTTCAACGTTCGTTTGTACCTTGAAAACACCATCGTCATCTGGAAATTCATCCTCTATTGTGTAGAGATTGTTTGGAATGCAATTCTATTCCTATAAACTTGTATCCTTTCCTTTTCATTAACTCTCCTTGCTCCGGGAGTGCAACCCGCTAATGTTCCCTTTCTTCCCGATATGTTTTGTTGATTTTAGAAAATTACACCGCCAAAAGACCTTCCTGCATTGCATCTTGAAATCTAAGACACGGATGTCATGCGTCGTTTTTGATTTCTTAGTTTATCGTTGGCATTCTTGAACCATTTCTATACTGTGTTTTCTTTACATGCATAATTATACAATTTAATTTCTCTCGTCTTTATGGAATCCACAAGTCTTGTGTGTACATTAATTCAGGGTTATTATAAAATTTAGATTTAATTTCCAGCTATGTCGAAAAATATACTTTGTACAGAAACTTTACAAGAAATTTAACAGTGTCGAGAAAATATTTTTATATTAGACATAAAAATATATATTTCTACTTGTTGAGACGTCCGCTTAGGACATAAAATTTGACCAGAAAATATTAAAACAAGAGCAAGTTACGCTCATTTGGGATTGTAAAATTTAAGAATTTAATTCTACATATTTTTAAAATATCATTTTGTTGACATATTTAATGCAAGGGCATTTTCGTCCATTTCTGATCCCTTTTCTAGTCTCGAGTAAAACTAGAAAGTTGTTCAAAACGTCATTTTACACCAAATTACATTAGACTTCGAGTCTTAGAATATTATTTAGTAAATCAACTGGTCTGGTCAAAAACCCAAAAGTCAAAAGTGTCTAAAAAGGTCAAAACTAATAGAAACTTTTCGGAGTAATTGTACTATTGGTTAACTGATGCTCTATTTTCTTAAAATGCATGTTTATGACAATTAAATTATGATGTAAACATACGGATTCCCCCTATCCTTCCTTTATATATGACTTATTTGTCATTCTATATTGTTTTTCTTTGTTTCTATCGTGCCTCTGAATTTAGCTGAGGGTTGAAGTTCTTGCTTTCAGATCGTTCGTTATCATCTTGACACGTATCTCATGACGATTCCGGATAAACCTTTTGAAACCTTAACAACTTGAAACCATTTCATTTATTGTCTTATGAACTACTTTTTACTACCCTCATGTAACCCACTTACTATTTTATAAGTTATCATATAAACTCAAACAGGTATTGTTTGCAAATCATTTTACAAAATAATTTACTTGGACTTTACAAGATACTTGAACGTTACTCTATAAAATTAATTTATATTAATTTTACAATGTATTTTTACAAATTGTTCTACTTTGGTCTTATAAAGAACCCTTGTAACAATAAAAATTGTTGATTTAAACATCTAGCCAATTAGACACTCGCGAAAAGTTTCATAAGTTATTTTGATCCTGTTTTTGCAAATGGCATTATATACATATTTTATATAATATGACCTGTAATACTGGTTTGACGAAGCTGAGTATCGCATTGCTAGTCCTAAATTATGCATGGCCTGATCACCTATGCTTAATTTAGAAGGAGCCATGCGAGGCCGAATAGTAGTCACCCTAAATATTTGACCAAGAATCAACTTTTTAATTATGTTCCTTAAAAATTTTGATAAAATAAAGTTTTAGAAAACTTTTACATCTTATGCGAGTAACAACAATTCGTGACATACACCTATGAACCCTTATCTTTTCTTGAACAAATTACATGCCTCAAGCACATATTTCCTTACTCAATGATTTTTACTTTACTTGTTACCTCATCATCCTCATGATATAATTTTCGTTACCATTTGCCTAAATTCATACCATTGATACCAGACTTGAAAGTTTCAACGTTGTTATGCTTCTACATCGATCGATCTTCTCTATCTCTTTTGGTAGACCTTTGAAACATCTCTGGACGCGAATAGTGAGTTATGACTGGAATTGACCAATGATTTCGCGAATCATTCATTATGTGTGTTAGACTCCATCGTCTTGAAATTCATTCGTGTGAATCATGTGTTGATTTCGCCTTTCATTGCAAATGTTGTTCATCTTACTGGAATTATCTCAAGTAACTTCTTAAGAATTTTCTTTGATTCGAAAATTCGATTTGTGGCTTTTCTCTTTCGATCGTGTATCGGTCATTGAGAACTTAATAAGCCGTTGTTGGTGACACCAACTGCACACAAGAAGTGATGACTTGCTAAATCCTTTGTTTCTTATTGTCCTTATCATCGATGCATCTGTTCGGTCATGTTCGTTAAGAATCGGTACGAATTACGTTTTATTCCCTCGTGCTATTGCTTGTATACTGATTGTTGATCGATATTCGTTTCATAATCGTTTGCTATTTTGTCACTTTCTGAAAACCAGAAACTGTCACATGTTTACCATTTGATGCAGTAAACACATTCTTGGATTTCTAAAAATTATTATTAATTTTTAAGAACGTTTTATACATTTTATCAAATGTTTAAATTACCAGAATAACTGTTTCAAGTTAAATACTAGATATATATATCCTCTTTGAGAAATTTACCTAGTGTTTCAAAGGATATCAGGCTGTATTAAAGTAATTGATTTTATCATACCTTACCTTCAATATAATGAAATTATTAAATTAATTTATAATTTCTAACAATGATTCTAAATAATTTGGAGAAATCTGAATTTTCTCTAATGGTAACGATAAACATGAGTTTTAACGATAATTTCATACAGTCAACCAAAAGTTCTTAAGCCGATCAGGATAACTATTTTGAACTGTTCTACTTTTTCTTTGAAAATCCTAATCAAGAAAAAGATATAACAACAGCATACTCACTAAATATAGATAGTTTGATTTTAAATCACTACACCTTGTAAAATTTTCTTTTAATCAAGGAAATACTTAAACTGACTTTTAAAGTAATACCAAATTCCTAGACAACTGATTGTGACAGCTTGTATTTTAAATGATCATATGTAATTCATTTTCCCTTCTATTTCTCTTGTAACTAGATTATTACGTTTTAAGATTGTCATATTTTACATTTGCACGATTTTGGATTCCTTGTCGATTATCAGTTTTAACTCGTGCTAGCGCACTTTCTCCGTTTAAGCAAATCTCGTGCTCACTCCATCTCTTTATATTTCTTCATACCGAAAGGTCATTATTCTAATCCAAGTTTGAAAAATTTATTCGAAAAGGAGTTAAGAAACTGAAGCGTAATGAATTCCAATCGTGAAGGTACGTCGTGGTGCAGAAATTACCTGGGAAGCAATGAATTTGTTCTACACTTTGTACCTCCTCTTGTTTACATCTTCTACTGTTTCCAAGAGAACTCTAAGGGACCAGAGTTCCTTTAGGGGGAAGACTGTAAGAACCCGTACTTTCCCAGCATTATTTTATTCTTTTTATTCGTGTTTCTGAATTTTCCAACGTATTACGTTTTCTTGTATTCTTATATGTAAATCCTGAGATCATGATAATTTTAATAAATTATATTTTTCAAGTATTTTCTAATCATTGATAAATACTTTATATGGAATTATAAAATTTTTATTTTATTCTTCCATATTTATTTTAAATCAAAGTTTTTGATTTAAAATCACCCGCGTGCATTTTACAACGAGTTTACTCTAAATCAATGTACAACGAGAATTCCTAGTGATCGCGATACCGACGGATGCTCAAAATTTTACACTTCATTATCGATTGTTTCGATAATTAATATTTTCAACGGTTTATTTCTAATTACGTATTAAGTCATGTCGGGAAATCCTAAGGTCATATTTATGATGCATTGTAACTTTTGAAAAAGTATTTTCACAAAACCCGAGCCCCGTAAATATTTTCAATGTTTACTAATACTCATTTTCTACCCTTTAAATTAGTAAATTACTTGTTGTCCACAAGTTTTAAAACTTGACAATAATAACCCCTCCACCTTAACACCATATAAATTCATTTTCTTAACCTCAAAACACACACATAGCATAAGCTAACAAAAAAAATTCACCAACCCTCCTTTCCCCTCTTGTTTTGCCGCCACCTTCAACCACAAACACACCCTTGATCATCAAAATTCAACATGATTTTAGCTAAACAAAAATTAGACCACACCTTAGAATTCAATGGTGATTTTAATGATACCAAAATCACCCACATGCATTAAGATTTCAAAATTTTTATGATTCTATGGTTGGTGATGTTTTAAGCATCATGCATGTAATGATCTTGGCATGATCTTTATGTTTTTATCATAAAAGGTTTATTTTTGATCTTTGATTTTGTTAAAAATTTGACATATAAGTATTTTAGGAGTGTTTGGTTGATGGGTATGATAGTAGGGTAATTATAGAGGTGTGGGAATGGTTAGAATTGGTGGGAAAATTGATTTGATATGATTTTCTAAAGTGTATTTTACATCAGCAGCTTAGAACAGATTTTTCGTAAGTTTAAAATTGGGTATAGCCTAATATTATTTTATTTTGTTTTAGAGTTTTTCGAGACGCTCGTTTTGGTATAAGATAGAGCTTCTAACTCATTACGGATCAAAGGTTATGCTAGTTTTAGTATTCGTGTACCGGGAGACGCAAGTCGGCACAATGCGAAATTGTGGCTGATTTTGGGTCGACTCTCGGGGACTTTAGGAATAATTAGATAAATTATACTACTGATTTTAAAAGTTCATAAACCTTATATGATGAGTCTAGTAGTGAGTTCAAAAGGTGGAATGTAAAAATAATACTTTTAAAGTGGTCTAAATGGTCTTATGGAGCAAGTATACAATTGTGTCCTAAATTTTAGAGTCGAGTAAAGTGTCGAGCTGATAGGTTTTAAAGTGAGAACTTTGGCTCAAAATTTGGCAGGGTCTTATATAGGTTATACGTGACCTTGACACCAAGTTTCATCTAAAATGGACAAGTCTAGATAGGATAGATCGGTGTGTACATTCGGGGTGTACTTGCTTATTATATTTTGGACACATAGTTCAATGCTTGTGTTGCGTGAGTTTGAGTATTCACTATCGGACTTGGTGACTTATTCAAGTGTTTAGTCATTATATAAATGACTTAGATACTGGTCCAAGTAAGGTAAAGGGATGGTTTGATTTGCGTTGACTTGGCGTCTTATGACGGGTCAGTTTCATGAGTACAAGTGTTTAAACGGGTATTGTTGGATAAATGAGTTAATATGGATTCATTTGGTTCGTGTCACTGGTTTTGAAATATGAATACTTTGAAAATATTTAAACTCTTATTATGCTTGGTATACAACGATATTTGAGTTCGAGTCTTAACGCGCGCCTTATTTTGATAGGTTGCGGTTTTCGTGTTTCCCGGGCATCCATATCGTCGGTGATCGTCTTACCACTACCGTTTCTACTCAGCTTCTAAGTACCGTGATTCACTTACCTCATGGCTAAGGTGAGTTCATAGCCCCTTTTTACTTGTACATGGTTTCTAAACACGGGGGTGAGATTTTACATGGTGGAACACAACCATTTAAAAACTGTATGCTATCTAGAACTTGTATGCTATCCAGAACGTGTATGCTTTCCAGATGAATTCAATGATATTATTGCTTTTAGACATTAGCCTTGAGTTTCCTCTCCTGATCATGAACCGTTAATTTTCCTGTGTGCTTTGCCCGAAGCGCGAATGTTGTGGGTGCATCCATCGGGATTGACTATCCCCGTCCGGATTACCTTGACACATTTACATTTTTTTATACTTGGGTATTTAGGCTGAATACTCCCTAGAGGAACTTACATTGAGTTAAGCTTCGGTTCATGAGCTAAATAGAAATAATATGCACCGTGACTATGGACAATGTACATAGTTATTCCCCGATTACTTGTTTTAAAAATTCTATTGTGATCCACACCTTTATTGCTAAACTTATGAATATCACTCAACTTTATGTTGACGATTTTACATGTTTAATCTCATGTATTATTACTTAGCTTTGCATGGATGCGAGCCCGTAGGATATTATCGCATCTTGGAGAGTTCTGTGTTACTTTTAAAGTTTGGTTTTGGTAAAATCTGTCAGAAGTTATTCAGTACTTTTTGTAGCAATATGTTACAAAACCATGATAAAATAATATATTTTCGCACATAAAACTCTGGGACCTATGTTTAAAACTCTGATCTTTTATAATGTAATGTACATGTTTTTATTACGTCAACTTTGTGTCAGCTGTAATTCATTGTTCATGTACCATGACGTGTTATCCTCTCGTTGCCTAGTTGTTCCATGTCAGATTCTGGGGGTCTCACATGAATCGAGATAGGAAAAGACCGAAACGGACAAACGACTACTCGTAGAAAAGAAGCAAAGGGGAGAAGAGTCAAGAGAAGTGAATTAAGACCAAGAACATTGCTCAAGAGACAAATGACATTCTTCAAATCGAGGAGACGAAGAGCTTGTGTCATATATAGTGGTTTAAGACGTGCCTTTCCGGCGAGAGTCTAAACGGATTTGGTAATGAATTATACCAAGCAACTTTGATACATAGATTAAGATCAGTATCAAGAGTAGTCTTATTCTATTTCAAAATATGAGCAAAGTATAAATTCACTTTCTCTCCCACATGATCGGATAATTATTGCTAAGATTTACAATAACAATATCCTTGGAATATTTCAATTCCAAATGTGTAAAATCCACCTACAACTTAATGAAGTAGTTTGGTATCTCAAGGTATTCATCAATCATCCTAGAGATGAGCTTAGTTGCACAAGTTACACATGATATTTGGGCCTACTAACCGTAAGGGAGCAAACCATGGAAATCATGCTTGAAACTTTAAGCTTCTACTAACTCACTCTACATCTCCATAGTGAGTCAAGTATCCAAGCAATGAAGGTTTGAGAGGGAAAAAGGAAAGAATCACAAACCACAAAGAAATGTCAAGGCAAGGATGCCAAGAATAAACATATAGTCAATTAATGATCAAAATAATGATCAAAAGGGCGTGTGGAAGAATGAAAACGTACCTTGGCCACAAATTGGATTCCAATCTTTCAAGGAACCAATGCAAAGCCCAACCATGACTAAAGTGACTCCTAAGTCTTTAAGGACTAGTATCACTCCCATCCATCTTGATATCATCATTCAATGATGTTGGAAATCAAAGAAGATGAGTCTTCTACAAGTGTACGTAACTCAATCCACAATCAATTGAATGATTGATCTTCATGAGTACCTACACATAACAAGATGCAAACTAGTAGATACATTTCAAGAGTAAATCTAAAATGCATTTATACTACTAATCTAAATGAGATGCAATATTATCAATTAAAAGGCTTATTTTCAATAAAATATAGTTTTTACCAACGAAAAAACTTTAGTACAACTTAACCTTCTAATTTGAGAAGACAATGGATCGATCCAAGTTTTAAAGTATAATATACTTCAAAGATCTTGTGTCACCATCGCTTTGATACCAATTCTAGAAACTAGAAGGAGGGGTTGAATAATTTATCATCAGTTTATCTCCTAATTAAAATTCCTTTCAATTAGGTGAGTGCCAAAACTATCTTTTACTTGAAAACTAATTTCATAATGATTAGGTTCTATTCTAATGCATTAACGATAAATGGTAAGTGTAATGATGATGAATGTAAGTGATGAGTAAGGAAAGAAACAACCTAGTAGGAAGACACCAAGATTTATAGTGGTTCGGCAACGAGGCTCTATCCTCGTTCCTACTCCACTCCTCGAGTACACCTTACTCGAGATTTCCACTATATCCACAAGCTCCCTTCTTGGCGGAGAAAACCTTACAACGTCGCTTACATTATTTTCTAACACTAGGCTAAATGTCGAGACCTAATCTTAGCTAGGACCAATCTACACAACGTCGCCCACTTCACCATTTTACGACACAAGGCTAGATGTCGAGTTTTAATCCAAAGCTAGAACCAATCTTCACAACGTTGCCTACTTCACCATTTTATTACACAAGGCTAGATGTCGAGTTTTAATTCAAAGCTAGAACCAATCTTCACGACTCTTCACTTTGAAGCTAAGTGAGAACTTCACACAACACAACTACATATCACTTTATTGTTTAGTGAGAACTCACAAGACACAACCACATCACTTTATAGTTTAGTGAGAACTAACACAACTTATTACAACTCAACTAAACATATCCAAGTACACACATGTAGCTTGGATCTACACAACACAAATCCAAGCACACACATATGCAAAAGATTTACACAACTCTAATCCAAGTATTCACACATAGCTTGGATGAACACAACTAGTCCAAGTATTCACAAATACATTGGATCTACACAAGATATAAATAAACAAATGATGAACATGACTAGATCTTTAGGAGAGGATGATCTTCATCAAGGCTTCATCTTTAATCACATCACAAGTGTGTGAGTGATCTTATCTTTGGACAAGGTAAAGAATGAGGTCAAGAGGATAATAATAAGTAAACATACTTAACACATTAAGTGATCATTTACAAATGACTAGGATTAGAGAGGAGAAAGAAGGATGAAAGAGATGTCCAAAAAGGGTTAATGAAAATGCAGATTTGATCCACTATTTATAGAAGACAAATCCCAATGGCTAGCTGGGGCGGTTCCTTAACTACCCAGGCGGTTCCTTATCGATAGGGAACCACGTAGGCACTTAAGGAACCGCGGAGTGTAGACTCCGCTCCTTTTTGTCTTTTAGTGAATTTGAAATATCTGAGGCTGTTTAAACCTTCAAAGGATATTCTTATGGCATTTGGAATATGCCATATTCAAATTTACATTTTCATTTAAAACATTTTCTTAAAAATAAATTTTATTAAAAATCTTTTGTTACGTTTGACAAAAGTGAGTTTTAAGGCTAGTACTTTTTGATCACTAAGCATGATTAAGATATGTTAGTGTAATGATTATTACCTTGATGATAGTGTTTGTTAGATAATTTGTTTTATGATTGTGTTTGACAATAAATGTCTTTGTAATTTGTCGTGATCAAAACTAAGAAATATTAATTAGTACTAACAATGTGTTTAGGCATTGCTTTGCATTAACACCGTTGTTTCGGATTGTGGAAATAGCAAACCTCCAGGCCCCGATGGCTTCACATTCAAATTCATCAAAGAATATTGGAGCATGGTTGGGAACGATTTCATTGATATGGCGAAACCTTTTGAAATTGACGACTTTATTCCTAATGGTTGTAACTCCTTTTTTTATTGCCCTTGATCCAAAAATTTAAGACTCTTTATGTATAAAAGACTTTAGACACATAAGTCTTATTGGTTTATCAATACAAGGTTATTGCTAAAATTCTTTCCAATAAACTTATGCAAGTTGTTCACTTGGTGGTTAGTGAGGTGTAGTCGGCTTATATAAAAGAGAGGCATATCATTGACGGGCCTCTCATGGTCAATGAAATTATCTCATAGGATTCTAAAAAGAAAGAGCGTATTTTCATATTACAAGTTGATTTTGAAAAAGCATTCGACTTATTCGACTCTCTCGATTGGAAATATCTCGATCATACGATGGAACAAATGGATTTTAGACCAAAATGGAGAAAATGGATACATGGATGTCTAAACTCGGCATATGGTTCGGTTCTCGTAAAAAGGCTTACGAAAAGGAGACACATTATCACCGTTTCTCTTTATCATAGATGTTGAAGCTCTCAACATGTCTATACAAGAAGCTAAGTCAAAAGGCATTTTTTACGGTATCAAAGTGGGTGATAACTTGGTGGACATCTCTCATCTAGAATATGCGGATGATCTTTTATCATGGGAAAATGGTCTCTTGAAAATGCAAAAAACTTGTGTAGGATTCTTAGATGTTTTTAGATGGCGTCGGGGCTAAAAGTCAACTTTATGAAAAGTAAGTTTTTGATTAAAGTGTTGATAACGACCATGTTTTAAATTTTGCTGCCATATTGAAGTTTCAACCATCTTAATGTTTCAACCATCATCCCTCCCATCCCCTACACGTATATTGTCCTACATATGGGTGCAAACATGAATGTTGAAATACATTGGCTTCTAATAGTTGAAATATTTCTAAAAAGGTTATCTTCGTGGAAAGCAGCTGCCTTATCATATGGTGCTAGACTTACTCTTCTAAAGTCGGTTCTCAAGGCGTTAGCTACTTATTACTTCTCTCTTTTCAACGCTCCTAAATGCGCGTTACGTTATCTAAAAAAGATCAAACAGAGATTTTTTGGGGAGATTATTCGAAAACTAAAAACATTTCGTGGATTGCTTGAACAAATTTGTTCTTCAAAAAAATGTGGTGGTCTTGGGATTAGGTCTTTGAAATCTTAGAACCTTTCCATGCTCTCTAAATGGTGGTGGAGATTCCACACAGAAATCAACTCACTTTGGAGATCGACAGTTACATCCATTCACGATAACCTTGGAGGTCTCGATCAAACAGAGTCAAATGTATCAAGGCTAACACCTAGCCCATGGAAACCAGTTGGTAACCTTCAAGACAACCTAATTTTCATGAACATAAATCTACACATGGTGTTTGTGGAGAAGGTTGGAAATGGTTCATCATGCTTATTCTGGGATACCACTTGGTATGGGCACGAAACTATAAATCTTTGTTTCCTAGACTATACTTACTGGAAACTCAGAAATATTGCAAAGTAAGTAAGATGTATTGGGCCTCTTTCTTTTAGCAGGAAATGGAGGCGTCATCCAAGGAATGGCCCAGAACTTGTCCAATTAACTCTTTGCTATGATTAGTCAATACTCCCTTTCGTCATCCCCTGATTATTAGTCGGTGTATTAGTCTAGTATTAAAATGATAATTCTAGAACATGGGCTTGGCCTAAACATGACCTAAACTGTCACACCCCACCATGGCGGAATATGGGGCGCGAAGTATGGATATCATCACAACATGGCGTGTCTATAAAGATAACTATATGAAATAAGAAATGTCATAAAATGGAGACACAAAGTCATGAAAATATCTCATCAGACTCAGGAGTCTAGGTAAGTAGGTAACAGTCCTACCGCTTACCCAAGTCAAACAAATAACATAACCAAACAAATATATGTGTGCCATAGTATCACTTATTAAAAGAAAAAATAAAAACTAAGAAGGAAACGGGGATTCTCCTTCTATATGCATTCCTAAGCTTCTCCAATCCTAGCCACTTATGTTCTCATGCTTAACCATAGTATCACCTGAAAGAGACACTAAAACACGTCAACATAAAGTTGGTGAGAGTCATAGGTTTAGACTCCAACGCTAAATCAATTACAAGCTGTGAATAACAACCATCAACACAATAACATATGGACAATGTGCTACAATTATGTATTAACAACTAGCATTCAAGATCAATCATTCCAAACCAAAATCCAAGGCTCCTACCTTACCAAACAACATGGTACCATAGATGATCACACTATGTACCTATCCCAAGGCCACTACCTTGTCAAACCACAAGGCCACTACCTTGTCAAACCACAAGGCCACTACCTTGTCAAACCACAAGGCCACTACCTTGTCAAACCATAATAACTGAGACGGCACGTGTCCCCCGATCCAAATCATACACAATCAAAAATCACATAGCAGTTAATCACATAATGTCACACAAGTCCATCTCAAACCTTAAAAACATTCACAGCATCAATTTATAAATAAATCAACACAGTGTCTCTTCCATCCCATCTGGAAGTCAAAATCAATATTAAACATGGGACTATGAAACTCACCTGATAGCTTCTTCACAAGTCCTCGCACTAGCAACAAGCTAACAAACCAAAAACACGAAATCAATACACGAACCAATCACTAAGATGGCTCATCAACCTATGATGGACATCTAGTCTCTTCCCGTATAATTACCTCATTGTTAAGCTCTAATCACCCCATTACCCTTCCTTAACAAGTCCCTAACTTGGTTAAGTTTAATAGTTATCCCCTTCATAATTTTACACAAAACAGTCCCAGTTTTTGGTCTCAAAACTTTAAGTCAAACGTCCACTTAAACATACCCATGGTTTCTGTAAAAGGAATATTCACACTTTATACATGTTAGCTAAAACCTCCCACTTTCCCTAACCTTAAATCTACTGTTAAGGCCCAGATATATGTGTATATATTGCTACCTGTCCAGAATTCACTGATTTTAAACGTATGAAAAGTTCATTACCATTAGAGGGTCTTACCCTAAACCATAATCTTAGCCTAAGTGCAGATCCTTACTACAATATATAAAACATCTCTCATGTTCGTGAGAAGATCCCAATGCAACCCTAAGTACCCCAAACAACCCAAAACTTAAAAAGAAAACAGGCTGAATTCAAAACTGTTTTGACCTCCGACTGTTGTAACCTATTTTTGACCCATTTCCCGACCTCCAGTTTAGTTCCCGTTTCTTTATTTAGAAAGCCAACTCAATTACCTATCCAGGGCTAGTTTGATCGCATCTTGAATGTTCCTAGAACTCGAGATATGATCAAAACAATAGACTCAAAATTCTTCCCAGTTTTTAAAAACGGGTTTTAAACAAATTGATCTAATTAATCACTTATAACCCTTCTAATACAAGCCCTAGATTATATGATCATCATATTATGATTAATACATCATTAATCTACTCTTTTTATATAAACCCTAACCATTAATCCATCATAAGAATGATTAATTAAACATAAAAACAATTTAATTAAAAAGGTTAATGAAAGTTTTTACCTTAAATCAATGGAAGATGAAGAAAACCTAATTTTTTTGAAGAACCCTAATTCTCCTTTATGGAACCCACGAATTTTTCTTTGTCTCCAAGGATTTATGTTTTTTTAATTTATTAGATAACCTTATATAGTGTGTACATAAAATCCTAGTCCAAGTATAACACCCAACTTTCCTTTTTTTTCCCTTTTTCCCTTTTTCTCTTTCTTTGGTGCGTCTAAACCGACCCAAACACCCAATAAATTCGTTTTTTTATTATTATTTAATATTATTTTAATAATATTACCTTAATTTTCCTTAATTTATTTCAGCTCCTAAAGCTTCCAAAACCTCGAAACCGTAAAACTAGTCAAATTTACGCGTTTTACCGTAAAAGACGTAAAATATACACTTTTATAAAAAATCTCAAATTTTGAAATAAACTTTATAACTAAGTCCTAAATGACTTAAAACCATCCCGAAAAATATTCATATGGATAATTACCTCACCCGAGACCTCTAAATGCTAAACCGTAAATCCTAAAAAAAACTATTACTATAATACTTATACGTATACGTAAACACCACAATATCACCATTTTCATTTCATAGTCACCACTTGTGAGCTCATGAACATGAAATAACCGTTCCTCGATTTACTTATGAGTACTCTATACTCATAAACGATAACCACACCAACCTCGTTCACACAAAATAAACACGTAAACACACAATTCAAGTAAGCACACATAAAATAACCTAAAAGTAAGACCAAGTGACAAACCCAAAACCACGGTTGTCACATCACTCCCTCCTAATAGAAATCTCGTCCCGAGATTCACTCCCAAACTCAAACTTATTCTCAGCAAACAAACGAGGATGCATATCCCTGATAAAACCTTCACGTTCAAACGTGAACTCAGTTTACACGAAAATAATCTCAACCAACAACACATGAGCCTTAACCGTCCGCGAGGAAACTTATCAAAACCATAAAGTTATGTAACCAACCTAACTAAATCTCGCAAATCATCAAACAAGAACTGTCTTGAAACCAAGTTAGGAGCCGTCACATAACTCAACGGGTTTAAAACTGTCACCCCCGATTTCAGTCTTACTCATAAATACCATAAATCAAAACTCATCAAAATATAACCACGTATAATAAGGTCTAAAGAACTCTCAAATTCCTTCCCAACTCATCTCTATGTTAACCCTCCAAGTGTTCATTACCGCAAAATACCCAAAACACGAGTTTAAACCATGTTGTCTGAAAATTAACCTTGAACTCAACACTTGTACAATTAATTCGACCAAGCTACTGACTTCCAATTACGAAACTTTCTGAATATTTGAAAATTATGTTCCGAGTACATAATTTTAGGCTTTTGAATCACCCAAAAACCTTTAAAAACGAATAAGTTATGACCAAAACGATTTTACTCAAAATTTGCCTAGGCATTAGCGACAGTTTCTGACAGTTAGCGACATATTTTGACAGATTAGCGACAGTTTCTGCCTACTCCGATTTATACCAAAAAACGATTTTTAAACCCTAAAACCCCCTATTAATTACCAAAACTAGAACCTAATTTATTTTAATTCCAGAAAATTAAAACTCTATTAATTACATGATTTTAACATATTTCACTAAATAAGAACAAAATTTTTAACTTAAGAACAATAACTTCAGGTGCTCAAAACCAAAATATTTTAAAATAACCGAGTCATGCTTATATGTTAAAGAATTTATATTCCACCTTATTTGAAACATGTTTCCGACACTTCCTTATTTCATCGACTACCAACAACATTTTTTTCAATTTGCAAGTTCTATTTTTTTTACCATGTATAACTCGAAACAAAAGACATCGTTACCCCAAAAAGAAATCTCCACCATCTCAAAAGCCTTCACGCCAAAAGTACCGTATAAAAGAACACAAAAAATGAGAAATTGATAAATGTACTACTACGGAAGTTAAACATCTCAAAGAGAAACGAGCTAGCAACCATCCCAAGAATACAACCGGTAAGTAAAAAATAATTTTACATACATAGGCATAAGCGTACTTACACTCAAATCCATCCAACATATACTATACAAGCATGTATTAACTCTCTTTCATACAATCATACTTGAAAGTCCAGTGGTGTTGTGGCACATATATAATTATGTAGGCCTCCATAATTATACATGTTCCCTTTCACCAATGTACTCCCTCCTATGATGACACTTATAAGAAATTAATACTACACATAACACATAATCCAACAACTCACAAGCACATAACCACACAAGATAAGATCCAAAACCCCATGTATTAAAATAACATAGCCAATGCATGAAACACATAAACTCGTAGTCCAGCTGAACCAGCGTAGACAAAATTCAAAATGTATAAAGAACATGAAAACATAATTAAGCGAAATCCAACAATGACTAGCGTATACGACCATGTTTCCACCCGCACTAATCAAAACTCGTAAAGAAAATAACATGTAGTTAAGTAAGAACCATAGTAGTTCATAACCTAACAAATACTGCGAAAATAATATTCAAACACATCAGTTACTATAAAATACACACATACTCCTATGACGCCTATATGCAGGGACCCTTAAGCTATAGACTAGGTTACACGACTAGGCAACCTAATTCTCTATAACCATTGTCTCTGATACCATTTTGTCACACCCCACCATGGCGGAATATGGGGCGCGACGTATGGATATCATCACAACATGGCGTGTCTATAGAGATAACTATATGAAATAAGAAATGTCATAAAATGGAGACACAAAGTCATGACTATATCTCATCAGACTCAGGAGTCTAGGTAAGTAGGTAACAGTCCTACCGCTTACCCAAGACAAACAAATAACATAACCAAACAAATATATGTGTGCCACAGTATCACTTATTAAAAGAACAAATAAAAACTAAGAAGGAAACGGGGATTCTCCTTCTATATGCATTCCTAAGCTTCTCCAATCCTAGCCACTTATGTTCTCATGCTTAACCATGGTATCACCTGAAAGAGACACTAAAACACGTCAACATAAAGTTGTGAGAGTCATAGGTTTAGACTCCAACGCTAAATCAATTACAAGCTGTGAATAACAACCATCAACACAATAACATATGGACAATGTGCTACAATTATGTATTAACAACTAGCATTCAAGATCAATCATTCCAAACCAAAATCCAAGGCTCCTACCTTGCCAAACAACATGGTACCATAGATGATCACACTATGTACCTATCCCAAGGCCACTACCTTGTCAAACCACAAGGCCACTACCTTGTCAAACCACAAGGCCACTACCTTGTCAAACCACAAGGCCACTACCTTGTCAAACCACAATAACTGAGACGGCACGTGTCCCCCGATCCAAATCATACACAATCAAAAATCACATAGCAGTTAATCACATAATGTACACACAAGTCCATCTCAAACCTTAAAAACATTCACAACATCAATTTATAAATAACTCAACACAGTGTATCTTCCATCCCATCTGGAAGTCAAAATCAATATTAAACATGGGACTATGAAACTCACCTAATAGCTTCTTCACAAGTCCTCGCACTAGCAACAAGCTAACAAACCAAAAACACGAAATCAATACACGAACCAATCACTAAGATGGCTCATCAACCTATGATGGACATCTAGTCTTTTCCCGTATAATTACCTCATTGTTAAGCTCTAATCACCCCATTACCCTTCCTTAACAAGTCCCTAACTTGGTTAAGTTTAATAGCTATCCCGTTCATAATTTTACACAAAACAGTCCCAGTTTTAGGTCTCAAAACTTTAAGTCAAACGTCCACTTAAACATACCCATGGTTTCTGTAAAAGGAATATTCACACTTTTATACATGTTAGCTAAAACCTCCCACTTGCTCTAACCTTAAAGCTACTGTTAAGGCCCAGATATATGTGTATCTATTGCTACCTGTCCAGAATTCACTGATTTTAAACGTATGAAAAGTTCATTACCATTAGAGGGTCTTACCCTAAACCACAATCTTAGCCCAAGTGCAGATCCTTACTACAATATATAAACCATCTCTCATGTTCGTGAGAAGATCCCAATACAACCCTAAGTACCCCAAACAACCCAAAACTTAAAAAGAAAACAGGCTGAATTCAAAACTGTTTTGACCTCCGACTGTTGTAACCTATTTTTGACCCACTTTCCGACCTCCAATTTAGTTCTCGTTTCTTGATTTAGAAAGCCAACTCAATTACCTATCCAGGGCTAGTTTGATCGCATCTTGAATGTTCCTAGAACTTCAGATATGATCAAAACAACAGACTCAAAATTCTTCCCAGTTTTTAAAAACGGGTTTTAAACAATTAATCTAATTAATCACCTATAACCCTTCTAATACAAGCCCTAGATTATATGATCATCATATTATGATTAATACATCATTAATCTACTGTTTTATATAAACCCTAACTATTAATCCATCATAAGAATGATTAATTAAACATTAAAACAATTTAATTAAAAAGGTTAATGAAGGTTTATACCTTAAATTAATGGAAGATAAAGAAAACCTAATTTTTTTGAAGAACCCTAATTCTCCTCTATGGAACCCACGAATTTTTCTTTGTCTCCAGGGATTTATGTTTTTTTATTTATTAGATAACCTTATATAGTGTGTACATAAAATCCTAGTCCAAGTATAACACCCAACTTTCCTTTTTTTTTCCCTTTTTCCCTTTTTCTCTTTCTTTGGTGCGTCTAAACCGACCCAAACACCCAATAAATTCGTTTTTTTTATTTTTATTATTTAATATTATGTTAATAATATTATCTTAATTTTCCTTAATTTATTTCAGCTCCTAAAGCTTCCAAAACCTCGAAACCGTAAAACTAGTCAAATTTACGCGTTTTACCGTAAAAGACGTAAAATATACACTTTTATAAAAAATCTCAAATTTTGAAATAAACTTTATAACTAAGTCCTAAATGACTTAAAACCATCCCGAAAAATATTCATATGGATAATTACCTCACCCGAGACCTCTAAATGCTAAACCGTAAATCCTAAAAAAATACTATTACTATAATACTTATACGTATACGTAAACACCACAATATCACCATTTTCATTTCATAGTCACCACTTGTGAGCTCATGAACATGAAATAACCGTTCCTCGATTTACTTATGAGTACTCTATACTCATAAACGATAACCACACCAACCTCGTTCACACAAAATAAACACGTAAACACACAATTCAAGTAAGCACACATAAAATAACCTAAAAGTAAGACCAAGTGACAAACCCAAAACCACGGTTGTCACATAAACCAATAAAATAATTCTTTCTCGTCACGTCACTTTTGACGAGAAGCAATTCCCCTACAAATCAATGACACCTTCACTGCCCCCGTCTTACACCTTCATAGACCATCCAATATCCCCACTTATCATAATCTCCAACGCCCACGTTACCCCTTATATACCTATTGTTACCCAAACTCTACAACAGAACCACTCTCCCCCCCCCCCCCCCCCCCCCCCCCCGCATACCCTGACCCAAACACCTCAACCCACTCACAACTATTCCCATATACCCTTCCCCTCGCCCGGGCCTGACTTACCCACTCAAAACAGTCCACCTAGCCCTATCCCCCCCTTCCACCATACAGCCTACTACCCCCCCCCCCCCCCCCCCCCGTTCCCACCTAATGAGCCCACCCGAACTCACCACATGATCACTAGGTCACAATTAGGTGTCGTGAAACCCATCCATCAGTTTTTTTCTCTCCACTTCATCTATCTTTCCTATTCCTAAAAACCCTTGTGATGCTCTAACAGATCCTCATTGGCGTAATGCTATGTTCGATGAGTACAATGCGTTGATTTAAAATGGTGCTTGGATTCTTGTACCTAGACTGGCCGGTTTCAATATGGTTCGATCTATGTGGTTATTTAAACAAAAGTTTCATGCTAACGGGACATTGAGCCACTACAAGGCTCGGTTGGTTTCTAATGGGAGCACTCAACAACAAGGTGTAGATGTTGATGAGACTTTTAGTCCAGTTGTCAATCCAGCCACGATTCATACATTCTTGAGTCTTACGATGTCTCGCGACTGGCCTATTCATAAACTTGATGTTAAGAATGCATTTCTCAATGGTGATTTATCTGAGACTGTGTACATGCATCAGCCTCCTGGATTTATAGTGTAAAACCCGCATATAAATACCATGAACAGTACACCACGTAAGCATACAAACTAATTAAAACTTTCCATTTATGTTATGTACACGTGTCACGAGTATTAATTACGAGAAACTACGTATGTTATTATGCACGGTAAATAATTATTACCTATAATAATTATAACATGAATATTAAAACACGAACTAATACGAATAATAAACACAAATGGACACGAATAATATTTAAACATGACAAAAGCCCGGTTTGACCCTTGTTGGGCTTGGTGTCCGCGACAACCAAAGAAGGAGGGGGCCCAACCCACCTTTGAAACTTAACTAGTAAAAGTTAATTTACAGGAAAACATAATACAGAGTTTTTACAAAAAAAAACCTAGCCCCCTAGGTGGTCATAGCCGCGGCATCAAAAGAGACAAAGCAGAGGGTGTTTTTTTTATTTTTGATCTTAGGTTTGTATGTGTTTGTGTTCGTGTTCCAAACCTCTTTTCATTCACATAGACGGTATAATCATAAACCTTCATCTTTTATTTCTTTTAAATCAATTATGTTCATGTGTTCTTAAATCTTTAAAAACAATTGGTAAAAACATGTTATGGGATAAATTAAGCCAAGATTAAGGGTGTGTTGGTGTTGGTTTTGGTTCGACACACAACCGAGAGTCGTAAGACTCTTGGCGCCGGCTTGGTTCACCAACCGAGACCCCCAAAGGGGCTCGGTGTGGTTGTGGTTCGAACAACATGGTGACCGAGACCCCATGAGGGGTTCTCGATGGTGTTCTTGGACAGAAAAGGGAACCCCGGCTTGCGCCGAGGTGTCTTCGTTATTTTCGGGCAGCACCAGCCGAGAGCTTAGGCTCTCGGTGTGGGTATTTGGTTCGGATGTCGCACGACAGCGGGGCCACGGCCTTCGGGCTGTGGTACCGGATTGGTTTTGGTCCCGGGTTCGGGTCCGAGATTTATTAAAAATTAATATGCCCATGTGGTTAATTTAATTTATTTAAATACATGTATATTTAAATTAACATTATAACTTAGGTTATTTTTATTTAATGAAATAAAACATGTATAACCTAAGTATTTCATTTAGGCTTAGTTAAATTAAAACTAAGACTTAGGTTTTATTATTAAAATTAATAATACATGTTATAACCAAAGTATTTTACATGACTTAATTTAATAAAATCATATAAGGTAAAGTTTATTATTTAACCATGATACTTTATTAATTAATAAACCATGGACTATTATTATTAATTAATAATCATTTTAACCTAATTATTTAAATTTAGTAAACTTTACTAATAATCATCATGACTTATAATATATGATTAATAATCAACAACTTATATAATTAGCTTATTAATCCAGCTTATTTCTATTTATGGAAACTTTCTATTTCATGAAACTTACTATTTTTAGAAACTTTCTATTTTAGAAACTGATCATTTTTGGAAACTTTCTATTTTTGGAAACTGTCTATTTTTAGACACTTTATATTTTCTGAAACTTTTAATTTTTAGAAACTCTCTATTTTTGGAAACTTGCTATTTTTAGAAAGTTAGTTATTATTACACTCCAAGTATAATAATAGTAGAATACATGAAAATACATAATTAGAAGACATGAAATACATGAATAATACATTATATCATTTAAAACAGTAAAATAAGACAAGAACATATAAAATGAGTTAAGAATATACAAGAACCAGTAACACACTCAGTAATCAGACAACTTATACATGTCCGTTATTTATGTAGCACTAGTGAGGTCGGAGTATGACTTTTCATCCTTTCATCTTTCCTCGTTTACTGGACATAAGGTACGGATATTCCGTCATTCAGTATGGACATTCTCTTTCCTTATTAGGATTCCCGTTTGCAGCCAACTATTTTCCCCAAGTATTTGTTTTATATGTTTTGATTGCTTATGTTAGTTTTAAATGCCTAAGCCATATACATGCATGCAATGTCATCTAGTTATGGAGGCACCATAACCATAATACTAGAGGCACCAGTGTTATTACTTCCCCACGGCGGAGTGATTGCTCGTGGCGTCCCTTTACAGTTTTGGTCATTTATTTATATTATCATGTGGGGCGTATGGGTGCATCCTAGTTACATGTTTTTACGGGATTTTCAGGGTGAATGTGGTGTGTGTCTTGCATCCTTCAGAAGGAGTTGATCCCTCCTACCCAGGCTAATTTAATTAGAGGCATCCCCTCTAATTGCATGATGAGGTCACCCTCCAAGCATTCATGCACGGTGGAACCTCATGACTTATATGGGCTATTGGCTAATTAACTAGAATTTTCATATAAAAACATAAGTCTTTTCAAACTATAAAACCAGTTTTATAAACATGTTCTAGATTATCTAGGACTTATACATATCCGCTGCTATTAGTCTTATTATGTTATGTCATTTCATGCAATGCTTTATATATCCGTTCACTGGGCGTTTTGCTCAACCGTTTTCCTTTCATGTTCCCAAATGGTAGGTATTCAGGGACGTTCGTAGGACTTGAGAGTATGTGCATACGGATGGAAGCTATCTAGCCTTTATTACTTTATGCAATTCCATACATTACATTGCTTCATTTCTTTTGGACATTGCTTAGTCCTTTCATTTCAGTACTTTTATTCATGTGTGTGAGCTTATGTTGGACTACTGATGTTTGATTCCGGTATTTCCTTTTATGGTCATTAATGTTTTCGGACATTTACCTTGCATTCTTTGATGACACGCCATAATTATCCTTTGATATTCCATTTGTCAAAATGGGGTGTTACAATTATGGTATCAGAGCCAAGGTTTTGACATGTAGGCTCTAAAAACATGACCTGTGATTAGTGGGTAATCACCATGGTCTTCCTAAAACTGACAGATTTTTTTCATGCATTTGTTCATGTATCATTGTTGCAAGAATTTTGACTAAGTAATGTTTGGTAGAGGACTGGCCATATTTAGTCGCATGTACTTTTACTCGAATTATTTGCCGGTGAACTGACCCATAGGCGTTCACATTAGCTCATGTCATTTTTTTTATTAGCCGACCCATAGGCGTTCATCCTCGTCATGTCAATTTTGTTTTGGTGAACCGACTCGTTGGCGTTCACCGAAACCCATATCATTTTCGTTGGCTATGCGTTCATACACTGTTTCATGCATAAATTTCTTTTTCATGTTTATATTATGTTTAATTAGATTAATCATTGCATTTTGTTTTATACTATCAGATGGTTCTCACACGTGAACAAGAACAAATGAATGCAGCAGTCGAAGCTGCTATTCAAGCTCTGCTTCCTCAACTAAGGAATGAGATTCGGGCTGAGGTGCAAGCCAACTGCAATCTACACCCTCACCAGAATCATAATCCTCCTCCTCCACCTCCAGCTACCATGATCACATGGCTGGAAAGGTTCAATAAGCAGCGTTTGTAATCTTTTGAGCAGACTGACAGCCCAGCTGAGGCTGAGAGCTGGATAGCTCACATTGAGAAGATCTTTGACGCTATGGGATGCGACCCTGTCTTTACGGCGAGGTTAGCTTGCTACAAGTTTGAAGGAGACGTGCTTGCATGGTAGAAGGCACTTAAGCAGTCGAATGGAGGCGACGACTTGGTTACTGGCTTGACTTGGGCACAGTTTAAGGAGTTGGTTCTGGGTCAATTTTTCCCGAAAGTTGAGCAGGATCGGCTCAAGAGGGAGTATCATTGCATTAGGAAGAGAGCGGGGGAAAATAGCACCGAATTTATGCAAAGGTTCCTTTGACTGGATGGATTCCAGGGCGCAGCAGCCGGGACTGTAGAGGAGCAGGGGTATCACTTTTGCTGGGCTCTTCGTACTTCTGTCGCCAACAACTTGGTGTGTGCTACATTTAATACTGTGGCACAGGTGGCAGATGCAGCTCGCAAGTCGGAGATGCTACAAGAGAGGGATGAGTTTGGAGAAGCAGAAAGACCTAACAAGAGGTATATCTTCATCATCAGCGGTGATCATTTAATTTAATTCAGTACTATCCTTTATATCATTCTCCATACAATTTCATCTTTTAGGCAGAAGACTAGGGACCGGTCCTAACCGGCCACTCAACAGCAGAATCAGCCTAAGGGAAATGGTCAGACTCAGGACTGTTCTGCATCAGATAGGCGTGGTAGTAATGAGAATTACCGTAACAACTCCAACAGCAGGAGGTCCCTAATTCATTCATTTTTATGTTATGTTGCTTTATGATTCATGAATTCTGACACTTCATCATCTACTACTAGGTTTAAGTTGCCATGATGTGTATGCAATAACTTTCCCATGTTGCATGACAACACAGCCTAGACCCTTTCTTGAAGCATAACTATAGATCTGAAATCCACCTGTACCAGGGATGGGAGAGTAAGAATAGGTGCAGATACTAACTTCTGCTTAAGGTCTTCAAAGCTCTTCTCTTGTTCTTCAGTCCAGACGAATTTCTTTCCTTTTCTCATCAGTTTAGTCAAAGGTAAGGCTAACTGTGAAAAGTTCTTTACAAACCTGCGGTAAGAGCCAGCTAAACCCAGTAAACTTCTGACCTCTATTGCAGATGTAGGTCTCGGCCATTTAGAGATGGCTTCAACCTTTGCGGGATCCATGGTGATCCCTTCTGTAGATACAATATGGCCCAAAAATGCCACCTTGCTTAACCAGAACTCACACTTGGAGAACTTGGCATACAACTTCATCTGATGAAGAATCTGCAAAACTGTACGAAGGTGTTCCTCATGTTGCTCCTTGGATTTAGAGAAAATAAGGATGTCATCAATGAAAACGATAACGAACTTGTCCAGAAACTCATGGAAGACACGGTTTATCAGATCCATGAAGACTGCTGGAGCATTTGTGAGTCCGAATGGCGTGACTATGAACTTGTAGTGCCCATAACGTGTACGGAAAGCAGTCTTAGAATATCATGCTCTTTAACCCGTAACTGATGGTAGCCGGAACTTAGATCGATCTTTAAGAAATACCTGGCGCCCTGAAGTTGATCGAATAGGTCATCAATACACGGCAAAGGATAACGATTCCTGATCGTGATCTTGTTCAACTGACGATAATCTATACACAAACGCATGCTGCCGTTTTTCTTCTCCACGAATAGAACCGATGCACCCCATGGCGATACACTAGGACGGATGAAACATCACTCCAGAAGTTCCTGCAGCTGATCTTTTAACTCCTTAAGCTTAATGGGAGCCATACGGTAAGGAGCTTTGGAGATTGGCTCTGCTCCTGAAATGAGCTCAATTCCAAACTTGACTTCACGAACAGGTGGTATGCCCGGAAGTTCCTCGGGGAAAACATCAGGAAATTTTGACACAATAGGCTGATTTTAAATCGATGGAGAATCAACTGAATTGTTATGGATGTTAGCTATGAAGCCCTGACAGACGTGTGATAGTAATGCACGCGCTTGCATGGATGAAATAATTTGTACAGACCTCCCTTGCAGAAAACCATGGTGTATGTACTCTGGAGATTTGACATCGCCGAAAATAACCCGATAAGTGTGGCAGTCTATCGTAGCCTGGTGTTTGGATAACCAGTTCATGCCCAATATCATGTCAAAATCGCACATGTCTAGTGGAAGTGCGTCAACTCTGTGAAATTTATCATCAAATTCTAGGGGAAGATCTCTGTATACCTGGGTGATTCGCATAAAGTCCCTAAGTGGCGTGGAAATGGTTAAGGAATTTTCTAATGACATAGGGGAAATCCTAACACGTGTAGCAAAAACAGTGGATATGACTGAATGAGTCGCTCTAGTATCAAACAAAACGCATGCTGCCTGACCATTCATAAAGAGATTTCCAGTTATGGTACCTGAAGTCTTGTTCGCCTGGTCCCTAGTAGTAGTGAACACGTGACCTGAAGTAGGGGTGGTTTGGAGTCGGCAAGTCCAGAGGTGCCTTCTATCTCACTTTGGCGATAATCCTTCTATTGATGGCATGGCTGGCCACACTTGAAACAACCACCAATACCTCGGCTGCGAACACCAGAATGTCTGCGCGAACAAGTAGGGCAGATATGATGCGTGAACTCTCTAACAGGCGTCCTAACTAGCTGTGAGCCTGTTTCAGGAGTACATGCATGAGACATGATCATGGAACATAAGCATGATTACATGGAAGGTTTAATTACTTACCAGATGAAGCAAAACGGTTAGGCTGCGAACCTCTGCGGTCCTGATCCCTGTCGTTGCCATTGCTCTTGAATATGAGTTGCTGAAGTGTCAGAATACCATAACATAAGACAGTTTAACATAAAAGAAGGTAAGTGTAGGGACCTGTTGTTGTTAGAGTGGTTGGCATTGTTACGGTAATTGTCATTACCGCCACGCCTATCTGAAGCAGAACGATCGTTGGACTGACCGTTTGATAGGTGTGTAAACACCCATCCTTTTACCACTTAATGCTGGCTAAAACAAGACCAAAACACGTATTTAATATCATTTGTTTGGAATTATGCGTGGTTTTTGTGTTTATTGTGTTTTCAGAGCTAACCGGATGAATATTAAAGAAAACATGGGATTGCACGGGTTTCATCAAGGAAAAAGACTAAAGACGAAGTCTATTGTCCAAGAGATGCAAAAGATTTGAAGTCAATGGGCCTATTTGAAGATTTATCGAAGAAAAGGACCAAAGATGGAAGATTTACATATGTCGAAGAAACTCAAGTCTATTTAACGAAGAAATTAAAAGACGAGTTGAATTTAATCGACGACAAATCCCGAATCAGAATCGAAAACGTCAACTTTTCTGAAAAGACGAGAAGACAAGAAGAAAGGGAGAAAGCCCACTCACCAACCAACCACTAGGACTATATCTAGGGTTTTCCTTCACATTTTAGGGAGTTAGTTTTTGTTTTTCCTTTTTCCCAGTTTCTTAGGTTCGGTTCATCTCCAACACCATTAGGGTGTTTGGTGATTTTTAATTTTCTTTCAATCTTGTAAGTTTTAATCATCACTCTTGTTACTTTCACATTAATCTTTCAATTCCATCTTTTCATTCATCTTGTTCTTCATCATCTTCTATTGCAAGTTCTTAAGTTTTTTATTTGATTCAAGTTTGATCTTAAAAAGTTGTTGATTTAGTGTTTTTATTGGTGGGATTTGTTACTTATGGTGTTTAAATGATTATTGGTTGATTTGGTAAAACCTTTTTGAGTATTTAAGTCGATTTGGATCAATATTCGTATGCCTTGTTCTCACGCTGCTGTTACTGTTCTTCGCCTGAATTATTCCGAATAGGCATTTGGACTCGTCCCCTATTCGGAATATTTTACTTATTCCGAATCATCTCTTATTTTTTCTCTTACTCGGAATATTTCCAATATTCCGCATAGCCAGTTTATTTTTTTTCCTTTATTCGGAATCCTTCGTTTATTCCGCATAGACAAGAATTTCCGAATAGACCATATTTTCCGAATTGAGCATTTATTCCGTATAGAACAACTTTTCCGAATAGCACTTACTTTCCGCATAAGCCATGTTTTCCGAATAGTAGTATTTTTCCGAATAGGCCATTTTTCCGCATAGACAAATTTATTCCGAATAGAGTAGTTTTTCCGCATAGATCTCCACATTCCGAATTGTCCATTATTCCGAATAAGCACTAACATTCCGCATAAGTAATTGTTCCGAATAGCTCATTTCTTCAGTAAGATCGTTTCTCTGTTTTGTCGTTTACCCTTTTATATTTATTGCAAGTTTAATTTCATTACTTCATTTATTTATCTTTTCAATAGAATAGAAAACCAAATCAACTTTTTGTCACCAAGAACAAATCATTCCACTTTAAACCGAGATCAATTCGAGAGGATTCCGAGAATTGTAATCTGAACCCATTGCAAAACCAAGTATCAAATGGCGCCGCTGCCGGCTCTTCTCGTTAAGATCAAAAGTTTTTTGTGAGAACTTGGATTTTGGGATCCGTTCCCCGTGAACGTTACTTTTTTCACAAAAATTTTCAAAAAAAAAAATCCTAACAAAAAAAATATAAAATTTTCAAAAATACAAAAACAAAAAAAAAATTTAAAAACATAAAAACCAAAAATATTTTTGTATTGTTTTTTCCTTGTTAGTTCTTTTGCAGGTGTATGCGCACTCGATCCACGGCTTATCAAGAGCCCGAGCCTCTCGATCACTTAGACATGGCCGGTGTACCACTTCCAAACAATAATAACAACAACAACCCGCCTTTCAACAACATGAACAATAACAACAACAATGAGCCCCTTCCGGATAATCGCCCGATGATTGAATTGCTGCAAGCTCATGTAGATGGCAACACGGATCCAATTGTCATACCTCCAATTGCCGCCAACAACTTTGAGCTGAAATCAGGCTTTATCCAGATGGTATCCGCTCAACCATTCTTGGGACGTACCATTGATGATCCACACGACCATATCAAGAGATTTTTGCAACTCACCAACACGGTCAAGTTCAATGGCGTTCCACAAGAGGTTATAAGGTTACAACTTTTTCCCTTTTCTTTAGAGGGACAAGCCCGGCATTGGCTTGCTAAGGAACCGCCACAGAGTATTCTCTCGTGGACAGATTTGGAAACAAAGTTTATCAATTACTTTTTTCCACCCTCTCGTACTACCGCATTGCGGAATGAAATCATAAATTTTGAACAAAAGTACGATGAGTCGTTCAGTGAATCTTGGGATCGTTTCAAAGATCTTTTAAGAAAATGCCCACAACATGGTTTTACCAAAGTACATCAAATTAATACTTTTTACAATGGTTTAAGCATGAGTGATCAAGATTCACTGAACAGTGCCTCGGGGGGTAATCTATTGGCTAAGACTTCCAATGCTGCTTGGGACATCATTGAGAATAAATCTCGTGTGCAAACCAAGAGTGTTCGGACCAATGTCGCTAGTGCTAGCACAAGTGACAGCGACAAGCGATTGGACAAAATCACTATGCTTCTTGAATCGCTTGTCACCCACACCGTTAGCAACAACAACAGCAACAACGCCAAAAACGCTCAAGTGAACGCTGTCTGCCAACCTTGTGAGATATGCGGTGGTCCTCACTCTTACACAACTTGTACCGCCACCCAAGACTACCCTGCTGAGAATGTCAATGCGGCATATGGCACCTATCCTCAACCTGCTTATCAAGCTAGACCTCAAGGTGACCGTAATTTGCTTAGCTACCGCTCCAACAATTATCTTTCACCACCTGGTTTTCCTCCTACCAACCCAAACCCACAACAAAACCTTAATCGCCCTCTTCAGCAACAACAACAACCTCGACAACCATACATCCCTCCTCACAAGCAGCAACAACCACCTCAACGCAACAACCAAGTCTACCAACAACCTGCTTATCAACCACCCGCATACAATGCTCCTAACCAACCCACCGCTCTTCACCAAGAAGTGGAAACTTATATGAGGACTAACGATGTGATAGTGGGAAATATTCAAAAAGAAGTGCTCAACCTGAAAGCGGACTTGGTCAAGCAAGGAAACGATTTGAGAGCCGACATGAGAAACACGTTGGATAGCCAAACTAATGATTTGCGGAACATGATGGCTAGTTTCTTCCAAGGTAATCAACCCTCTCCTTCGGGTACTCTTCCGAGTAATACCGTTGCGAATCCAAGAGGGGAGATGAAAGCAATCACCACTCGAAGTGGCAAAGGTACCAAGGAACCCGAGCTTCCTATACCTCCACCGGTGGTTGTGACTAAGGAGAACGAGTCACCTGCTCCTATTCCTCATCCTTCTCCTTCCCCAATTTCTCCACCTCTTCCTTCTACCCCTCCTCCACCCAAGGATGTGAGTGATCCTATTCTTCCAAAGCCTTCCCCTTCTTCCAATATACCTTATCCATCTAGGTTGAGGAAAGAGAAGCTCAAAAGCAAGGACGATATTCAGGTTTCGAATTTCCTTAAAATGTTCAAACAACTGAATTTCAATATCTCCTTCGCTGAGGCTCTCGCTCACATGCCTAAATATGCAAAAATGTTTAAAGATCTTCTGAGCGATAAGGAAAAGCTCCTCGATATTGCCAACACCCAACTTAATGAGAATTGCTCTGCAGTACTCTTAAGGAAATTGCCAACCAAGCTTGGTGATCCGGGTCGTTTTCTTATCCCTTGCAATTTCCCGGGAGTAGAGAATTGCATGGCCCTAGCCGATCTAGGTTCCAGTATTAATCTCATGCCTCTAAGTGTTTGGAAGCAATTATCTCTCCCAGAGCTAGTCCCCACCAAAATGACTTTGGAATTGGCTAACCGTACGGTTGCTTATCCAGTGGGGATAGCCGAAGACGTCATTGTAGGAGTCGACAAATTCACCTTTCCTGCTGACTTTGTTGTCGTCGACTACGAGATGGACCCTCGTGTGCCACTAATTGTTGGTCGTCCATTCTTGAGGACCGGTCGCACTCTCATCGATGTTGAAGCCGGCGAGCTTATCATGAGAGTGGGTGACGATAAAGTAGTCTTCAACATGGGAAAGTTGTCTAAACAGCCTTATTCATATGAGAGTGTTAATTGTATTGACGTTCTTGATGAGGCTTGTGAAGAACACTTTAATGATGCTTGCAAAAGTATTCCTACCTCTCTTCCCAATGTTGAGACCGTGTCCTCTATTGATTCATCATTGTCTCTATTCGGAGATAGTGATTTATTTTGGAACAATCTTGAAAATACCATGGGAGATGCGACTTTAGCTACTAATGATTCTCCTACCGATGGCGATGAAGACATGAATTTCTTTGACAATATTCTCACCGAAGACAATCCTTCTCCTCCATCTCCCACGGTCATTGCTATCGGTACTCCGACTTTGAAAACGCCTCCCGTCGAAAATCCTCCGGATTTAGAACTTAAGGAGTTGCCGCCTCATCTCTACGTGTTCCTTGACGACAACAAGAAGTCGCCCGTCATTATTGCGACGGATTTGAAAGATGAAGAGAAGACTCGCCTCATCGCCGTGCTGAAACCTCATAAAAAGGCTATTGCTTGGAAGATTTCTGATATTCGTGGAATTGATCCTCACTTCTGCACACACAAAATTCTCATGGAGGACGACTTTAAGCCCACAATTCAAAGCCAACGAAGGGTGAATCCAAAAATCCATGAAGTCATCAAAACAGAGGTTATCAAACTTCTTGATGCGGGTATGATTTACCCTATTTCGGATTCACCATGGTTTAGTCCAATCCATTGTGTGCCCAAGAAGGGCAGAATAACCGTTGTTCCAAATGAACACAACGAGTTGATTCCCACTCGTCTCGTTACTGGGTGGATAGTTTGTATAGACTACCGCAAACTCAATGATGCCACGAGAAAGGATCATTTCCCTCTACCTTTTATGGACCAAATGCTTGAACGATTAGCAGGAAATGAATATTACTGCTTTCTTGATGGTTTCTCGGGTTATTTTCAAATACCCATCGATCCCCAAGATCAAGAGAAGCTACATTCACTTGTCCCTATGGCACTTTCGCTTACAAAAGAATGCCTTTTGGCTTATGTAATGCGCCCGGGACTTTCCAAAGGTGCATGTTAGCTATCTTCCATGACATGGTTGAACAAACCATGGAAGTCTTCATGGATGATTTCTCGGTCTTCGGGGATTCCTTCTCTTCTTGCCTTGCCAATTTGGAACGTATGCTTAAGCGGTGCGAAGACACTCGCCTTGTTCTGAATTGGGAAAAATGCCATTTTATGGTAAAAGAAGGCATCGTGCTTGGTCATAAAATTTCCAAAGCCGGTCTTGAAGTAGACCGTGCTAAAGTCGATGTTATCGCCAAGTTGCCTCCACCTTCCACCGTGAAGGGTGTGAGAAGTTTCCTGGGTCACGCGGGCTTCTACCGTCGATTCATCAAAGATTTTTCTCAAATCGCTCGCCCGATGACCCACCTCTTGGAAAAAGATACTCCTTTTATCTTTTCCAAAGAGTGTCTTGACGCCTTCAACTCACTTAAAGATAAGCTTACTAAGGCACCCGTCTTGGTTACCCCTAATTGGGAGCTGCCTTTTGAGTTGATGTGCGATGCTAGTGATTTTGCTATTGGAGCGGTTCTGGGACAAAGGGTGAATAAACACTTCCAACCAATCCATTACGCTAGCAAGACAATGACGGGGGCACAATTGCATTATACGACAACAGAAAAAGAGCTTTTAGCTGTTGTCTATGCCTTTGAAAAATTTCGCCCCTATCTTGTCCTTTCTACCACCATTGTGTATACCGATCATTCCGCGCTGAAGTACTTGTTGACAAAGCAAGATTCCAAACCAAGACTTTTTCGCTGGGTTTTGCTGCTCCAGGAATTTAAAATCGAAATTCGCGATAAAAAGGAGCAGAAAACTTAGCCGCGGATCATCTCAGCAGACTTGAGGATCCTTACCAAGGGGATCATCCGAATAAAGAAATCAATGATTCTTTTCCCTTGGAGACCTTAATGTCTATAAACTCGAAGCCGAATGAAACCCCGTGGTTTGCGGACTTTGCAAACTACTTGGCGGGTGGAATTCTTAAGGAAGGGTTGACATCTCAGCAAAAGAAGAAGTTCTTCACCGACATTAAGACTTACTTTTGGGACGACCCTTACCTATTCAAACAATGTGCCGACCTGATTATCCGCCGATGTGTTGACGGACCGGCAGCGTCTGAAATCCTTGATGCTTGCCACAAAGGACCCACCGGTGGTCACTTTGGTCCCAACTACACCGCCAAAAAAGTGTTTGATTCGGGATTTTATTGGCCCTCCATATATCGTGACGCTCACGATATGGTTAAACGATGTGTTGCTTGCCAGAAACAAGGCAAGATCACACATAAAGACGAGATGCCTCAGAATTTCATTCAAGAGTGTGAAATCTTTGATGTTTGGGGTATCGACTTTATGGGGCCATTCCCTTCTTCTAAAGGAAACAAATACATCCTTGTAGCCGTTGACTACGTTTCAAAGTGGGTTGAAGCCAAAGCTTTACCTACTAATGACGCAAGGGTGGTTTGTAACTTTTTGAAAGCTCTATTCGCTAGATTCGGTGTGCCTCGCGCCATTATTAGTGATCGTGGGACTCATTTTTGCAATGACCAATTCGCAAGAGTCATGGCTAAGTATGGTGTAAATCACCGTCTTTCCACAGCCTACCACCCACAAACTAATGGCCAGGCTGAAATATCCAACCGAGGACTGAAGCGAATTCTTGAAAGAACCGTGGGAGAGCATCGTGCCTCATGGGCTGATAAACTTGATGATGCTTTGTGGGCTTTCCGTACTGCTTACAAGACCCCGATCGGCTGTACGCCTTATCGGCTTGTGTACGGGAAAGCGTGCCACCTCCCCATTGAGTTGGAGCACAAGGCTTATTGGGCCTTGAAGTGGGCTAATTTTGATATCAACAAAGCCGGTGACCTACGCAAGATCCAACTCAATGAGCTCAATGAACTCCGTAATGAAGCTTATGAAAATTCTTTAATCTATAAGGAAAGAATTAAGCTCATTCACGACTCCAAGATCAAAAACCGAGAGTTCCATGTTGGAGACAAAGTCTTACTTTTTAACTCTCGGTTGAAAATCTTTTCGGGCAAGCTCAAATCTCGTTGGTCCGGCCCATTCACCATTGCCCAAATTTTTCCATATGGTACTCTCGAGCTCGCTCAACCTAATGGACCGAATTTTAAGGTGAATGGCCAACGAGTGAAGTTGTACTTTGGTGAGGACACCTCTCAGGAGGTGATTCCATCCCTCACCACGTTCCCCATGAACTAATTTTGGGTCGAGTCAGGCTCGTGACTCGGTTATCAAAAACAAGCGCTCCTCGGGAGGCAGCCCGAGTATCTATCCCTTTAACCCCCTAAGTGTAGGGGAGGACCTATTTTGGTCGTTTGTGTTTGAGTGGTGATGTGATTACAGGGATACTGCAATCTTGGAATTCTTTGAAGAACCGTGCTCCCGTGTTATCCGAAATCCGGTTCTATCTCTCAACTATCGTGATTCAATTTTCTTCATACTCACATTTGAAATTGATCACTTTAGTCGTCTCTTCCTTAACTCGAGTTAACCAACGTGCACAATGTCATAAGTGTAGGGGAGACTTTTCCCACATGCTTAAACATTGAGGACAATGTTTATCTTAAGTGTAGGGGGGACTTCTATCGAAGTTTTAAGTGGACTTTTCCATGAAAATGCCTTCATTTAACCGGAAAATCATATTTGTCAACATTTTTCAAATTTTTTATTAACTTTGGCCATTTAGTCATAATTTTTAAAATTTATATCGTTGCTTTCATATGTATATATCCCGCAATAAAGTCAAAAATATTAATAAAGTGGTGTAGCTAGTTTTGAAATCTTTGACATATTAGGCCCGTTGCGTTTATTTTGACTCAACCCGAATAGACTTATCCAAGTTTATTCTAGCTAGTATCCTTAACCATGTAGACCTTAATTGGTTTATTAGGCTAAGTATCCACGAGTCTCATTACTTGAGATTTTAAATTTTGGAGAACGAGAGATGATAGAGTCAATTATAAGTCGGTATTCTTTCACAAGCTCACTTGGTGTAATTATTTGCCTATTCTCCCATCACTTGCTAATAATTTATCTGCAATAAGTAAGGTCGTACGATTTGAAAAGTTACTTAGCTTCTAGCCCAAGATCATTTAAAAGTTGCTCGGTAATGATAAGAGTTCATAGCCAAGGCATAACTTATGAAGCGGGGCGCGAAGATTGGCGAGTCCGAAAAGGCCCTAACAAGGCATGAGGATTCAATCTTATTGCTGAAGATCCAAAGTGATGTGAAAAGCATTATTCCTAAAATCAATATGAAGGATCAAGACTCACGACGAAAAGAAATCAACTCCCGTAAAGATCATGGAGAAGTCTATCCGAAAAGACCCTAACAAGGTATGAGGATAAATAGATCCAAGTCTGAAAAGGAGGCGGATCGTTGTATCTCAAAATCCCAATTAGAGATTGAAGAAATAATCATGAAGTCGTGGTCAACAAAGTTGGAGTACCCCTCAAAAGTCTCCAAGTGAAGAAACTCTATTATGATGAGAAGACCATTATCTCAAGAACGTCTCTCGAAGATATGAAGTATGAAGTACATGCCAAATATCGGCCCGAGAAAGGTCTCAAATCGTGAACCGAGTTATGCCAAGATATGAACTTTTTGATATCCCGAGAAGCAGTTTTAAGAGATTTTGTCCTTTAGCTAACTATTGATCAAATCGTCCTACTTTGCTTTCAGCCTAAATAAACTATCGAAATAAGTCCAAAAATGCATCTTCATGATCATTCTAAGACAAAAATAAAATATAAGAGATACACCTAGGAATAAGGGAGTTTAAGCATTTAATTAAGCCATGTGTGTAAGTGTTTGATTTACTAACTTATAATAACAATGATCTCGTTTTTAAGCTTAGTTTGGGGAACGTGAAACTTGAGGGTTAAAAATCTTCGCAGCACCGAAGCCCTAATGTAAATCATTGATCTCTTTGCAAGTTATTTCCATGTAGCTATTTTCAAGTGAAAATGGTTTTCTATCCTTTTATTTATTTTAAAGTTTTAAGTTCTCTTAGTATTTTAATTTTTATTTAGTAGTATTTGAATAAGGCCAAGGTTGATTAATTATGAGAAAAATGTAACATTTGCTTTATCAATAAGCATTGCATGAGGGCATGGCAATGGTTAAGTGTAGGGGATTCGATAGGTGTGTAAACACCCATCCTTTTACCACTTAATTCTGGCTAAAACAAGACCAAAACACGTATTTAATATCATTTGTTTGGAATTATGCATGGTTTTTGTGTTTATTGTGTTTTCAGAGCTAACCGGATGAATATTAAAGAAAACATGGGATTGCACGGGTTTCATCAAGGAAAAAGACTAAAGACGAAGTCTATTGTCCAAGAGATGCAAAAGATTTGAAGTCAATGGGCCTATTTGAAGATTTATCGAAGAAAAGGACCAAAGATGGAAGATTTACATATGTCGAAGAAACTCAAGTCTATTTAACGAAGAAATTAAAAGACGAGTTGAATTTAATCGACGACAAATCCCGAATCAGAATCGAAAACGTCAACTTTTCTGAAAAGACGAGAAGACAAGAAGAAAGGGAGAAAGCCCACTCACCAACCAACCACTAGGACTATATATAGGGTTTTCCTTCACATTTTAGGGAGTTAGTTTTTGTTTTTCCTTTTTCCCAGTTTCTTAGGTTCGGTTCATCTCCAACACCATTAGGGTGTTTGGTGATTTTTAATTTTCTTTCAATCTTGTAAGTTTTAATCATCACTCTTGTTACTTTCACATTAATCTTTCAATTCCATCTTTTAATTCATCTTGTTCTTCATCATCTTCTATTGCAAGTTCTTAAGTTTTTTATTTGATTCAAGTTTGATCTTAAAAAGTTGTTGATTTAGTGTTTTTATTGGTGGGATTTGTTACTTATGGTGTTTAAATGATTATTGGTTGATTTGGTAAAACCTTTTTGAGTATTTAAGTCGATTTGGATCAATATTCGTATGCCCTGTTCTCACGCTGCTGTTACTGTTCTTCGCCTGAATTATTCCGAATAGGCATTTGGACTCGTCCCCTATTCGGAATATTTTACTTATTCCGAATCATCTCTTGTTTTTTCTCTTACTCGAAATATTTCCAATATTCCGCATAGCCAGTTTATTTTTTTCCTTTATTCGGAATCCTTCGTTTATTCCGCGTAGACAAGAATTTCCGAATAGACCATATTTTCCGAATTGAGCATTTATTCCGTATAGAACAACTTTTCCGAATAGCACTTACTTTCCGCATAAGCCATGTTTTCCGAATAGTAGTATTTTTCCGAATAGGCCATTTTTCCGCATAGACAAATTTATTCCGAATAGAGTAGTTTTTCCGCATAGATCTCCACATTCCGAATTGTCCATTATTCCGAATAAGCACTAACATTCCGCATAAGTAATTGTTCCGAATTAGCTCATTTCTTCAGTAAGATCGTTTCTCTGTTTTGTCGTTTACCCTTTTATATTTATTGCAAGTTTAATTTCATTACTTCATTTATTTATCTTTTCAATAGAATAGAAAACCAAATCCACTTTTTGTCACCAAGAACAAATCATTCCACTTTAAACCGAGATCAATTCGAGAGGATTCCGAGAATTGTAATCTGAACCCATTGCAAAACCAAGTATCACCGTTTCCCTTAGATGATTGTTGCTGAGCGGCCGTAGGTTTCCGGTCGTCAGTCTTCTGTCTAAAATATAGAGTTGAACAGAGGATGCTATAAGAAAGAAAATACTGAAAGAAATGAATGTTTAACATTTGGTGATTGAGGATACCTCTTCACTGATCGATCATCACCAAACTCCTCTTGTTCCTAAAGCATCTCAAGCTTACGGGCTGCATCAGCCACCTGTGCCACTATAGTGAACGTAGCACACACCAAACTGTTGGAAACTGAAGTAAGAAGAGCCCAACGAAACTTCTCAGCTTGCTCCTCAACAATACCAGCTGCTGCACCAAAAAATCCAGCCAAACGAAGAAACCTCTACATGAATTCATTGCTGTTCTCCCTAGCAACCTGTTGGATATTATGATAATCCCTCTTGAGTTTCTCCTGTTCAGCCTGTGGAAAGTAATTATTAAGGAAGAGCTCCTTAAACTGGTCCCAAGTCAATAGTGTAACCTAATCATCACCACCGTTGGACTGCTTGACTGATTTCCACCACTGCAGCACATCACCTTCGAACTTATAGCAAGCCAGTCTTGCCTTGAAGACACCGTCACAAACCATCGCATAAAATATATTCTCAATGTGAGAAATCTATGCTTCAGTCTCAGAGGGGTTGTCAGTCTACTTAAATGAACGGGGTCGCTGCTTGTTGAATCGCTTCAACCAAGTCATAAGGGTAACAGGCGGTGGAGGTGGAGGATTGTTGTTGTTCTGTGGATGAGGGTCGTACTGATTGCCATGAGCCTGGACTTCAGCATGAACATTGTCCCTGATTTCATTGCGAAGTTGGGGAAGGGGGGCTTGCAAAGCTGCATTCTGCAGCCAATTCTTGAGCATTGTGTGTGTTCACCATCTGACAGTTTAAAACCAAAATGCAACATAAATATTGAGTCTGATAAAATATGACATGAATATAAAGATGAATGAACAGTGTATAAAACATGAATTTATTTATGATGCGTAAAACAGTTTTAAAATGCATGATCATTAAATATGATGATATGTCCATGAGTGAACGCCTATGGGTCGGTTCAAAAAACAAAAATGCAAGTTTGGACGCCTATGGGTTGGTCCACTAAACAAATAAAATGTTTCGATAAAAACACATGCGACTAAATAGGGCCAGTCTTGTACCAACAATTACTTAGTCACAATTCCTGCGACAATGAGATGAATGCATGAAATGAATACATGAAATGAAAATGAAATGAATGCATGAAAACCAACTGTCAGTTCTAGGAAGACGCTGGTGACTACCCGTAAGTCACAGGTTATGTTTTATACAACTATAGGTCGAAACCTTGGCTCTGATACCATAATTGTAACACCCCATTTGGTAAAATAGAATACCATAGTAATATATGACGTATCATCAAAGCATGCAAGGTAAATGTCTAAACATTCATGACCATAAAAGGAAATACCAGAAACAACATCGATAGTCCAAGTAACTCAAACACAAGCAAATATAAGTACTTTAAAGGAAAGGACTAAACAATGTCTAACATGAAATAAAGTAAGATAAAGTATGACAAATGCATAAGATATAGAAGGCTGGATAGCTACCATCCGATTGCACATACTCTTGAGATCCTACTTACGACCTTGGGTACCTTCTGTTTGAGAACATGGAAATGGAAACGACTAAGCATAACGCCCAGTGCACGGATATATGGCATAACATAAAGACATAGAATAATGGATTTATATAAAGATCATATAAAGCATGAATGGCAGCAGAAATGAATAAGTCCTGGGAAACCTAGACGTATAACATGTTTACTGATTTTAGTTCTGAAAACATAGCTTATGTTTACTTATGAAAATCTGTATTAGTTTAATATACCAAAAGACAATATAGGACATGAGGTCAACAACGTGCATGAATACTTAGAGGGGTGACCTCGTCATGCAAATAGAGGGGGATGCCTCTAATTAATATGGTATGGGTAGGAGGGATCAGCTCCTTGTAAAGGATGCAAGGCACACACCACATTTACCATGAAATCCTAACTGAAATTGTAACTAGGATGCACCCATGCTCCCCACATGATAAGATAATAATAATAAAGGCCAAATAAACTGAAGGGACGCCACGAGCTATCACTCCACCGTGGTGAAGTCATAACACTGTTGCCTCCAGTGTTATGGTTATGGTACCTCTATAACTAGGTGAAACTGGCATGCATGTATATGGCTAAGGTAACTAATAAAACATAAGCATTTAAATCTGTAACTACTGGGAAAACAGTTGGCTTCATACGGGAAATCCTAATAAAGGAAGAGATTGTCCTTACTGAAGGACGGGAAATCCGTACCTTGTGTCGAGTAGAAGCTAACGGAAACGCTGAAGAACCTACTCCGCCTTGACGGATAATACTACATAAGAACAGGGACGTGTTTGAGTTGTCTGAGATACATGTATTTTACTGGTTCTGTGTGTTCTTAGCTTGTTGTTTATATTTTGTCATGTTTTAACTGTTTTAAGTGTTAACTGTAGTTATTCTTGTATTCTGTTGTATATTATTCATGTAATAAGGTATTATATTACTTGTATTGTAATATTAAGTAACTTTCTAAAAATAGCAGGTTTCCTAAAATAGTAAGTTTCTAAAAATAGAAAGTTTCCAAAAATAGTAAGTTTCCATAATCAGAAATAAGCTGGATTATCAAAATACAGATTAAAATACAAGTCATGGATAAATGTTATAGCTTATAATAAATAGCATGGTTGATTTAATAAACTATAGATTATATGAATTTAACTAAAATAACATGTTTAATTAAATTAGGCTAATTAAATATTTAGGTTAGTCATGAAATAATAATTTTAATATTATAACCTATGTTAGCCGTATTTAAAGTGATGGTCATATAATATATCGTTGCGAAGCTCGTGGAAAATGATATTCAACGGTGTCAGGAGTTCTTAAGTTATGTTTTGTATGTAACGGGAATTAGTCCCGAACACACAAATGAGGAAGGCCTTCTATACCTTACACTTGTAGTATAAAAGGAACCAAGCACCTCATTTGTGTGTGTGTATTTTCCATTTTCATAGATAGCAGAGAGAGAAACCTCATGTCTTTCTCTCACTAGGAAATCACAACCCTTTTGTTTTCTCTTTATTCTTAATCTTAATCAAATCTTTCTTTTTGGTTTAATCCATGATGTTATTCGTATTTGGTTAAGTCGTGTGTATACATCTTTCATGTGGTATCATTCGCCAAGGGATTCGTGGATAGCTCTTTGGTGTTGTCCTTGTTTTTATTGAAATTCGTGAGCCTTAGATCAAATTTTACCAATATTCAAGTTGTTTCGTGTTCTTGTTATTTTAAGTGTTCCTTATTTCTTCTACATAGGTATAGTAGAGATTTGGGTGCGTTGGGTTGCTTACAATCACGACTTTTCTTAGCAGAATCTCATATTTTGGAACTGCCTCTCGTATTGTGACGGACCTGGTGTACTTTCCATCGGAATAGCTAAGGGTTTCATATTCCGATCGGTATTGTGATAAGGGTTTTAATATTTTGATCCGGATTCCGATCGGTATTGCGATCCCTCATCTTTGTGACATTCTGATCCGCATTCTGATCGGTATTCCGATAGGCTTTGCGATCGAATATTTTTGGTATATTGCGATCGTATTTCGATCCAGATTGCGATCGCATTACGATCCAGATTCCGGTCGTATTCCGATCTAGATTGCGATAGTATTCCGATCCAGATTGCGATCGTATTCCGATCCTCATTCCGATCGTATTCTGATCCACATTCTGATCGTATTCCGATAGTCATTCTGATCGAACTGGGGTATTGCGATTGGACTCTTGGATTGCGATAGCATCATTTGAGACATTACGACAAATATTTTTGTTGACATTGACGAATTTTGGTTTCTTGAGCTTACATTCTTAGGGGATTTAATCTTTTTAAGCGTTTTTACTACAACACTTTTAATCATGCTTTCTACGAATTGAGATCTTGTTTTACACACAACTTCTACGATGACGTCTCAACAAGATATTTATGTTGCGGGTACTGAGAATCATCCACCCATGCTTACCAAGGAGAATTACACTACATGGGCTAGTCTTCTCCTTCGTTATGCAAAATGTAAACCTTTAGGAAAGCTGATTGTCAACTCGATTCAAAAAGGTTTGTATGTTAGAAGAACAATTTTTGTGCCTAGGGACCCTACGAATGCTAACCCAGTGGATGACTCTAGTCATGAGCAAACGGATGAAGAATTAACTAAAGCTGAATCCAAACAACTCAACGCTGATGATCAAGCAATTCAATTCATTCTCATGGGACTTCCTGAAGATGTTTATGCTGTTTTCGATAGTTAAACCGCACACGAGATGTGGCTTAGGATCCAGAAAATGATGAAGGGGAGTGAAATTGGCTTACAAGAAAAGGAAACTAAGTTGCTTTGTGAATGGGAGAAATTTACATCTACTGAAGGAGAAAAAATTGAACCTTACTATCATCGGTTTTCAACCCTCATGAATCATCTTAGAAGAAACAAACATGAACCTGCACAAATTGCTGCTAACATCAAATTTCTTGATAATCTTCCTTCTGAATGGTCACGATATGTCACTCTTGTCAACCAAACCAAGGATCTTCATGTCGTAGACTACACTCAAGTATATGATTATTTGAAGATGAATCAAGATGAAGCTAACGAAGTTAGGGCTAAAAGACGTGCCAAAACACAAGATCCATTGGCTTTTATGGCAAACTCTCTGTCATCTATGTCATATCCCATGGTATCCTACCATCGACCCTCATCAAGTAATTTCATGCCACAACAACAACAACTCACCTCTTATGGATATCAACTTCCTGCTACTGTAAACTACTTACCCTAACAACCCATTGATTGTTTTGATGACATCACCGACCCTACTCATGCTATTGATACTGGTCTTGCACTTCTTGCAAAGGCATTCAAAATTACCATTAACCACACCAACAACAATAAGAGAATCTCCTCGAACACTAGAAATAGGCAGATTACTCAACCTTTCATGAATGCGAATCAAGATCGCTAATTGGTAGTTGCTAGGAACACGGGGACACAGTTTCAACAATATGGCCAGAATGTTGGGCAAACTGTTGGGAATGCAGGAATTCAGTATGGAGAAAACTGTGGTCAGAATCCGGGTGTTCCGAATGTGGGTAATCAAAATGGGTTAATTATCGTGCCAGCGGTTAGTAATCAGATGGGAAATATTGTGGCTGCAAGGGCTGAGAATACTGGTACGGGAAATGGAAACAACAATCGTCAGGTTCAGTGCTACAACTGCAGGGGATTTGGTCATTATGCTCGAGATTGCATAGCTAAAAAGAAGAGGGATGCTGCTTATCTTCAGACTCAGCTTCTTATAGCACAAAAGGAAGAGGCATGGATTCCACTTCAAGCTGAGGAATTTGATCTTATGGCTTCTGCAGCAGAATATGACGAGGAAGAAGAAGTGAATGCCAACTATATCTTGATGGCAAACTTACAGCAAGCATCTACCTCAGGAATGCATGATGACACCGCTCTCGTCTATGATTCAGACGGTCCCTCTGAGGTACATCCATGTTTCGATAATAATGATATATAGTATGTCTAATCAGGAGGAAGAATATACTGAGATGCTTGAGCCCTACATTGAGACACACAGGGATCAAACGAATAATAGTAATATTATTTGAATGAGCCCAGTGTGGACCTTAGTGTAAATCAAGTCGCCCAGCCTACAACCCTTCCTGATGCGACACATGCAAATCATAAATCTTTATTTGATAAGCTTGCTAAGGATGTTGACCATGATACGGTGGTTAATAATAAGTTTAGAGAAACTAATGCCAAATTAACTACTGAGCTTGCGGGATATAAGGAACGGGAGAAAAGTTTTGAAATTCATCATGCTAAAATTAAAGAACTTGGACAAGCTCATGCAACATCGGTTTATCAAGAAAAATGCACCAATAAGAAATTAAATGCCTTACATTTAAGTAGTGCTAAAAAGATAAGTGAATTGAATGATGAAATCACCTCTCTTAAGAAACAGCTTTTATCTGAAAAAACTATTATTGTGGATCTAAAAGAAGAACGAAAAAAGCTGAAACATGATTTCAAAATTTGAGAAGATGGGCTTCTTGAGGATTTTTGCAATGCTCAGGATAGGATCAGGGAACTAGACAACCTTTTGGTAAAACTTGGCCAATCTATGCAGACAATAAACATGCTAGCACCAAAAGTGAATGAGATTAATTACACCCGTTACAAAATGGCTTTAGGTTGTCCTCTTCCTCCCAATCCCGAATATCTTAAGCATGCCCAGACCACCCATCAAAGTTTATATAATGGTAATGTGTTGCTAGATAAGCTTGATCCTCCTGTTATGTGTGATTCGGAAGAAACCCTTGAATTGGCCGAAGAGATTCGTTTATGATTGCAAAAGCTTAATAGAGAAGTCACACCCGTTTATTATCCGAAAGTCAATCCTCCAACAGTTTTTGTTCGGTCTAAAACGAGTACTGAAATGCTTCTGCTTCCGAGTGAGGAATTATCTGATGACCCTCCTAAAACGAGTATCGCACGACGATTTTTAAACGAGTTAAAAGATAACTTTGTCATACTTAAACGTGTTGTTAATTCCAAAATCACTGGAGGAAATTTTACATCACCAGTTCAGATTGAGGTCCAGAAAATTCTTCAAAACAATATTAATCTGATTATTAATCTAGTTGATGCTCGGATAAGCAATTTAGAAAACGCTTTTCTAAAAGAATTAGCCAACTTTGTTGAAGACTTTAAATCTTTGGTGAAGGAGGCTGATGAATCTCTTGATAAAATCAAAGTTTTGGAAAACTATCTTGAACGCCTCTCTAAAGCACGTGATAATGTTGATAGTATCCCCATTGCGTTAGATACCTCTATGTCGAATCATGAAACCCTCTAAACTGAGCTTGAACGTACGAAAGAGAAAATGGAGTCTGTTGTCATTAAAAAGGACAAAGAATTTACCATCTTTGGAATAGATTTGTCAAAAAATGTGATGAATGCAAATATGACAAAATTTTGTATGATAAAGCCTACAATGAAATGCAACAAACTATCGCACGGTTATAGGCTCAGTTAGGAGGGGTTAAGGAAAAGAATTTGGCCTATTCAGGGTTAGAGAATGCCAGTGATGGGAATGTTCAGAAGCTTAAGGCTAAGATTGCAGATTTAGCATATGTTGTTGTTTCATATAAGTGGGCTGTAGAACAAAGTAAGTCTATTTATCAAAAACTAATCGATAAAATCTGTGAGAACTGTAAGTTAAAGGCCTTGTTAAATGATAAGGATTTTGAGCCTAACTCGATTATAGACACAATGATCCAGAAACCAGCAACCTCGGGACCTACTCTTATTGTCGTTACACCTTGCTCCACGGCTGCTGGAACGAAAGATTCTATGATTGCCCCGGGAATGTTTCGTGTTAGTTCTCCCTCTATGCCTAGCAAACAACGTAAAGCAAGCGTTAAGACAAAATCGACCATTATATCTCACCCACAAGTCATTGATTTAAAAAGTGCTAATTCTAATAGACGTGTGTCTTTTTCTATAGGAATAAACAGCTACACTAAGAGCAGAAGGCCACGGCCTACGAGCAATACAAGGAACGATAAGGTCCCTTTTGCCTCTAGAAGTAGTCGCCCCAAGATCAATAATGTGGAAGTAGAAGAACACACTAGGAATTTACCACTTTTTAATCATAATCAGAAACTTAACTCATCTGAATGTAATGACTTTAAGCTTGCTATTCAGAATGAAAAATATGAAGTTATTTGTGCTAAATGTAATAAATGTTATTTACTTTTAGTCATGATTCTTGTGGCTTGACTATGAATAGGTTGAATTATGGTGGTTACACTTGCATTGACAAGCTGTCAATCAGTGAAAAACATAGCACTCCTAAGGCTAAGGTGTATGTTCCAAAAAGTACGCACGTAGGGTCTACAGAAAGTCTTGCTAAGCCTAGTAGCCCTAGCTTCACCTCTAAATGGTTGCCTACTGGTAGAAATTTTGACTGTAGTGGCAAAATTATCGACACTAGTAGATCTCATACTGATAGTGAAATGTCGGTATGTGATAAGGCTTAATTATATTCTAACCCTATAGGAACCTATTTCATCGGTTGCCAAAAAAAATTATTCTCTTATCATTGGTAGGCTGTTGAAATTTGTCTCTGGTGCGTGGACTCAGGTTGTTCTAAACATATGACTGGGAATCAAATCCTTCTTAAGAACTTTGTTTGGCGATTCGTGGGAACTATTAGATTTAGAAATGATCATGTTGTGGCAATTATAGGCTATGGTGATCTTCATTGGGGAAATATAATCATCACCAGAGTCTCTTTTATTGATGGCTTGGGACACAATTTGTTCTCGATTAGGCAATTTTGTGATTCAGAATTGGAGGTTGCTTTCAGAAGTCATACATGTTTTGTAAGATATCGTGAAGGAATTGATTTGTTGAAAGGAAATCGTACCACCAACCTCTACACCATTGATCTTTTTCAAATGTCTGCTGCTTCTCCAGTTTGTCTCATGGCCCGAGCCACATCAACAAAGTCATGGTTATGGCATCAAAGGTTATCGCATCTTAATTTCGATGCCATCACCCAACTCGCGAATGATGATCTCGTTACTGGTCTTCCAAAGTTCAAATATATAAAAGACCATCTATGTCCTTCTTGTGAGCAAGGTAAAAGTAAGAAGAAGCCTCACAAACCCAAACCTGTTCCCAACTCAACGAATAGGTTGCATCTCCTACATATGGATTTGTGTGGCCCAATGAGAATTAAAAGCATCAATGGTAAGCGGTATGTACTTGTAATTGTGGATGATTATCGTTACACATGGGTTCATTTTCTTGCTTCAAAAGATGAAGCCCCTGGTGTAATTATTAATTTCTTGAAGAAAACATCAGTGTTACTTCAGCCCCTGTCATCATTCTAAGAACGGATAACGGCACAGAATTCACTAATCAGCAACTGAAAGCTTATTTTGACGAAGTTGGAATTTCTCATCAAACTTCGGCTGTAAGAACTCCAAAGAAGAATGGAGTTGTGGAACAGAGGAATCGTACGTTAGTTGAAGCAGCTCGGACGATGCTTCTCTTCTCTATTGCACCGTTATTTCTTTGGGCCGACGCTATAACAATTGCATGTTATACTCAAAATCGCTCCATTATTCACACATGATTCAACAAAACACCTTATGAGATCATTAATGGAAGAAAACATGATATTTCATTTCTACATGTCTTCGGTGCATTATGTTATCCGAAGAATGATCATGAAGATATCGGTAAACTTGGACCTAAAGATGATATTGGCTTCTTCATTGGTTATTCTTCAACTGCTTTTGCTTACAAGATTTATAATCGAAGGACAAGAAAGGTAATGGAGACTATGAATGTTACCTTTGATGAACTCTCGGGAATGGCATCTCAACATAGAATTTCACATCTGAGCTTCAAGGTCAGACTTCTGGACACGTAAGTTCAAGACTCGCGCTTTAATTTGCACCGTTAGCGATATCATCGTTTCAACCTTCGGAACATGAATTGGAAGTTTTATTTGGGCCAATTTATGATGAATATATGGAGGGTCCTTCGTCATTTGGTGCTACTCAGAATGCCCCGGCTGCACCTGCTACGGTAGTTCAAGAACCTCGAATTGCATCTACACCAACGACATCTTCTTCTGCACCATCTAAATCAACATCAACCATATTGACTCCAAATATTCCAACCACTTCTCCGACTGCTCACACAACTCAACAACATTCTCAGCAAATTCCTAATCATGTTCATCTTCAGAATGAAATAGTTGCTGAAAATGCAAACAATGCGATGCTCAACGAACATGAGTTTGTTAATCCATTTGCGGCTTCCACATGTACTACTCATCCTTCAACACCATATGTGGATCCGTCGAGCTCGCATCAAGTTTCTCATACACTTTCACATGAACACAAATGAACTAAGGATCACCTTTTGGTTCAAGTGATTGGCAATCTCTCACGACCAGTCTCGACATGAAATCATCTACGCACATATGGTGATATGTGTATATGTGCACTATCAGTCAGCACAATGGAACCATCAAGTGTTAAAGAAGCAATGACCGACGCATCATGGACTGAGTCTATGCAAAAAGAGCTCAATCAATTCATCCGGCTTGATGTATGGGAGTTAGTACCACGCCCAGACAATACCGATCCCCTTACCCTGAAATGGTTATTCAAAAACAAGATGGATGAAGAGCAAACGTTCATTAGGAACAAGACTCGGTTAGTTGTGAGAGGTTATAAACAGAAGGAGGGACTTGATTTCGCAGAATCCTTCGCCCTAGTTGCTCGAATGGAAGCTATTAGGATTTTCTTAGCATACGCTGCACACAAATCGTTCACTGTGTATCAAAAATGGACGTGAAGACGGCTTTCTTGCATGGGACGTTAAAAGAAGATGTGTACGTATGTCAACCTGAAGGTTTCATCATCACTGAACATCCAAGCCATGTCTACAAGTTGAAAAAGGAAATTTATGGTTTGAAACAAGCACCGAGGGCATGGTACGATGAATTATCATCATTTCTTCTCCAAAATCACTTCAGCAAAGGAACCATTGATCCAACGTTGTTTATCAAGCACTACGACAACGACATCTTGGTGGCTCAAGTCTATGTAGATGATATATTTTTTGGTTCTACAAACCAAAAATATTCCATATTATTTTCCGACCTTATGAAAAGCTTATTTGAAATGTCCATGATGGGGGAAATGACGTTTTTTCTTGGTCTCCAAGTTCACCAATCCCCCCGTGGTATTTTCATAAATCAGTCCAAATATGTGCTCGAGATTCGAACGAAATTTGGAATGGAAAACTGTGATCCAATTGGTACTCCAATGTACACTAAACACAATATTGACTTGGATAAGAAAGGGACATTTGTAGATGCTACAAAATACCGAAGTATGATCGGGTCCCTTATGTACTTAACCTCAAGTAGACCGAACATTGTGCATGCTACTTGTCTATGTGCTCGGTACTAGGCTAAGCCAACCGAGAAGCACCTCAAGGAGGTTAAAAGGATCTTTCGTTATCTCCGGGGAACCATTCACATGGGTCTCTGGTATACGAAGGATTCTGGTTTTAATCTAACTAGTTTTTCAGATGCCGACCATGCAGGGTGTCATGATACATTCAAGAGCACTTCCGGTGGCGCATAATTATTAGGCGAGAAGCTAGTGAGCTGGTCCTCAAGAAAACAAGATTGTATGGCGTTATCCACCGTGGAAGCAGAATATGTGTCTCTATCCGTGTGTAGTGCTCAAGTCCTTTGGATGAGAACACAACTCACGGGTTATGGCTTTCACTTTAACAAGGTTCCTATTTATTGTGATTCTCAATCAGCCATAGCCATATCCTGCAACTCGGTCGAACACTCCACGACCAAGCACATAGCTGTCTGATTCCATTTCATAAAGGACCATGTGGAACGAGGAACGATCAAACTGTATTTTGTCAAGACGGACTACCAACTAGCCGACATCTTCACCAAAGCTCTTTCTCAAGACACATTTGAATTCTTGGTTTGTCGACTTGGTATGCGTAGTTTCACTCCAGATGAACTTGAACGTCTTGCACATTCGTAGTAACCTTGTATATATTTATCAGAAAATCAAAATACAAAAATATAAAACCTATAAAAACAAAATAAAAAATGCGAAAAACTTTCAAAAATACCAAAAATATTCTTCTCCGACATGTCTCTCATCTTCGATAATATGAACGTACTTAGAAATTTCGCTCAATAACGACACGGGTACGTACATAAAGTTCGAATGAGAGTTCAAATGTTTTCAAAACATGTCTTTTCTACTTTCTTCTCATAATGGCTTATAGTCACATGTCAGACTACAACCCGGTCTCTAAAGAAAGGAAAGTCTTTGACTTATCCTCAACAACGAGAAATTAATTTTTCTCGGTCATGGGCTTATATCAAAACATTCAAAGGTTTAAGCTCATGAACACAAGGAAAATGTTCATTTATGTACATTATTCCTTAACAACGAGAAATTACGTTTTCCCGGGTTTTTTAGCACAATTTTTCAAAGTATTTCAAAACTGTGTGCTCATATACTCCCTTATTTTAATTAGAATTTCTTTTCGAGAAGGAGTATAAAGATTTCATGAACATTTGTTCCACACTTTCATGCAATATTATTCTCTCCATGATTCATCGCTAGTTTCACAAAAATTTCAATCTCATGGAAATTTTGAGGGGGAGAATAGTGATTAAAATGTGTTCAAAATGTGTCATATTGGATAAGATCTTTTATATAAGTGCTTTCCCTTCCTAACATGGGCAAAAACCTTTCCTTTTATGATGCACATATTGAGGGGGCGTTTTGGTGATATAGAAAACTTTCAAGGTGTAAACATTGATTTCATCAACACCTTGATTGCCTTTTCAACAGGTTTTTCTGGTTACGATATCTATACCCATCAACACATTCATTCACGACGGTATTGGTGTCAAAAGGTGGTTAGGTATGCGTCCTATGATCCAACCAGAACCGGAGGGATCTTCCGAGGGACAATCCATTAGAATTTAGATGTCCTTAAGAAAGATTGAGTAACTGAGTGTACGGGAAAAATTCCGACTAATGACTTAAGCTAGCACTAGAACAATCACAATAAGGTGCTAGTTATGACGTCTTGGTAAGCATTGAAGGGGTTGAAGAATGAAAAAAAATGTAAGGATGAAGGGTGTAAAGAAAGAAGCCCTCCATACAACTAAGGTAGAAACCGGGTCAATACATCTATTATCAGAATCACTTTGACGATTTCTGTTGGAAATACGTTTTACGTATATAGAAAGTCTCGGTCACTGTAACAATGTAGTTATAGGCTCGTAGTAATGTTAAGTTTCATATATTAAATAGCCCGACCCATGAGCATGTTCATGGGCCGAAAGCCCAAGTCCATTAAGGACTTGGGGTATTTAAACCTCTTTCCACCATGGAAAGAGGTGTTGGTTGTTTTCATTTTCTTGTTTTCAATATAACAATGTTCTTTCATTTCTCTCTCTAGAAAACATCAACCCCCTTGTTTCACAAAGATTATCATTGTTCTTCAATTGGTATCAAGAGCATGGGATGAAATATAGGTTTGTTTTTGGTGTTGCGTATTGTTTTATAAACATTTCGTAGGGTATTGTGTAGTTCTTGCCGAATCTTCAATTTTTTTTGTGTTTGATCGTAGTTTCAAGTAGTGTAACGTAGTGATTCGTGTTATAGTGTTTTTGGTATCTTGGTTTTGGTTAAAACACAATCTTTCTTGGATCAAAAGTGCAAAAAAGTCTTGTGTTCTTCATTCCGAAATTCAAGCAAACATCTCCATCGGAAAGTACAAATGAAAAGGGGCTTCCATCGCAATAACCATCACCATCGGAAAGTGATTGGTTCCACATTGCGATACTGGGATTTCAATACTTATTCCGATCTGGACATTCCGATCGTTCTTTGCGATCTGGGATTCTGACGGTTATAAGAAAGTTTTAAGTCGTTACTCTGCCTAAATTTTGTCAACTATATTCCGATCTGAATCTTTCCGATAGGACTTTGCGATCTGAACATTTCGACAGCTTCGCATTACGATCTAGGCATTCCGATACCATCATCATTCCGACACGGTTACACTGCGATCTGAGCATTCCGATCTGGAATCATTTCGACAGCTTTGCATTACGATCTAAGCATTCCGATAGTAAGATATTCCGATCTGGGTATTCCGACAGAAAGAACATTTCGATAGAACCTGTTTTTAGATACTTAGTGGATTTCTTCTATTTGGCAATTAATTTGGTAATTTGGTAAATTTCAAAAGCAAACACAACAACAAGATAACAACATATTTTAGTTAACAACACAAAATACTCATAACCTTATTTCATTGTTCGATCATCTTTGATAATCTTTTTTAAAAGTGATCAAAATGAATCCGAGTTCATTAATGCCTCAAATGACATCACTTACGGATATTTCCATCATTACGGGAACGGATAATCGCCCTCCAATGCTCATTAAAGAAGTCTTTGAAGCATGGAAAGGCCGTATGATGTCATACATTAAGGGAAAACCGACATATGGAAGGCTTATGGTCAAGTCAATTATAAATGGTCCACTTGATTATGGTACCATCGTTGTTAACAATGTGACTCGACCACGGGAGTTTGAAGAACTTACACCAGCTCAACAACTTATTGCCGATGCAGACGAAAAGGCTCTTCAAACCATTCTCCAAGCTCTTCCACATGACATCTATCGAATGGTAAGTCAATATACGGTTGCAAAGGATTTATGGGAACGTCTAAAGGTTTTGCTACAAGGTACGTCTCTTACTAAACAGGAACGGGAATGTCACTTGTATGATCTGTTTGATAGGTTCACGTACAGTCCAGGGGAAACGCTTCACGACTACTACTTCAAATTCACTACTCTCATGAACGATTTGAATGTATACAATCTCGTGATTGCTCCATTCCAGGTTAACACCAAGTTTTTGAATACTTTACCTCAAGCTGAATGGGGTGAGTATATTACCGATGTTAAGTTAACCAGGGATTTGCATAAGTGCAATTTGGATCAACTCTATGCTTTTATCCAGCAGCATGAGAAACACGTGATCATGCACCGTTCGCCTCGAGGAATGTACCCTGATTCTCTAGCCTTGATGGCAAATCAACCAAGCTTGTCATATAACAACACTCCTTATATCATGGGACACCAAGCTTATCATCCATCATCGTACATGACTCCAAGCTTCCCCCAATATTTGATTCTACCACAACCACCCACCTCACATCAGCAACAATATCGGTTTAATGCACCTTCGTCTCAGAGAGAAACACAAGCATCACAATATGCCTCACAACCTCACCCATATTCACCAGCAAGCATTGCACCTTATGCTCAGTCATCATACTCTTCTTATCAAGAAAATGCAGCATATCCATCAAGCTATTCTGACCACATGAGTATTCCTTCTAGTGCTTATGCCGCTCAACAAGACCAAGCAATGTATTGTGATAATGATGAAGTTCCCATTCCTGAATTCAAACAAGGAACTGACCCAGTTGAAGTGTTAGCCACTATGTCTGCTTATCTCACAAGGACATTGAGCAAACGAGGATTTAGAGGACCAGCTCCTACTAACAATCAGCTGAGGAATTCATCCAATTCTCGACAACAAGCTACCATTGAGAATGGCAGGGTAATGGTTCAACCTATTCAACCTTATCAGGGGAGACCCACTACATCAACCACTAATGCACACATGGTCAATCCTGCTCCAATGGTCACCACTCCTCCACGGGCCAATTCCACAGGTAAGTTGAGAATGATTACATGCTACAACTGTAAGGAAGAAGGTCACATGTCTAAGGATTGCACAAAACCCAAGAGGAGAAGGGATGGTCAATGGTTTACAGAGAAGATTTATTTGGTGAACGCTCAAGCACAAGGACAGGAACTTGATGAAGAGGAGCTTGCATTTCTTGCTGATCCAGGGATTGCGGAACAAGAAGTTCTCACTACACAAAATGCAGCATACCAAGCAGATGATCTGGATGCTTATGATTCAGACTGTGATGATCTTCAATCTGCTCAGGCAGCTCTTATGGCAACCATCTCTAGCTTTGGGTCAGATAAAATATCTGAGGTACTTACTAATATCACTGATACTAGTATTCAACCACATCAAGTTGGGCAAGAGGGTGCTGATCCGAATGAGTCTACGGTGTTGAGTCTTTCAAATGAGGAGACAATCAATGATAGTAATATCAATGTGAGTCCCCAGACTTTGAGTGAATCACAACCGGGAGCCATTTCGCATACGCATATTCCTGCTCAACAAGATTTGGTCATGGTTCCTGCAAAATTACTTAGCCAAATGAATACTGCGCTCTTAGAAACCCTAGCTAAGAATTAGAATTTGTCTGCTGAGCTTGCCTTGTGCAACGAAAAAGTTCAAACTTTGGAATTAGTTCCTTCGTCAAATGTTCTAACAAATCCCGAATATGATCATTTTCGAAACAAACAAATGGGTCATTTGCAAGAAATTGAAACCTTAAGAGCAGATCTTTCCAACGAACTTAAAGAAAAAGAGTTAGTGGTCACTAATTTTCACAAACTTCAAACGGATTTTGAATTACTCGAGTCTAAAAAGAATGAAATGGAAATTAATGCGGCTAATAAGATTAGAAGTTTAGATTATTTGCTTTTAAGACAATACGCTGCCTCTCAACTAGTGCACTTATTTGACGCATCGTTTAGAGAGTTTAACTTATCGCGTCAAAAAGACCTTCCCCCTAACCCACGGTATGCAAGACAAGCTTTTATCCATAGTCCAAGACTTTATAATGCAACCCAATTAGGATTGGTCTTAGATCCGATTGTTATTTTCGAGGATCGCACAAATAAGGATCTAGTTGATGAGAATCGGTCATACAACTTTGCAAAATATCCCCAGTGTGATTACTTTAAAATGAATCAGGAGCTTGCAAAAACGGACTTTAGAATTCGCTTCCATATTGATAAAGATCTCATCACAGCACCAACCTACATGTTAAATGAAGAAAACCCTAGTACACTTCCTACACTTGTCAAAATGGAAGGACCTAAGGAAATTCCAAAGGATCTTCCACCTGTTAGCACTGCATGGATAAACTTGCAAGAGATTAATCAATACTTTGCTAGTTTTGACAAGGTCATCCAGGAATGTACGACTTCAAATGGTCTAAGCGTCGGAGAATGGGCTTTCGAACACATGAACGAGGTGTTTAAGAATGAGATCAATCTGTTTGTCGAAAGTCTAAAAGGAAGTTTTGCATCTCTTTCGGATCGAGTTTGAAATTAAAGAAGTTCAAAAAGTGTTTTATGAAATGGACACCGCTTACGAACTACAATTAATTGAAAAGGAAAAGATTTTATCCGAGTATGATCGATTCGTGTCCCAAGTAATTTCGTGTGATGTGCTTACTACTGTGAATGTTAATTATTCGAATGACCTTACATCCGCTATGAATAACTGTGATGCTGTGAATATATGTGATGATGTGCATGATCTCTCTGTAAATGTTGCTGATACTGTAAATGAGGTAGATAATCATTCTTGTCACGAGTCTAACGCTGAATTTTTAAAGCTTCAAGATTCTTACAATTTACTTACAAAACGCTTTAATCAACTTGAACAACATTGTATATCTTTAGAATTAAAACAGCAAACTCAAAATGAGGATCTTTTGATAACAAATGGTTGTGAAAACAGTGTTGAGACGAGTGACAAGATGATTGAGATAGTTAAGGCATTAGAGGAAGAGATTATGAGATTAAAGAGAGATGTGTCATCGAATGAAACACTAAAATTGGAACTAGAGGCTGCAGAGTCTAAAAACCAGGACTTAGAAATTAGACTTTCGTCTATTCTAGGGGAGATGGATCGGGCAAGACAGGGAATATCCGCTCTTTATGGTTCAATAGAAGAACGCTTAGCTTTTAATGCAGCATAGCAACAATCTTATGTTGAACAACTGAACCAAAAGTGTGAGGAAATCTCTGACTTAAATATCCAGCTCATTGACAAAAACATGGTATTGGCTGAGTTAAAGGAGACACTTCTTCTCACCCGACAAGAAGTTGTTAATAACTTAGCTACCAACTCTGCACCGTCCTCTAGTGCTCCATCAACCAATTCAGTAGTGCTCTATAAGAACCCGCGCCATAAGCAAAATCCGGATACTTACGATGTTTATATGATGAATGCAATTAAGCATGTGGACCTTGTTAGGGATATTTTAGATGATTTGTATGCGTTAGATCCCTCAAGCAGTCACTATTATTCAGCTCATGCATATATTCAGCGAGTTCAATATTGCTTAGCATATTTGCAATACATAGGAAAACCGGGTTCTGCACTACTCACTAATCGACCCATTGCTGTAACTCCATTCAATAAGACCCCAGGAGCAAAACCGTCATTGGCACCATCAACTAAGGCACCTTTAAAATCTGTTGCTAATGTTCCCACTTTGCCTTCTACAAGATTAAAAGAGTCTACTAAGGTTAAAGGATCGCCACTCAAGAAAGATAAGATCAAACCCTCCACTAGTAGTACCATCAAGAAGAAAGTAGAAGCTCACCCTAGGAATGTTATTTCATATTTAAATAAAAAGAATCATGTTGCTAAGACTAAAAGCTCTGCACCTGTGCAGAAGCCTAAACCATTTGTGAATTCTAATTTGAAATGTTGGAATTGTAATGAATGCATGTTTTCCCAACGTCATGATTTGTGTCTTATTGATCATGTGAATGAAATGAATGCCATTATGAATGATGTTGAATGGAAGCCAACTGGGAGAACTCGTACCCAAGTTGGATGGCAATGGCGTCCCACTGGTAGGACCTTTACATTAGATGGAAAATGTACCCTTTAACTAGGAATGCATCCATTGAGGTTAGGTCTCAGCGTCCTTTAGTTAGGCACACTAGCAATAAAGTATGGAAACCGCGCCCTTTAATTAGGTCAGCCCCCACTATAGTGCCTATCAGTGAAGAAATACCTCAGGATTTAAGCCAACTTGAATCTACACCACCAACTAGGAAGAAGGCTAGGAAATCTAAGAAACCTAAAGTTAGCAAATGTAAGATCATTAAATCTGTACCTGCTAATAACAAGGAACATTCAGATTACGAAACCTATACATTGTCCTCGTCTGGTGATATTTTCAGGTGGTCCAAATCATCCTCTGGTATTCGGACTCCAGTTGCTCAAAGCATATGACCGGAGATCCCTCGATGCTCCGAAATTTCGTCAGCAAGTTTCTTGGAACGGTAAAATTCGGTAATGATCATATTGCAAAGATAATGGGGTATGGTGAATATCAGATTGGAAATGTCACGATTTCAAGGGTATACTATGTAGAAGGTCTTGGTCATAATTTATTTTTAGTAGGACAGTTCTGTGATTCCAACCTAGATGTTGCTTTTCGACAACACACTTGTTTCATCCGCAACTTGGAAGGAAAAGACTTGTTGAAGGGGTCTCGTGGTGCAAAACTTTATACTTTGTCCCTACAAGACATGATGGCCGCCTCTCAAGTATGTCTTCTCTCCAAAGCATCTAAGACCAAGTCATGGTTATGGCATCGCAGATTATCTCATCTCAACTTTGATGCTATTAATCATTTGGCTAAAAACGAATTAGTTCGTGGTCTTCCAAAGCTCAAATTTCACAAGGACCATTTATGTTCCGCGTGTTCAAGGGGGAAAAGCACCAAGAAATCATACAAGCCCAAAGCTGATGACACCAATCAAGAAAAACTTCATCTTTTGCATATGGATCTTTGTGGTCCAATGCGAACCGAAAGTGTGAGCGGTAAGAAATTCATCCTTTTTATTGTGGATGATTTCTCCAGGTTTACATGGGTTAGATTTCTACGTACAAAGGATGAAGCACCGAAGGCTATCATCACTTTTCTGAAATTCATTCAGGTACGTTTAAATACTACTGTCCGCCGTATTCGTACAGATAATGGAACAGAGTTCGTCAACCAGACTTTTCGTGATTACTATGAAGAAGTTGGTATTTCACATGAAACATCCGTTGCACGTACTCCACAACAAAACGGTGTCGTTGAAAGACGGAATCGTACGCTTATGGAAGCTGCTAGGACTATGCTGATTTATGTGAACGCTCCATTATTCTTGTGGGCAGAAGCTGTATCTACTGCATGTTTCACCCAAAACCGCTCTATCATTCAGAAACGCCATGGAAAAACACCTTACGAGCTTCTACATAATCGTAAACCCAATGTTTCATTCTTTCATGTGTTTGGTGCTCTTTGCTATCCAAACATTAACAGTGAGAACTTGGGCAAACTTCAACCGAAAGCCGATATAGGTATTTTCATTGGTTACTCACCCTACAAGAAAGCATACCGAATTTACAACCGTCGTCTTGGTAAGATAGTAGAAACTATGGACGCATATTTTGATGAGCTGACAGCGATGGCTTATGAGCAACGCAGCTCTGAACTCGCGCTTCACGAGATGGGAACCGGTGCTATTAGTTCCGGATTAGTTCCCAATAATCCTACTTCTACATCATTTATACCACCTAAAAGGCCCGAGTGGGATAAACTATTTCAACCTTTGTTTGATGAATTCTTTGATCCCCCAAATGATGAAGTTCCAGCACCTGTAGTGATAGCTCCAATCCCTGAAGTTGTTGCTCAAGCTAATGAAGCTTTATCAAATGCATCTTCAATTAACATTGAACCGGATGCACCTCTACCAAGTGATTCTCAAACTACACCTGAATCTTCACCCTTACTTGTGCCTAATGATGTTGAAGAGGATTCTGTTGATCATGATTTGGAATATGCTCACCTACAAGAGCTTCCATTCTTTGGTATACCGATACCTGAAAACCCTTCAGCCGCGTCTACCTCAGAAGAAGCTCCTACAATCGTTCACTCCAGACCACCACGGATTGAAAATCACAGCACCAAATGGACAAAAGATCACCCAATTAGAAATATTATTGGAGGTCTCGATCGACCAGTCTCGACACGCCATCAATTATAAGAGAGTGCACTCTATTGCTATTTTGATGCATTTCTCTCCGAAGTTGAACCAAAAAACTGGCAACATGCTATGACTCAATCATCTTGGATTGAAGCCATGCAAGAGGAACTAAATGAATTCCAAAGACTTGAGGTATGGGAATTAGTTCCTCTCCCTGACAAGGTAAACATCCTTACTTTGTTGTGGGTTTATAAGGTTAAACTTGATGAGATGGGTGGAGTCTTGAAGAATAAGGCTAGATTGGTTGCTAGAGGATATAAACAAGCCTTGGGTATCAACTTTGAAGAATATTTTGCTCCTGTTGCAAGATTGGAGGCTATTAGACTATTCCTTGCGTATGCTGCTCATATGAACATGATCGTCTATCAAATGGATGTGAAGACGACATTTTTGAATGGTGAACTAAGGGAAGAAGTCTATGTTAGTCAGCCGGATGGGTTCGTTAGCACGGAGTTTCCTAATCATGTGTACAAGCTTAAGAAGGCTCTCTATGGGTTGAAACAAGCTCCACGCGCGTGGTATGATCTCCTTTCAACATATCTCATTTTGAAAGGCTTCTCCAAAGGCAAGGTGGACCCCCTCTATTCACTCTCAAGGAGGACAACGACATGATACTGGTACAAATTTATGTTGATGATATAATATTTGCTGCCTCTAACATAGAATTGTCAAACCGTTTTGAGAAGATAATGTCCACACGCTTTCAGATGTCAATGATGGGAAAATTTTCATTTTTCTTAGGATTACAAATTTCTCAAAATCCCAGAGGCATCTTTATTAATCAATCCAAATATGCTTTAGAATCATTAAATAAATATAACTTTGAAAATTGTGACCCCGTGGATACTCCAATGGTGGAGAAATCCAAGTTAGATGAAGATAGGAATAGGACTATTGTCGATCTAAAACTCTACCGTGGGATAATCGGCACCCTTCTCTATCTGACTGCTAGCAGGCCTGATCTACAATTTGCCGTATGCATGTGTGCCCGGTATCAGGCTCGGCCTACCGAAAAGCACCTACATGCTGTTAAAAGGATCTTTCGGTATCTCAAAGGAACACTTCATCATGGTCTATGGTATCTGAAAGATTCCTCTATTGCTTTAATATCATATGCAAATGCCGATCATGCTGGGTGTCAAGACACGAGGAGTAGCATTTCTGGGTCTGTGCAACTCTTTGGAGACAGATTGATTAGTTGGTCTTCAAAAAGGCAGAAAAGCGCTGCAATTTCTAGCACGGAGGCTGAATACATTGCCATGTCCGGTTGTTGTGCTCAAGTCCTTTGGATGAGATCACAACTAACTGACTACGGTTTGGGATTCAACAAAACCCCGATGTATTGTGACAACAAGAGCGCCATTTCACTTTGCTGCAACTACGTTCAACACTCCCGGGCAAAGCACATCGACATTCGCTACCATTTAATTAAAGAGCAAGTGGAAAACGGAGTGATCGAGCTGTATTTTGTCACCACTGAGTATCAGCTGGCAGATATGTTCACCAAAGCCTTAGATCGAGGACGAATCGAGTTTTTGATCGACAAGCTTGGCATGAAATCATTCTCTCCAGCGACTCTCAAAGAGTTGGCAGAATAGTGGTGGTAAACTATTCATGCGTATCCTTTGTTCGTGATCGTGTATATTATCGTATATATATAAACCACAAAAAGAAAAATACAAAAATATAAAACCAAGAAAAACCATAAAAAATATAAAACCAAGAAAAACCATAAAAAATATAAAACCAAGAAAATCCAAAAATATTTTCATTTTTTTAAATCGGGCATGTCTTTTAGTACGGCAATATTTACGGCCTTAGAAATGTCGATCAATATTGACACGCCGCCATAAATAGAGTTCGTATAAAAGTTGTACATTTTTAAAACATGCCCATTATGGCTTGTAGTTATTTCAGACTGCAACCCGCTTTTCGCATTAAAGTCACATATTTCTTTTGAAAACGTTGGCTCACAATGGGAATTAATTTTCTCAGGCAAGGTTTACTTTAAAACCTTGTAAGGGCCTAAGTTTACTTTATAACTTGGTCTAACACAAATTTGTGTACGTTTCAGTGCACTTATTTTGTAAAAATAAGAGAAATCTTATTGCCACCAGAATCATTCCATAAAATCACTTAACCGGCAAATGTCCTCGTTAATAGTTGTGTCCTTAAAATCATTGACTACAGCTCTTTAAATAGAAAACAGGTCAGGGATTAAGGGGGAGCAAATATTAACTCTTCGTGGAAACAAATTTGGTCGTTAAAAAGGATTGTCAGAAAATATTAGCTATTCTTCATCATCGGTTATGCTATGTGTGCCTTGTGTGGTATAGAATCTCATGAATAGGTCATTGAATTTTGGCGTTAAGTATTTGTGGTCGTGTTTGTGAGCGGGTTTATTTTTGTTAAGTTGATTCGATTAACTTTAACTAAACATTTTAAAACAGGGGGACCATTATTGCAATTTTTGCAAAATGGTGGGTGCTTATGTTATCTTGACCAAAGTTTGACCAAGTCAAAACCTTTCACCCCCCCCTTCCTCGTCTCTACTGCAAACACACACAACATTTCTTCTTTCCGCCGTTGTTGCTACCTTGCGCACCATTTGATCTTTGTGTCCGTGACTTATCACTTTCTGCTCATAATCTAGGTATTATATCTTGTTTTAGTTGCTCTCATTTAATCCGTTTCATCACATCTTATCAAACCAGTACCATCAGATCTTTTCAAGATTTAGGGTTTCGTGTTTTGCTATAGAAATGGAAATTAAGTTGTGGGATTTGTTAAGGATGCATAGATACACATTGGTTTTGCCCAGAATCACTTAAAACATTGCCTAAGTTCCAGGATCGAGAAGTCAACGTTTGAGATCGGATCCCTGTCACGAATTTCGATGCACATTACGATACCATCATTGCGATGCCTGTCATTGCGATGAGTCATTCCGATGACTCATTGCGATGGGCTATTGCGATGAGTCATTTCGATGGCTCATTGCGATGGCTCATTGCGATGTGTCATTGCGATGGTTCATTGCGATGGGCCGTTGCGATGGGTCATTCCGATGGCTCGTTGCGATGGCTCATTGCGATGGTCATTACGATGGTACATTGCGATGGCATATTGCGATGACGCATTCCGATGCGATATTGCGATGGCTTCGTACTAGGTGTTGCGATGGATAATATTGCGATGAATTCTCATTTATTCCGATGGAAATGTACTTATTGCAATGGACATATATATTGCGATAGGACTTTAATTCATTAGGATTACGATGCTTGATTCATTGCGATGGCTTGGATAGGATTCCGATGGATTGATACATTGCGATGGACTTAGGATTCTTATGATTATGCATTTGCCTTAGATTATCTAATGAGTTCGGCCTAGCTTGCACTATTTCCTCTTTAGGTTTTAAGTTTATTCGGGCCACTAACACGAAACCAAGTTTTATTGACACGAGTTAATTTTTATCTCATAAGAATACTTGAACGGTTTCTTATTACAGAAGTTCATCTTATTTAATAAGTTGATTCCTATGTAAACAAAAGAGATACAAATTACTTAGTCAATGTCTTGTGTTTTGTTTCCAGGCCATGGAAGACAAAACTTCATCTTTGTTCAAGCCCACTATATTTTGGGTTGAGGATAATCCTACAATTCCTGACGTAGTGGTTGAAACTAAACCAAAACCCACTGAAGTTTTGGTTGAAACTAAACCAAGACCTATTGAGGTGTTAGTAGAAGTCAAACCTAGACCTACTGAGGTTTTGGTCATGACCACCAAGAAATCCAAATATTTTAAGAACTAATGCTAGGTCGTTATCTCTTTAGAATAAAAAATGTCTTTGGCATATCTGTCATTTTCCTAAGTGTGTTGTTCAATGTAAGGACCTTGTTCATCTGAATTATGTGTGTATGTTGTATCTCTACAATATGTGGTAATAATTGTCATGAATTTTTCCCTATGATTATACTTGGCATAGACTTAAGACATATATATATTTTTTGTGTATATCATTTGTGCTTATGTCATCAAAGCAGGAAAATGTCAATCACAGAGGAACAACAACGACTTCGTGATCTTGAACTTGTTTCGCTCAGTAATAGGCTTCCATATGCTGAGAACAATTCTCGATTACAAGATGATTTTGATCCGGCCTTACCAGCTTTCAAAATCGCCATGGATATCCTAGACATATCACCTATCAGAGACACACTCAGATGTACTGCATCTGTTCCCGAAGTCTACATGCATGAATTCTGGAACACTGCATCTTTCTCCAAAAAGACTATCTCTTTTGAACTGAACAAAACACCAAGGGTACTCAGCTTGAGCATTTTTCGGAAATTGTTTAAACTCCCTAGGTTGGCACAAGGTGAACAATTTGTGGCTACCCCAACGAACGATGAAGTGCTTCGAATCATTCGTGCCATGAATTATGAAGGAGAAATCAACAACCTATCCCAGTTTAACACCTCACACATAGGAAAACCCTGGAAAGCACTAATCACCATCATCGTCAAGTGTCTTACTGGAAAAACTAGGGGCATCGATGCAATGAGACCACCACAGGCTCACTTATTTTGGGGATTGTATACTGCATCCAAAGTCGACTATGCACTTCTTCTCTGGCAAGAATTTTGTTATCAGTTTACTAGAACGAAGAAGAAATCCGTGCATCTTCCATTCCCGAGATTCACCAAGCTCATTATCCACCATTTTATGAAGAATGACCCCACCATTGACACTCGCGGGAATTTCTTCTATCACACCAAAGATGATGATTATGTGATTCTCTCAATGAATGCAGACACTAATTCCACAAAGTATGCATTACTTCCTGCCCTAGTATCCGACACAATGCTTAATGATGGAATCAAGGAGAGTGATAAATACCAAGAGATGCTTAATGATATTGACGCACAGTTTAAACGTGCAAATGCACATCCTTCAGAGAAGCAAAAAGGTAAACGCAAGAAAAGAGTGTCAAAGCGCCAATCAGCTGCTTCTTCTAAAGATAAAGGCCCAAGAAAAATGCAAATTGTTGATGAAGATGATGAAGATGAGCTGATCCATACTGAAGAAGAACAGGAAGAAGTACCACTCCGCAGGCCTAAGAAAGCAAGGAAAGCTAAAGGCAAAGAGGCAAGTGTTGCTCCAAATGAACCTGCTCAACAACAAATTTCTGAAGCCAAAAGACTGCGTATTGTTCTTCAACAAAGCCGACGGGAAGCTTTTGGAGGATCAGGCTCAAGAGTATTTAAAGACTTAGCAGATTTTGGTAATCCTGATGATGATATGGCATTTTATGACGATCCTATTGAGGAAGATACTTATGAAGATGCATATGAAGATGTTGCTAACTATCATTTTGAAAGTCATGAACAAAGTGAAGAACGTGAGAGCAGTGCTGACACTGATACAAGTTTGATGTATCGAGATGCCAATATCACCACATCTTTACCACAACCGACTCACATGGTGCTAAATGAAGATGCTCATGCAACTTTCATACCAGAAACGCAACTTCAAAGTAAGTCTACTTCAAACTCTGATGATGTTATGAAATATCTCAATTTAGAAGGGGAGGGTGTCGAGGTCACAAACACTGATCCATCAACAAATGAAGGAATGGTGGATGTTCCTATAACCACTATTACATCAACCACCACTCCACTACTATCCACCCCGGTCATCAGTGAGGTCATAACCACCACTATCACACCCGCACTTGTTGAACAACCAGTATCAACCACCACCATCACCACTGAATCTACACCGTCATCCACAGCTGAACAACCTGTATCAACCACCGTCCCAACCATTGAATCTACACCAACACCTATCCCTATACAACCAGTATCATCTACCACCACCTTAACGGTTATGGTTACACCTCCACCAACAGAACCACAAGTATCATCCACATCAAATCCTTTCCTCACAGTCAATGATCCATTGATCCAGTCTCTTCAACAACAGCTAGAGGCTCAAGCTACACAAATAGCTACGTTGACTGAACGATTTGCCACTCCTCCCAAGGAACCGCAACCTGATGAGCCTACTCTTCAGAAACTAACAGACAGAGTGTCAAAGCTTAAAACACAACATAAATCATTTCTTAAAGAGAAGAAAACTCGGGATAAAGAAAATGCTGCTTTTCTCAGGTCAATTGACGAGCAGATGACCACGATCATTCGACGCAAAGTCAAGTCTTATGTTGATCAACAACTACCAAATCTTGTCGGTAATGGTTTATCTACTCTTCAACTAATGACATTGATACAGACACGTCTGCTAGACTTGAAAGCTCATAAATCGAAATACAAACGCAAAGTTCTGCAATATCTCAACAAAGCAATTCTTGAAGAGAAACCTGCAGACACTACCGACTCTGAGTCTGACGATGAAGATGAGTTAGAAGAGGAAGATGACGAGGAAAACGGTGAAGAGGATGATGGTAACCATGATAAAAACGAGGATAAGGATAAGGAAGGAGATGAGGAGGAAGAAGAGGATGAACAAGGAAAGGATAAGAATGAAGATGAAGATGAGGACGAGGACGAGGATACAGATGATGATCAGGATGACGACGATGATAATGAAAAGGGTAATGAAGTCAACAAGGGTGATAAGAATGACGACACAGGTACAAATGCCGAAGAGTCAAACAAGGATGACAATGATACGGCCACTAAGAAAGGTTTAGAGGAAACTGCAGAAAAGATTGCTGACATCACAGAAAAGACACTGGAGTCAACAGTACCAGAAACTCAGCAGGTTGCTACATGTATATCTACTGCACCAGAATTCACTACTGATTCTCACATTGAATCTGTAGAATATATGCAAGCAGAAGAACCGACAGAGACAATGCTTGAAGAAGAACCTTACGATGATATACCGGTGATGCAAACTCAACCTTCAACATCATCTGCAGTTCAGCATGACGATGATATGGAAGTTGAAGATTTAAATGTTCCAGAACCGACATTTGTTGAATCTCTTATCATCGATGATACTGTACAAGAGCAACTTTGGCTAAACAAATGCAGCACCACAGCATCCATTTGACAGTGCAACTGAAATGGAGCTGACTCAATTCCTCAACAACCCTATCGATTTCTCGGCTTTTCTAAGGTATTCTCATGGGAAACCGACGATGACTCCGGATCTGATCAAAATGGCAGCTGTAAATGTGGACTTCTTTGACACCTTAAAGATCAGCCATAATGAAGCAGAATATCACCTGAATGAGCTTACAAAAGCAATGAGAGCGACAACTACAGGAATTCAGACTCCCGTGTTGCGACCTCTTACACCAACGGTCATCACCGGTTCTGCCACTATCCCAATAGAGCATTTTGTCTCTCACGATCTTGAATACCTTGAAAATGGAGCAAAGAAATATGCCACATCACTAACAATGCTCAAGGCTGTTAACTTGGAGAATGTTCCATGGATAGAGGATAAAGTGCCTGAGTCAATATGGAGAAAGAAGCTGCTCAAGTTTTATGATACCTATGCTTCACTTGGCATATCTCACTGGAATCAAAAGAAGAAGTTAGCTTACAATCACTTCCATCGTCCTAAGAGAGGTGCTTCTATTATCTCAGCTCACTGAATCAAAAGCATCCAAGGAGCAACCACTCAGACTGTCTTCGGTTATGATTACTTAAATGTAATCGTGTTCAAACGTACCGATGAGAAAGAATACCGCATTGACGAAAGTGATCTCCAGTACCTTCAACTTGAAGACATCGAAGATCTTTTGTTGCTATTGGCTCAAGAAAAAGTTGATCATCTATCACCAGAGATTGTCATAGCCATGAGCTCCAACTTTCGTCAATATGCCAGGAAAATAGTCATTCAAAACCGGGTGGAAGACTTTCAACTTGGATTAGAAAGCTATCAGAAGAAGCTAAACCTGGAATGTCCCCATACGACTCCACTCAGTAATTTCCATAAGAACAAGAAGGTTTACATGGGGACTACCACGTCGGAAGCAGGGATCTTTTATCCAAATGAGACTGGCGTCATGCAATATATGTGATTCTCAGAACTGCACAAATTCAGTGATGGAACGATAAAGAATGTTCGAGATGATCTGTCGGTTCTCAATGCCAACTTACCTCTTCCGGCAGTCAAATACACCTAGACAACCCAGTGCAGAAAGGGAGCATCGTACGCAATCAGGAAGATTGAGGAACTTCTAAGGAAGCGTCAGTTGCTACGAAGTATAGAACGATTCGTCGGTGGACGACCATATGAAGCTCAACATCAGTTCACGGAACGAACCAATTAATTTTGGTTCGTCTTATAACAGGTCATCTCCATATGTCTATAATTGTGAATATGTTATCTTTTTGCTTTATCAGCTTTTGTGGCTTGTTGTAGTGTAAAAGTATGATATTTTTTCAAGAATTTCTCTCGAGATTCTAAATCTTTCAAACGAATCATACTCAAGCACTACAACTTACCCTCATTAATTTGAGGGGGAGCATTAATATGTTCTTTGGCCAACATCTAATTTCATTTTATTACCCAAAGACCGGTTAATCCATTAATATCCAAAATATTGATGGTTAACATTTTGGAAAGGGGAGAAAATGGGATTAAGGAGACTTAATGATATTCGGCTAAAACAATGAAAAAGGCTTAAAAGATAAACCAACTTAACATGTGTAATGCACAATTTATGGGGGAGCGTTTTTGATGATCAAAACACTTAAGGCACAAAAACTTTGATTTTAATATCACAAGTGCTTTAAGTGATTTTCAAGGATTTTTCATGGTGACTATATCAACCCAAAACACACTTAACTCACGACGGATGTGGTGACAAAAGGGTGGTAGGTATAGGTATTAGTCCAATGATTCATCAGAACCGATGGAATCTTCCCAAGGACAACTCCCTAGATAGAACTAGAAGTCCTAGGAAAGATGGAGAATGAATGTGAACGTAGCTGAATGCCGACCAAGTACTTAAGCTAGCACTGGAACAATCACAACAAGGTGCTAGTGATGACGTATTGGTAAGCATTGAAGGGGTTGAAGAATGAAAAAGAATTGTAAAGATAAAGGGTGTAAAGAAAGAAGCCCTCCTTACAACTTTAGGCAGAAACCGGGTCAATACATATGCTATTGAGATCATTAGTTAATGATTCTCGATATTGAAGAAAGCCATCATGGACCAGTGATGCAATGCACAACCCTCCCCAGCTAACTCAGATATCTCTCAAAAGGTATTTGTTTTAATCACACGGAGAACAACACGTTATCTATTGGTTTATTCACTCCGAATAGACTGATATTGAATAGGTGGCACTCCTCTCCAGCCATCGATCACTAAATCAAAACGCACTATCGAGTCTAGAGCCACGAGATCATCAAAAGTCTCATTAGGACACTTTTCATTTATTCCTTGCTTTCTCACACATTGTGAAAAGTAAGAGATCTTTTATGAGTCCTACGCAGTATTCTTGTAATATTGCCAGAACATCCGAGTGATACGCAAGTATTACAGTGAAGATGGAAATCCTGCTTGAGCCAACATCAAACAAGCTCATGGTAGGTGACACGTGCGGTTCTTTCAGAACTAATCTTGTGACAATTGGAAAGAAACAGTAGTTTAATTCTTAATTGAACTTAAACTCGTTCCAGGCCTCTACGCATTATCGTATGATCTTGCCAGAACACTCAGAGTGACACTCTTTAGTGTTCGCAGTGACGAGTGGAAATCCTTCTAGTGTTAACATCAAACAGCACTTGGTAGGTGACAAGCAAGATTCAATTTGAATCAAGTTTGTGACAACTGGAAAGCAACGATGGTGAATATCTTAATTGAAATTCACTTGTTCCAGGTTTCATGAATTGACGGCTTCAATCATAAGGATTTTTAATCCAAATGATTCACTCTTTATGTTCGCAGTCAGCTTTGGACGGTCGAATAAAGAGAACGGGTTTACCCGCGAAATCCCGTCAGGAAGTTACTTAATTGAAACTATCCGTCACGGGTACGATATCTAATATCGTCCAACGGTCTTCACCGACCGGAGGTAAAATGCTACCGAATTAGAATAAAATGTCAAAGCCATTTTATTCGTGTCTTATTATGTTGCTGCATTCGAAGACGGTGGCGTTGCTGTGTACCTGTTGAAGACGGTGGCGTTGCTGTGTACCTGTTGAAGACAGTGGCGTTGCGGTGTACCTGTTGAAGACGTCCTCACATGCTTATTCCTTCTGCAAATTCAAGAAAGTATGACCTGAAAGTCTTACGCTGTATCGACTCTGAAACTTTATAGAATTCAACAAAGGATAAGTGTGTGGGACATGAAGTCACAAAGAGGCGAACATCACAAGAAAATAAAGACTGTACGTGAAAGGCTAAAAGAACGTGTTCCAAGCAAAAGGCTGATATTATTCAACACATATTCACAAAAGGAAGAAAAAGAAAGAAAACAAGACTACGAGCTCAAGAACTAGATCTAACATGCTAGATTAGGACTTTGTAAATTTGGAGTGACCTCCCTTTGGGGGAGATTGTTGGAAATACGTTTTACGTATATAGAAAGTCTCGGTCACTCCAACAATGTAGTTATAGGCTCGTAGTAATGTTAAGTTTCATATATTAAATAGCCCGACCCATGAGCATGTTCATGGGCCGGAAGCCCAAGTCCATTAAGGACTTGGGGTATTTAAACCTCTTTCCACCATGGAAAGAGGTGTTGGTTGTTTTCATTTTCATGTTTTCAATATAACAATGTTCTTTCATTTCTCTCTTTAAGTTTCTCTTTCTAGAAAACATCAACCCCCTTGTTTCACAAAGATTATCATTGTTCTTCAATTTCTGATACTGAAGACAAAGCATCATGGACCCAGTGATGCAATGCACAACCCTTTCCAGGCTACTCAAGTAATACTTCGCTTTTGGCTAGGTATAAAATATTTATCGTCCGAATCTTTTCGAATTGAAAACCGGTCTAAGTGCGACTCAATTGTCTTTTGGTGAATCAAGAGAATGGTTTGGTTTGTTTGTCTAATTTAAACTAATAGCAAGTAATTAAAGTGTCGTTGAGTAAAGTAGAAGTTTAAAGATAAATATTAAAATGACGAGTTAAAATAAATGCTTGAAAACTTAAAGGAAATAATGGAAAAGAACTAGCACACTACATAAGACTAACACTTAGAAACTTTAGCGAAAACAAGAAACTAAACCAAAGGAGAATTCCCAAATCGGAATAAGCCAAAAAGAAGCCCAGATCGGAATATATTCCGATCTGATGGTCGGAATATGGGAAGTCAGGCTGTCGGAATGTGGGATAAAATTCCCAATCGGAATATATAAAATTGCCCAATCGGAATGCTTATAATCAGACACAATCGAAATATGGAGAAATGAAGCCAATCGGAATAACAGGGATTAGTATTGATCGGAATGTAAGGAAAAATCCCAATCGGAATACACAAGTTAAATGGTCAAATCGGAATCTCAATTACCTAATCCGATCACTACGATCGGAATGATGGTGGCTGCTCGGAATAATTCAGAAACCCTTTTCCGATTGGCAAATCGGAAAGAGGGGTATGTTGTCTGCTCGGAATAGGCTGCAATCGGAAAGGGGTTTATAACCCTTTCCGAAATCTAAGGAATTCGGTTAAAAGCTAATGAATAAGCTATATTTCCAAGCTTATCACCAACTAAAACGAATCAATATTAAACCGGATCGAATAAGCACTTGTATCAACTTATCAAACCTCGAAATAAACAAACTTTTTAGATCAAACCATAAAAATAGGAACTTTTTAAAGAAAACTTTTATAAGTAAATAAGCTAATCATAAAAATAAGCCAATAAGCACAAAAGTCTCACAGCTTATTCGCATGAGAAGCTAAGTAATGATCAAAAGATTAACTTTTTAAGCACGAAATCATTAAGAACAACACGGATTTATTGAAATTCGCACCAAAATCAATCTAAAATCAAAGAAAGGTAGAATGAGATTAAGGATTAAAAGCTTAAAATAGAACTTTGATTAATGAAATAAGCAATACATAAATGTTTAATCTTGAAAGATTAAGAGAGAAGATGAAATTTAGTGAGAGAAAGTTTAAGACTTTCTCTCTCTAAAACTAGAAAGAAAATGAAAAAGTGAAAATTAACTAAAAACTATCTAACACCCTCCTAATGACTATTAGGAGGGTATTTATAGGGAAGGTGGAAGGAGTGCATGTGTTGCATCTTCTTTCTTGCTTTCTTCACGTCTTCTCGACTCGACTTTAATTCTTTGTCTTTTCTCGATGTTGTCTCGGGATTTGAACTTGTCTTTTAATTTTTCTCTTCTTCTATTAGACTTAAGTTCTTCGACTTCGTTAAACTTCCGTCTTTAGACTTTTTCTTCGATAAATCTTCAGAATAGGCCTTGGACTTCCGTTCTTTTTGCACTCTTGATCTTTTGACTTCGTCTTTTCCCGTTTTCTTAGATAAAAGCCCGTGAAAACCCGTGTTTTCTTCCTTTTTCATATTTTGGTCCTAAAACACAATAAAAACACAAATCACGCATAATTCCGACTTTTACGACATAAATCACACGTTTTGGTCTTGTTATTATTGGAAATAAGTGGTAAAAGGATAAGTGTTTTCACACTTATTATCAAGCTTCTCTCAAAAGAAGTTTGTTTTATTGTCACGGAGTTCAACTCATTTCTATCAACTTTCTCACTCCGAGATAGTAGATATTGAAAAGGTGGTAGTCTGCTCCAGCCTCCGATCACCAAATAAACGTGCACTTATAGAGTCTAGAGCCAACGAGATTCATCAAAAATCTTATTAGGACACTTATTCCATATATCAATTGTTGTTCATCATTAGAACACAAGCTATAATTTACAGAGTCCTACGCTCTATCCTTGTGATATTGCTAGAACATTCAGAGTGATACTCTTTAGTATTCATAGTGATGAATGGAAATCCTTCCAGTGTTAACATCAAACAGCATTGCGGTAGGTCATATGTAAGATTCACTTGAATTAAACATATGTTAACTACAAAGCAACAGTAGTTTGATTCTTTCTTGATTCAAACTCGTTCCAGGTCTCGACGCAATATCTTTATGATCTAACCAGAACATTCAGAATAATCCCGCGGTCACTGATAATAGCACGAGGAACGCCAAATCGAGCGAAAAGCTGCTTCAAAAGGTTCACAACCACCCTCGCATCGTTCGTAGGGAGAGCCTTGGCTTCAACCCATTTAGAAACATAGTCGACGGCGACGAGGATGTACTTTTTCCCTTTGGAGGATGGAAATGGCCCCATAAAGTCGATGCCCCATACGTCAAAGATTTCACATTCTTGTATGAAATTTTGAGGCATCTCATCCTTATGTGTGATCTTGCCTTGACGTTGGCAAGCATCACAATGCTTAACCATTTCGTGAGCGTCACGATAAATGGTGGGCCAATAGAATCCAGAATCAAACACTTTTTTAGCGGTGTAGTTGGGACCAAAGTGACCACCGGTGGGTCCTTCATGGCAAGCCTGGAGAATGTCCAAAGCTGCCGGTCCGTCAACACATCGAAGAATGATCAGATCAGCACATTGTTTGAATAGAAAAGGGTCATCCCAAAAGTAAGTCTTAACATCATTCAAGAACTTCTTCTTTTGTTGGGATGTTAACCCTTTGATGAGAATACCACCCGCTAAGTAGTTTGCAATATCCGCAAACCACGGGGTGTCATCAAGATTGAGATTTATAGACATTAAGGTCTCAAGGGGGAAAGAGTCATTGATCTCTTTGTTCGGATGATCCCCTTGATATGGATCCTCAAGTCTGCTCAGATGATCCGCGGCCAGGTTTTCAGCACCCTTCTTATCACGAATTTCAATGTTGAATTCTTGAAGGAGTAAAACCCAGCGAAGAAGTCTTGGCTTAGAATCATGCTTAGTCATCAAGTACTTCAACGCGGAATGGTCCGTGTATACGATGGTGTAGGATAAAACAAGATAGGGGCGAAATTTCTCAAAAGCATAGACAACAGCTAAAAGCTCTTTTTCGGTTGTCGTATAATGCAATTGAGCCCCCGTCATTGTTTTGCTAGCATAGTGGATTGGTTGGAAGTGTTTATTCACTCGTTGGCCCAAAACCGCACCAATAGCAAAGTCGCTAGCATCGTACATCAATTCAAAAGGCAGCTCCCAATTAGGGGTAACCAAGACTGGTGCCTTAGTTAGCTTATCCTTAAGAAGATTGAAGGCTTCGAGACACTCTTTAGAAAAGATAAAAGGAGTATCTTTTTCCAAGAGGTGGGTCATCGGGCGAGCGATTTTAGAGAAATCCTGAATGAATCGACGATAGAAGCCCGCATGACCCAGAAAACTTCTCACACCCTTCACGGTTGAAGGTGGAGGTAATTTGGCTATGACATCTACTTTAGCACGGTCGACTTCAAGACCGGCTTTAGAGATTTTGTGTCCTAGCACAATGCCTTCTTTTACCATAAAATGGCATTTTTCCCAATTCAGAACAAGGCGAGTGTCTTCGCACCGCTTAAGCATACGTTCCAAGAAGAGAAGGAATCCCCGAAGACCGAGAAATCATCCATGAAGACTTCCATGGTTTGCTCAACCATGTCATGGAAGATAGCCAACATGCACCTTTGGAAAGTCCCGGGGGCATTGCATAAGCCAAAAGGCATTCGTTTGTAAGCAAATGTGCCATAGGGACAAGTGAATGTTGTCTTCTCTTGATCTTGGGGATCGATGGGTATTTGGAAATAACCCGAGAAACCATCAAGAAAGCAGTAATATTCATTACCCGCTAAACGTTCAAGCATTTGGTCCATAAAGGGTAGAGGGAAATGATCCTTTCTCGTGGCATCATTGAGTTTGTGGTAGTCTATACAAACTCTCCACCCAGTAACGAGACGGGTAGGAATCAACTCGTTGTTGGCGTTGGGCACAACGGTGATACCGCCTTTCTTAGGCACACAATGGACTGGACTAACCCATGGTGAATCCGAAATAGGGTAAATCATATCCGCATCAAGAAGTTTAATAACCTCTTTTTTGATGACTTCATGGATTTTGGGATTCACCCTTCGTTGGCTTTGAATTGTGGGCTTAAAGTCGTCCTCCATGAGAATTTTATGTGTGCAGAAGTGAGGATCAATTCCGCGAATGTCGGAGATTTTCCAAACGATAGCTTTCTTATGATCTTTAAGCACGGCGATGAGGCGAGATTTGTCTTCTTCTTTCAAGTCCTTCACGATAATGACAGGCGACTTCTTCTCGTCTTCAAGGAACACGTACTCAAGATGGGGCGGCAACTCCTTAAGTTCTAAATCCGGAGGATTTTCGATGGGAGGCGTTTTCAAAGTCGAAGCATCGATAGCAATAACCGTGGGAGATGGTGGAGAAAGATTGTATTCTTTGAGAAGGTTTGCAAAGAAACACATGTTGTCATCCCAATTGGTGGGAGAATCGTCATTTGTTGAGTTCACATCTCCCATGGTAGCTTCAAGATCTTTCCAAAAGAAATCACTTTCTCCAAATAGAGACAGTGATGAATCAATAGAGGAAACGGTCTCAACATTGGGAAGAGAGGTAGGAATACTTTTACAAGCATGGTTGAAGTGTTCTTCACAAGCCTCATCAAGAACGTCAATACAATTAACACTCTCGTTGGAAGAAGGTTGTTTAGACAACTTTCCCATGTTGAAGACGATTTTATCGTCACCCACTCTCATGATAAGCTCACCAACTTCAACATCGATGAGAGTGCGACCGGTCCTCAGGAATGGACGACCAACAATTAATGGCACACGAGGGTCCATCTCGTAGTCGACGACGACGAAATCGGCAGGAAAAGTGAATTTGTCGACTCCTACAAAGACGTCTTCAGCTATCCCCACTGGATACGCAACCGTACGGTTAGCTAATTCCAGAGTCATTTTGGTGGGGACTAGCTCAGGGAGAGATAATTGCTTCCAAACACTTAAAGGCATTAAGTTTATACTGGCACCTAGATCGGCTAGGGCCATGCAATTCTCTACTCCCGGGAAATTGCAAGGAATCAAGAAGCAACCCGGATCACCAAGTTTGGTGGGCAATTTCCTTAAAAGCACTGCGGAGTAGTTCTCATTAAGTTGGGTCTGAGCAATGTCAAGAAGCTTTTCCTTATCACTTAGAAGATCTTTAAACATCTTAGCGTATTTGGGCATGTGAGCGAGGGCCTCAGCAAAGGAGATGTTAAAATTCAATTGTTTAAACATTTTTAGAAAGTTTGAAACCTGAATATCATCCTTGCTCTTTTGCTTCTCTTTCCTCAACCTTGAAGGATAAGGTATATTGGATGAAGAAGAAGGCTTAAGGGGAATAGGATCACTCACAACCACGGGTGGTGGGGAAATGGGGATAGAAGGTGAAGGAGGTGAGGAAAGTTGCTCTTTTTCCTTGTTCACAATTACGGGTGGAGGTGTTGGAAGCTCGGGTTCCATATAACCTTTTCCACTACGAGTGGTGATTGCTTTCATCTCCCCTCTTGGATTCGCAACGGTGTTACTCGGAAGAGTACCCGAAGAAGAGGGTTGATTACCTTGGATGAGCGAACCAATCATATCACGAAGGTTAACCGCTTGAGCATTGAAAGAGTCTCTCATGTTTGCATGAATTTCATTGCTGTGTTTTGCCATGTCATTCCTTAGCTCGGCTCGAATATCGTTCCCTTGTTTTGCCATTTCTCCCTTCAAGTTGCGGACTTGACTCTGAAGATTCGTCACCATCTCCCGATTAGTCTTCATGAATGTCTCGACGTCTGGACTCACTGCCATTGGTTGATTGAGAGGTGGAGCTTGGTAAGCTTGAGAATTTCCTTGAGGTGGGTATTGGTTTCGTTGGGATTGATATTGATTGTTTGCACGAGGTTGGGATTGGTTGTTTTGGTTGTAGCTTTGTTGTTGGTTTTGGTTTGCAGGAGGGAAACCGGGTGGAGCAAGATAGTTGTTCGAACGATAACTTAGCAAGCCACGGTCTCCTTGAGGGAGGGCTTGATAGCCTCCCGTGGGATAAGTGCTGTAAGCTGCGTTAACGTTTTCCGAAAAATTGCCTTGGGTAGAAGGACAATCATTATAAGAATGAGGACCACCACATGTGTCACAAGAAATAGCAACGGCTTTAGCTTGTTGAAAGTTGTTTGTGGCTATGGACATGAAATCTTTGTGCATACTTGCGATTTGTCGGTAAGTTCGGATATCTCGGGATTGGAAGTAGTAGAAGAAACATTGGCTCTCGAGTTAGATCTTGAGGATGCGGATGAATCCCAATTCTTGTGGTGAGTAGTCATGTTTTCAATCAACTCTCGACACTCCTCCGGTCTCTTTTTCATAAAAGTACCACCGGCGGCGGCATTGATCGTGTCACGATCACAAAAAGTGAGACCATTGTAGAAGGTGTCAATGAGAGTGACGGGGAGCATGTTGTGATTTGGACAGCGGTCAATCAAATGATTGTACCGTTCCCAAGCATCGAAAAGCGATTCATCGTTTTCTTGCATGAATCCACTGATTTGGTTACGAAGGCTTGTGACCATGGATGGGGGGAAGTAGCGCGACAAAAAGCGTTGAGTCATGTCATTCCACGTATGAATAGAATTCTTAGGAAGACGGTCAAACCATTTTTCGGCATGGTTAGAAAGCGAGTGGGGAAAGAGTTGAAGGCGAAGGTCATCCATAGAAACACCGGAGCACTTCATGCTTTGGGTAATGGTAATGAATTTGTCGAGGTGTTTGTTGGCATCATCATCCGGAATTCCACGAAATGGGTTAGTTTGCACTTGCTGGATCATGTGATGCTTCAACGAAAACTCCTGAGCCGTGATGTGCATTGGCGCAATCGGGCCTCCGCGTCCGTTCATGGTGGGTTGACACAATTCCTCCATTGTCCGTAAATCAGGTAGGTGGACATTGTTGTTGTTGTTGTTATTCAAATTGGGTAGAGGTGGGTTATTATTGTTGTTATTAACACCAGCCATATCTAAATCTTCACGAGTCTCTGGCTCAGAATAGTTCGAAGATCTAGTACGCATACACCTGCAGAAGAAAAATATACACAGAGAAAATATCTATATAATCTTTTTGGTGCAAAAACTTTCGAAAAGAATTGCTTTTTAATGATTTTTCAATGTTTTTGTATTTTTGGAAAGTTTTATATTTTTAGGATTTTTGAAAATTTTTAAAGCAAGGAAAATAACGTTCAAAGAACGGATCCCAAAATTCAATGCGTCTCTCACTAGAAACCGTTAATCGTAACGAAAAGAGCCGGCAGCGGCGCCATTTAATACTTCGCTTTAGGCTAGGTATAAAATCTTTATCGTCCGAATCTTTTCGAATTGAAAACCGGTCTAAGTGCGACTCAATTGTCTTTTGGTGAATCAAGAGAATGGTTTGGTTTGTTTGTCTAATTTAAACTAATAGGAAGTAATTAAAGTGTCGTTGAGTAAAGTAGAAGTTTAAAGATAAATATTAAAATGACGAGTTAAAATAAATGCTTGAAAACTTAAAGGAAATAATGGAAAAGAACTAGCACACTACATAAGACTAACACTTAGAAACTTTAGCGAAAACAAGAAACTAAACCAAAGGAGAATTCCCAAATTGGAATAAGCCAAAAAGAAGCCCAGATCGGAATATATTCCGATCTGATGGTCGGAATATGGGAAGTCAGGCTGTCGGAATGTGGGATAAAATTCCCAATCGGAATATATAAAATTGCCCAATCGGAATGCTTATAATCAGACACAATCGGAATATGGAGAAATGAAGCAAATCAGAATAACAGGGATTAGTATTGATCGGAATGTAAGGAAAAATCCCAATCGGAATACACAAGTTAAATGGTCAAATCGGAATCTCAATTACCTAATCCGATCACTACGATCGGAATGATGGTGGCTGCTCGAAATAATTCAGAAACCCTTTTCTGATTGGCAAATCGGAAAGAGGGGTATGTTGTCTGCTCGGAATAGGCTGCAATCGGAAAGGGGTTTATAACCCTTTCCGAAATCTAAGGAATTCGGTTAAAAGCTAATGAATAAGCTATATTGCCAAGCTTATCACCAACTAAAACGAATCAATATTAAACCGGATCGAATAAGCACTTGTATCAACTTATCAAACCTCGAAATAAACAAACTTTTTAGATCAAACCATAAAAATAGGAACTTTTTAAAGAAAACTTTTATAAGTAAATAAGCTAATCATAAAAATAAGCCAATAAGCACAAAAGTCTCACAGCTTATTCGCATGAGAAGCTAAGTAATGATCAAAAGATTAACTTTTTAAGCACGAAATCATTAAGAACAACACGGATCTATTGAAATTCGCACCAAAATCAATCTAAAATCAAAGAAAGGTAGAATGAGATTAAGGATTAAAAGCTTAAAATAGAACTTTGATTAATGAAATAAGCAATACATAAATGTTTAATCTTGAAAGATTAAGAGAGAAGATGAAATTTAGTGAGAGAAAGTTTAAGACTTTCTCTCTCTAAAACTAGAAAGAAAATGAAAAAGTGAAAATTAACTAAAAACTATCTAACACCCTCCTAATGACTATTAGGAGGGTATTTATAGGGAAGGTGGAAGGAGTGCATGTGTTGCATCTTCTTTCTTGCTTTCTTCACGTCTTCTCGACTCGACTTTAATTCTTTGTCTTTTCTCGATGTTGTCTCGGGATTTGAACTTGTCTTTTAATTTTTCTCTTCTTCTATTAGACTTAAGTTCTTCGACTTCGTTAAACTTCCGTCTTTAGACTTTTTCTTCGATAAATCTTCAGAATAGGCCTTGGACTTTCGTTCTTTTTGCACTCTTGATCTTTTGACTTCGTCTTTTCCCGTTTTCTTCGATAAAAGCCCGTGAAAACCCGTGTTTTCTTCCTTTTTCATATTTTGGTCCTAAAACACAATAAGAACACAAACCACGCATAATTCCGACTTTTACGACATAAATCACACGTTTTGGTCTTGTTATTATTGGAAATAAGTGGTAAAAGGATAAGTGTTTTCACACTTATTATCAAGCTTCTCTCAAAAGAAGTTTGTTTTATTGTCACGGAGTTCAACTCATTTCTATCAACTTTCTCACTCCGAGATAGTAGATATTGAAAAGGTGGTAGTCTGCTCCAGCCTCCGATCACCAAATAAACGTGCACTTATAGAGTCTAGAGCCAACGAGATTCATCAAAAATCTTATTAGGACACTTATTCCATATATCAATTGTTGTTCATCATTAGAACACAAGCTATAATTTACAGAGTCCTACGCTCTATCCTTGTGATATTGCTAGAACATTCAGAGTGATACTCTTTAGTATTCATAGTGATGAATGGAAATCCTTCCAGTGTTAACATCAAACAGCATTGCGGTAGGTCATATGTAAGATTCACTTGAATTAAACATATGTTAACTACAAAGCAACAGTAGTTTGATTCTTTCTTGATTCAAACTCGTTCCAGGTCTCGACGCAATATCTTTATGATCTAACCAGAACATTCAGAATAATACTTCTTAGTATTTACTGTGACGAATGGAAATCCTTCTAGTGTCATCATCAAACAGCACTGCGGTAGGTAACTTGTGAGATTTTGTACGAATCAAACTTGTGTCAACTGGAAAGCAATAATGGTTTGGTTCTTACACTACTACACAAAAGACCATAAACACCCCTTAAAAAACCGGTTTTAAGATAACCACTTTATATTCTAAAAAACAACCGGTTTCATGAAAAAATAAGTCTCTATAACTTAAAATGCATAAAGAGAATTGGTTCTCTAAAATAACATGTCTCAATTTTTTAAATGTTTTTTTATAAATTTTACCCAAAACTTTGATTTCTCTTCCGCAGGAATTATCCCACCATTTTTTCAACAAAAAAAATAAAACCTACAAAACCATTCGTTTTTATCCTTTACCAACGTTATGTTCTCGAGTTATTATTGAGTAGAAGAGAAAAGAAGTAAAAACTAGAAAAGAGAAGAAAATAATAGAAGAAGAATCATCCAAAAGTAGGAAGAATATTTTGTAACGTCTCTCTTCTCCGCATCATCACAAATACCTCTCTTCTACCTTCCCCTACCGTATAGATCTTCCATCGTCTCTTTTACCAACACACACCAAATCCAATTTGCCCCTAATTTAATTTCAGTAGAACAACCTCCAATTCTGATAATTAATCCACAAAGAGATGGTACATCTGTGACCTGATGGCCGTTGTATTTGTAGATTGGGACACTAGGTTATTATTATTATTATTATCATTTTTTATTCGTTGTGATGAAACAGATTGGTAATAAAGGGTTCAATCTTGCTTTTTCTCCTGATATCTGATTCAACTCAGGTTAGTCAAACATGCTAAATTTATGTTTCTTCCTGGTCATTTGCAATTAGTCGGCTATGATTTCCTTGGGTTTCTTCTTGGTCATTTGCAATCAGTCGTCTATGATTTCCTACAGGTTCTGATGTTTGAATCCATTTTACAAGTCCATTCTCATAAAATGTATAGTTGCCATGACGAGTTGGTTGGGTGGGCATAGTGTCTCACAAAATGTATTGTTGTCAATAGCATGCTTAAAGAGAATACATTTTGATTATATGGAGTTCATCTCAGTTCTATAAGTAGTTCTTAATCTATCATAAATTATACAAACCTTTTTAAGCCACTTATTGGGTGGGCATAGTCATAAAAATATTGGTATTGTTATGTGCGTGTTCTACTTATCTCAAGTGAAATAACTTGTATAATATTTACAGCTGGGTTTCACGGAAGGAAGTGATGATTCAGATGTGAAGCGTAAGTTGGTGAGGGCAAGAAGTAATAGTTCTGCTTGATCAGGTTAGTATTTTTAAGCCACTATAGTATGTAATCAAGTGTTAGTGTTTGGTTTATACAGTTTGTTATGGTACATGAAGGCGATAGGATTTTATGCATTATAAATTGTTTTATATGATTTGTTGTGGACATTAACAAATAGCAAGTGATATAGACTTTTATCGACTTTCAACGTGTTTAACCCGTATGACCTGTTTCCCTTTTATTTATACTTTTGATCCATTTGAAAAGCAACACAAATCAACCATTCACATGTTTATGATAAGTTTACCCATCATATAGAGTATTTATGGAAGTGTACCGTCTTTGACCTCTAGCTGCTACTTTTAAGTAAAAATCATCCTCAAATCATTAGCACACATAGAGATACTTAACGGCTACGTTTTGATATAAAGGGAAAACCTGTAGTGGCACAACACAAACACACTTCAATTAAACTCAAAGGTTCTCTAATATCACCTCTTTGATATAAACCATTGATGGATCCAATACACTTACAGTTGACCATTTAGTTGCATCCAAATATAACTGAAATTTTGGAAATGCATTTTCACTTTCAAAACTACCATAAAAATGTGGCACATATTATATATCGTCTATATGTGCTTCTTATTTTGAGGAGTAATAAATTTTTGGTATGCATATTCACTTTCAGAAATAAGATTTGGGTATGCATTTTCACTTTCAAAACTACCATAAAAATGTGGCACATACTATATATCGTCTATGTATGCTTCTTATTTTGAGGAGTAATAAATTTTAGGTATGCATATTCACTTTCATAATTAAGATTTGGGTATGCATTTTCACATTCAAAACTACGAAATAGTAAATATATATGAAGATTCAAACCCATGAATATGAAGTACTAAAGAGTTTAAGTTTATGTGCAAGTAATAGAACAGAGATATCCGTGAATTATTTGTTATTGGACTTCAACTTCTCTTGCTTTACATAAGAATATGAGGACACTAGATCGACTCATTCAAATAAAGGTAAAGCATCTCTCTATTATGATCTATATATTGTTACTTTTGATTTTAATAATTCAAAACAACACGTTTGAGCTTTAATGGAAAAAGATTGAAGAGTTTGATGCTCGAAGAATTAGAAATGAAGTCCATTTAATGTGCTATACTCAGAGAAAACATCGTAAGATTAATTTTACTACTTAGTTTTTTGGCAAGTTGCGATATAGTTTTCTATATCATATCAATTTAATATGCATAATATTTCATTTATCATGACTTGATGGATATCTCATCTTTTATGGCAGAGATTATTCAGGATGATTGACGGGCTAGTAGCCGCATGTTAAAAGGCAATAATTTCTGACTTTTTAGTTATCAGCGTACTTTTTCAGCCCTGCCTTTTTTTCAAACACTTTTTGCGTAAACTTGCAGGTGACTTCTTGTGGCATGACGGTTGCTTTCCTGAAACCTTACTTACAACTAGAAAAATCCCATTTGCAAGCACCATCAAAGGGAGGGTGACTATTGTGTACTTTGGTCGTTCGAGTTACTGAAGGGCCTATATTGATTTAAGATACTGGTGGTCTTGATTGATAACAAAGTTAGCGTTGGAGTCTACAGGTATTTTTTCAATTATTTGTAAGTGTTTGTTTATGTATCGTGCTACCTGACTAAACTTTGTATATGAAAATCTGCTATTATAAATGAATGCTGCTATAGTCTTCTTTTCATAAAAATAATGGTTGTTAGCAAAAGTACACTTTGATAACTGATCCCAAACGCATACCTTCGAAACAACAATTCCTGTTGCACCTTCTGTTCCAGTTAGGATCATCCCAAAAAAACCATCACTTGTTTTAATATTAGTTTGGATTTTAGTTTGAATTAAATAATACGATAATGTCTTTTGTGAATATTATTTTCAGTTTAATGAAACTGACACAGTTAATAATATAAACCGTGGGCTTATTATTTTTGTTATGAGAAACTAAGAATGCAGCGAGTTGCTGTAGTGAATTGCATCTAAGTACCCCATATTACTACATGTGTCATGAACCAAATCATTAATAAATAGGTGATTTTAGGTGTTTAAATCTTTTGAAGATAAAAAGGATTGGGTAAAAAAGGGGGCATTCTCTTGGTTACGTTATCGTAACTAAAAGATCCAAGGAAAAGACAAAGCTAAGTGGCTTTGTGTCTAAAGTTATTCTTACATGTGATGATATAGTATAGACCTAAATTTCCCCTTACAACTTCACATAATAATGTTTATAATTTTTATCGGTTAAACACGTAACATAAAGTTTTGTTCCGAATTAATGCACGTTTTACTTGGATTTTGCATTTTCATGTCATATTCAAACATTTGTGCAGGAAGGACTTGCAATCAAAAGTTGGTGAAGTTATTCCAGCCTTGAAAGTGCGCGCTCACTGCTACTTCAGGCGTTGCTACCTTATATGTTAGAGTGGTTAAACACGTTTGAGTCAATTTGATATGATATAGTTGGTTATATTGACATGTATCAAGATTTTATAAACTTTAATTTAGTTGTACATTCTGAAATTCTGAATTTTATTTTTTGCAAAAGCTAAAATCATTTTTTTTTAAATAAGAAATTCTCACCAAGACTGGTTATTATATAAGAACAAGTCTTTATACTCTATAATAGAGACTTGTAGACAAGGCTTGCAGACACCGGTTATTTACTAGCAAACTAGTTTTGATGCTCATATTAGACATTGGTTGCGTAACCGGTTTTCATATGTTTTGATCACGGAGATACCTCCTTTGGAGATTGGTTCCAAAACCGCTTTTCATGGGCTATTTTGACCAGTTTCTATGCCATTTTTTATAGTAGTGTTAATTGATTCAAACTTGTTCCAGGAAATGAATTGACGACTTAATCAGCAGAATGGAACTGCATGATTCACTCTTTACTGTGAACTATCTTTCGAGATGTTCAAGTAATGAGAACAGCTAACACAGCCGGAAACCTGTCAAGGAAGTTCTTTGAACTTACCTAATCACAGGTACAGTACTTGTACTGCATAACGGGAAATCGGAAGAATGCAAACGATGGTGTTATATCAAGAGTCGCAATTTAAGACCACATACTCAAGTAAATGAAGAGAGCTCAAGAACATCTAAAAGACAAAGACTTTCGCTACTCTGATCATCAAGGGAGATTGTTAACAAGCTTTCAAGACAACGCAAAATAAGAGTATGTGGTGAAAGACACAAGAACACAAGTTGGCAATGATTCAAGATCAAGGCAAGGAAAAGATCAAAGATCCAAGACCACAAGTCATGAAAGGAACTATGAAAGAACTCTCAAGACAACGAGCTTCAAAATCTGCAACATCAAAGAAGTGAAGTCACATATTACATGACCACCCCTTAGGGGGAGATTGTTAGCCGTATTTAAAGTGATGGTCATATAATATACTATTGCGAAGCTCGTGGAAAATGCTATTCAACGGTGTCAAGAGCTCTTAAGGTATGTTTTGTATGTAACGGGAATTAGTCCCGAACACACAAATGAGGAAGGCCTTCTATACCTTACACTTGTAGTATAAAAGGCACCAAGCACCTCATTTGTGTGTGTGTGTTTTCCTTTTTCATAGATAGTAGAGAGAGAAACCTCATGTCTTTCTCTCACTAGGAAATCACAACCCTTTTGTTTTCTCTTTATTCTTCATCTTAATCTAATCTTTCTTTTTGGTTTAATCCATGATGTTATTCGTATTTGGTTAAGTCGTGTGTATACATCTTTCAACCTAAGTCTCGATTTAATTAAATTAATGGACATGTTTTAATTTAATTAAATGAACATAAAATAATTAAATTCTGATTTTAAAGTGACCCGAACCCGAACCTGTGAAAATAAAGAAAACCAGGTCAAAAACACCTGGCCGACACCACCCAGCCGGCGGCTGAAAACCAAACCTAGCCGACACCACCCACTGGTGGCCATTCGTTCCCCCCCGCTGAGCCACGGCTAGCCACTTCCGAGCCCAAGTACACCCCCGGCTGTAGCCGGGGTTCCCACCGAGACAATGATGTCTTGGTTGACACTAAACCAAACCAAAAACACACCCCGACGCGAGGTTGGGGTTCCCTATTTCCCTGCGTTCGAGCCAAACCCAACCAAGCCGAGACCTTGAGGTCTCGGTGGTGGTGTGAACAAGCAAGCCGAGAGCCTATGTGCTCTCGGTTGTGTCTTGGCCGAACCAACCAAACCCAAACAAACCTTTAATCTTGATTCTTGGTTAATCTTAATCATGTTTTATGTTTTGTTTTTAAGATTAACCACATGTTCATCATAAGAAAAATAAAAAGAAAAGATTGTGGTGATTACCGAATGCGTAGATGATTAACACTTATGAACACGAACACGTATCACTAAAAATCAAAGATCAAAATCAACCTGAACACCCTTGTGTTCTTGTGTAGACCGACGGCAAGGAGGAAGACAAAAAGCTAGGGTTTCTTGATTTTTAATAAAACTGTATTATGTTTTATTTTCCTGGTGTTTTAATTAGTTAAGGAGTAGTATTGGGTCATGGGCCAAAAGGCCCTTTCTTTCCTTTTCTCTTTGTCTAGTCGCGGCCAACATAGCCCAACAAGGCAAAACCATAGTTTTTCATGTTTAGTTATATTATTCATGTGTGTTCGTGTTTAAGCGTCGTGAATTAAATTTCGTAATCATGTCACATTTATAATATACGTAATTACTTGTTATTAAATGTCGTGACACGTGTAATATATTATAAATGGAAAGTTTTAATTTATACGTATTTTCGTGTATTTACTGTTCATGATTACTGTTCATGGTATTTTAATGCGGGTTTTACAATAACCATGGATCCTGCGAAGGTTGAGGCTATTACCAAGTGGCCAAGACCGACGTCGGCGACTGAAGTTCGCAGTTTTCTAGGCTTAGCTGGTTACTACTGTAGGTTCGTGGAGAACTTTTCCCGACTAGCACTGCCTTTGACCAAACTGATGCGCAAAGAGGAGAAATTCGTCTGGACTGAAGAAAGAGAGAAGAGCTTTGAAGAACTAAAGCAGAGGTTGGTATCTGCACCTATTCTTACTCTCCCATCTAGTACAGGTAGATTTCATATCTATAGTGATGCTTTAGGGAAGGGTCTTGGCTGTGTTCTCATGCAACATGGGAAGGTGATTTCTTACGCATCACGACAACTTAAGCCTTATAAGGAGAACTATCCTACCCATGACTTGGAGCTTGCAACAGTTGTGTTTGCACTGAAAATTTGGAGGCATTACTTGTATGGCGAATCATGTGATATCTTTACAGATCACAGGAGCCTGAAATATATCTTCACCCAGCGTGAACTGAACATGAGGCAAAGAAGGTGGTTAGAGCTGTTGAAGGACTATATCATTAATCTTCAGTATCATCCCGACAAGGTGAATGTAGTGGCAGATGCTCTTAGTAGGAAGTCGGGTATGATCAACGGCATTAAGATAGAGAAAGAAATTATATGCGACTTGGAACGACTGGATATTGAGTTTATGGTACGTGGACAACATGGCTACTGGGCTAATCTTAGAGTTGAGCCAGACTTACTCTCTAGGATCAAGGAATCTCAGAAGGATGATGGTGAAATCTGGGCGATTATTCAGAACATAGATCAGTAGAGGGAGTTTCGGGTAGATGATGACGGTATCGTATGGCATGGCACTAGACTTTGTGTTCTTGATGATCTTACGCTCAGGGAAGCTTTATTGGCTGAAGCTCATAGATCCCCATTCTCTATTCATCCTGGTTCCACCAAGAAGTACCATGACATCAAGCAGCATTTCTAGTGGAGTGGTATGAAGCAGGACGTCACTACCTTTGTCTCCAAATGTCTTACATGCCAACAGGTTAAGATCGAGTATCAGCGATATAGTGGTTTACTACAACCATTATACATTCCTAAGTGGAAGTGGGACAAGATCTCCATGGACTTTGTCACCGGAATTCCGCAAACCAAGAGGAAGCATGATGCCATTTGGGTTATCGTTAACCGACTTACCAAATCAGCTCATCTCTTACCAATCCGCAAGGATGACGCAGTTAGAAAATTGGCTGACTTATATCAGAAAGACATCATGAGACTACATGATACTCCATCCAGCATCATCTCTGACAGAGATCCTCGTTTTACTTCGTGATTTTGGAAGAGTCTACAAAAAGCTTAGGGCATAAGACCTAAGGTTAGCACGGCCTTTCATCCTCAGACAGACGGGCAATCAGAGCGTACCATTCAGACACTAGAGGAAATGCTTCGAGCATGTGCTTTGGAATGGACAGGGAGTTGGGACGACTATATCTGCTTGGTAGAGTTTGCATACAACAACAGTTGGCACGCCAATATCAGGTGTGCACCATTTGTGATGTTGAGTGTGTTTGTTAAATGAGCAGGAGCAGTGAGCTGTGAGCAGGAGCAGTGAGTTGTGAGCAGGAGCAGTGAGCTGTAGTTGTGAGCAGTAGCAGTGAGCAGTAATTGTGAGCAGTAGGAGAGAGCAGTAGTTGCACAACTCACTGCTCATTTGCCACAGCTTCACAAATAAGCATTGGAAAAAGTAGCCTTCCTAAAAAATCTCACCGCTCACCGCTCCTTTGCCAAACGATCATTAAAAATGAAAAACCTCACCGCTCAATTTGCCAAACATGAAATGAAAATCAAAATGCTCTTGCTCACCGCTCACCGCTTCAAAATGCTCCTCCACCGCTCCGTGCCAAACATAGCCGTTGTATGGAAGGAAGTGTCGTGCCCCAGTCTGCTGGGATCAGGTTGGTGAGCGAATTCTTGAGGGTCCGGAGATGATAGAAATTACCAACGAGAAGGTTGTTGTAGCTAAGGCAAAACTGCAGGAAGCTCGTGCACGTCAAAAGAGTTATGATGACAAGCAACGTAGGGATTTACATTTCAACGTGGGAGATCATGTCTTTCGCAAGGTGTCACCGGCACGTGGAGTTATGCGTTTTGGTATCAATGGAAAACTCAATCCTCGATTCGTCGGACCGTTTGATATCCATTCGTCACGTGGATTTCGCAAGGTGTCACCGAACGAGTTCTTGATCGTCAAGAGCGGGTCATGAGGAAGAAGACGATTCCATTCGTCAAAATCCTTTGGAAGGACCATTCCGAGCGGGAAGCCACTTGGGAGACGGATGAGTCTATCCGGACTTCTTACCCTCATTTCCAGTTTTGATTGGGGTATGTTTCTCTTTCAGTTTACGTTATCTATAATTCAGGGACGAATTATTGTTTTTAGAGGGGAAGAGTTATAAAACCCGCATATAAATACTATGAACAGTACACCACGTAAGCATAAGAACTAATTAAAACTTTCCATTTATGTTATGTACACGTGTCACGAGTTTTAATTACGAGAAACTATGTATGTTATTATGCACGGTAAATAATTATTACGTATAATAATTATAACACGAATATTAAAACACGAACTAACACGAATAATAAATACAAATGAACACGACTAATATATAAACATGACAAAAGCCCGGTTTGACCCTTGTTGGGCTTGGTGTCCGCGACAACCAAAGAAGGAGGGAGCCCAGTCCACCTTTGAAACTTAACTAGTAAAAGTTAATTTACAGGAAAACATAATATAGAGTTTTTACAAAAAAAACCCTTGCCCCTTAGGTGGTCATAGCCGTGGCATCACAAGATACAAAGGAGAGGGTGTTTTTGATTTTTGATCTTGGGTTTGTACGTGTTTGTGTTTGTGTTCCAAACCTCTTTTCATTCACGTAGACAGTATAACCATAAACCTTCATCTTTTATTTCTTTTAAATCAATTATGTTCATGTGTTCTTACATCTTTAAAAACAATTGGTAAAAACATGTTATGGGATAAATTAAACCAAGATTAAGGGTGCGTTGGTGTTGGTTTTGGTTCGGCACACAACCGAGAGTCGTAAGACTCTAGGCACCGGCTTGGTTCACCAACTGAGACCCCTAACGGGGCTCGGTGTGGTTGTGGTTCGGACAACATGGGGACCGAGACCCCATGAGTGGTTCTCGGTGGTGTTCTCGGACAGAAAAAGGAAACCAGGCTTGCGTCGGGGTGTGTTTGTTTGTTTCCGGGCAGCACCAACCGAGAGCTTAGGCTCTCGGTGTGGGTGTTTGGTTTGGACGTCGCACGGCAGCGGGGCCACGGCCTTCGGGTTGTGGTACCCGATTGGTTTTGGTCACGGGTTCGGGTCCGAGATTTATTAAAAATTAATATGCTCATATTAATTTAATTTATTTAAATACATGTATAATTAAATTAACATTATAACTTAGGTTATTTTTATTTAATGAAATAAAACATGTACAACCTAAGTATTTCATTTAGGCTTAATTAAATTAAAACTAAGACCTAGGTTTTATTATTAAAATTAATAATACATGTTATAACCTAAGTATTTTACATGACTTAATTTAATTAAAATCATATAAGGTAAAGTTTATTATTTAACCATGATACTTTATTAATTAATAAACCATTGACTATTATTATTAATTAATAATCATTTTAACCTAAGTATTTAAATTTAATAAACTTTACTAATAATCATTAGGACTTATAATATATGATTAATAATCACCAACTTATATTATTAGCTTATTAATCCAGCTTATTTCTATTTATGGAAACTTTCTATTTCAGGAAACTTACTATTTTTAGAAACTTTCTATTTTCAGAAACTGATCACTTTTGGAAACTTTCTATTTTTGGAAACTTTCTATTTTTAGAAAATTTCTAATTTTGGAAACTTTCAATTTTTTGAAACCTGCTATTCTTAGAAAGTTACTTATTATTACACTCCAAGTATAATCTTATCTACTTTATAAAAGGTTTAGACCATTTTCTATTATTGGAAGTCTTAAAATATTAAGCCTCCAACATTTCTAAAAAAAGAAATATTAACAATTGAGTCAATTGAGTCAATATTAATCAACCTGGAATTTTATTACTCTAGCAAAACGTATGCCACAATTTATTATAGTAACAGCCCCTTCATTATTGGATTCATAATTTTCATAAACAAAAAATAACAGTTCTTTAAATATGCAAAATAAGTTACAGTTTTCAAATCATATATAAATTATCATAAACCACCCACTCATACACATATTTACGTCTCTTTCTCTTTCCCTTTGTTAAAAAATACAATACAAAAGACAACACGCAACTTCCTTATCACCTTCTCAACAGCCACAACCTTCACCACTTTCGTCGATGCCACTAATTCAGCTGTCGCCACCATCAACCGCAAACATTAAAGGTTTGATGTGATTTAGTGGTTTTGGTGGTAGATCTGGTGGTTTTTGTTAAAGAAATAAAGTTTGGTGTTTGGATTATAACAGAAGCAAAAACCATTGGTTTTATGGTGGTTGATGTTTCGGTTTTATAATATATGTTCGTCACAAAATTAGTCATCGAGTACCCGCAGCCGCATTGCGCGGGTACTCGGCTAGTAATACTAGAATACATGAAAATACATAATCAGAAGACATGAAATACATGAATAATACAATATATCATTTAAAACAGTAAAATAAGACAAGAACATTTAAAATGAGTTAAGAATATACAAGAACCAGTAACACACTCAGTAATCAGACGACTTATATATTTCCCTTATTTATGTAGCACTAGTGAGGTCAGAGTATGACTTTTTATCCTTTCATCTTTCCTCATTCACTGGACATAAGGTACGGATATTCTGTCCTTCAGTATGGACATTCTCTTTCCTTGTTCGGATTCCCCGTTTGCATCCAACTGTTTTCCCCAAGTATTTGTTTTATATGTTTTGATTGCTTATGTTAGTTTTATATGCATAATCCATATACATGCATACCATGTCATCTAGTTATGGAGGTACCATAACCATAACACTGGAGGCACCAGTGTTATTGTGGAAACCTTGGTTTCCTCGATCTTTTAGCTACTAGGAATGCATCATGTTCATATGATTAGATAATCAAAGCGGAATTAGAACATGACACATTAACAAGGTGTTTGGACACAAAGAACATGAATTAAACAAACGGGTTGCTCATTATATTAATAATAAACAACCACTAGACGTGTATACATTTAATCCCACGTCTAGTGCAAACACACGCTTTAGGTTACATTGTATATGAAAGTTATGAATAAACCTAATATCCTTGGTTCCTTTTATAGTGTAAGGATTAGGGTTTACAAGAGATAATATCAAATAAACATGTAAATCTTCTATTCAAATAAACATATACAGAATATATTCTGCATACTTATCTAAATAGAAGCTTCCAACAACTTTATCTACGTTTTTGTCAATGCTTGGGTTGCATGTGACAATGCTTGTCAATGTTGACTTCTGTCAACGCTTGATTTGCTCTTGTCAACGCCTGAACAAATGTCTTCATGTTTTCTTTGTTTTTGAGTTTCTGCCACATCAACTTTTTGACCCAACAATCTTCCCCTAGTTGATGTTGGTAAAACTCTATGTGTATTTCTTGTAAGTTGTACATCATCTTCAAATTGCTTCCTCTCAATTGTAGCATGTATGTCTTCCCCTTTTTGTTGGGGTTTACTTCGTTCCAACAGGGTGAAGATAATCAATAGCCTAACTACGTACCAATGAATGGTTACTGGATATCTCTTGGAGTCGTGTAATCACTTTCCAAAGAAGATTATTCGACCCTATGCCTGGGTTAACACGAATACCTCCTTGGGATAAAACCAAGAGTTAGTTCTTGTTTTAGGCACAAATCAAGAACTCTGTGCGTTTATGTGTTTCTTGTTTCTGTATATCATCATGCAAAATATGATCACTAATTATAGTGATCCTATTCCTTTAAGGAATGTAACTCCTAGTCAAAGGTATTAAGAGCATTAATCGGCCTATTAATCTCATAATAACCTTCATAAAGCATAGTGGTTACATGACCAGAAATCTGGTCATCAAGTCAATATTCAACCCTCATTAACTGGTCAAAGAGGTTACAAAGACTTTGTGCATCACCAGGAGCAACGTCCTAACCAGGAGCAGCTTCCTGACCAGGAGCAGCTTCCTGACCAGGAGCAACTTCCTGACCAGAAGCAACTTCCTGACCAGGAGCAACTTCCTACTGATATCACAACCACTATATTGAGTCCAGGGAGGTAAGGGACTTAATGGGTGTACACTCCGTACCTCCAAACCCATTTACAAGTATTACCCGTTCCCACAATTGCACTAAATTTCCAACAATCCTCCCCAATTTAGTACAATTCCTTTTTGCATGAAAATCAACTTTAACAAAACCAGTGCATAAATGAAAATGCCCTGAGGATTGAATTTCCATCTTAGTACATCACTCCAAATATTCGAGAATCAGGGTGTTCTAAGAATTGAACCCTTCAACTACTTTGAACACCTGAAGATAACATACACCCAAGTTTTCAAACACTTAAAACGCTCCTGACACCATACAAGCCATGTGTCCATATCCAATTCATAAATGTTGTAAGAGCCAAAGTCCATGCTCCTTGAGGCGGCGAAACCTCAACATTTACATAGGTGGTTCATCTTTAGTTCATGCTCCTGCTTAAGCACTTTTTCAAAGAAATTAACCATTAAGAAGTTTATAACTTCATCCTCCTTTCAGCAGGTACAAGCACATCCTTGGGATGATATGTAAAAACATGTGCTTCAGTCCCCTGAATGTTCAGCTTTCCACATTGAACTCAGCTCCCAAGTTTCCTCAGGAGGGAGTTGGGTGTCCTAGCATTCAGTGACTAGAGTGGACTTTTAAACCCATCCCTTTACCAGACTTTATAACCAAGTCTCTAGCCAATCCCTTCGTCAAGTGATCAGCTAAGTTTTGTTGAGACCTCACAAACTCTATTGAAATCACCCCATTCGTGATCAACTCACGAATCATGCTATGTCTAACACCTAGGTGTCTAGACTTGCCATTGTACATCTGGCTATATGCCTTAGCCAATGTAGCTGCACTATCACAACAGATAGAAATGGGTGCCATAGGTTTGACCCACAATGGAATCTCAAGAAGCAAGTTTCTCAACCATTCAGCCTCTTTACCAGCAACTGCTAGAGCCACAAATTCAGATTCCATTGTTGAACCAGTAATGCAAGTTTGCTTCTTGGATGCCCAAGAAATTGCACCACCACCAAGAAGGAATACCCAGCCACTTGTGGATGAATTATTCTCAGTATTGCTGATCCAACTTGCATCAGTGTAACCTTCCAACACTGAAGGATATCCAGTATAAGACAAACAATAATCCATTGTTCCTTTCAAATACTTCAGTACCCTCTGAATTGCTTGCCAATGCTGAGTACCAGGATTACTAGTATACCTACTCAGTTTACCCACAACAAATGCAATATCAGGCCTAGTACTAGTCATGGCATACATCAAGCAACCAATAACCCTAGAATACTCAAGCTGGGAGACAGCCTGACCATTGTTAGGCATCAGTTTCTCACTTGTATCCATAGGTGTACTCACTGGAGTACAATCAAAGTGATTGAATTTCTTCAGCACCTTCTCAATGTAATGAGACTGAGAAATTACAATACCATCACTTTCATGTTTAATCCTTATGCCAAGGATAACATCAGCCTCCCCCATGTCTTTCATGGAGAACTTTGATGACAAAAAATCCTTTGTCTGATCAACCTTAGCTTGGTCAGTACCAAAGATTAACATGTCATCAACATATAGGCAAATGATGACTCCTTTATCAGATTCATCAAATTTGCTATATACACATTTGTCAGCTTGGTTAAGTGAATAACCATTAGACAAAACCACTTCATCAAATTTCTGGTGCCATTGCTTAGGTGCCTGCTTTAGTCCATATAAGGACTTAATCAGTTTACACACCTTACCTTCATGGCCAGGCATGATGAAGCCCTGAGGTTGGTTCATATAAACCTCCTCATCCAAGTCACCATTCAAGAATGCTGTCTTCACATCCATCTGATGAATAATCAGATTGTGAATACTTGCTAGAGCAATCATCATTCTTATGGTACTGATACGTGCTACTGGAGCATAAGTATCAAAATAGTCTATCCCTGACTTTTGTTTAAAGCCCTGAATGACTAACCTTGCCTTGAACTTTTCAACAGTTCCATCTACCTTCATTTTCCTTTTGAAAATCCATTTGTTACCAAGTGGATGGCAACCAGGAGGTAGATCAACCAACACCCAAGTGTTGTTGCCCATGATGGAGTCCATCTCATCATTTATTGCTTCTTTCCAGAGAGCAACATCTTGGGACTTCATTGCTTCATCAAATGTTTTGGGATCATCCTCAACATTAAAGCAATAGTAGAATTGGTCAGAGACCTCATCTCTTGTACCTTCAACTAAGTATAGTTGAAACTCAGGCCCAAAATTCCGTGGAGTCCTATGCCTTGTGCTTCTTCTAAGCTCAGGCTCAGGTTGCTGAACCACAACCTCATCAGTGACCCTTTCCGGTTCCACTGAAACACCAGTGTCCTCAGCTCCTATAGGAGTCCTAAGGCTTGGTCTAGGGACTGATGAGAACCTAGTCTCATCAAAGTTAGCATCCCTTGATTCAATGATTGAGTTTATTGAAACTGAATCATTAGGTTCAATAACATAAAACCTATAAGCCTTGGAATGCTCAGCATATCCAACAAAGATGCATTCAATGCCTCTTTCACCCAAGGTTTTCACCTTTGGATCAGGGAGTCTTACAACAGCCCTACAACCCCAAACTTTGAGGTAGTTCAAGTTTGGTTTCCTTTTAGTCCAGAGTTCATAAGGGGTAATCCTGTTCCTTTTATTAGGAACCCTATTTAATAAATAGCAAGCTGTTAACATAGCTTCTCCCCAAAACCCTTGACTCAGTCCTGAGTAGGACAACATGGAGTTAACCATCTCTTTTAGTACTCTATTTTTCCTTTCTGATATACCATTTTGTTGTGGAGTATAGGGGGCAGTTGTTTCATGGATTATTCCAACAGACTGAAAAAACTGAGTATTCATGTACTCACCTCCCCTATCAGTCCTAAATCTTTTGATTTGGACTCCTTGTTGTAATTCAACTTCAGTTTTAAATACTTTAAATTTATCTAATGCTTCATCCTTAGTATGTAACAAATAGACATAACAAAACCTTGAAGCATCATCAATAAATGTTACCAAGTATTTCTTATTCCCTAATGAGGGAGTAGCATGCAAATCACATAGGTCACTATGGATTAGCTCCAAAACTGTAGTTACACGTTTTACATCCTGAAATGGTTTCTTAGTAATTTTATTCAGCATACAAGTCTGACACTTATCAGTGTCCATGTCAAAAGCTGGAATTAACCCATCCTTAGACATATCTTGCATCCTCTTATAGTGGACATGGCCTAGTCTAGCATGCCATAGTGATGAATCATTCAGTTTAGTGGTAGTCATCAGGACAGAATCAACATTTATACTAGAATCAATATTAAGCCTGAACATTTGATTACTCAAATAGCCAAAACCAATAAACACACCATGTTTAGATAAAACAAATTTATTAGATTCAATCACTTGTTTATAACCACAATTATTCAACACACTACTAGAAACCAAGTTCTTCCTAATATTAGGAACATGCAAAACATTAAACAAAGAAACAATCTTTCCAGAACTAAATTTAAGATCTACACAACCACGTCCATGCACTAGGGCTGTTGACTCATTTCCCATGTGAAGAATAGATCCATCATTCATTGACTCATAAGTCTTGAACCAACATCTATCTTTACACACATGTACTGTTGCTCCAGAGTCAACCCACCACGCAACATCATCATCCTGCACAAAGTAAGCTTCAGATACATATGTAACATAATAAATCTGGAGAGATTCATTAAACATATTCTGACCTTTTGTGTCTGATCCATTAGCTTGGTTGCCAATGCTAACACCTTTGCAATCCCTTTTGAAGTGTCCAGGTTTCCCACACTTCCAACAAGCCACTGATGACTTCTTGTTAGGATTAGCCTTGGTGTTATCATGATGCTTACGTTTGCCCTTGTTGTCATTGTACCTGGTGGAGTTGTTATGCTCCACCATATTGACAACAGATGAACCAGCAACATTGTTGCTCTTTGGCTTATCACTTTCATGCACCCTGAGGGATTCCTAAATGCGCAAATGACTGCCTAACTCAACAATAGTTAACTCCTCCTTCTTATGTTTCAAGGTGTGCTTGAAATCTTTCCAAGAAGGAGGTAGTTTGTCAATGACACACGAGACCTGAATGGTCTCATCCATGTTCATTTTATGTTGTGTAAATCTGCCAAGTATTCCAAGAAGTTCATTGTATTGTTCCATGACTGGTCTTGAATCAGTCATTTTGTAATTTGTGAAATCACTCACAAGGAACTTCTTACTTGATGCATCCTCAGCCATATATTTGGCTTCCAAGGAATCCCATAGTTCTTTAGCAGATTCAACATTTTGGTAAATATCAAATAAAGAATCAGACATACCATTGAGAATTATGCCGCGACACACATAATCATCATTCTCCCATTTGCTCCTTTTCCTCAGTTCCTCCAAAGTAGCATCATCACCACCATCAGGAATAGGAGTAGTCAGCACATACACCACGTTCATGGTAGAAAGAAGAAAGTGCATCTTCTTCTGCCATCTCCTAAAATCAACCCCTTCAAACTTGTCCAGTTTGGAGAAGTTAGCCACCATATGCTTCATTGCCGCCGCCATTGATTATCACAAAATAATCTTCTTTGAATGTTGGGGTTTACTTCGTTCCAACAGGGTGAAGATAATCAATAGCCTAACTACGTACCAATGAATGGTTACCGGATATCTCTTGGAGTCGTGTAATCACTTTCCAAAGAAGATTATTCGACCCTATGCCTGGGTTAACACGAATACCTCCTTGGGATAAAACCAAGAGTTAGTTCTTGTTTTAGGCACAAATCAAGAACTCTGTGCGTTTATGTGTTTCTTGTTTCTGTATATCATCATGCAAAATATGATCACTATTTATAGTGATCCTATTCCTTTAAGGAATGTAACTCCTAGTCAAAGGTATTAAGAGCATTAATCGGCCTATTAATCTCATAATAACCTTCATAAAGCATAGTGGTTACATGACCAGAAATCTGGTCATCAAGTCAATATTCAACCCTCATTAACTGGTCAAAGAGGTTACAAAGACTTTGTGCATCACCAGGAGCAACGTCCTAACCAGGAGCAGCTTCCTGACCAGGAGCAACTTCCTGACCAGAAGCAACTTCCTGACCAGGAGCAGCTTCCTACTGATATCACAACCACTATATTGAGTCCAGGGAGGTAAGGGACTTAATGGGTGTACACTCCGTACCTCCAAACCCATTTACAAGTATTACCCGTTCCCACAATTGCACTAAATTTCCAACACTTTTTGTCACATCAACAGGGAAGTAAACAATGTATGCAATCTTGAAGATTCTCCAAATGTAGGCTCTATGTAATGATCTTGAAGAAAAATAACTATAATATTCTTGATGTAGAAGTAGAATAACCCAAACCTATGTTCCATATCTTGTACGATGTGATGAAGTGTGTAGCTGATACAAAAATCCCCATCCTTTGTGAGACACTGAGCACGATAATGTAACTCCTTCAAGTGATAGAAAATATGTGCATAGAGTACCATAAGAAAAATCACATATTCCTAGATCTTGTATCACTTCATCAGTAACAATGTAAGCACAAACAAGTTATCTTAAAAGTCCATGACTGGAAGTGCATGACTTTAAGATATGATAGAACACAAACTCGCGAAAATCTTCTTCAATCATCAAGCTTACCATAAGAATTCTTCCCCTTAAGCCAACACCTTTTCAAGAAGAATCTTTATGAGATAATATCTTCATATCATATGTAGAAGTGACATACGGATAACTCTTTCACAAGGCTACCCAGACTACATAATCTAATCAAATATTATTCCAATAAAATACTTCACGAATTGTTGTTAACTCACGTTAAAATCATTAATCCATTTAAAAATATCCGAGCCATAAATATCAACCTGATATTCTGAATAAAAACGGAGATTCCATGTACCTTCGTGTGTAAATTCCTCCTTTTTGTGTGCTAAAAACGTACCATTTTTCTCAAACAGCAGCTATTCTTTTGTCATCCGAGAACCTTCATTGTCCAATATCTTAATCGCATACATTGTCCGATATCGAACAAAACCTATCAACGCTTGAGCAAGCGTTTCTCGGACAACTCATGTCAACGCTTTCTATCAGCGTTTGACTTATTCTTGTCAGCGTCAAATTAACAAACATCAGCGGCTAACACGATCTGTGGTATAGTAGATACTTAAAATTATTTGTTAACCTTGTATCTCTTAATCCCGAATGACCCAGCCCATATATCAAGTGGATCACATAATCAAGCCATAAATATAGATATAGAAGATAGTTTACGTGGAAAAACTCCTACAAAATATTATCCTCACACGTTTTCAACCAAGGAATAATCCATACCTTATTTGTATCTTGAAATCTCGTATTAAATAAAAGAGATCTTCCCACTTGAGTTACTGTTTTTGTCATCCTAAAAATCAGCAACTGAGAGTCATTCGTTTCAAAAACTGACGTCTGCTTGTATATGTTCCCTTACTGTAGCACATGAGCTACATCAAAAACCGGTCGTACATATATCCATACGTGACATCACAGCTATAATCATTGCATGAAGTGTCAATGAATTCAATCATTCCTGAGATCTGTTTCAATGCACAAGTCGAGGATCTTAAAATCCTCAAAGAGAATTCTATGCATCAAAAACTTTGACTCATATAATCACGTTAGGTCAATCACGTTAATCCTTCCTCTTGTGTTCATCCATGACTGACAATCAATATGATACTAATTAACCTTCCTGCTCAATCACAACAAATCTTCTTTTTCAGTTTTGATTCTATCTAGGGTTCATAACAAACCCTAATCGTGAAAACTCATTCACGAATCCTTATCTTTGTATGAATTGAAGACTCATGATCAGAAACAGTAACGTATTCAGGGTTTACTGCTGCTACTAACACAGATCTAGGGTTTTATAAAACCTTAGTATGAAAATTTGAAACCCTAATCTTTTTCTGTTGTGATCTTTGACGCCTAATAACTTTTTCCTGGGGATAGATCTTGACAATCCCTCCGGTGTATGTCTAGATATATGTGTATAGAACACACACAAGAAATTTTGTGACGATCCAACGGTCCAATCAAAAGTTATGACCTTCTGAATACTGTTGCGCACACAAAAAGGTCCAGAAAAACCCTAGACGGATTTTTCTTCTTTTCACCATACACGAACACCTTGTTGGTCCTAGCATCACGAGCCACGAGGCTCTGATACCAACTGTGGAAACCTTGGTTTCCTCGATCTTTTAGCTACTAGGAATGCATCATGTTCATATGATTAGATAATCAAAGCGGAATTAGAACACGACACATTAACAAGGTGTTTGGACACAAAGAACATGAATTAAACAAACGGGTTGCTCATTATATTAATAATAAACAACCACTAGACGTGTATACATTTAGGCCCACCTCTAGTGCAAACACACGCTTTAGGTTACATTGTATATGAAAGTTATGAATAAACCTAATACCCTTGGTTCCTTTTATAGTGTAATGATTAGGGTTTACACGAGATAATATCAAATAAACATGTAAATCTTCTATTCAAATAAACATATACATAATATATTCTGCATACTTAATGCTAGGTTTTCTAACAGCGTTTGAGCCAAGGTCAACAGTCTTGCCAGTGATTGGGTTTGTTACTTTGATAAGGGTAGACTCATTTGGGCTTTCACAAAGCATGCCACCCTTGACAAACAAGGTAGGGTTGGCTTTCTTCCATTCATCCAGATCAGTCAACTTTTGCCTATATTCTTCTACTGGGGTAAGGACTCTTGGTAGAGGAATAAATTCCTCTTCTTGGAGTTCTGGCAAACCAGTCTAAGATAAGTCCTTTCCTTGGACACCATAGAAGTCCCCAGCTGGTGGTGGGACACCAGCATACTCTTTCATCCCAATCCCAGTCATGTCCCTAGAATCTCTTTCTTTACTAACACATTCTCCTAGGGTTTGTGAGGCCTTATCAAATCTCTGAATTTTAAGGTCTACATTATCCTTATTCTTGATAGCCTCATCTAACTTAACCTGTTGTTTAGCATTTCCCCTCTCCATGATGTTTCTAATATTAGTATTAGCATTTAAATCATGTTTTAAGATATTAATTTTATCTTTTCGATCAAGCTCCATTTTCTTATACTCAGTAACTGTCTTTTCAGTTTGAGTAAGAGCAAGTTAATAGTTAGACAACTTGCATCTCTCATTACTCACATCTCCTAACAATCTTAAAACCTCTTTGTTAAGTCTTTCAGTATTTAAACGACAACCCTTACTATAAAAAGCATCATCATATACCTCATTGTCTGATGAAGATGAGGAGTGTGCCATGAGAGCATAATGAACATGCTCTTCTTCTTCTATCTCAGCAACCAAAGCTTTATCCTCTTCCTCATCCTTAGCCAAATAGCTCCAGTCCCATCCAACACCATCAATTTCTTGCATTGCCATCATGGCCTTGGGATCCTGAGCCTTAACAATTTGGCTTGAGGGTTTTCCAGCATTATATCTTCTTGGAGATCTGCATTCTCTCATAAAGTGCCCCATATGATGACAATTGTAGCACTCAACCTTGGATTTATCAAATCCAACAGTGTCCTTTGCATTAAAAGTCATCTTCCTCTTGAATCTTCTATTCCATCTGTTTGCTCTTATACTAGCAAGAGCCATATTCCACTTAATATCCATCTCCTCCAAATGCTCATCACTTATTTGCTCAAGGTCCTCATATGTAATCACTGAACCATTGGGCAATGAAGCAATGTATGCACACACAGTATCCAGATCAATACCAGCAGGCTTAACTCTTGGAGAGTCAATTTTGTATGTGTCAACGTCTGAATGTGAGGCGTTGACAGGATATGATCCAGCGTTGACACATGTTGATCCAGTAACTAGGTGCATGTATGAATTCTTCTGATCAAATTGACCTTCACTATGTGAGAAGAAGGCCATGTTACCATTTGTAGACTTACTTCCATGATCTAAAAGAGTTTCATTCTCCAACAGCCTCAGTTTGTTGTACACATCATCAAAAGTAGAACTTTTGTGAGTGTTATTGGCAATTATAGACCTTGCCTCAATCTTCCATGCATCACCAAGGCTTTTAAGGAAAGTAGCAATAATGTCAACATCACCAATCACTGTCCTCATGAAGGACAGCTTACTTGTAATGTCGAGAAGTTTGCTTCTCACACTACTCAGCTTCTTATTAGGTTGAGCTTTAAAAACAGCATACTCATGCAAGAGTTGCTTCTTTTTCTCTTCCACCGTATCAACATTACCACCATAGGCAACTTCAAGGGCTGCCTAAAGATCTTTTACAGAGTCATAACCTCTGTATTTGTGCTGATTTTCTTGTCCCAACGAGAGTTTCAGAATGCTTAGGGTTGTGTTCTTCAGGTTTTTCTTTCTTATCTGCTTCAGAACATCCTTGAATAGCTGATCTTGTAGCAATGACATCTGCAATCTTTTGAGCTTTATTGAATGTGTTTCCATATTCAATAATCTCCCAGAGAGTGTAATCATGGATTTGCAGATATTGCTCAAAGTTAAACTTCCACAGCTCAAATTGTCTGCATCTAGCATGGGAATCTTGATGTTGTGGTTTGGGGAGGAAGATGAGGTTACTTCTGGAGTAGACATGATGTTTTTAGGGTTTTGTGAAAATTAGGGTTTTTGGTGATTTAGGGTTCTTGTGTTCTTTTAGATCATACTTATCTAAATAGAAGCTTCCAACAACTTTGTCTACGTTTATGTCAATGCTTGGATTGCATGTGACAATGCTTGTCAATGTTGACTTCTGTCAATGCTTGATTTGATCTTGACAACGCTTGATTTGCTCTTGTCAACGCTTGAACAAATGTCTTCATGTTTTCTTCGTTTTTGAGTTTCTGCCACATCAACTTTTTGACCCAACAGTTATGACTTCCCCATGGCGGAGTGATTGCTCGTGGCGTCCCTTTACAGTTTTGGCCATTTATTTATATTATCATGTGGGGCGTATGGGTGCATCCTAGTTACATGTTTTTACGGGATTTTCATGGTGAATGTGGTGTGTGTCTTGCATCCTTCACAAGGAGTTGATCCCTCCTACCTAGACTAATTTAATTTGAGGCATCCCCTCTAATTGCTTGATGAGGTCACCCCTCCAAGTATTCATGCACGGTGAAACCTCATGACCTATATGGGCTATTGGCTAATTAACTACAGTTTTCATATAGAAACATAAGTCTTTTCAAACTATAAAACCAGTTTTATAAACATGTTCTAGGTTATCTAGGACTTATACATTTCCGCTGCTATTAGTCTTATTATGCTATGTCATTTCATGCTATGCTTTATATATCCTTTCACTGGGTGTTTTGCTCAGCCGTTTTCCTTTCATGTTCCCAAACGGCAGGTACTCAGGGACGTTCGTAGGACTTGAGAGTATGTGCATACGGATGGAAGCTATCTAGCCTTTATTACTTTATGCAATTCCATACATTACACTGCTTCATTTCTTTTGGACATTTTTTAGTCCTTTTATTTCAGTACTTATATTCATGTGTGTGAGCTTATGTTGGACAACCGATGTTTGATTACGGTATTTCCTTTTATGGTCATTAATGTTTTTGGACATTTACCTTGCATGCTTTGATGACACGCCATAATTATCCTATGATATTTCATTAGTCAAAATGGAGTTTTACATATAGACACCCGGTATCCTAATCATGTTTATCTTGTTCAGAGATCTCTTTATGGATTGAAACATGCACCTCGTGCTTGGTTTCAACGGTTTGTAGGTTGTGTTGCATGGGCTGGGTGCTACCATAGTAGATGTGATTCCTCATTATTTATCTATCGACGGGGCTCTCAGGTTGCCTATTTACTTATCTATTTGGATGATATTATCCTTACTGCCTCTTCTGCTGTTCTTCTACACCAGATTATAGCTTCTTTGCATAAGGAGTTTGATATGACAGACCTTGGGGCCCTCAATTATTTCCTTGGCATCTATGCGGTTCGTTCTTATGCAAGTCTATTTTTATCCCAGAGACGGTATGCTCTTTGGTTGCTTGAACGTGCTCACATGGTTAACTGTAACCCCTCTCGGACACCCGTTGATACTGAGTCTAAACTAGGTCCAGAAGAGTTCCGGTACAGGATCCCATGTTATATCACAGCCTTACAGGAGGCTTACAGTATCTTACAGTCACTCGACCTGATTTGTCTTATGTTGTGCAGCAGGTTTGTCTTTACATGCATGATCCACGAGAGCCTCCTTTTCAGCTCTCAAGCGCATTTTACGCTATGTTCGGGGGACTGTTGACTTGGGTCTCCAGTTATATGCTTCCGCTACTACTTCTCTTGTCGGTTATACTGATGCAGATTGGGTTGGGTGCCCCTCTACTCGCAGGTCTACCTCTGGTTTTTGTGTTTTTCTCGGCGACAATCTTTTGTCATGGTCGGCTAAACGTCAACATACCATTTCTCGCTCGAGTGCTGAAGCTGAGTATCGGGGTGTAGCTAATGTTGTTGCAGAGACTGCCTGGCTTCGTAATTTTCTCCGTGAGTTACATTCTCCTTTGTCCTCTGTCACCCCTGTTTATTGTGATAATGTGAGTGTCGTCTACTTGTCCACTAACCCGGTTCAACATCAACGGACGTAATACATTGATATTGATATTCATTTTGTTCGCGATTTGGTCACTTCTGGTAAGGTTTGCGTGCTTCATGTTCCTTCTCGCTTTCAGTTCGCGGACATCTTCACCAAAGGTCTTCCATCTGCCTTATTTGAAGATTTTCGGGCCAGTTTGAGCGCTCGGCCTCCTCTCGCTCCAACTGCGGGGCGTATTAGTCGGTGTATTACTCTAGTATTACATAATTGGTTTAGGTCATGTTTAGGCCAAGCCCATGTTCTAGAATTATCATTGTAATCTCTATATATTTGGTGATTATTGTAATGCAAATCAAGGAATCAAATTAAGCCTTCCAATACTGATCAGTGGGAGTGTACACTGGATGCATCTAAAACCATCTATCTTTGTCAATTGAGGAATGTAATCGATGATTTTCTTTTATGTTCGAATGAAGATGTGATTCGGTTGAACAATAGAATCCCGATAAAAGTCAACATTCTACTTGTGGCGCCTCTCCAATGACCACATTCCTGCACGATGTAATCTTGATGACCGTGGGATCGATTTAGACTCGATTAGATGCCCGTTATGTGATCAAGGTCTGAAAGATACTCAGCACCTTTTCATGGACTGTTCGGTGGCTTCCAATATATGGAGTTCGGTAAAAGAATGGTGAAGTTTGGAGGACTACCTAAAGTCTTTACCCGATCTTTTATCATGGGGAGATTCAGTTAACTTTAACTTAACTCCCAGTTCATGTTTGACGCGGTTGTTCAAACTATATTTTGGATCATATGGCGTTATCATAACTGCGTTTGTTTTGATCTAAATCCTCTTAGAAAAGATATCCTTGTTGATGGGATTAAAATTCTTTGTCATTCAACAGGAATAGGAAAATTGAACATGTTTGGATTGATTGGATTGTTGACCCAATCAAAGCTTGTACAATCTCTATGTAATATTTTTCTCTAGCTTCTTGCTAGTGAGTTGTTTTAATGCAAAGCCGTTCAAAAAGAAATCATTGATGATCAACACCCTAAGAGCAGCTGGAGTGGTCACGGCGTGGCCAGCCGTTGCCCGACGTTGGTCTGCGTGACCACACCATGATCGACGGCGTGGAACACGCCGTTGCCCCACCCACGCCCGTGGAAGCCTTCCCTTATTTTCAAAAATCACCCTCCTCCATTTTGCACATATTACCCTCTTTATTTTAATCCAACCAAAACCCTCCTAAACGGATACTTTTTTTTTTGGGGGGGGGGGGGGATTTTTGAATTTTTTTTTGAAAAACAACTAGCCAACGGCTAGTTTTAGTAGCTTATGTTTAATTTTTTTTTAAAAAACAGCCTAACGGCTACTTTTTTTAGTTATTATTTTTTTTAAAATTTTGTATCCAACGGCTATTTTTTTGCCAGACATCTTTATAAATACCACATTTTTACACACAACTTTCAATATTTTCACGCACACTTTTAGCAATAAAAAATGGTATTCCCCTTCCCACACAACGATGACGAGATCAAGTCTATGATTCAGAAACAAATCATTCAACAAGAACGTCGTTACGATAAACTTACGTGGTTAGCTGAAGATTTCGAAGCCGCGTCCGAAGAAAATTCGAAATTGCACACAGCTTGTGCCAAATGCCATGATCTTTCCGCACAGAAACGTCATTTAATCGACACGTATCTAGTTAATCAATCTGATGTCGATTTCAACATTCAAAGATCTTTGTTTAGAAAGTCGATAAAACTTGAGGCTAGAATTAAAAAAAATATTGAATTCTGAATAACTTGGGTTCTTCATCCCAAACTCATATTGGTTCTTCGTCCCGATCTCAAACAACGCATATTAGTTGTTCTTCACAACAACAACAACGACGGCGAAATGTATCTCCAGATCTATCGTTTCTAATTCCAAACGACCCAGATGGCAGAATGAATGACCATGAGGTGTATCAACTATACCTAGATCAAAAAGCGTTGAGAGAAAGTCTGGAGGAAGAAGAAATGGCACGAAGGGACTGGGAGGAACAAATTATGGCCGAAGAAGATGAAGAAGAAACAATGCGTTGGGAGTTACCGGACACTATTCGGATTCAGATCCGGGAATTGACTAATCGATCATGTATTTTAAATTTTTTTCAATGTGTTGTTTACGTTTACGTTTTTATTTTTATGTTTATGTAATGTTTTTTTATATGAATAAAGTAACTTAGGATTTGAATAAATTAAATTGTTGAGGGTATTTTTCTCTTTGAATTTTCAAATAAGCCTAACGACTATCTTTTTAGAAAAAACAATAAATGCCCAAACGGCTAGTTTTTTTAGTCTCATATTTTCCCTATATATACATAACAATATCTCTTCTAAAACACACACACACACACACAAATGGATCACGAAAACCCAAAATCCTTCGATGAACCACAATCCTAAAAAAAACCCGTAAACGAGCTGCCAAAAACAAAAATGTGCCCGACGTTAAAGTTGATGTGAGTGAATTAGTGGCGAGTTTCGATTCAAAAGACAAGCCGCCCTTGAAGTCTTTGAAGTAGCGAAAAACAACGACAACGAGCGTCTTATGAAGGAGGAACTAGAATTTCTATCAACGTCGACTAGGGATTGTGACGAACTTGAAGCTCGTTTGATCAATGAGAAAAACGATGAAATCAAAAAGAAATATGGAATTGAATAAATTAGTTTTTATTTTATGCAGTTTTTTTCTATAATATTTTTAAATTTATGTATTGTTTTTTTTTTAGAATGTAATGTTTTTTATTGGAATAAATATAGTAAATTAGGATTTGAATAAAGTAAATTGTTGAGGGTAGTTTTTGAAAAAAAGTGAAAATTGATTAAATTGGTGTGAAAATGGTGTGATGATAAGATGGTTATTTTTGGTATTAATGTGGAAGTGAAAAAGCTAACGTGACGGGGTGTTTTTTGGTGTGAAAATGTTACCACTTACCAACAAGTAGTAGATAGAGATAATTACCATTCCATTCCATTCCATGATACACTCGCACACAATGGTAAAAGCTGAAGTAAGAAAGATTATAGTTGCAAACTTGCAATAAATGAATTTCAAGTAACATATCTAAACGTGAAGGTTGGTCTGCTGGTATAATGTGTTGTTAGACTGGTGGGAGTGGAGGCAAACCCACTCGCCTCTACGTCAGCGTCACGTCAGCTTTTAATAAATTCATTAAAACTTGCCCACGGAGATAATGACACTCATCCAAACTCACTCACACTTATCTTTCATACCTATTTTTTTATTATTTAAACACACCACACTCACAAAAAACACCCACAAATAAACCTAACCCAAAAAATAAAAACAGTTAGAGGCCCACAAAACTTAAACTCACCCAGGTGAGTTTGCCTAGTTTTTTTTTTTCCCAGGGAACAACTTGCGCGCGAGTTTTTGTGGGTGAGGTGGGAGCTGTGAGTGGTTTGAGTGAACTCACGAGTGGCTTTGGTGCCACTCCCACCAGCCTTAGTAGCATCGTAGCTATTCCCATAGCTCACTCAATATCAACCGACACCCACAACTCTATTTTCATGATTGTATTTTTTTTAGTGACCATTATCAATATAATACTGTAGTACCCAAGTAGTGACGAACCTGTACATAAACTTAAGGTAAAAGCTATAAAATATCATCTTACTTATTGATTTGTGCCAACTTTAAACACTTACTAATTAATCTCGTGACTTTACCATTGTATTTTTAAATTTGTTTGGACTATACCAATTTAAGCGTAAAATGACTATATTACCCTTGTATTCTTCAACATAATTACATGTATTGTCACCTGCTTCTAACTCCTCCTCCATTTTAGAATCTAATAATTACTATCCATAAACAATTGAATAAAAGCCAAAAGATAATGCTTGTAACATAGAAGCCAAATCGATAACCGTTTGTAAACTTTGATCACAAAACAATTACTGAATTATATCAACAATAAACATAGATCTATTATCATCTTTGTCAAGTCAAACCTTGTAAACTTAATCAAATCATTAGGAGCCACTGCCGTCGTTGTTGTTGAAGCGACACGAACTATTCGAGTTAACAGAAATGTACTGCACACGATGGCCACAATTGTTTCAAACGCTGTAGTAAATCGTGATCTCTATGAATATCGATAGAACTTTAATAAAGTAAAGTAAATGTATCAGGTGGGGTACCAACAAACAAAAGAATACAAAATGGATTGTTTGCAAGGAATGAAAAGCCGTTGTTTACTAACGATGATAAGATAATGATATAATAAATCTCGGGGCTATTATCCATAACTAATTATAGTGACACTGCATGAAAATTACTAAGCTCTCCGTCTTTGGTAATGAAAAGCCGTTGTTTACTAACTATGATAAGATAATGATATAAAAAACCTCGGGGCTTTTATAGAAATCAAATCTGGGTAATTATTAATGGAGGGTATTTTGGTCATTTAAAAGGGTAATATAATCATTTTACGCTTAAATTGGTATAGTCGGAACAAATTTAAAAGTACAATGGTAAAGTCACGAGATTAATTAGTAAGTGTTTAAAGTCGGCACTAATCAATAAGTAATATTGTATTTTATAGCTTTTACCCCATAAACTTACCACATGCATTTATAAAAAATCAAACAAGACTACATGCACAACTTTTTGAGACAAGGTGTATTTACAAACTTTTTTTTTTTAGGTTTTTAACAAAATTAACACTACGAAACAAAAATTCCGAGACAACCCTCATTCCGTCCCTATACGCAAGTATTGTGAAACTCAAGGAAAATATATATGCCTCTTCATATAAAATAGGGTGATATATGAAATTAATCTATAAAATAAAGAGATTTCAAATATGAATGAGTAATGCATTATATAATGATCTTAGAAATCAAAATATAACCAACGAAAATAAATAAAAAAATATAATTTAACAAAAAAAACTTTTTCCTACTATCCTGTTACATCCAACCAAATGAAACCAAAGCCACTGCAACTTAATGTGCAGATCCTCACAATGAAAATACTTATAGATTGAACTAAAGAAAGCACAGATAAAAAAAAACAAGTAGCAGCTTTGCATGATCAGCCGACTGTGATCATTGATCTCAACAGTTTAATCTTGATAGTTTGAGCAATGATTCAAAGCCAATTGCCTTTTCAATGCAAATATTTAAGTATGGTGTTCAAAAGTGATTTCTACCAGCGGCGATTTGGGCTTGGAGCTTAAGAGATGGCTTCTCATCTTTAACTCATCATCGTTAGTAAACTTATCATAAACCATTAGGTTAACTTTCTTGAGGACAGGTGACTTTGCCAAGATAAGTTTCACTAGCTCAATATAAGTCTTAAAGTTGCCGACGTGGTTTCCAATCTCGAATTCAATCAAATGTCCCAACCAAATATCTGAATAATCTTGCATCGTAAAGGAGTCCATATGGTTTAGTTCCCAAAAGTAATGACCTATATAGTCTTCACAACCGGTCTGCAAAATTCTAGTGTCAGGATATTCCACTATGAGAATCAAACTATATATAATTCATAATATGTTTATGTCATTTACCTGTATCTTAAGTTTCTTCAAGTTAGGGGAGCTTCTGGTCAGAAGAGCAAGAAACTCTAAACAAGAACTTTCATGGAAACACATACTTTCCAAGCTGACACGTCTGAGGTGGACTAATGAGGTTGGAAGCGTTTGTGGAACCTTTCCTTTGTAGAAACACTTGAGAAATACACCAAAACAAAAATTAAGAATCAATTATTTCCCCAAGTTTAATCAATAGTATATCATGTGAATAAACATTACCTCAATGAGCTCAACACTAAACACAAATTCATCAATCATAGCTAAGCACCTAAATAGCTCAATGATGGTTGAACCATCATCAATGTCAATTAATCCAGGTACTGCAAGCTGCACATTATTAGAATATTCAGATAAACATGTAAGCCCATAAGGATCTTAATTTATGTTCTAAAGTAGGAATTAATAATTTACCATGGTGAAGCTTCTAAGTAATGGAGAGTTGGATAAGATATGCATTAGCGCTTTTTTAGAAATGTGTACATAGTCCAAGCATAAGTTTTTTAGGCTACCAAATCCATTGAATGTTGGTGGATGGTAAATAGAACACCCAGTGAGATATAGGTCTGTTAATTGATGAAATGAGAAAATACATGAGGGTAGCTCATACGAAAAACTCAAGTGAAGTTTCTTAACAGTATTCTTCCTCGACAAATGGAGTAATATTTGGTCAATTTCGATACAACTAAGATCCGCTTTCAAGGAAAGAGTAAACTCAACTATAGGACCCTGGTTGAGTAACAGAACTTGGTGTATAGCATAGAAAATTTTACGACTCTGGGTCATATCATTCCTTAAGGTTTGCTTATACACAGAAAACAGTTCATTCTCAATAGTTGATTCAGCAAACATTTCTTTCTCATTAAAAACAAGTTTAGGAATTGAGGTCCACGTGTATCTCCAATCCCTAGAGAGGATACTTGTCCTTGCTGCCTCTTTAGTTGGTAAAAGACATAAGATGTTTTCCACAACAGCTTCAGGTAGCGTGCTGATTCTATCTGAGGAACAACGTGGAGATTTCATCTCAAGATGTATCTGTTGGACCAATTCTAAATTATGCTGCATAAGAATAGTTACCACAAAAATCAATAAAAGTGTATATATCCACTATGGCACTAGATCAATCTACAAAACAAACCTAACACAGCCATCTTTTTACACATTTGAGTTGTATGTAGTTATGCTCTTTATTTGATTTTATGATAGTCTAGTAACATTACTTCCTGTGTTTTATCAAAGTTTATAAAACATCACATAATTACTTACAAAGCCCTAGTCCAAACATCCCGATGTGATTTATTTATCACTCAGTTCAGAAGAAACACGCTTTACAATTTCCTATCTTTTTTATGCTTGGGTACTTTTGCTTATGACAACTTTAAAAGCTAAAGTGTATAATAGTCCGTGGCGGAGACACATGGGGTCACAAGGATCTTGTGAAAAAATTGTACGTATTGTAAATTTTCGAAAATTATGAACTTGACACCTTAAAAACCGTTTTGTATTGTCTCTATCACTCGATAAATATGACCCCGAGGCAAACTTTCTGTCTCCGCCACTCCATAACAATCCATAAAATTATAAATCCATTATTAAATCTAAAGCAATCAACATCAAGCAATCAAATAAAATAATATATAACTGTCAAGAGGAAGCTTAAGGTTTGATTATTACCTTTGAAATCGAAATGCTCGTACTGGAACCCTAGTAAACATTGATAAAACTTTTAGCGGATTTTATGTAAATTTTTAATTTTGATAAGTTTGGGCCTAATTGGGCTATCGATGAAATCGGGATTTCTTTGTTTTAGAGAATCGATCTTTAGTGTAATGACACCTAGTCCCTTTAACTTATCAAGTTTCCTAGTGTCTTACTTGCTTTTTCATCCATTTTTTACTTGTTTATATTTCGAAAGGAAAAACCTTGTGAGTTTGAGTTTTATATGTTTCGGCTAGGCTTTTGATTGGAATGTCAAACTTATTTGTTAGTAGTTCGAAGCACACACATAGGTACGTTTGTTTGTAAAAGTCGATATGGTATTTTGATGTATTGCTTGAACTTCATTGATTTCTAGGATACTTTACCAGGGTAAAAACCCTTTACCATAAAAAAACAGAAAAAGGAAAATAGTACATCGTTCTACTTGTTTCGCGTTACTATCTTTTACTTAAGCACTTGCCCGATTCTAGGTCACGATGTGTAAAAGTTTTCTCAAAATTGTCATATATTTTGATAAGTTTAACCTTTTATAATGCAACTTTTGTTTTAATTAGAAAAAAAGAGATCTTTTTCTTGTATTGGATTGTAGGTTCCACCACATCCACAGTTCCTATGAATTGCGAAAACTGGGGAGACAGGCATGTTCAAATAATGAGGGACATCAGGATATGGCCTGAGTTCGCTACTTGAAATGTGTAATATAATGATTTTATAAATCCAAAGATTAACCAAAGAAAATCTAGAAACAGATAGAAAAGATGCCAGTTCCCAACAATTTTGTAGTGACATGAAGCAAATTGCATTCAGAAAGCACATATTAAAACTCAACCGAGTCTCGTGGAGGACGGTCAACATAGATATCTACGACCGGTGATGCACGTGGAGTGCGTAAGAGAAGTCTTAACATCTCCACCTCTTCATATATAGAAACGTCATTGTCAAGCGATATACTCACCTTCTTTAGCACGGGTGACTTTGCCAAGATAAGCTTCACGAATTCCAAATCTGGCTCCGTATTGTAAAAGTTTATTATCTCAAGTTCATTTAGACTGTCCAACCAAAGATCTTTATAATATTCCAGAGTAATTGGGCCGTCCAAATCATATGGCAGATATTTATAATATTCGGTGAGCATCTGTGAACATTTCGCGAGTCAATGTATTTTGGCATAAGAATCAAAGTACATATGATAAATAGTGATTTATGTTATTTACCTGTAGCGTAATTTTCTCCAAGTTAGGGGAGGATCTGATAAAGAGAGCAAGATAAGATAACATTGCGTCGTTATAGAAACACACGCCTGATAAAGTGAAGTATTTGAGGTGGACTAATGAAACTGGAAGCTCGCGTGGAATCTCATATTCTGAGTAATCCTTGAACAATAGACCAAAACAAAGATTAGCAACAACAGTATTGTTATTCCTAGAAGCTGAATTTAGCAAATATCGTGTCAATATATATCACCTGAATGGAAAACATTGAAAGAGTAAGACCTTCAATCATTGGTAAAAACTCGAACAGATCAAAAATGGTGCAATCACTCGAGTAGCCAAATGGGACAGTCATATTTCCGGACATTATCTACAGTAGCTCACAAATATTCAGTTAAAAAATTTGGAAAGTGGCGAGGTTCAATATTCGTGTTAAAATTTTGAACTTACGAGAGTGAAGTTCTTAAGAAATGGAGACTTAGAAATCAAATGCAGAATTTCTTTTGTGTTAGCGTTTACATCCTCCATATGCAAGCTTGTAAGATTACCAAATCCACTTGATGTTGTCCGATGGTCAAGACCACAATTTTGGAGGTGCATGTGTGTCAGCTGATTCATTGAGAAGAGAGATAAGGGTACAGTATACATATCCCAATCTCTCATGTTAAATGTAAATTTCTTGAGAGAATTCTTGCTCCTTGACAATGGAAATAATATACGGTCCATTTCAACACATCTGTCATCTGCGTCATCCATACAAAGGGTGAATTCATGTATTGGACCCTGGTGCTGTAGTAGAACTTGGAACATAGCATAGAAAATTTTACTCGTCTTGCTCATCTCTTTGCTTTTGCTTAGGCGTTTTTCAACCGTTTGATTCAGAATGGGATGTTGAGTTGCATGGGTTGATACTCCAAACGTATCTCCATTAAACACAACGTTAGGAATTTTTGTCCATTTGTATCTCCATTCCTTTGAGAGGACACTTGTCCTTGCTGCCTCTTGAATCGGCACAAGACATAAAATGGTTTCGATTGTGTGATGAGGAAGGGTGCTGATTATATCCAAAGATATGCGTTGAGATTTCATCTAGATATATATTCTATGGAACCAATACTTCTTAGAATGCTGCAAAAATTCATAGATGAACTAAATATTACCGGGTACAACAGTTGTGAACATGTTAGAACACTAACTATTCCAATATTAATGCACAGAAACTTCATATTTCAGATAGTGCACCTATTACTTAGGTAAACTTAACTTTTCCTTTTCCTCATTTCACTACTAAACCTTTTATGATTAGGGAAAATGACAAAGAAAATGCATTAAACTAAGGTATATTGCTAACTTTTTTTTATACTGAGTGATCAATCATATATACATATATTTTCTTCGTAACAAACCTGGGCAAATTTAACCTGGGCAAATTTGACCCACCTTAACGGTTAAATTAGTATAATAGTAAACAAAGAACAATAACTTAATTATATTTCCGGCAAAATCAACGAAGAGCCTCAACTGGGTTTTCCATTTTCATTAGGTAAATGTGAGTAACCATCGTAAGTTTGAAATGTGCTAGAATTGAATAAAAACAGTCTCAGCTCTTCTAATAGGCTTTCTTTATACATAAATCTCGCATATCATCAGCACACATGATAAATGAATAGCTTTTTCAAGAGATCCAAATTTAATATGTGCTAGAATAAAAACAATAACGTTTAGTAAGCTTCCTTGGACAATGATAAAAAGAAGTTTGATACCTTTAAGGCTTTAACTGAGAATTTTTTGAATATTTGAACTGGAAATGAGACATAACTATATATATTATATTTGTATGTTATTTGCTATTTTATTATACTCATTCAACTCTAGATACATTCATGAAGTGTTTACCTTCCTTTTTCTCGCAGCCAACAACAATCATATTCACGTAGTCCACTTTCGAGTATAGCTATGTATGTGATGTGATTACCTAAGGGCAATATAAATAAACTTGTATCTTTGCCACTTCATTTTATCTATCACTTTATTAAAAACCCCAATTTGCCAATATAGAATGATCATAGCAAAATAGTATAACCATAAGGTATAACTATTGTTGTATGCAGGGATTACTGTAGTCAGTGACGGAACCAGGAAATAGGGTAGTGGGGGGAAAAAAATTTCTTAGAATAGCAACAAAATATAGAAAAAAATGTAGTATCGAAAAGATAAATTGAGTGTTTTTACTTACAAATGACGGATTTATAAGAATTTAAGGCGTTAAATGTTGGGATTTACTCTATGGGTGGGGGGCAATTTGAATTTTTAATGGGGGCGTTTTCGAAAAAAGGTTAAAATCGAAGAAAAAATACACTAAAATTTCATCGTATCGGGCTAGCCATGGGGGGCAACGGACCCCATAGTTACTACATAGGTCCGTCCCTGACTGTAGTATAAAGAACTGAGAAAACACGTAGCCAAAGTGGAAATTTACCTTAAAAATTGAACCCCAATATGTTGCTTAGAACTCTACCATTTTAACATTTGAGAACTCTACCATTTTGACATTCACAATTTGTGTTTAAGGAAGATATAGTTATAGACAAAATTTACAAAGACTATACGGGTTTGGTTCTATTGGGCCTTTCTTTACTATCCTACACGTTAACCCAACAATCAAGAAGGAAAATAACTTCATGCATAGGGGTATTATTGGTTTGCTTTTCGGGTTTTAGAGTTGTATAGTTCGGGTTTGTTGGTCTAAAAGTTCTTAAAGTCAAAACCTAAAATAAACCAAACCAGTTATGAAAAGGGTCAAGCAAACACAAAATTAGAATTCCTTTTAGTTTTGGTTAAAATAAAGAAAACTAAATTCAAGTAAACTCTATAACTTAACTAGTTATCATAAATAAAAACCTAAAAATTCAAATAAGAATGCCATATCAATAAATCTCCTAAGTGTTGGACATCCCTTGAAACTATATTAGACACGACCCAAGCCCTCCGTGGGATTTGGGTCGTGTATAGTCTAATAGAACCAAACTAAAACCATCAAACCTAATAAACATTGATAGGTTGACAAACTGAAACATGAATCATACAGTTTTTAATTTTCAGCCAAAAGAATAAGATAAATAGACAAACCAAGTTGATGATGTCAGAAAAGATTACCAAAGAATTACACTGTGGCTCATACGATGATCTTCATATTTCACAAATGGTGGTGATACGAGTAGTAGCAATTATCACCTTTTGACCAAATTGAGCCCATTGGGCCCGTTGGTGTTTCTAATATGGCCCATGGGTTGATACTTTTGAGATGGATAGAGTATATGTAAATTTAATAACTAAAGAGGGTTAAATTGTTAAATAAGTTTCAGTTTATGGCTGTGTTTATTAGCAGTCATCAGTAATAGTTAGCAGTATCAGTTAATTTATAAAAGTATGTTTTAAATTAACATAATTTAAATGTGTGAAAATACATAAAAAAGACATACATATTTATATAGAAGACTTTTTAAAATTTAATATGTTGTATCAATAAAAGTATTTAAGTAATTTATTAAGTCAAATGTTTTTTTATTAATAATGTTCATCTAAAAATATTTTTTGAAAGAGCTATGAAAGAATAGCACTTTTATGATAAATGTTAATGCTTATTGTTCTAACAAAACAAGTTTTTTTAACAATTATGATAAATGCTAATAATAATTGATAAAAATGCTCTTAAAAAATGTTACCAAACACAGGTTGTGTTCATGTACGCGTAGCGCACATTGTAAAAGATGAATCACATGAGTCGTTTGCATATGTAGAATGATTCAAATATCCAAAGAAATGACGGACTATTACAACCTTAAGCAACAAAAATACGTTTTCTCGATGTTTTCTCACGTTTTCGATAAAACCCTCTCGTAAAAGTATTTTTACAATACTTTCGCTGATATTAGTAGATGCTACTTGAACCACGCTTTTTCTATACATATAGGCATTTCGTATAGAGGTTATTATGTCAGCAATAGTATCACTACCCATGATTAATTAAAATTATTGGTGCTTCCAAATTTGGATATAATCAACATGTTGTTTTGTTTTTTTTTTTACGTATTTGTTTATGAATATTAATTTTAAAAGGTATATACTTGAGACAAAATCTACTAAATGAATCATAATCTATTTCTTTTAAATACCCTACTATAACCATATCGTGGTCTCATTTTATAATACCTCGGGAGCTAATGAAACTATTTTAGTAAAATTGAACTGTCTCAATTCTCGGGCAACCGCACCAAAAACTCGAGTTCCTTTTGGATTTCCTTCTTGGTCAATCACAACTGCAGCATTGTCATCATATCGTATTATCATACCGTTGTCACGTTTAAGTTCTTTACATGTACGTACAATTACAGCTCTGGCCACTTCTGATCTTTGTAGAGGCATGTTTGGAACTGCGTCTTTGATCACAGCAACAATAACGTCACCAATATGAGCATATCGACAATTACTAGCTCCTATGATTTCAAACACACAGAACGACGACCAGATTGAGGGGTTATTTAATTTGGCTTATATCACATAAGTCTCAATTTGGTAGTTTATTTGAAGACTTATGAGTTTATCTAAATTTGTTATTATAATAAAATAAGTTACCAATAAGTTTAAAAAATTAGGGTTTAGAAATATAAGTCGAAATATGGCTTATTTTCGGCTTATATAACGTAAGCCCCAATTTTATGGCTTATTTTGAGACTTAGGACTTATATAAGTATATCATGATATAATAAACTTATATAAGTCCATAAACCTCCAAATAAGCCACAAATTTAGGTTTGACTCACCGAAAACCAAAAATCAAACCGAAGCGAACCCGAATTAGAACTTAACCGAAAATAGAATTTGGTTTGTAGGTCATAACCGAACCGAACTACAAATTTAGGTTTCGGGTTGGATATGGGTTTGGCAATCAGACTCGAAAACCAAAGTTATATATTTAAATAATTATTAAAAGTTAATATTAATATAAAAATACATTTTTTATACTTGAAATAAAAAAAATTTGCTCAATATTTAAATGATGTAATTTTTTTTTTTTTAAATTCAGATAATTCGAGTTATTCAGGTCAACCTGAGAACCAAACCGATACAAAATATGCTTATATTATGTAAGCCAAACCAAACACCCACTAGCTTGCCTTTATAAGAAAATTGAGCCTAAAAGACCTAAAAACATATTGTTGGCTTGCTCCAATTACTAATAACTGCAGAAAGTACAAAATATTATCCCAAGAAGATGCAAACAAACACGCAATGTCTCAAGTACACTGAATAATCATCAACAATCTCAAAAGTTATTCTCATGTGAAGCCAGTCAATACCTAAAGAAATTATATATTCAGAGACCATTTGTTGACATATGTGGTAAAATAAACTTGATTAATACTTGAAGGGCCAATAGGTAAAAGGCCAATAGACAAAGGACCAATACATAAAGGACTTATGTGTAAATATTGGGTTATAAATACCCCATTTCTCTTACACTATCTCTCTAAACTATCATTCTCTCTCTATACATACTGCTCCTGTATACATCAGATATCATGCTAAGACCTTTTCAACAAGGCACTGACTTGACCGTCGGAGGGTGGTAATGATTGACAGCCTATTTCCAAGCTGAGGATGACGACATACGGCTTCGGGAGCTGTTCGGGTCGACCCTGCGGAAATTAGCTTCAACAATTGGCGCCATCCGTGGGACACGTTATTCAATCTACCAATGATTAGAATGATGTGTCTCGTCTTTAACTAACCTCCGTTGATTCATCACCTTCGAAGGAGGAAGGGTAACGTGTTATGCGGTAATCATTCTCCGATTAACGGAGGGGCAAGTGCTGTCCGGTTGGTGACTCCGGTTCCTTCGGATGTAGAAGGTCATATGTCTCTCCGCTCCTTCGGCATTTGTCGATACAACATAACTCGGATATGGTTCGGGGAAAAGAAAACGCGTGGTCCGGTTCACCCTTCGACACATGTCGTTCGGTTTGGGATCAAGTCTGGTGAACATCCATCGGTAGGTTGAAACACCGTCGGAGATAATAACCCGGTATGGCACCCTTCAGCGTGAACCTCAGGTATGTGCTCCAGTATCCATCACGGTGGATTTATGGTTTTGATATGGTTCACTCCGTGTAAACCTTTGGAAGTGGGTGTTTGGTATGCGGTTCTGCGAGGGGTGTTCGGGCACCCCTTCATGGTTCCGGAATATAGTTGATATCTCCGTCGCGACCATCATCAGTCGAAGGACGCTAGTTGTCACCCCGGTTGATACCCCGGTATACCTTTTGGCTGTCTAAAAGGTTATCTCAGGTTGCCCGGAGCGAAGCTATTATAAGTCATCCGGTTGCCCGGAACAAAGCTATCATATGTCATCCGGGTGCTCGGAGCGAAACTATTATATGTCATCCGGTTGCTCGGAGGAAGCCATTATATGTCATCCGGTTGCCCGGAACAAAGTTATCATATGTCATCCCGGTGCTCGGAGCAAAGCCATTATATGTCATCCGGTTGCCCGGAACAAAGTTATCATATGTCATCCGATTGCCCGGTGCGAAACTATTGTGCGGGTTATTGCTCCGGGGGAAAGAGAAGAGATCTATATGGAGTTGATATACTCCAGAAGTGTTGTCTGATTCGTCTTGGTGGTTCGGATCAACTGGAATGATTTTGATTGACTCCGGAGCGACCTTTTTATTCCCTCTAGTAAGTATCCTCCGGTCCTGGATATATGGTCACATTCCCTGGTACGAACGACCAAAGGCTTCGGGTCACTTCTAATAATGAGCCTTTGGGGGTGAGCGCACATATAGCCTTCGATACGATGACCGTGACATTCGGTATGAACCTCCGGTGCATGAGGGCACATGCGGTATATGTTAACACCACGGTTGATACCGGTAAAATTTGTTATCTCTGGCATGTGATGGTACACCTGCACGTTGATACCTTCGCCAAAGACTTTCCTCGGTGGAAGGATGGGACATGTGGTCTTCGGTATCATTAATCCGATCCGGTGTTGGGTGAATAAGATGTTCATTTCACCACATTCGGTGTGTGAGCTTCGGTGTGGGCACCCTATAGTGATCATCTGACACGGTTCATTCCTTCGGAGGTGAGTGTCCGGTTAAAGGTGCTCCGGTTTATAGGAAGGCATGCGTGACCCAGTTTAAGCGCTCCGGTTAAATGCTCTTTGGTTAAAGGAGTTTATGTATGCTCCGGTTCATTCTCCGGCATGTTGCGTCCGGTTGTACTTCCGATGCGATCTTTCGGTGAAGGATGGTGTTTGTTTGACATCCCCAATAGTGATATCTTATGGCCTTCGATGTGAACCTCCGGCACCGATACTCCAGTCCGGTCTGGTGTTGTGTAGGAGGTGTCTCACAATCCTGATGAATCCAACATGTGGTCCGGTATCTAACCCTCCGGAATTGGAGGGGGACGTAGGAGGGTTTCCCATATGATGTCCGGTTCGGATCGACCAAGGTCTCCGGTTAAGTCATCCGACACATCGATGACTGGTTCATTCGCTGAACGTGAGAAGCAAGAGGATGGTTTTATTGGCCAAGATTTGGTTTCAGGACTCATTCCATGGCATCACGCTTCTGGTACAAATCCGAGAACTTTCTTAAAGCCCCATGCTAACCCCAGATCTGTGAGTATTCTAATTTGATTTGATCATGAGGCTCTTTAGTGATTATAATTTAGTCATGGATTTGATTGGAAAATATGAAAATAAGATCAACTCATCTTCTGGGGGAATGAGGTGAATGTTGTGGGCATGTATACACACCCATGAGTATGTTCCAATTACTAATAACTGCAGAAAGTACAAAATATTATCCCAAGAAGATGCAAACAAACACGCAATGTCTCAAGTACACTGAATAATCATCAACAATCTCAAAAGTTATTCTCATGTGAAGCCAGTCAATACCTAAAGAAATTATATATTCAGAGACCATTCTGAACAGATATCTCTACCAGGGGCGACGCGTGTGGAGCGCTGCATAAGAGAGTATTTAACGTCTGCATATCTTCATTTTCAGCAACCTCGTTAACAAGAACTATTCTCACCTTCATCAATAAAGGTGACTTGGCCAAGATAAGCTTCACAAACTCTACCTCATGCTTCACATTGAGAAAATTATCGATCACCAGCTCTTTCAAATTCTCCAACCAGATGCTTGAATAATCTGGCGGTGTAAAGAAGAGCATCTCATCTTCCGACTCATAATCTGAAACTTCAGGGAGGTTCTGTTGGTATAACTTGTGTCAGTGTATCTTAGCATGAGAATAAAAACACATAGGACACAAGATTGATTTGCGTTCTTTACCCGTAAATCAAGTTTCTCCAAGTTTGGTGAGCTTCGCAGCAGAAGAATAAGAAAAGGTAAGCAATTGTTGTCATTGTAAGACATTTCTTCTAAAGAGAAACATTTGAGGTGGTTTAATGGGATTGGAAGCTCTCGTGGAAACACACCTTGAGCAAAACGCTGAACCAAAGTCCAAAACAAAGATTAGGAACCAATTATTTTATTTATCAAAACTGAATCAATTATACATCATCTGAAAGAATAGTACCTCAATGACTGTATCCAATATATGCAGAGTTTCAATCGCTGGTAAAGACTCGAGTAGCTCAATAATGGTGGAATTGTCATTTCCGCGAATATTATCTTCAATTAAAAACTGCAACTTACACTATTCAGGTAAAGTAATGACAGACGATATGGATCAGTTTTATAACAAAGAGCTTACCAGACCGCAAGTCTGAAGTAAAGGACATTTGGATAGGAGATGTAGAAGCGTATTCCTAGTAATGTTTACATATTCCAAATATAATCTTGTAAGGCGACCAAATCCAATAAACGTTGGTTGATGGTGAATATCACAGCGTCTGAGATGCAGATCTGTTAACTGATGCAACGAGAAGAAAGATGAGGGTAACTTATACCCACGACCCAGTTCAAGCAATAGTATCTCAAGAGTATTGGTCCTTGCTAAATGAGCTATTATATGGTCAATTTCAACACAGGTTTCATCCGCGCAAACTGAAAGGGTGAAGTCAACTATTGGACCTTCGTGTGCTAACAAAGCTTGGTATATAGCATAGAAAAGTTTAAACCTATTGCTCATGTGTTTTAATTCACATTGAAAAATGAGATCTTCCAGATCATCATCGGAATCATCATCGGAATCTGTGTTCTCATAAGGAGGAGATACTTTAAACATATGATCACAAAATACAAGTTGAGGTATTTTGGTCCATTTGTACCTCCATGTCTTTGAGAGAACACTTGTTCGTGCTGCCTCTTGGATTTGTAAAAGACATAAGATCGCTTCTATCACTGTTGGAGGTAGAATGCTAATTCTATCCAATGACAATTGGTGACCTTCCATTTCAATACATTAGACCAGTACTAAATAGTGCTGCAAAAAATCAAATAAAAAGAAACAAAGTTTAATAGATAAGCGCAATTCGGTTTCAAGCATATACAATTATACATCCTCTTCTACTCAATATATTCACACAATTAATCTATTACAAACACTTCAAAAATGTTTTACACAATATATTCACGACAGATATTATAATAACTACGGACATTCTATTGGTGGATGTCTAGGTTTCTAATGGGGTTTATAGAGCTAAAAGAAAAAGCTCATTTAAGTGTTTGGATAAGCTTATAATCTTTCTCTTTTAAGTTGGCAAAATAGGGTTTAATAAGCCCATGTTTTGTGGCTTATGGGCTTATATAAGTTTATAAGCCTAACACTCGATAGCAGTAATTAAATTTTAATTATGATTATCGAAATAATTAACCACTAAAGGGTGGACTATTATCAATAAAATGTAAGAGGTGTCAAGTTCAGTTCCTTATTTGTGCAACGAAAAGTGATGCGCCCACGCCAACCTTCACAAATAAAGGGAGGGCTTTACCGGGTTTGCGTGTGTGTGGCACTGGGGCTAAAACCTAGTGGGTTAGTTGGCCAAAAGGTGAGAAACCATAGTGGGTTTGCGTGTAGTTTGATTATAGCAACACTACTTTATACCCTTCTTATATCTGTTTGAATTGAATAATTACAATATAAGAAACAGTCCAACCCTAAAATCCCCAAACAGTAAAAATTAAGCTGACGAAACATTAGATCCTTGAAAATGAAGATATAAAACAAACTTACTATTAATTCATAAAGGAAAACATTATATCATAAGTATTGGCAATTTGGCATACCTGAGTTGAAGTAGGAAATGAAGCAACATTGTCTGCTGGTGAAAATGAGTGTGTAAACCTTCTTCAACAATAATCAAGTAGATATACATATTTGGTCCCTGTATTTTGGGATAAGTTTCTATTTTACTTTGTTTTTTAGTTAACTTTTGGAGTGAAAAAAGAAAATCGTAAGAAGGGTAAGAAAAAAGTTGTATTCCTAGACTTTGGAATAAGTTTCTACTTATTTTCTTCTGACATGTGAACAAAAGTAGACAAAAGTTATTTTGGATAAAAAGGATTAATTTTTATTTTTTATATCCATTTTAATCTAATAGATAAAATTAAATTCAAATGTTATTTTTATTTTTTACAAATATTAATTGTTAAACATTATGTAAAAAAAATATCATCTCGACGGGCAGCTAATTATCATTCTATAAATATGTTCCTTCGTATGATATATTTTCGATAATTTTTATTTGTATTTTTTATGTTTTTTTCGTTGTCGAAAATTATCATATATAATACTGATATCATTATCATATATGATATAACACTAATATCATGAGATTGATGTGACAAATTGAACTACTGTTTGCACCTAGCACAAGGAAATTGTTCTTTTAAGACCTTTCATATTTTAGCGATGTTAATAATAAGCCCACCGCGTTCTCAAGAGGGGTTTATGTATGCGAGTGTGTAGACATATCTCTACACATATTATAAGAGGTGTCGTTTGGTTGGAGATATTAAAGGATCTTTTTAAATATTTACATTTTAATTTTCTATAAATATTATATTTGGTATGACTAAGGAATGAATTTTAAATTACATGAATTACTAAAAATGAAAGATATTATAATTACTCTAATAAGTGAGGAATTATAATTTATTCGAAAAATATTTTTTATAAACTTTTTTCTCGTTTTTATTCGGGTTTTTATGTTTATATAAAAAATCATAAAATTTAAAAAATTTATATTAAATTTTTATATAAAAATCATAAAAGTTTATATAAAAACCATAAAATTTAAAAAATTTATATAAATTTAAAAAGTTTATATTAAAATTATAAAATTTATAAAATATTATATAAAATTTATATATTTAAAAAATTTATATTAAATTATTTAAAATTTTATATAAAATCATAAAATTTCTATAAAAAATCATAAAATTTCTATAAAAAATTTAATAAATATATATATAAATTTTAAAAATATATATAATTTTATAAAAAATTATATAAAAATTTATATAAATTTGATCAAATTTATAGAATTTTTTTTTAAATATTTATTAAATTTAAAGAATTTATATAAATTTTTTAGAAAACTATTTATTAAATTATAGCATTTTTTATAAAACTTATATAAACTGTTTATAAAAATTTTATAAAATTTATAAAAAAATTTATAAATTTATTGAAATTTTATATAAATTTTTTATATATTTTTTATAAAATCTATATAATATATTTTTTTAATATATATAAATTTTTTAGAAAATTTATATAATAAGTAAAAATTCAATTTTTATTCTTTTAAATAAAAAATTTATATAAAAAAACATTTATTCAATTAAGATTTTAAAATGTTATGAATTTCTACCAACCGAACATGCTTAAACATTTTAAATTCTAGAACTTTTAATTCTTAGAAAGTTTAATTTAATTTGGCGTGTAAATGTCAGACATATCACCAGGGACGAAGTCAAAGGGTGTCTCGTGGGTGCCCATAATACTTATGGATTTTTCCGATGCAATGTTAATTTTTGAAAAAATATCGATTTTTCTCAAATATATCTTAAATGCACTCAGTATATCAAAATATATTTATTGTCTTATTTAATTATTATACTTAAAAAAAAATTATACTATATTGAGATGCAATGATGTGTCGAGTCATATTTGATGCTGATTTCCTCCTTGCATATCACAATACTTGTGTTTTTATCATCTACTATACATAGGGATTTTTTTTAACATTTTAATACTCACGGTTTTCACGACTTCCCTCGAGGAAAAAATTTTTTTTGTTTTTCTTGCAAGACTGAAACCCAAGTAAAACGTCATCCTTAAGCTCTAGAAGAGACCCAACTGTGTGGGATTAATTAAAAGTTTAAAACCATCTCTCGCATATTCACATAACATAAAAACCAAACACTCTTTCTTTCTATTTCCTCCGTCCCTTGACCACCAGCTCCGGTGGCCAGCATCTCCATGGCAAATTGAACCAAACCCAGATTTAATTCTAACGTACACACGCACACAAACAAATTGAAAACCAAAGTTATCTACTTTTAAAACATATAAAACACAAATCTGAAAAGTCGTTATTTGTAACTTCTGACAAACAAATCACACGGTAAATATTCAAGTTAGATAATACAAAATCCATTTGAAAAGATTCAAAATCGAACTGACAAAATCATCATTGTTCTACAATTATTAAATTGTACTAGGTTGCTTACCACTCTGAAATGATAACTTCACCATTGCTACATCCGATATTTGAGTATGACACGTACTTTATTTTACTACGTTCAACAAAGATCTGTACCACGGGTGATGCATGTGGGGAGCGCGAGATAATTTCTAACATCTGCGACTTTTCATCCTTAGTAACCACCCTATCAAGCACTATGCTCACCTTCAACAACATAGGCGATTTAGCCAAAATAAACTTCACAAACTCCATCTCATGCTCAAAGTATGCAAAATTTTCAATCACCAATTCCTTCAGGCGCTCCAGCTGCATACCCGAATAATCTTGTGGTGCAACTGTCCTTATCTTATCCCGTGAAAAACCTTTTGAATATATATGTTGGTACTGCAGGTATATGAAGTGTCAGTGTATTTTGGCATGAGAATTAAAAGAACTAAGATAGAAGAAAGATTTATGTAATTTACCTTTAGCTCAAGTTTCTCCAAGTTTGGGGAACTTCTTATCAAAAAAACAATAAATGGTAACCCACATGTGTCAATGTAATGCATATCCTCTAAACAGAAGTATTTGAGGTGGACTAATGAGGTCAGTAGCTCTCGTGGGAACGGACGTGCGATAATGTACCCTTCATGTATATGCATATCGGCGAAGCACTAGAAGCATAGGGCAAAACAGAGATTAGCAACCCAAGCCATATTTTTATTTTCTAGAAACTGAATCAGTTACAAATAATCAGAATAAATTGTTACCTCAATGACCGTATTTGAAAAGGTCACATGTTCAATCACGCGTAAACATTCAAGTAAATCAGTAATGGTGGGCATGTCAATGCCAAGAGCATTTCTTTCAACCATAATCTGCAACAACTTTCGATATTCAAACAACTAACTAGCGCAAACAATGATTAATATAACAATAGAAACTTACCAGATGAAACCTCTTGAGTAAGGGACAACCGGATACGAGATTTAAAAGCATTTGTTTATTGATGTTTACGTGGTCCATGTATAAGCTTGTAAGATTACCAAATCCAATAAATGTCGGTTCATGGTCAATTTCACAGTACACAAGAGACAGGTCCGTTAACTGATGCAACGAGAAGAGAGATAATGGTAACTTATAACCATGACTTAACTCAAGCGTCAGCTTCTTAACAGTGTTCTTCCTCGACAGATAAGAAATTATCTGATCAATTTCAACACAAGTCTCATCTGCGTCCACACTAAGTGTGAAGTCAAGTATAGGACCTTGGTGCACTAACAGAACTTGGTATATAGCAGAGAAAAGTTTGAACCTGCTGCTCATAAATATCCTTTCACTTGGCCTCTCAAATGTTTCCTCCAGAATTAACAGCGGGTTCTCATCAATTGATACTTTGTTGGGAATTTTATACGGATAAAGAGCGAAAAGAAGTTTAGGAATTTTGGTCCACTTGTACCTCCATTCCTTAGAAAGGATACAAGTCCTTGCTGCATCTTGAATTGGTACAAGACAAAGAATAGTTTCTATTATGCTTGGCGGAATAGTACTAATCCTGTCCAAAGATATATGTTCTCCTTCCATTTCAATACATTGTTGCTGCAACTAAGATAATTAATTCTGCAAAAACAGTTTGAAATAATTTGGTGTGAGTTTGCTTCTTAACGGTAAAATTTAGCTTTTGGTAATAGCTCGAATCGAAAGCTCGATACATTCATAGATAAGTATTTATACTTGTAGTACATAACATATCTAAAAGACTATATATCACTTAAAATCTTGAAAAGCTCTACAATAACACGAGTTGAGCCTATCTAAGCTCGAGCTCGACTAGTTAAACATTCCGAGCTCTTTTTCTAGGCTCGAGCTCGAGGCTCGAAAAAGCCGGGTGCTTGGGTAAAGTTATATGATTTGCTTATGAGCTTATTATTTTATTCAATTCACATAAGCTCAATTAAGTGTTTGACTAAGCTTATATGAGTGGCCTTATGAGCTTAAGGGGTTTTTTGATAAGCCCCAAAACTGAGCTTAAGAGCATCGGGTACCTTGAGCCGCCCCATGTGTTTTCCTCTAAAAACTCCACCCGACAGCGCCAAGTGCACACCATGGGTGGTGTTTTCCCGTCTCGCGCCGTAGATGCAGCCCAAATGATCCCCCTTTCCTTATTGTTTTGTTTTTTTAAGTGTATTTTATATGTGTTTTAGTGGGGTATCTGTGGGGTACAAGGGTGCTCAATCGCACGTGGTGTTAAGCAAGGAGGGTGTTTTTGGTGTTGTGGTAGATTTTGTCGTATGGGAAAAAGGAGGGGTGACAACCTGTTCGGGTTTGCAGGTTTGGCGGGTTATTGTCACCTCTACACAAACAATACCCAATTATTAATCGTGTCAAGAAACCCAACCCTAACCCCATACATGCAAAATTGGTATAAGTATATAAAAAATAATGAACATCACATACAAATAACTATACAACAATTTCAATGATATATGAGTCATAATCGGAATTTACTCGTATTAAGTACGTAACAAAATACATTTAATCCAAATCTAACATAAAGTCCAAGTTATCATTTTTATTTTTAGAGGCTTATATATATATATACTTAAACAGGTTCACGGATTTACTTGTTTAATATTACTACCCATCCTTCTTTTACTGTCCTATTTTGAATTTTTGAATTCTTTCTTTTTCAACCTTCATCTTTAATATTTTTGTTTATCTTACATAATACTTCATGAAAATTATAACAATGAAAATACATTTAAAAAGCAATCCATTCATATATTTTGTTGTATTATATAATACAAACAAAGATTAAAGTTGAAAAAAAAAAATTTCAAAAAGTCAAAAGAGGACGATACTAGTTGGTTCACCTGCGACGACTCCGGGCTATCCAAAAGGGTAGTCGCCCTGGGATTAGTCGGCTCGCAACGTCGAGTCGAAAACCCAGGTTTACCCCAAAAAAAAAGAGGACGATACTAGTAGGGCGGAGGTAGTATTTACTCGACCCAAACACGAAACGTTTACTAAACGGGTTAGTCAACTTGTTTTTGACCCAAACCTACTTATAACCGTTGAACTTCGTGTCTGGTTCGTGTCATTCATCGTGCCATGTCGAAAATTGCCACCCATAGGAAAAAGTGTTGAGGTGACACCAACTTTCCCCACGACACCAACGGGACAACTCCACGGTAACCAATGTCTAAGTAACTAGGTGGTTTGTATGTTCCATTGCACTTACAACTTTACACTTAATTTGAAACACCTTTGCTTATGATATTTATTAACGGAGATCCATTTTGGTCATTTACCAACATAAGCCAAAGTCCAAACCATACATTTGTACTTATAAACTTATCAAATATAAGCTAATAGAAACACTCGACATGCACTTACAAACTTATCATACGCACATGCCCAATTCGCCAGACACTATCCCCTTCAATGGAACATGTTTCTAGAACATAAACTAATCCTTCTACAACGCGTCTTTACAACATCCGAGTATCCATTTGCTTACCATTTCTTTTGCTTTTGTTTATTGATTGTTCTTATAGTTAGTGGGTGATACTAATCCTTAGATTAAAGATAATTATATAGCCCTAAAAGGCTAAAAGTCTAAAACCAGCCAATGTGTAGAATCAAATTAAATAAATCCCAAAAACAACACAATAATTTATATAATATCAACACATAATGCGTACTATTAAATAATCAGTTATTTAATAATACTCTACAGAATGAATATTAAGATAATATTAAAAGGATGAACATACCTGATTAGTTGAAGAATGGAAACAAACAAGGCACACTGCACTCGTACACTTTACTCTGTGTGGGAATTGCGAAGGTGTTTAATAATAATTAAAAAGTTATACTCATTTGGTCCCTGTACTTTATGATTTTAAACTTTTAGTCCCTGTTATTCATGTAGACAATGTACAAATTTGGTTTGAAAAGCCTTTTTTTCTAATCTTCATGTATAATAAAATTGTGGCCTAGTCTCAGAATTGTTAGATTCCACAGTATAAAACATTTCGTTCATATATTGATAAAGAGTCGGGTTCACCAACAATATGCTCATATCATATTACACAGTACAATGTGTAACACCCCAATTTCGGGTCATTTCAGCGGAAAGATCTTTAAGTGTTACTTACATGATACAATCACACAAATATAAAAAACAGTCAAAACGAGTCATTTTTAATAAAAACATACATCCATTCATTCAAAAGATATATAATCCAAACACGGTCCCAGATAATTCTAAAAGATTACATTTCACATCAAAAAAATAAGATTGTTTTGAATTGATATATTTCATAAAAGGGGGCCAAAATCATAAAAGTTAAGCAAGTTTCACGAAATACCTTCTTCGAGTGCCTTCTTATAGACCTGAGATAAAATATACTATAAAGTCAACAAAAATTGTTGAGTGAATTTATAAAGTTTAAAATATGTAAATCGAACACAAGCGTTCAGAATAAACATTCAGTGGTTAACGATTATGTTGTCCAGGACATAATCATCGCGTTATTACATATATCTCATGAAATTGAACGTTAACATATTTATATTTCAGCCCACATACACACCTAGCCTAGTGCGAATATTTCTCTTATACAATGCATCCGATGTGCTCCAATACACATGTGTCTCACTGCAATTGCGATAGCTAATCCCATCGGACTGGGCGTCACCCCGATAGATCTATCCATAGTATTAACGTTCACTCACACCGAGTAATTAACAATTTATGATTTCATGGGTCTTTGAGGTTATAAACAAACTTATGTAATAACATTCATCTAATCCCTTGTGTTCTATTTTAATATAAGTAAGGTTTACCATAACTTCTAGTTGCACCATGGGTTTACAACAACTTCTAGTTGTACCCTTCCTTTTCAATAAATACTTTTACAGTAAATAGAGCTTCCACAACTTCTAGTTGCACCCATTAATGGGTTTACCGCAACTTATAGTTGTACTCTTTATTTTTATAAAGAAGCATGTTATCCCCCTCGCGGCTTTATAAAACAATTAAAGAGTTTAAAAGCGAGGCAATAGACTCACCTGGAATTACACGAGAAACTAGTAGTAGTGATCGCCAAAGTAAAGATGCCCCAAATACATACGTCCGAAAGCCATCACCTAACAAATAAGGTGTGCACTTAGCAACATACTCAAGTACTCGAAATATACTTAGTATAATAAAATCAATGACTCAAAATAGTATGCACATAGACATAACCAACAAAAGCAAGTGAATCCCCTCTAAACTCCACAACATGTACTACCTTTCCAAAACTAGCACCGTCGATATTGGTCCATCTCAAGATGCCAAATCAACATGGTCAAGTACCCAACACGGGTCTTCAATCTCAGAATACACATTCAAACTTAAGACTTCCAACTTTTAGAAATTTTAGAAGCTAATGGATTAGCCTCTCACCTCAAACTATGACGCTAGGTTAAGTACCTCCCCAATAGTACTCAGTCGGTAACTACCAAATGTACACGCTGATTTTCGATACTTAAACTACTCCATTCTTAACGAAACTTGGTGACAGAATCACCTATAATCTGTATAAACTCCTCTTAAAATTTTATAAAAAGATCTTACTTCTAAAACTTTCTGCTCAACACATCTTTGAACTTGAAAAATCAGACAGTTTTGTACACTTGACTTGTAAAACCATTTAGACCTCCTTAAACATTTCCATTTACAAAACCGACACTTGACTTTGAAAATAGACTCAAAACCCTAGGTTTAGAGCCCGAGAACAGCCCTTGAACATTTGTAAAAATCTACTTATAGTCCACGAGATTTGACACAATATCGACAACAATTTCGTATTGTGTCGATTCACATCTCCCGATACATGAATATTCAAACTAGCGTAACTTCTTCCTTGTTTTGAATTGAAAGTCACACTTTATACCAAATCGAAGCTTAAGAAAATCTCTACCACAATATCAAATCATACCAAACTTTAACTAACATCCACTATATGAAAAACAGCCTTAAACCTAATGATCAAAAATGATACTTTCAAAACTACATCAAAACCCATTTTGACCCATTTCCAACTTCAACAACACTTCATATATCCTATATCCATCCCCTCCAACAACTCCTAACCTTTAGATTCACTTGAATGATCACATGCATTATATCAAAATGAAAAACAAATGCATGCATTTAAATAAAAATAAATATAATAACAATAACAAGTAATTGGAACCTTACCAACAATAATTTAGATCAAAAACTCAAGGACACCAAGAAAATATTTTCTAAGCTTTGTTTGATTGATTATACTTGATCCTAACAACAAAAATAACACATGCAACAAATTAGAATGGATCAAATTACATTGTTCATCAAAGATAATTTCAAAAAATAAAAAGTTAATACACGTGGGATTTTATTAGTTCAAAACATCACAAGATCTAAACTAACTTGGGTTATTGCTTGAATTTCTCAAAAACCAAACTTTTGTGGTGGATTTAGGTGGTGGTTGTGTTGCCGCGACATAGAGAGAGGAAAGAGGGAGATAACAAAAAAAATTTGTTTGTATGAAATGAGAAGTGTGTGTGTTTTTTACTTTATATATAGTGGAGGTGGGTAGAAATTGTAAATATGGTTTTCTTTTGGCCTTTGTTGCAAAGTTGCTTTTAAAGAGCGGGAATGGTACCTAGTCGGTTTTTAAAAATTTACGAGATTCAGCTTTCGTCCCGGCTTCATAAAAATATAAATCTCGTTCAATTAAAAATATATTTTTAATGATTAAACGCACGCAAAACGAAATAGTAAGGTTCCGACTCGACTTAATACGTAATGAAATAAAAATTTCAAAAATCTCAAATATCGAAATAATCGATACTAAAATAAAACATTTGGGCATCCATTGGCGTCGCGATCACTAACGATTCTCTTCAATCGTCATAACGTTTAAATAAAGCCACATATGAAAAACAAAAATGAAGAAAATGAAAGTATTTCTATGATAACTGAGAATATAAATATCGATACCTAACGTATTCCTTGCCGGTTATAGTCTAAACGACATTCTTACGCTAAGTTTCAAACCATAACCTTCCCGGTTAGCTGATAGTTCACAATTCTCAATAAAGTTTATACATAATACGTAGTAGTCGAGATTAGAATAACGACCTGAAATTGAGGGATTGTCACATCCACCCCACCTAATTAGGATCTTCGTCCTCGAAGATCAACTTGCGTTCTTGCTCGATCGCTTGTTGAAATCAAAGAGATGAGGGTATTTGTTCCACATTGGATCCTCCGTATCCCAATTGTATATTCTGGTCCTCGTCTTGAGTTCCATTAGACTTTGACAATAGGAATTCTACTTTGCTTTAGTTGCTTAACTTCCTTATCGAGAATATCAACAAGTTCTTTGATGAAATGCAACTTACCGTGGATTCATACTTCGTCAAGAAGGATAATAAGGTTGTTAGAAGTATTTAAAGTGATGGTCATATAATATGCCGTTGCGAAGCTTGTGGAAAATGCATTCAACGGTGTCGAGAGTTCTATGTTATTGTTATGTATGTAACGGGAATTAGTCCCGAACACACAAATGAGGAAGGCCTCCTAACCTTGTAAGCCTTAGTATAAAAGGCACATCAACCTCATTTGTGTGTGTCTCTCTAATAGTTTTTTCCTTCCTTCTTGTTGTTAGAGAGAGAAACTCTCCTTAGTTTCTCTCACTAGGAACACACTCCTTGTATCTTTCTCTTTCTTCTTCATCTAATCTAATATTCCATTCTTAGTTTTAATCTTGTTCTTCATCTTCTATATTTCTTGTTCTATAAGTCGTGTGTTACATCTAACAAGTGGTATCATTCACCAAGGGATTCGTGGATTGCTACTTGGTGTTGTTTTTGGTTATTGGTTTTCGTGAGTTTTGGACCAAAAACCTTACGTTTTTTAAAAAATCGCGCTTTTGTGAGTCCAAGTGATCCATATATCTTCTACATAGTTGTGGTAGATGTAAAACCTATAAATTTCAGGTTTTGATTATGTCATCATTGTATACGTCACCTTATGATATCTGAATATATATTACCACCTTTGCATGAAATCCTTTGAGCAATCATATGCATCATACATAGCATACATTATTTTAATCATCAAAACATGGAGACATTTAATCTCATAGCATACATTATGATTTTCATCACTTAATCATAAGGACAGTCACATATGGATGACTACATTATATGAACATGTAGGACAATAACCAATCGCTCCTTTTGGGATATTTTAGTCACCTAAACTTATAATCATAAGCATTCATCATATTGGTTCATAAATCCAAACTCATGATCACTATTAATAATATTTACCTAAGTATTAATTTTTAAGCTTTAAATATATTGATATATATATATTTTTTCATCCATATGACTTTACGTTACGACATCAACTATTTTTATATTTAAACATTACCTTTAACCATTTTAACTTATTTAAACTAAGTTTTCATACTTTTAATATAGTAAAGTATTTTCTTATCTAAAAATGACCATACTTTCACCAAGGATCCCAAACTTAACCAAAATTAACCTAGACTTAAACATACTCACACAATACTATACTCACACAATACTATACCTACACTCCTAGTGACTATACTTAGAAACAAAAATTAAATATAAAAATACCTTAGACTCATTTCTAGCCGAATACATGCATGCACATAACATTTATATACCAAAAACCCTTACCATTTACACTTTTAACTTTTAGACTTGTACAACTTACTTCATTTAAGTCTTGCACTATAGAAAACATTTTCCTTTCCCTTGACTAGCCATATACCGCCGGTTTGTATATAAAACCATGACACCATGTACAATTTTGAGCATTTAAGGAATGTACTAGTTTAGTTATGCACGTATAAAGAAAACAAGACATCTATCACCTCCACTTGACCCTAGACGTGTGATAGGCCACACCACACCTCCAATTTGCCTTGTACAAACTCTCCATTCATTTCAAACACTATACTTGTCCAACTTGTTCCCTTGACCCCTTCATATGCGACGGCTAGGGGGCAAACATAGAGCCAAGTGTACCATGAAACAATTAAATCCATGTACCCTCAAAATCCTAGAAAGAGATTATGTTGTACCATGAAGCTTTCAAAATCAAGCCTATCTCTCTCTTGGCGTGTATACACCCCGAACCACAACTCTCAATCTCACACTTGGGATATTTAGCAAATACTTAAGCCTTACACATCACTCACACTCCCACATTCGGTTATTCTCTCAAAAAAAAACCTAGAAAAGATCAAGCATTTACTCCTACTCATCTATGGTCTTCCCAAGCATTTAGTGCAAGTTTACAAGATATTTCTAGCATTCAAGGCGAACTCAAGATCATCCTAAGTCACCACAAGAGTAACCCGACGTCTAGAACTCCTAAACCCTAGTCATCATCTCGTTTTTCTTGAAACAAGTAAGTATAAACCCTCCCTAAACTTTTCCTTACTTATTTTACTTCTCATGCATGTTTTTACTACAAAAATGGAGTTAGGAGTACATGCATACGTATGAAGCTCTTAAACAAACCCTAAACAACATATAAGCCCACGGCTTATATGGTGTCTATGGGTACTCTTGCCTTTAAAAGCCTAAAACTCGTAAGGTTATGCTTGAAGAACTTAGTAGAAGCCCTAAAGTAAACCACTATGTCACAAAGTATATAAAAATGTATATAAGCCGAAACATTTAAGCTTATGTAAGCCCATAAGTCATAAAAGCCTAGTCAAGCCCAAATCCCAAATAGGGAGACTTTTCGTACCCTAAATGTCAAGTGGTGAAAGTATTGGTTGATTTGGTAAATTTATAAACAAGTATTAATAATTTCGTGACTTTATAAATGTACAAGGGTCAAATGTGTCAATTTACAAAGTATAGGGTGCGTTTTTTTTCAAACCGTGAGCTAAATGTAACCACAAGGGCCTTTATTGCCAACCCTTAAACTTAACTTGAGCCCTAGTTGCCTTAATAAATAATCCGAGACCCCAAGGGGTTATTTTTGCCATTTATGAAACTTGTTACAAGCCCTAGCCCCATTTTGTAAATACTTCGAGACCTTAAGGGCCATTTCTGCCACTTTTGGAAACTTAATATAAACCCTAGTTTAATATTTAAAAAATGCCGAGACATGAAGGACCAAAAGTGTCACATTGGGAAACTAATACAAGCCCTAACTATTCCTTTTTAACAATCCGAAAGTTTAAGGACCATTTGTGTCACTTTGGCAAACTAAAACAAACCCTAATCCTAACTTATTTAATTTCCAAGACTTAAGGGGGGTGTTTGGTCTTTTCCCCAAAGTTTTGTAAGCCCCTAGGGGCGTTTTTATAAATAAATTAAACGGACAAGGACTAACGACGCATTATACTTAACGAACGAAACCTTAAAGGGTAATTTGGTAAATTGTTATACTAACAAGGACTCATGTGTAATTTAAGTTAATTAAGAATATTAATAAATTATTTTATTAATAAATTAACTTAGCAGGTTGGATAATTATTAAATTATTCACGAAACCTTATAAACTGACAAATCCCGTTAACTATATTTGGAGGACTTAAGAAAAGTAAATTGTACTTATTTTCTTACAATAATTAAATAACGTAAAACATAGTTGTTTAATTTATTACCCACTTTACTAAACAATTTATATATATATATATATATATATATATATATATATATATATATATATATATATATATATATATATATATATATATATATATATATATATATATATATAGAGTAGCGATCCAGTAAGAAGAAAAATAAAAATAAGAAGAATAAGAAGAATTCTGGACCACACATTTTAAATAGGAAGGAGAATTTTAAGGGGAGATGCATCCACTTTTGTAGGTGCATCTGAAATATGTGGTTGTGGTTTCTTCTTATCCTTCTTATTTTAAGTTTTCTTCTTATTTGATCCTAACTCTATATATATATATATATATATATATATATATATATATATATATATATATATATATATATATATATATATATATATATATATATATATATATATATATATATATATATATATATATATATATATATATATATATATATATATATATATATATATATATATAAATTGTTTAGTAAAGTGGGTAATAAATTAAACAACTATGTTTTACGTTATATATATATATATATATATATATATATATATATATATATATATATATATATATATATATATTTAGAAACTAAAAATATATATTTACAATGCACTATAAGTGTAAACACTTAAACGGTCGTAACAGTTCATTAATTTGTGATCATGCATTCTTTCAATCATACATCCATCATGCATTGTTAATTATGCATTTACTAAGGCACTTAAAATTACTTAGGTAATTACTCCAGTTCGTGATCATACTGTGCCAGTTTATTCAGTGACATCATCCTCACATCACTATCACTAAGGTGAGTTCATGGCCCCATCTTTACTGTTTTATAACTGGGGGAGAAAACATACAAAAACTATATATATTTTAAATATGCAAAACATGCACTGATGACAACAACAAATTATTGCCTATTGTTTGCCCCATACCCGTGGACTGTAATAGTTAATAGTGTATCGCGAAATGTGTGAATAGATCTATCTGGGTGTTGACAACCCCCAGCCTGCGTGACTTGCTATCACGAAACGCTTAGGCCAAGCAACATGTTTACATCATTGTCGGACTGAGGGAACAACATCAGGACAGATCCAAATGGGTGTACTGAACAACTTTTTGTCTAGCTTCTATTACAGGGCAATAGGAACTACTTTGGTATTGGACTGTGATTGTCTTACCATGATGGTGATGTTTTGGCATAGTGTTAACCTATTATTTAACTAAACATGTGAATTCACCAACTTCGTGTTGACCCCCACATTTTACTCTATATGTTTTCTCAGGAAAATAAAGCAGGTTCATGCATTGGATTCCAACATTTTAAGAAGCATCATGTCTACCATTGGGCGGGGATATTTACTTCAGTTTTATAATAAATGTGGTTTACAAATAAGATACTAAGTGTGTACAATTAATTCATGTAATTTGTATTAAATGACTTTTATGATCATTGCTCTATATGCTATGTGCTATCGATCCACCCAAGTAACACCCCACGTATTATTCCGCTGTATTTGACCAACTTGGGGTATTACATAAATGGTATTAGAGCACATAGTTATAGAGAACCAGATCGATAAAAAAAATTTAAATATAATAAAATTTTTAAACTGGACTATAACTGAACTTTTTAAAATCAACAAAATAAAAAGAAAGTTGATTTTTGGGGAACCATTATAAGTTAGGCATATAGTACATAGAGCATACATATTATGTGAACTAGTTTCACACTGAGTTATAACCTTCGAGTTAATAAATCACCTAAGTATCTACCTATACTTTTAACAAGCATAGTTAAAAGACATAAACCGCATCGCATATGCACTTTAAAAACTTTTTGAATTGTGTAAGCTAAAAACTTACTCAACTTTGAAATGCTATTTTTAGATATCATGACGCCACCTACTGTTGTCACTACCTTCGAGGAGCTCATGGCTCCTACCACCACTCCATTATCACCGACATCAGTATTTGTTGGACCCGCATCTGACACCGAGTCCAGAGATGACCAGCCAGACGGAGTCATCATACTTTCAGATTCACCTACCTCATCACCACCTACTGTATCCCCTACTTCACCACTGCTTGTAGTACCTGCATCTCCTCCTAGGGAGATGGACCAGGTTGTGCCTTCCTTACCACCGTTGCCACCACCTTCTGCACATCACCCTTACCCCACCAGTACTCTGCCACCTCGCAAGAGGAGGCGTGATTCTGTTCCTGACTCAACCTTCGAGGTAGGAGAGGGATCAAGAGCTGGACAGCCCAATCTTGGCGCCCTACAGGCACATGCCGACGCACTTGTGGCCCGACAGGCGCAAGACACCGCTCTCATTCATGCCCTATTGCTGGTGGACCATTAGGGTCACGCCTTACTTCAGGAGAGATATAGTTCTCTCTATTGGGTCGTGGCTAGTGAGTCACACACCACACAGAGTTCTCTGGGTATGACCCAGGGAACTATTCATTGGTTACTGGATGAGGTTGCTTACCTCCGCTACCGGTTAGCTGCACTAGAGGGTCACTCATACGAGACCCAGGCTGCTATCCTCACTCAGAAGGAGACCTTTCGGACTTTCATAGACCTGGCAGATCTTTGCCATTAGGGAGTCATCGCTGAGACAGACCATCTACGGAGTGCCGATACTACACGTCAGCACCAGTTGCTCGAGACCATGAGATTCTCCCGAGAGACCAGGAGAGCGATGATTCGTATGCAGGATGATCATGCACCCACACCACCAGCTGGACCACCTGCACCTGCAGACAGCCATACTAGTGTAGGCTAGATTCCATTGTACATCATGACAAGCATTGAGTTGCATCTCAGCTCGCATGATTTAGGTCTTTTGTACTTGTATTTCCTTTTCAGTTGTATCTGTATCGTAGCACCTAACCTTAGTAGGTAGGTTATCTTTTGTAGTACTACAAACATTTGTACCACTATCTCAGACAGGATGGTTGTATCTCTGTCTTAGATCAGTTGTATTTGTATTATATTGATGTTCACCAGCACTGATATATTATCCTTTACTTGTTTGTTTGAATTTATATTATTATGAAATCTTGACAGGTTATCCAATTTGTTGTGAATTCTATGCATACCTATTTTTATGCAGCTTAATATAATAATCCTACTAACCAACTGATAAATCTCATCTTTGTGTATGATAGAACAATGGCACAAAGGGTCACTCTACAGAACGCTAACGCTGCTCCTTTAACGACTGTTTCAGAAGCACGACTCAGAGTGCTTATCGGTCAAGGCATTGCTGATGCCCTAGCCGCCAGGGAAACACACCCCAGCGGAAACCAGGGCGACAATCAAAACTCGAATGCCAGAGATCGAACTGCCAGAGGATGTACCTATCCCGACTTTCTGAAATGCAAGCCTAGTTACTTCAAGGGCAAGGAAGGGGTAGTAGGACTCATGCAATGGTTCGAAAGGACCGAGACAGTATTCCGCATTAGTGATTGCACCGGGGAGAACAAGGTGAAATTTGCCACCTGTACTCTCTTGGAACATGCTCTCACCTGGTGGAACTCCCTAGTTGCTACCCTTGGGCATGATGAAGCCTATGGGATGACCTGGAGTGCATTTAAGGAAAGACTTACCACGAAATACTGTCCTCGAGGTGAAATCAAGAAGCTAGAGATTGACTTGTGGAACCTCAAATGCTCAAATCATGACATCACGACTTACAACCAGAGATTTCAGGAGCTAACTTTGATGTGTACTCAGATGTTCCCTGACGTGAAGGACAAGATAGAAAAGTATGTCAGTGGACTTCCAGATTTTGTGCATGACAGTGTACTCGCATCCCGACCCACTACAGTCGAGGGTGCCATAGAATTTGCCATAGAGCTGATGAACAAACGAGGACGTGATCATGTGCTTAGGCAGTCTGAGTACAAGAGAAAAGTTGAGGAGAACTATCGTGGTTACAATCAGGCCCAACCACCAAAGAAGCAAAACTTGGGTCAGATCTGTAGTGTTGTTTCCTCAGCACCACCACCATATGCAGGCAACAAGCCGAAGTGAAGTGCAATTTCCATCATTTCTCTAATACTAAATGTCGAAGACCCGGACAGGGCAACACCTATGTTCCAGCCATCAGGAACAACTCCAGCACCAACTACAAGGCCTGCAATGGCAACAGTCAGAACTTCCATGGGAATGGACAGCAGGGAAACCGCCAGCACACTGGCAGTGGTAACATGACTCGTAGGGAAGTTCGTTGCTATGGTTGTGGAGAGATTGGACACATCAACCCTGATTGCCCAAAGCGAGCAGTTAGGAACGAGTGCAGAGGAGGAGCACCGTCTAGAGTCTATGTGATAGGAGACGCCAAGACCAACCCAGACTCCAATGTGGTTACCGATACGTTCCTTCTAAACAATCACTATGCAAATATATTATTTGATACGGGAGCCGATAGGAGTTTCATATCCATAGAATTTAGTAGCTTACTAGACATCACACCTACACCGTTAGACGACTGTTACAGAGTCGAATTAGCAGATGGTAAGATCATTGAAACTAACACCATTTTAAAAGGTTGTACCTTAAACCTTCTAAATCATCCATTCGATATTCAGTTAATACCTGTAATTTTGGGTAGTTTCGACGTCATCATTGGTATGGACTGGTTAGCTAAATATCACGCGACCATTGTGTGCGACCAAAAGCTAGTTCGTATACCATGGGGAAAAGAAAATCTAATCGTTCGAGGAGAAGGAAACTCAGATAAAACTGACACCAGACTGAGTGTTATCTCATGCACTAAAGTCCAGAAGTATATACTAAAAGGATGCCCTATCTTTTTAGCACATATTTCGGAAACCGACAAAGAAGAGGAATCAGAGAAAAAACAAATCAAGGACGTGCCAATTGTCCGTGATTATCCTGAAGTTTTCCCGGATGACTTACCTGGTTTGTCTCCGACTCGTCAAGTGGAATTTCAAATCGACTTGATACCAGAGGCGGCACCTGTAGCTAAAGCACCATACCGATTAGCACCAACCGAGATGAAAGAACTCGCTGAACAACTTCAAGAACTGTCCGACAAAGGTTTTATCAGACCCAGTTCCTCACCTTGGGGAGCTCCAGTACTTTTTGTCAAAAAGAAAGACGGATCTTTCCGAATGTGCATCGATTACAGAGAACTGAATAAGCTAACTGTGAAAAATCGTTACCTACTACCACGAATCGACGACCTATTTGATCAGTCACAAGGATCAATGGAATACTCCAAGATCGACCTACGATCGGGGTATCACTAGTTGAGGGTCAGAGAAGAGGATATACCGAAAACAGCTTTCAGAACTCGTTACGGTCATTATGAATTTCAAGTCATGCCATTTGGCCTGACCAACGCTCCAGCCATATTCATGGACCTCATGAATCGAGTGTGTAGACCCTATCTAGATAAGTTCATGATTGTGTTTATCGACGACATACTCATCTATTCCAAGAATGAGCAAGCGCACGGAGAACATCTTACTCAAGTGTTAAAATTAATTAAGGAAGAAAAGCTGTACGCAAAGTTCTCGAAGTGTGATTTTTGGATTCCTAAAGTTTATTTCCTCGGTCATGTGATCGATGACAAGGGAATTCAAGTAGATCCCGCAAAAGTCGAATCCGTGAAGGATCGGGCATCACCCACTTCACCAAAGGAGATTCGCCAATTTTTAGGTGTTGCCGGTTACTACCGGAGATTCATAGAGGGATTCTCTAAGATAGCTAAATCTATGACAAAGCTTACCCAGAAAGGCGTAAAATTCGATTGGGGAGAAAAAAAAGAGGCCGCATTCCAAACCATTAAGCAGAAAGTGTGTAGTGCACCCATTTTAGCTTTACCAGAAGGCAACGAAGACTTCGTTGTCTACTGTGACGCCTCACACAAAGGCCTATGAGCTGTCTTGATGCAGAGACAGAAAGTGATTGCCTATGCTTCAAGAAAATTGAAGAAACACGAGCAAAATTACTCTACGCATGATCTAGAGCTTGGATCTGTAGTTTTTGCTTTGAAGATTTGGAGATACTACCTGTATGGAACAAAGTGCACAATGCATACTGATCACAAGATTTTGCAACATATCCTAGACCAGATGGAGCTAAACATGAGGCAACGTCGTTGGATATAATTGCTCAGTGACTATGACTGCGACATCAAATACCACCCAGGTAAAGCCAATGTAGTTGCAGATGCACTAAGTCGAAAAGGAACTGATCCTCCCATGAGAGTTCGAGCCCTAGTTATGACCATTAGCTTGGACCTACCCAAGAAAATACTAGAGGCTCAACTCCAAGCACAGAAGCTTGAAAACATCGGAAAAAAGACATAGGAGGAATGCTTAGGATTGACCTAAGCAAGGAGAAGTTGGAAGCTAGAGCAGACGGAACGTTATGTTTACACGGAAGAAGTTGGTTACCATGTTACGGAGACTTGAGAAACGTGATCATGCACGAATCTCATAAGTCCAAGTACTCTATACATCCCCGATCTAAAAAGATGTATCAGGACGTGAAGAAATTATATTGGTGGCCAAACATGAAAGCAGACATTGACACATACGTGAAGAAGTGTCTGACCTGTTCCAGAGTAATGAAAGAACATCAGAGGCCATCCAGTTTGTTAGTCCAACCTGAAATACCAATATGGAAATGGGACAACATCACCATGGACTTCATTACCAAACTCCCTACTTCATCTCACGGTTACGATACAATTTGGGTAATCGTTGACCGACTCATAAAATCCGCTCACTTCCTGCCCATCAGAGAGAATGACTCTCGGAACAAGTTAGCTAAGTTATACCTAAAGGAAATAATGACTAGACACGGCATACCAGTCTCAATCATTTGTGATCGAGATGGTAGATTTACGTCAAACTTTTGGAGAGCCTTCCAACGAAGTTTAGGAACAGACTTGGACATGAGTACCGCATACCATCCGTAGAATGACGGCCATAGTGAACGAACAATCCAAACCCTAGAAGACATGCTAAGAGCATGTGTGATCGAATTTGGAAAAGGATGGGTCGAACATATACCATTAGTTGAATTCTCCTACAACAATAGCTACCATGCCAGTATTAAAGCAGCACCATTTGAGGCCCTTTATGGCCGCAAGTGTAGATCACCTGTATGCTGGGCAGAGGTGGGGGAGTTCCAACTGACTGGACCTGAACTAATCCAAGAGACGACTGAGAAGATCACTCTCAACAGGCAGCTAATTCAGGCTGCCCAGGATAGACAGAAGAGCTATGCAGATAGGAAACGAAAGCCTGTGGAGTTTGAAGTAGGTGACCGTGTTATGCTGAAGGTATCACCTTGGAAGGGCGTCGTCCGATTTAGGAAACGTGGGAAACTAAATCCACGCTATGTGGGACCCTTCAAGGTGATTGCCAGAATAGGTGAAGTCGCTTATCGTCTAGAGTTGCCCCAGCAGTTGAGCCGGGTACACTCTACATTCCATGTCTCGAACTTGAAGAAGTGCTACGTGGATGAGCCGCTAGCCATGCCATTGGAGGGAGTCCACTTCGATGACAAATTTCAATTCATAGAAGAACCTGTGGAAGTCGTGGAGAGAGTAGTCAAGAAGCTAAAGCGAAGCTAAATCCCGTTAGTTAAGATACGATGGAACTCTAGGAAAGGTCCTGAGTTCACATGGGAACGTGAAGACTCATTTAGAGCTAAGTACCCACACCTGTTCACCTGAGCACTAACGTCATCTTAAGCTTTGAGGACAAAGCTAAAATAACGGGTTAATGTTGTAAAACCTGTAAATTTCAGGTTATGACTATGTCATCATTATATACGTCACCTTATGATATCTGAATGTATATTACCACCTTTGCATGAAATCTTTTGAGCAATCATATGCATCATACACAGCATACATTATTTTAATCATCAAAAAATGGAGACATTTAATCTCATAGCATACATTATGATTTTCATTACTTAATCATAAGGACAATCACATATGGATGACTACATTATATAAACATGCAAGACAATAACCAATCACTCCTTTTGGGACATTTTAGTCACCTGAACTTATAATCATAAGCATTCATCATATTGGTTCATAAATTCAAACTCATGATCACTATTAATAATATTTACCTAAGTATTAATTTTTAAGCTTTAAATATATATATATATATATATATATATATATATATATATATATATATATATATATATATATATATATTTTCTTACATGTGACTTTACGTTACGACATCAACTGTTTTTATATTTAGACATTACCTTTAACCATTTTAACTTATTTAAACTAAGTTGTCATACTTTTAATATAGTAAATATTTTCTCATCTAAAAATGACCATACTTTCACCAAGGATCCCAAACTTAACCAAAATCAACCTAGACTTAAACATACTCACACAATACTATACCTACACTCCTAGTGACTATACTTAGACACAAAAATCACTACAAGAAAATGAAGCTAAGGCAACACTCATAAAGTGTTATATTATGCCTAAAAAATGCTGCATTATGCATAATGTGACACTTTAGTAAGTGCCACCTTATGCAACGTCGCCTTAGCTATAAGCAACACTTAATTTGAAATATGCAACATTTTTTTAAAGTGTTGCCTTTGTTTAGCAAACATATGTGTTTGATGTGCAACACTTTTTAAAATGGAATGCAACACTTAATATACTCAAGCGCAACACTTACATTCAAACGTGCAACGTTTTTACATGCAAGTGCAACATATTTGGATTACAATACTAACACTTTTTGTATTATATTACAACACTTTACCTTTTCTGTCACTAGGTTTGCAACAGTTTAATGTATCACTTTTGATCATTTTTATCATATAGGTGCGACACTTTTGATCATTTCTATCATACAGGTGCGACACTTTTCTTGTATTGAGTAGCATTTGTATTTCAGGCAACAAAAAAACTAGACTTGTTATATTTTTATAATACATTTGAATATTATAAAATACAATAGATACTATAATGTATTTTTACAAACTTGTTCTATGTAAATAACTATAAACAATTGGATAATAAAAAAAATGTGATCTAATCTTGACATCTTGGTAAATCTCCACTCATATCTTATAGTACGCCGAAACAACATAGCATAAAACACATGTATATGAATAAGTTAGTTTTTTTTCTTTTTATTGTGGAATAAAAAGGCTAGCTACGATTAGTATAAAATTATAACCTACACTAAAAACTCTAACAAATCTCTGTAATATTGTTCATATAGCCTTCAAAAAGACAATTAACGCATAAATGAATCACTAGACCTTATAGCAATCAAGAAGTGAAACTTCCAAAAGGTCAACAAGATTGGTTGTTGTAAAGTATATCATGAAGAATAGCTATTGTAAACTATGTTTTTTTACTATTATTTATTGCTAAGTGGTACAAACAGAACCTATACCTCTACTAAAGTTTAGACAAATATGTGCTTGTAAGTATCATACTCGTTATTCTTTGTTGGTAAAAATTAGGGACAATGACCACGTAAGGTTTAGCACGTCAATTTCATATTAATGGAAATTCCAATATACAAAGTAGAATAAACTAGTATTTGTACACTAGAAAACGCTAGGGTCAAGAAAGAAAAAGTGAGTAACTCATCCAAAAAATTTCTTTTCTAACTGTTCAGCTTTTGGTTTGCGGTTGGGTGACCTACTTGTCAATATCCTAGCGGTGTGTATATGAAAATTTATACAAGCAATTTTATGTTTTTGTCAAGATGAATTAGTTAGTACTTGAAAGAATAAAATGGTTAAGTTGACCTATTCCTTACGCTCACATAGATTTAGTTGTTTTGTATTGTCTTAACTGGAATAAGGATCTATACCTACAGAGATGAAGTTTTGGGTCATCATAAAGATGGGCTGCTTTCAAATTACTAAAACAGTTATTTTTTATAATAAAATAAAACCATCTAATAATTTGTGTTCTCGTTTAACATAATTTAGGATGCAACTAATCTCAACAGATAGCAAGATTCATAAATTAGATACTTATACTGCTACAACATGTACTTTTAATAGTTAATAATACTGCAACGTCTAGAATCAAATAGAATACGAGTAACAAATTCATACCTTTTACCAAACATAGACAATAACTCATTTTTGAAACAGTAGGCGGCGAATTTTTTGTATGCTTCTGCACCACATCTCCAACTAATTTGTCTTGCAGGTCAATAATTCATTTCATTTCTTTCATGATATTTTCTAGCTTAAGCTTCTTTTAGTCATGATCCTATTCAAAATAATTTGTATTTGAACTGACTTCTTCATTAGAAACACTTAAGCTTTTTGTTCGTCACATCTCGAAAATAAATATGAAGCACTTCCATCTTCTAGTTCTTCATTTATTCCTTTATTAACATACGCAAATGACATAACTTCCCTAAATATACAAGTAACAAATAGTGTAATTAAAAACAAAACTGTTAATATTATCTTAGAATAATCATTGATCTTTCAACATGTATATCAACATATAAATGTCCTTTCTTTGGTGCACGCACTCGAACGTATTCCAGCGACAAGAATCGCCAACAATACTGACCCAAAACTGATATCCTACTTTGAATCTGGATCTCAGAACAAAAGTATTAGTTTTTTAAATATTGTTGCAAAAGATACGTGCGAAAATACAAATATAGAACTGTCAAGAATGTCTCTCTATCGTTTTCTTAGTAAAAAAAAGAACTAAACGAGATTGGGCGTACCATTCTGATGTACGCAGATGTGCTTTCCCGGGTCGTACAAGAGAAATGAAGGCACCTTGACGCTCCAATTGCTGACTCACATCATCCAGGACCACCTGTAAGAATGTGTAGTAATAGTTAAAGAAACCAACCTATTAATACAATATTAGTTGAAAGATAAAAAGCACCCACAAATAACAAATATAGTTAGATAACAAATCAATAAAACTATCAAAGGTTTGTCGATGATACCTATGACCTAAACATCCCTTTGCTGCTTGCCACAATACCAATCCCATAATATAACTGATTTGCTCACTATAAATATACGTCTGTACAACCCAAAACAAAATGAAATATTGTTCTGAGATTAGATAGGATAGTGTTGAGGATGAGGGAAGTGTATGAACGCTGGTTAAAAGGGGTTACGAGGAGGTAAATGGTGAGAATGAGAAAAAATAGGATCTGGGTTAGTTTAATTTTTTCGCAAAAGAATTGGTGGGAGCTTATTGAATTTTTGGAGAAAAAATTGGAGGGTCGATTTAATTTTTGGGGAAAAAAAATTGGATGGTTGATTTAGTGTTTGAGAGAAAATTGATGGGAACAGTAGGAGGTATGTAGTTTTTTTTATTTTGTATAAAAAAAGAGGGATGACGGTTTAATACACTAATGTTTTGTTTTCACACATGTACGTTTGTGAAAATGTGCAGCACTTTTGATGAAGTGTTATCTTTAAGCATCAAACTGCGACACTTTTTTAAAAAACGTTGCTTTATATCGTAATATGCAACACTTATTTTTTAAATGTTGCTTAATTATTAAGTTTGTCAAATAGGCAACATATTTTATAAGTGTTGCTTGCTAAGTGTTACATTAGGCTCCATTTGTTGTAGTGAATTAAATATAAAAATGCCCTAGACTCATTTCTAGCCGAATACATGCATGCACATAACATTTATATACCAAAAACCCTTACCATTTACACTTTTAACTTTTAGACTTGTACAACTTACTTCATTTAAGTCTTGCACTATAGAAAACATTTTCCTTTCCCTTGACTAGCCATATACCGTCGGTTTGTATATAAAACCATGACACTATGTACAATTTTTAGCATTTAAGGAATGTACTAGTTTAGTTATGCAAGTATAAAGAAAACAAGACATCTATCACCTCCACTTGACCCTAGACGTGTGATAGGCCACACCACACCTCCAATTTGCCTTGTACAAACTCTCCATTCATTTCAAACACTATACTTGTCCAACTTGTTACCTTGACCCCTTTATATGCGATGGCTAGGGGGCAAACATAGAGCCAAGTGTACCATGAAACAATTAAAGCCATGTACCCTCAAAATCCTAGGAAGAGATTATGTTGTACCATGAAGCTTTCAAAATCAAGCCTATCTCTCTCTCTGCGTGTATACACCCCGAACCACAACTCTCAATATCACACTTGGGATATATAGCAAATACTTAAGCCTTACACATCACTCACACTCCCACATTCGGTTATTCTCTCAACAAAAAGCCTAGACAAGATCAAGCATTTACTCCTACTCATCCATGGTCTTCCCACGCATTTAGTGCAAGTTTACAAGATATTTCTAGCATTAAAGTCGAACTCAAGATCATCCTAAGTCACCACAAGAGTAATTCGATGTCTAGAACTCCTAAACCCTAGTCATCATCTCGTTTTTCTCGAAACAAGTAAGTATAAACCCTCCCTAAACTTTTCCTTACTATTTTACTTCTCATGCATGTTTTTACTACAAAAATGGAGTTAGGAGTACATGCATACGTATGAAGCTCTTAAACAAACCCTAAACAACATATAAGCCCACGGCTTATATGGTGTCTATGGGTACTCTTGCCTTTAAAAGCCTAAAACTCGTAAGGTTATGCTTGAAGAACTTAGTAGAAGCCCTAAAGTAAACCACTATGCCACAAAGTATATAAAAATGTATATAAGCCGAAACATTTAAGCTTATGTAAGCCCATAAGTCATAAAAGCCTAGTCATATTTAGGTTGGATATTTAAGCCCATAAAACAAATATAAGCCGAGACCTATAAGTTTGTATAAGCCATGATATAGGACTTCTAAAACCTTATACAAGACGAAAACTATAACTTATATAAGCTAAGTCATTTAAGCCCTAAAAAGATATATAAGCCGAAACTTATATATACTTAAGCTAACTTATTTAAGCCTTTAAAATATTAAATAAGCCAAGTTATATAAGCGCTCATGCAAGCCTAAAATAAACCGAATACTAATAAGCCCATACCTTGAATATTAAGCTTAAAGATATTAGTGTAGAAGCCCAATAAGGAAATATAAACTCTAACCCACTTGGTAATCACTAGTAAATTTAGATAAGCCCATTTAACCTAAGCCGAGACCTAATTGGGCCGGTCAAGCCCAAATCCTAAATAGGGTGACTTTTCGTGCCCTAAATGTCAAGTGGTGAAAGTATTGGTTGATTTGGTAAATTTATAAAAAAGTATTAATAATTTCGTGACTTTATAAATGTAGAAGGGTTAAATGTGTCAATTTACAAAGTATAGGGTGCGTTTGTTTTCAAACCGTGAGCTAAATGTAACCACAATGGGCCTTTATTGCCAACACTTAAACTTAATTTGAGCCCTAGTTGCCTTAATAAATAATCCGAGACCTCAAGGGGTCATTTTGCCATTTATGAAACTTGTTACAAGCCCTAGCCCCATTTTATAAATACTACGAGACCTTAAGGATCATTTCTGCCACTTTTGGAAACTTAATATAAACCCTAGTTTAATATATAAAAAATGACGAGACATGAAGGACCAAAAGTGTCACTTTGGGAAACTAATAGAAGCCCTAACTATTCCTTTTTAACAATCCGAAAGTTTAAGGACCATTTGTGTCACTTTGGCAAACTAAAACAAACCCTAATCCTAACTTATTTAATTTCCGAGACTTAAGGGGGGTGTTTGGTCTTTTCCCAAAGTTTTGTAAGCCCTAGGGGCGTTTTTATAAATAAATTAAACGGACAAGGACTAACGACGCATTATACTTAACGAACGAAACCTTAAAGGGTATTTTGGTAAATTGTTATACTAACAAGGACTCATGTGTAATTTAAGTTAATTAAGAGTATTAATAAATTATTTTATTAATAAATTAACTTAGCCGGTTGGATAATTATTAAATTATTCACGAAACCTTATAAACTGACAAATCCTGTTAACTATATTTGGAGGACTTAAGAAAAGTAAATTGTACTTATTTTCTTACAATAATTAAATAACGTAAAACATAGTTGTTTAATTTATTACCCACTTTACTAAACTATTATATATATATATATATATATATATATATATATATATATATATATATATATATATATATATATATATATATATATATATATATATATATATATATATATATTTAGAAACTAAAAATATATATTTACAATGCACTATAAGTGTAAACACTTAAACGGTCGTAACAGTTCATTAATTTGTGATCATGCATTCTTTCAATCATACATCCATCATGCATTGTTAATTATGCATTTACTAAGGCACTTAAAATTACTTAGGTAATTACTCCAGTTTGTGATCATACTGTGCCAGTTTATTCAGTGACATCATCCTCACATCACTATCACTAAGGTGAGTTCATGGCCCCATCTTTACTATTTTATAACTGGGGGAGAAAACATACAAAAACTATATATATATTAAATATGCAAAACATGCATTGATGACAACAACTTATTGCCTATTGTTTGCCTCATACCCGTGGACTGTAATAGTTAATAGTGTAGCGCGAAATGTGTGAATAGATCTATTTGGGTGTTGACAAAACCCGGTCTGCGTGACTTGCTATCACGAAACGCTTAGGCCAATCAACAGGTTTACATCATTGTCGGACTGAGGGAACAACATCAGGACAAATCCAAATGGGCGTACTGAACAACTTTTTGTCTAGCTTCTATTACAGGGCAATAGGAACTACTTTGGTATTGGACTGTGATTGTCTTACCATGATCGCGATGTTTTGGCATATTATTAACCTATTATTTAACTAAACATATGAATTCACCAACTTCGTGTTGACCCCCACATTTTACTCTATATGTTTTCTCAGGAAAATAAAGCAGGTTCATGCATTGGATTCCAGCATTTTAGGAATCATCATGTCTACCATTGGGCGGGGATATTTACTTTAGTTTTATAATAAATGTGGTTTACAAACAAGATACTAAGTGTGTACAATTAATTCATGTAATTTGTATTAAATGACTTTTATGATCATTGCTCTATATGTTATGTGCTATCGATCCACCCAAGTAACACCACACGTACTATTCCGCTTCATTTGACCAACTTGGGGGTGTTACAGTAGAGTTTTGGGTGCTTTGGGTTGGTTAAAATCACGGATTTCTTGTCAAAAATCTCATTTTTTTTTACCAAAAATATCAGAACAGTAGCGTATTGCGATTGGAACCCATCGCAAAGGAAAAGGGTTTATCATTGAGATTGAGATTGAGATTGAGATTGAGATTGAGATTGATATTGAGATTGATATTGAGATTGAGATTGAGATTGAGATTGAGATTGAGATTGAGATTGAGATTGAGATTGAGATTGAGATTGAGATTGAGATTGAGATTGAGATTGATACTGAGATTTAGATTGAGATTGAGATTGAGATTAAGATTGAGATTGAGATTGAGATTGAGATTGAGATTGAGACTGAGATTGAGATTGAGATTGAGATTGAGATTGCGATTGGTAACATTGCAATTGATATTGCGATTGGGGTCTTCTGGTAACATTGCGATTGATATTGCGATTGGTAACATTGCGATTGATATTGCGATTGAGGTCATTTGGTGACATTACGATTGGGATTGCGACGAGGATTGCGACGGGGATTGCGAGATAATTCCTTCCTTATTGCGATTGGATTGCAATAGAACTGTGACATTGCGATGAGACATTGAGATCTGTTTGGTTAAATTTTTTTTGAGTATTTTTTAGACTTAGCCACTATCTAGACTTGTCCCGGAACATAGTTTACACGAAGATTAAAAAATAGAGTTAAAATTTTTTAGGTCAAGTAAAATCAAACTTTTTCCCTACTAGTTATTGGCTATTTCTAACTCGATTTCAAAATATAGTGTTTCAAAATTTTTTCGGTTTACCGTTTTGTAGGACTGAGGAATTTTTGTCGGGCTGGCAAATTTCGGCAAAGTTTGATATTGTTGAGACTCCAAAACACGCTTTCTACGAATTGAGATCCTGTTTTTCACACGACTTCTACTATGACTTATCAACAAGACAGTGATGCTACGGGTTTTGAGCATCGTGATAGCCATGTAAGAAAGAAGAGGAATGCTGCCCATCTCCAGTCTCAGCTTCTTATAGCACAAAAGGAAGAAGCAGGAATTCCACTTCTAGCTGAAGAGTTTGATCTCATGTCATCTGCAGCAGCATATGATGAGGAAGAAGAGGTGACTACCGACTCCATCTTGATGGCTAATTCACAGCAATCATCCACATCAGTAGTTCAACCTGACAGAGCTCCTGTGTATGATTCAGACGGTTCCTCTGAGGTACACCCACGTCTCAATGATAATGAGTTGTATAATATGTCTAATCAGGAGAAAGAGTATACTGAGTCACTTGAGCCTTCCACTGAGACACACGAGGTTCAAACGAATAATAGCAATATTATTTCTAATGCGCCCAGTGTGGACCTTAGTGGAGATCAAGTAGCACAACCTACAACCCTTCCTTGAGAGACGCATGCGTATTATAAATCATTATTTGATAAGCTTGCTAGGGATGTTGCTCATGCGAATGTGGTTAATAATAAGTTTAGAGAAACTAATGCCAAATTGACAACTCAGCTTGCGGGATATAAGGAACGGGAGAAAAGTTTTGAGATTCATCATGCTAAAATAAAGGAATTTGAACAAGCTCATGCTACATCGGTTTATCAAGAAAAATGCACTACTAAGAAATTAAATGCCTTACATTTAAGTAGTGCTAAAAAGATAAGCGAATTGAATGATGAAATCACATCTCTTAATAAACAGCTTTCAATTGAAAAATCTATCATTTTGGATTTAAAAGAAGAACAGAAAAAGCTGAAACATGATTTCAAAATTCAAGAAGATGGGCTTCTTGAGGATTTTTGCAAAGCTCAGGATATGATTAGGGAATTAGACAACCTTTTGGTAAAACGTGGCCAAACTATGCAAACGATAAATATGCTCGCGCCCAAAGTGAATGAGATAAATTACACCCGTTACAAAATAGATTTAGGTTGTCCTCTTCCTCCTAATCCCGAATATCTTAAGCAAGTTCGGGCCACAAATCAAACTCTATATAATGGTAGTGTGCTCTTGTCTGAGGAGCATGATCCTCCTAGTGTGCATGATTCTGAGGAAACTACTGAACTTGCAGTAGAGACTCGTTTAAGAATGAAAAAGCTTGATAAAGAAGTGACACCCGTTTATTATCCAAAAGTTAATCCTCCAACTGTTTTTGTTCGGTCTAAAACGAGTACTGAAATGATTTTGATACCAAGTGAGGAATTGTCGGATGATCCTCCTAACACGAGTGTTGCACAACGATTTCTTAACGAGCTAAAAGATAACTTTGTCATTCTCAAACGTGTTGTTAATTCAAAAATTATTGGAGGAAACTTTACTTCACCCGTTCAGATTGAAGTTCAGAAAATTCCTTCACAACGAGATTAATCCGATCATTAATCAAGTTGATGCTAGGATAAGCAATCTTGAGAACGCTTTTCTAAAAGAACTAGCCAAATTTGTTGAAGACTTTAAATCTTTGGCGAAGGAGGCTGATGAATCTCTTGATAGAATTAAAGTTTTGGAAAGCGACCTTGCATGTCTCTCGAAAGCAAGTGACAGTGGTGATTGTGTTGATAGTAATCCCTTTGCGGTTAACACCTCTGTGTCAGATAATGAAACCCTCCAAAATGAGCTTGATCGTACGAAAGAGAAAATGGAGTCCTATGTCATCAAAAAGGATAACGAATTCACTGATCTTTGGAATAAATATGTCAAAAAATGTGATGAATGTAAGGATGACAAACTTTCGTATGATAAAGCTTACAATGAAATGCAACAAACAATCGAACAACTGCAAGCTCAGTTAGGAGGTGAATGTCGCGACAGTGAGCCTTCAACAAATGTTAATCAAAAAGATTTCATGATTCTTCAACACCGATATGATTTTCTTCAGAAACATTGTCATTCTCTTGAACTTGCTTTGCAAAACAAAGTTGGAAAAGTTCCTGATGACAGTAATTTACAAGTAAAACTCTCTGAATAATTTCGTGAATTGAATGAAAAGGTGTGACAACCCTGGTTTTGAGGTTCGTCACTTAGTTTTATTTTGTGCTAGTTACGTGTATTTACGTGTTTATGTGCTAATTGGTGTGTATAGATTGTGGTTTGGATATCGTTTCCGGTACGGGGTACCTTGTGAGTGAAACGATGTGTGATGATTTCATGTTCATGAGTTCACATGGTAGTGACTATGAAGTGAGATGGTGTTATTTAGTGGTTTACGTATACGTATATGTATTATAGAAAATCGTATTTTTACGATTTACGGTTTAGCATTTAGAGGTCTCGGATGAGGTAATTAGGCATATGGATATTTTTCGGGATGGTTTTAAGTCATTTAGGACTTAGTTATAAAGTTTATTTCAAAATTTTAGATTGTTTATAAAAGTGTATATTTTACGTCTTTTACGGTAAAACGCGTAAATTTGACTAGTTTTACGGTTTTGGGGTTTTGGAGGCTTCAGGAGCTGAAATAAATTAAGGAAAATTAAGGTAATATTATTAATACATATATTAATAATAAAAAGAAAAAAAAACGAAATAAGGGGGTGTTGGGTCGGTTTGGTAGACGCAAGAAAAGAAAGGGAAAAAGGAAAAAAAGAGAAAAAGGAAAGTGGGCTATGGGTTGGACTAGGATTCACCCATACCCTATATAATGTTTTATTCTAAACCAAAAGTCATTATTTTTCTTCCTGGAGATCATAGTCGACGGTTACAAGAGAGTTTTTAGGGTTTTCATAGTTTTTTTTTTCATCTTCCATTAATTTAAAGGTAAACCTTCATAACCATTTTCAATTAAATTGTTTTAAGGTTTTCTTTAATCATCTTATGATGGATTTAGGTTAGGGTTTAATTTAAAAACAGTAAGTTAATGTTATATGAATGGTGTTATAATAATTACATAAATTAGGGCTTGTAATTAGTGGGATTAGGGTTAATTAATGAGGTTAATTTTGTTAAACCCGTTTTTAAAAACTGGGCAGAATTTTGAGTCAATTGTTTTGTTCATATTGGGAGTTCTACAAACTCTTATTTTACGATCCAAGTATCCCTAAAAAGGTAATTGAAGTTGCTTTCCAATGCAAGAAGCGAGAACTAAATTGGAGGTCGGGAAGTGGGTCAAAACAGGTTACAACAGTCGAAGGTCAAAACAGTTTTGAAGTCAGTCTGTTTTCTTTTTAAGTTTTGGGTTGTTTGGGGTACTTAGGGTTGCATTGGGATATTCTAACGAACATGAGAGCTGATTTAGATATTGTAGTAAGTATCTGCATTGGGGCTAAGGTTATGGTTTAGGGTAAGACCCCCTAATTGTAATAAACTTTTTGTATGTTTAAAATCAGTAATCTGGAATGACAAAAGTATATATATATATATATATATATATATATATATATATATATATATATATATATATATATATATATATATATATATATATATATATATATATATATATATATATATCGGGGCCTTAAAAGTAGCTTTAAGGTTGGGGCAAGTGGGAGGTGTTAGCTAACATATATAAAGGTATAAATATTTCCTTTACAGAGATCATGAGTGTGTTTAGGTGGGCGTTTGGCTTATAGTTTGGAGACCTAAAACTGGTTCTGTTTTTGATAAAATGTTAACGGGATGTGTTATGAAGTAAAACGAGTTAAGGGCTTTATAGAGGGGTGTAATGAGATGCTTAGAGCACATATATGAGGTATATATATGGAATAATGTTAGATGTCCATCATAGGTTGATGAGCCATTTTAGTGTTTGGTTCATGTTTTGATTATGTGTTTTTGGTTGTTAGCTTTTTGCTAGTGCGCGGATGTTTGGGGAAGCTCAATCAGGTGAGTTTCATAGTCCCATGTTTTCTAATGTTTATGACTTCCAGATGGGATGGAAGAGACACTTCTTGGTTTTGTTATTTATAAATTATGCTATGAATGGTTTGGCGTTGGTAATGGACTTATGTGTGCATACTTATATGATTAACTACTAGATGATTCTTGATTGTTTATGTTTTGACTTGGTACCAAAGGGTTGTTGACAAGGCGGGGCCTTGGGATTTGGTTCATAGGTGCTTGGATGCTTATGGGAGTATGGTGTTTGGTATGGCTGGGAGCCTGAGTTTTGGTTTGATTAGTTAAATCTTGAATGTTAGTTTGTTAATGCATATTAGTATCACATTGTCCATATGTTTTTAACTTTTGGTTGTTACTCACAGCTTATGGTATGATTTTGGCGTTTGAGTCTAAACCTATGACTCTCACCAACTTTATGTTGACGTGTTTTAGTGTCTCTTTCAGGTGAGAATGTGGTTAAGCTTGAGGATAGAAGAGGCTAGATTTTGATGCATTAGGATTGCATTAGAAGGAGACCCCGTTCCTTCTTAGTTTATTTTTATGTGTTGTGAATAAGTGATACTGTTGGCACCTATATGTTGTTTTGATTATGTTAATTGTTTGTCTTGGGTAAGTGGTAGGACTGTTACCTACTTACCTAGACTCCTGCATTGGTTGAGATATTGTCATGACATTTGTGTCACCTTTTTATGACATTATAGTTGCATTTTAGTTTTCTCTATAGAGACACCGTTTGTTGTGAGGATATCCATATGTCGCGCCCCATATTCCGCCATGGTGGGATGTGACAGAATGGTATCAGAGACAATGGTTATAGAGAATTAGGTTGCCTAGTCGCGTAGCCTAGTCTATAGCTTAAGGGTCCCTGCATATAGGCGTCATAGGAGTATGTTTGCATTTTATAATAATTGATGTGTTTGGATGTTATTTATTGTGATGTTTTGACTAGTATGAATTGAACAGTAGTAAGTTCATACTTAGCCACATGTTATTTTCTTTTCGGGTTGTGACTAGTGAAGGTTGAACCATAATCATCCACGCTAGTCATTGTTGTATTTTGCCTAAATTTTACATTATAGTACATAATTTGGTACATGGTAGTTTCTATCTTTTGTTGGGTTATTTTATGTACCTGAGGTATATTATTTTTCTTTTGAGGTTTAAGTCATGTTCCCTAAGAATCATGTGGTGATTCGAGTTATTGGGAGTAGGTGGATATGAAGGGTTTTAAGCTGTTTCCACCCGTATGGGCGACATGACTTATAACTGATTATGTTTTCGTTTTGGATTTAGTCTATGCTGTTTTAGCTAGACTATGGATTTCCGTATTCCAAGAGTTTTACTATGTTATTTTAATAGATGGGGTTTTGGACTTTATTGTTTATGTGGTTATGAGCTTATGTGAGTAGATGGATTTATGTGTTATATGTTGTATTGATTCTTATAAGTGTCATCATAGGAGGGAGTGCATTGGGGGAAGGGTAATTGTATAAGTATGGTGGCCAACATAGTTATACAAGTACCACAACTTCAATGGGTTGTCAAGTATGATTGCATGAAAGAGGGTTAGTACATGCTTGTATATGATGAGATGTAGAATTTGGGTATAAGTATAATATATGGGTTTACGTAATGGCTGCCTATGATATGGCTATTGTTCTTTTGTGTTATATGTTTTGAGATTATAGTGGTGTTGTGTGATTATGGGGTCACACGATATGGTTTGGTTTTGGAGGTGGGCTTTATGCCTTGTGGTGGCACGGTGAGATGGTGATTACTCGTATGAAAAAACAAGCGTATAAAGCGATCGATTGACTTGACATGTATGATAACGAGTATGTTTGGGAGATTCGATAGGTATACATATGCGGATGTATATATACTAATAGATGTTATGTTATGATTTACGGTCGTTCAGTAGTTATTATAACTTGAACGTACCTAGTACTCTCTTATGTTTAAACAATTTATTAGAGCTCGAGTTTGGGGGAGTTTCAACGACGTTTTGAATCTTTTGAAGTGTGTCTTGTAGCATATTCTTTGAGTTTTGTATTTCACGTGTACGTTTTAAAATGGTGTTCTTGGTTTTAAGTCTATTGAAATAACTTGGGATTTCTTTTGAGATAATGAAATCTTTTGTGTTGGGTCTTACATTTCTTTTGGTTGGTATATATTGAGAAAAAGGGGGACTTGGAAATCTATTATAGGGTTAGATAGTTGGTTGTATTCGGTAAAATAAGGGTAAGGTGTTGGAGTCGTGTTTGAAACAAGATGTAACATAAGATTTCTTTTTAATCAACACTTATTTATTTCAAATTCTAAAAGACTTTCTTTAAAATAAAGGGAATTAAATTTTTTTCTACTTACATAGTTTATATAATTGGGTTTAACCGATTCACGTTATTTATAATTATTAATACAAGGTTAATGAAGATTTCACATACAATTTTATCTTTCATTAATATAAAACTCTTTTGGTCATAACTTGTTCGTTTTTAAAGCTTTTTGGATGATTCAAAAGCCTAAAATTATGTACTCGGAACGTACTTTTCAAATATTCAGAATGTATAGTCATGGGAGGTCAGTATATTGGCCGAAATTATTGTACAAGTGTCGGGTTAAAGGTTGAGTTTGAATAGTAGTTTATTTTTATGATTTGGGATGCACGAGATACCTAGTTTTTGAGTTGAGTTTTGAGTTCGTCAAGAGGGTTGTTTGTAGATTGTTTGAGTCACATAGATGTGGGGAGGTAAAAAAATATATATATATTCTTTTGGAAAAGTCGATCTTTTGCACGGTTTAAATAATATGTCGCGGGGCGTAATATGTTTTGGTTGCCATTGGGTGTTTCTTGGATTATTTTTCGTTGTCATGGGTCATTTTGAATTGATACATGTTTTGGGTTTGAGTTTTCTTTTGAGTCTCGTGGTTTTTGACTTGTTTTAATTGGTGCACGTGAAATGTCGTTAGTTATCCGTGGGTTTGATTCATTGATCGTATCTAGTGGATTCAGGATGTTGTTTTGGGTTCGTATTGATTTGGGAGCGTTGAGGTAGACATATGTGTCACACCCCCAATTTATCAGAGTAATACAACACAATGGGGTGCGACGGTCATGACTATCACAAGACATAGATACAAAGAACGACTATTTAAAAGCCGTTTTTATTTAATTAAAACCATAAAAGTTGTTTCCGAAGCGAATTACACAAGATCATAATAAAACATTGTTTCAAAAGACTTTAACATTGATCCAAATATCCATACACTAGTCATGACCATTTTCATTTAAAAATCTCCCATGCATAACCACGTTACTCCTCCGTCTTGATACCTGAGAAAACATTGCTAAAGCGTCAACACAAAGGTTGGTGAGTTCATAGGTTTAAGTTTAAATAGTGTGATGAACCATAAGATTTTCCAAGGCAACCGGCATATAATCTTATAACAAATACAAGATTATAATCAAAAGTATACGTTTAAATCACCTACGCCTAAGCTCGTGACACCGAAGCGTTAACCTCAACCAACAAGAAATAATAAGAGCCCGAGTAAATGCCTATCCCGAAGCATTTGTAAATCCTCAAATGTAAGTGTATCTAACTTTGGCCACACAACCAAATTAGATAGGGAGGTTAGTCCCGATAGATCTATCCATAACATTCGCGCTTACACAAAGTAATTAACGGTTCACGATAGTGGGCTAAAGCATCTAGGGATATCGCTACTTAGACATCATGTAGGCAAACGTATGAGTTTAAAGCACTTATGTTCATCCGTTAAAACAAGCAATGTTCTCACCCCAAAATAGGTAAAGCAATTAAAAGTGGGGCTATGAAACTCACCTCGACGAAGTAGTGAATATGATCAATAGAGATAGTACGGAAAATCAAAGCACGCAAAACGATGCGCAAACGATCTACTCGTAACCTAAGTAAAATATCCGTACTTAGGCTAATATACAAGAAATAATAATGTACAATGCACTTGGTTGATAATTTATACTTGCTCTTGATTTATAAAATGTTTTCATACATGTTTCATGTTCAACAAATTTAGTCACGGGGTCAACCTTGGGTCTCGATAACTTGTTAAATAGTAGTCCGAAAAATAAACGGGTTCTCAATATAAAAACTAGACCGCGAGCTCTTCGATATTTAATAAATATCGTATTTTTATGAAGTCTCTGAGTATAGCAAATAATTATGTAAAGTGGTTCACTCGTCAACAAAATAAACAAGTAATGCTTCATTTATTATTATGTGTCAATCGAGCATTTTTGAAAATAAATGGCGGCCTCGTTACTCAACATTAAAACAAACGGGAAATTGTTTTGAAAACTAGGCCGTGAGGTCTTCGACGCTTGATAAATATCACGTTTTAATTAAGTTTCTAAGTCTAGCAAATAATCTTGCAAACTAGAGCACTCGTAACCAAAATATAATAAGTAGAGTTCAATTATATACAAGGGGTGATCAAGCATTTTTGAAAGCGATTTCCGAGTTCGTTAATAAGTCTTAGAACGAACGAAAAGTTGTTTTGAAAACTAGGCCGTGTCGAGTTTAGTAAAATATTTTCAGACAGTCGGGGCATGACCTTTACGTTGGTTAAAAATAGGTGCAAAGTGAGGTATTCGGTTACCTTTTACGTCTACTATAATAACTTATATTTGTCTTTGAAATTGGAAAAATGGCACACGTTTGGTCCCCGTTTTCTGTTCTACGCCCCTACATACGCACCAAATCACGTTATAGGAAGTTGGGGAATTGTACTATGGCTGGTATTTGGCATTTGTTAGTAAACTTACAAAAAGATGGTGGTGACCCTACCTCTACATCCTACACAGTTTTAATCATGTATATACTTGTATAAAACAAATTGCCAAAAGAATGGAAGACCACTTGCTTGTGTACTTCTGTTCGCAGCTTATGACAATTGAATAGGGTGGTCCTATTTGCTTTATAATCCTAGCAAACATAAGCATATACATCATATCATCACCTTCTCACATATCATCTATTTACTTTCCCATCCCCTGTTTACAAAACATGCATACATGTATATCATGGCAACCATATAAGTCACACATCAACTTGGTCCTTAGTCTACTGTCTATATACATGCCCTCATACGATGTTTATATATTTCAAGAGTTTGTGAGGCTTTACATGAATGAAGATTCCTAGGTCTCATTTGGTTTTATGATAGCATGATCACACGTCCAGTTATACCACATTTTCATAGTACGCAGGCACGAAACATAAGGTCCACATCATATCATATCATTTGATCACATACAAAACACCTAAGGGTTTTCAATGGTCTAGGATTTCGTATACTCGCTTCTGGATTGCTGGTTCCTTTAAGTATATGCATGCTCATACTAGTTACATGGTTGTATTAGGGGGTTACAACATGCATACTTTACCATTTAGCTCAGGTTACACGCATGCATACATGTTCGATCACACACACACCTGCTATTATATACATTCATCACGAAATAGAGATGAGATGTAGTTTTTCTTGCCACTTTATTCACATACTCAAACATGCATATACTTATTCTACATGTATTCGTTAAGTTTCTAGTTTCCTGATGGTTTGTTGTTTGTTGTTCATGCACCGCGCACCAAAGGTAAGACAAGTGTTTTATTATTGCTTGTTGTTTTGAGCCATTGACTCACGCAGGAACACACATATTTATGTAGCACAAAACATATAGTTTTAAACACCTTCTGCTACGTATGAACCATAATCTTGGTTTGAGCCCCCACATACACGTACTTACTCCCAATGTCTACTAGTCGTTTGCATGCCACTGTTTTATTTAACCGTTGCTTATTATGCATGAAATCATATTGGAACAAACACAAGTCTCACATAAAATCATAGTATCGGTTCATATTTACAATACTCAATAATTCACGTCGAGACTAGAACAAAGGTCCTTGGTCTTCACACGTTTCCGTCCATCTAGCTAGCCTTGTAGTGGTTCGTTGGTTATTTGAATCGTTTAGGTTATCACTAAGACTACAACCGTGGTCTTGCGATATCAAGTTTTGTTCAAACGTGGCTTAGTTATGTAAACGCCCATCAAAACGCTAACCCGTGACTAGTTTGTCTCATTAGTGTAAGTTCTTTGTTTTTAAAGTTTTGAGCAAGTATTCCTATCAACCAAAAGAAAAGATCAAAACAAGGATGAAAATGTCTTACAAAAGGTCCAAGATTTTATTCTCGGTGAAGAAATATAGTATCGACCCGACTTATGCAACTTAGCCTTAGAACCCGAATAAAACCCTTAGTCAATATTAACCCTTCAATGAAGCGAACCCTTAGGCTTTTCTTCTCCCTGGCAGCGTCCAAAGTGTTACAGGAAGAAATATACTTTGTGTTTATTGTGTGTTTGAGGAGTGTGTTTTGTGGTGAGCATGTGTTGCTATTTATAGGGGCAGATTAAATAATAAGAGGGTAGTTAAACATAGTTAGGGTTTCTAGGGGTTTTAGTTGCTTCTTAACTAGGAGGGGAACTAAACAAGTACCCTTGGGAACTTGATACATTTATTGGGCAGAAGAAAAGAGCATGGGGCTCGGTGATGGCAGTAAAAGAGAGTGGGAAGAGTACTTTTGTGTTGACTTCATGAGGAGAAAGAGGTTGTGTCCACCGATTGTAGAAAGAAAGGAGGGGACAAACTAGTACATTCATTAAGGGTTGAGTGTAGTACTATATAAGTTTTGATTTATGTGAGCTTGTGATTTAAATGTGGGTTATGGGAGATGCATTGGGGGCCGGTGCTTGTTGTGGTAACAATGAAGGAAAATGATTTCTATTTTATTTTCGTAATTTCATGTATTATGTTGGCACTTACAACTTGTGTTAATGTCAAAAAGGTTCAAAAAGATTTTAGGCGAGGTGTCGTTTTTAACGACTTTAGATCGAAGAGAAAAATGGATTACTTCTAAGTGTGTTATGAACATAATAAGCGAATTGCTAAATTCGCGTATCATAACTATAATTTAGAAAACGTCGAATGAAATAAAGGTCGGCTCCAATAGATATTTCTTAGAACAAAATCGAATAGTAGTCACTCAAATAATAGTAACTTCATTCATAAAAAAAAATTTAAATTCGTACACAAAGTACGCGTAAACAATCGGGAAAATCAATAGACAGACAAGTCTAACCCGAACTATCGCGTTTCACGTAAATTAAATAGATTCGAAATTCACGTGTGTGACATTCGTAATCCCTTAAATTGAGTTTTGTCCTCAAAACTAGCACATTGATGTCGTTATCAAATCCGGAGATCAATTAAATCTTAACTTCCTTTAATGGTGTTCAATGCATTCGTTTTAGTTCATTGTTAAGATTAAAATTACTATAATCTCGTAAGTATTAACACGAACAAAAGTTTGTTCCTAATTGTACATGGTCCTATAGCGTCCCCAAGTCTTTTCTTGCATGGCAATTTTCTCGACGACGTCGGTTTTGTTTAGCGAGTTTCCTCATTTATTAATTTTTGCGTCGTCCCGCACATTATTTCCACTTTAAAGTGTCGTGTATTGTCAGCTTTCGCCTAGGTGACTATATGTCGCACATTTGAATATCGTTCCACATGGTTTGATTTATCCCGTTCACATTAACCGTCTACTTGGTAGTGATAAGTAGCGTATGCGTCAAGGTTCCTTGAATTGGTTTCCCAAAAATCTAGGACATTTGATCGTCTTAACACATAGTGGTCAAGCCGTTTCTACCCTTTTTGTGACATTCAATTATTAGATTATTTCGTTAATTAATCAATTTAGTTTGCGTTCCTCCTCGTTTATATCCTTTTTCATGGAGTAGTAAACGGGTGCACCATCTATAATATTTTTAATTCATAGTTCGTTCGGTTTCCTTCTATGAAGAGAGTATATAATATTCTTAAGCCTATGAGTATGGCGTGATGCTCAAACATCGTTAGGTAAAATGGGTCTCTGTCCGGACGATTTCGGTATTTCAATTATATACGAAAGCACGCTTATCTTGGCCTAACTGTTCTTTAACATTGGTTATGTTACAGCGAGTTCTAGATATCCGTTAAATTTGGATTTTACTCACATGATGTTTCGTTCTCATTATTATTTAAAATTGTTTCGATTTTTCCAACTCTGATCTATTTGAGTCTAATTGTCGTCAAAGACAATTGGCGTTCCTAGTATTTGCGTGTCATATACGCTCTTGTATGAAATAGTGGCGAAGAAAATAATTATACTAGGACGGTATAAAAATGTTCGACGTTCATAGCATATGATAAATCTTTCTTTGATAAATAGGGCAACTTGAAAAATATTCTACTAATATACTTCATTTTTAAGATGACTACTATGAGCATACTCGCGTTCGACCACGATCATACGTAGTTGATCAGGCTACGTACGTCTCGGGACAAACGGTTGCATCCTCCTTTTCATCACAGTTTGACTCTTTGAGGTTGTAATTATATATTGGTAGTCCACAGTGCATTTTGTTCGTTACCATTATCCACTTTTCATAACCAACAAGTTAGTTCATAGTGCATTTCATTTGTTACCAATGCTCACTTTTCACAATCGACGAAATAATTCCCATAATTATTCGTACTAGTCCTCGTCGAGTTTATCAATAGTCTTTGTTCTCCACATTGAGTTGGTCGTCAAACCAGGTTCCAAAACTTTACATGGTAGTTCTTACCAAAAATATTTCGTTATTAGTTGCGGCGTTTGATTAATAATACCTTTATTAATCTTCTAACTTACATTATTACAATTGTTATTATTCCCACTAATAAGTGTTTTCGATGTTGATTTCCTTATAGTAAAAATCAATTTTGATATTTTCTAAAGAATATTTAAAAAAAAATCTTTTTAACGAAAAATTATTTTATTTACTTCTCTTCCATAGGTAAAGAGAATATTGTAGAAGAAAGTTCTTTCTTAAGTAAAAATTTTGGTGGATAAATTTTGCTCCGAGACATGAAAATTAAAAATAAAATTTTCTCGTTGGTTAAACAAAAGATGATTTAAAGATAAAACAACATAATTTAATTGAAGACATGGAGTACGATTACATAATTAAGTTTGTTGGTGGTAACATCGACGGACGTCGAGTCACTTGATTTGCATAAAAGTAAAGTAGTTCCTAATACATGAATTTTTCACGCTCTATCCATGACGAGGTTAGAAATGCTTGGGTTGATACTTGAATATTGTCGGCGCATCTTTCTTGAAAGACGACTGGTGTAAAACGTTGGTTGGGTATTGGACGCTCCTTGCCCCCGAGCTTCCTTCTTGGGCAATTTCCTTTATATTCTTCTCATGGGACTTTACCACTCGACAATCACCCTCCAAGTGCCCAAATTCAACACAAAGCATGCAATGGTTCGCGCAACTACCTTTGTGGTGGTAGTCACACTTGTGGCAATATGGAAGGTTGCCGAGGCACTTCTTGTTCAAGATCGGAGTTGGGTTGGGCACGTCCTCCGGGAAATTTGTTCTTGCACAACATGTATAGGGTGGTAAGGTTTTTCCTTGGTGGACATGTGGCATTTTCCACGAGTGATTCTTTGGTTTAGTCATCGGGTGAGGTTTAGGTCCTTCGGCACTTTGCTTTATGGTGTTCAACCTTGAGTGGTTCTTCAACATATAGCACCGCGTCTCATAAGGCCCTTTTCTTCCACTAACGGAATGATTTACCTTAGTTTTTGAAAGGGTCTTTCGAGGTCCAAAAGTGTTAACCGGAGTAGCACTTGTTTCCTTAGCCTTTTCGTAAACACTAGGATCCATGGTTCGGTCAACCGTGCGGATACTAGCTTCAAACGCATCAACGGCCCTAATGTCATTTTGGTATTGACGAGTGATGACCTCTTTAAGGTCCTTGCAACCTTGTTCCGTCATTTCAAATATTTTTTTTTCTGTGTAACATTATCGCACAAACGATGTATATTTTGTTAGTTCTTTCATTGTTATCAATTCTTACGATTGTTCAAATTTGATCGAGCTTTACTCATATTTATTGTAATACAATTATCAATGGATCATATCATAAAAATTCTTGCATTTCATTCTTGAACTACGTCCCATAAATAGTTTTTGGAGCTCCGAGTACAAAATTACATTCAACTAATGAATGGCTTCTTTTAGTCTTGACAACACGTCATGCATTCATTACAAAACATCATACTTTTATTAGAAAGGCGAGAAAATCCTAAAGACCTAGATGGTGAAGGATTTCTTGAATTTGAACATGATCAGCAGCTTGCCTAGCCTCGGCATCATTGTTCCTCATTTGTAAAATTGCAATCTCAGACTTAGCAGCCTCGAGAGACTCTCGTAACTCGGCTATCACTAAGTCCTTGTCCTCATCTTGCTCGATAAGGTGATCCACATCAACCTCTACATCCTCCAGACGGCCTATCAGGTGTTCTGCATCGAATCCGAGTGCTTCTGAAGTAGGCTCGTCTTCTGGAGAATGAGCAACATTAGGTGGTGGTGAAGGTGTACGGTTTCTTTTTCTAGAAGTTTTAGGTAATGGTGAAGGCATAGGAGTAGGGAATGGTATAGTAGTAGTAGGAATATTTGGGACAGTGGAGGGAAGTCCCGTAGTGACATTTGGCATCATGACAGACGAATCTTGCTCATCATCCGAATTTATTGTGATTACGCTCCGGATGGGGGTAATTTCTTTGTCGGATTCGGATTGCAAAATGACAAACGGAATGAGAGGCATTTTTCCTTTTTCGCCTGTCGCCAAATGTAAAACGACGGTTATTAGATAGGTAGAAGCGAAGTATTTTTCTAAAGTTCTAAAAATAGAAATGAGTAGTATGATGTCTTGTAAATTTTCTTTTATTTAGAGTAAGTTCTCGTACATCGATCCATAAGTCTACTTAAATGTCCAAGTAGTCCTTACACGGAAAACAATAAGTAAATCATGGAATGTTAAAGTCCTCTAACATACTCTTCCACATACTTATTATTTGTACTTTCTCTTAGTAGTGATTATGTATGGATGGATAAATACAATTATCCTTAATCAATTCTTTCATCAATTTAGGTCTATTACGACGTTCATTTTTGTGCAATTTCCTCTTGTTAAACGTTTATTACTTGCAACTCGGATGAGTAAGTATGTTTTTGAGTTTTAGTCGGCTTACAGCTATTACATAGCCCGTACTAGTTCTTGTTCATTCATAAGTCTTCCCTTAACTTAGTATTGCTAGTTCGTACACTTTCGACAATTTATACACCTTGAAAAATTGTTAATTTGATTTAAACTAGTCGAGTACTAAAATTTTATCACAAAATTTTATTACAAGAATTGTTCCATAGGTTTTTAATCCGTAATCGTTCAAAATGTTCAGTACGAGCAATTACTAAATTTTATTACAAGAATTTCTCTGATTTTAGAATATGTTCCGTTATACCTTATATGTTTCCTTTATCTTGCTCTCGTCTAGCGTTTTGCTCGTGATCTTAGATAAACTTTACAATCATTGTTGTATATTTATACCTTGTATTTAAGATCTCAATATACGCCCACATTTCGCATCTGGGGTTCTCAAACATCGCACAACGCGATAATCCCTTTGATGTAGAAATTGGCATAATTATTTAACCAAGGGTAAAACCCTTTAATTTATATCTATATCGTAACTTCGAAATTTATAACAACATCATAATAACTTAGTCGCAACCAATGGACTAAAAGAATTTTGATTTGTCTTTGCGTAATTTATTTCCAATAAAGTTTTCTTTGATAACCATTGACTTACGCGTCAGCGCATTTATAAATAGTTCATATATTGCGGAATTTGTTTGTTCTTTGAATTGTAGTATTCTTTGGAGCATTACAAGAGTAATACTTGTACTAAGTGTTTTATCGTCATATGTCATTTTAATTAGTGACATCATCGTCGTTCCTCGGTCGCATTCAATTTCAATTCGAAACCGTTAATTAATGTAGGTCACTTTTACTCAACCGAGTCTACTATAAATGTTTAGTGGAGTAACAATTTACCGAACCCAGTAAATAGTTGCTCCTCTCGACATTTATAATAGTATCGCTTGATTCAAGTATCACTACAAATTAACACACTACCAAACCCATGGTAAATAAATATATTCATATAGTTTTTGTTCTAGGAATTATGGCGATATTTTTAATTCGGCGCATAGTAATATGAAACACAAAACGTTTCGATAGTCGATAATAGTCCCGCAGACTATCTAAAATATAAGTATGCGTACGCTTAATCTCAAAGGAAAATATATATATGGCACAGCCCATTCAAATAAATATGGCACAAACCATTTAAACAAAGATGGCACAAACCATTCAAATAAATATGGCACAAACCATTTAAACAAAGATGGCACAAACCATTCAAATAAATATGGCACAAACCATTTAAACAAGGATGGCACAAGCCATTCAAATAAATATGGCACAAACCATTTAAACAAAGATGGCACAAACCATTCAAATAAATATGGCACAAACCGTTTGCGTATCGTAACGATCCATACAAGGATGTTTTAAAAATCTTTTTATTACATGTCCCTATGGTTATCACTCAAACATGGGAAAGGTATACCTAATGCTAATAATACTTAGCAATCAAATTCAAAACTTAGCATTGCAAAAATCATAAACTATTTCAAGTCACAACTTACTTGTATCGAAGACGTGGAGTGGAGTGGTTCTTGGAGATTTTTGAGAGACAGTTATAGTCTAGAATTATTTTCCTGATAAATAAATTTTTGACTCACGTTTATAAAAATCATTTTGTAAAATAACCTAGTTCTCTATAACTACAGCTCTGATACCAATCTGTCACACCCCCAATTTATTAGAGTAATACAACACAATGAGGTGCGACGGTCATGACTATCACAAGACATAGATACAAAGAACGACTATTTAAAAGCCGTTTTTATTTAATTAAAAACATAAAAGTTGTTTCGGAAGCGAATTACACAAGATCATAATAAAACATTGTTTCAAAAGACTTTAACATTGATCCAAATATCCATACACTAGTCACGACCATTTTCATTTAAAAATCTCCCATGCATAACCACGTCACTCCTCCGTCTTGATACCTGAGAAAAACATTGCTAAAGCGTCAACACAAAGGTTGGTGAGTTCATAGGTTTAAGTTTAAATAGTGTGATGAACCATAAGATTTTCCAAGGCAACCGGCATATAATCTTATAACAAATACAAGATTATAATCAAAAGTATACGTTTAAATCACCTACGCCTAAGCTCGTGACACCGAAGCGTTAACCTCAACCAACAAGAAATAATAAGAGCCCGAGCAAATGCCTATCCCGAAGCATTTGTAAATCCTCAAATGTAAGTGTATCTAACTTTGGCCACACAACCAAATTAGATAGGGAGGTTAGTCCCAATAGATCTATCCATAACATTCGCGCTTACACAAAGTAATTAACGGTTCACGATAGTGGGCTAAAGCATCTAGGGATATCGCTACTTAGACATCATGTAGGCAACGTATGAGTTTAAAGCACTTATGTTCATCCGTTAAAACAAGCAATGTTCTCACCCCAAAATAGGTAAAGCAATTAAAAGTGGGGCTATGAAACTCACCTCGACGAAGTAGTGAATATGATCAATAGAGATAGTACGGAAAATCAAAGCACGCAAAACGATGCGCAAACGATCTACTCGTAACCTAAGTAAAATATCCGTACTTAGGCTAATATACAAGAAATAATAATGTACAATGCACTTGGTTGATAATTTATACTTGCTCTTGATTTATAAAATGTTTTCATACATGTTTCATGTTCAACAAATTTAGTCACGGGGTCAACCTTGGGTCTCGATAACTTGTTAAATAGTAGTCCGAAAAATAAACGGGTTCTCAATATAAAAACTAGACCGCGAGCTCTTCGATATTTAATAAATATCGTATTTTTATGAAGTCTCTGAGTATAGCAAATAATTATGTAAAGTGGTTCACTCGTCAACAAAATAAACAAGTAATGCTTCATTTATTATTATGTGTCAATCGAGCATTTTTGAAAATAAATGGCGGCCTCGTTACTCAACATTAAAACAAACGGGAAATTGTTTTGAAAACTAGGCCGTGAGGTCTTCGACGCTTGATAAATATCACGTTTTAATTAAGTTTCTAAGTCTAGCAAATAATCTTGCAAACTAGAGCACTCGTAACCAAAATATAATAAGTAGAGTTCAATTATATACAAGGGGTGATCAAGCATTTTTGAAAGCGATTTCCGAGTTCGTTAATAAGTCTTAGAACGAACGAAAAGTTGTTTTGAAAACTAGGCCGTGTCGAGTTTAGTAAAATATTTACAGACAGTCGGGGCATGACCTTTACGTTGGTTAAAAATAGGTGCAAAGTAAGGTATTCGGTCACCTTTTACGTCTACTATAATAACTTATATTTGTCTTTGAAATTGGAAAAATGGCACACGTTTGGTCCCCGTTTTCTGTTCTACGCCCCTACATACGCACCAAATCACGTTATAGGAAGTTGGGGAATTGTACTATGGCTGCTATTTGGCATTTGTTAGTAAACTTACAAAAAGATGGTGGTGACCCTACCTCTACATCCTACACAGTTTTAATCATGTATATACTTGTATAAAACAAATTGCCAAAAGAATGGAAGACCACTTGCTTGTGTACTTCTGTTCGCAGCTTATGACAATTGAATAGGGTGGTCCTATTTGCTTTATAATCCTAGCAAACATAAGCATATACATCATATCATCACCTTCTCACATATCATCTATTTACTTTCCCATCCCCTGTTTACAAAACATGCATACATGTATATCATGGCAACCGTATAAATCACACATCAACTTGGTCCTTAGTCTACTGTCTATATACATGCCCTCATACGATGTTTATATATTTCAAGAGTTTGTGAGGCTTTACATGAATGAAGATTCCTAGGTCTCATTTGGTTTTATGATAGCATGATCACACGTCCAGTTATACCACATTTTCATAGTATGCAGGCACGAAACATAAGGTCCACATCATATCATATCATTTGATCACATACAAAACACGTAAGGGTTTTCAATGGTCTAGGATTTCGTATACTCGCTTCTGGATTGCTGGTTCCTTTAAGTATATGCATGCTCATACTAGTTACATGGTTGTATTAGGGGGTTACAACATGCATACTTTACCATTTAGCTCAGGTTACACGCATGCATACATGTTCGATCACACACACACCTGCTATTATATACATTCATCACGAAATAGAGATGAGATGTAGTTTTTCTTGCCACTTTATTCATATACTCAAACATGCATATACTTATTCTACATGTATTCGTTAAGTTTCTAGTTTCCTGATGGTTTGTTGTTTGTTGTTCATGCACCGCGCACCAAAGGTAAGACAAGTGTTTTATTATTGCTTGTTGTTTTGAGCCATTGACTCACGCAGGAACACACATATTTATGTAGCACAAAACATATAGTTTTAAACACCTTCTGCTACGTATGAACCATAATCTTGGTTTGAGCCCCCACATACACGTACTTACTCCCAATGTCTACTAGTCGTTTGCATGCCACTGTTTTATTTAACCGTTGCTTATTATGCATGAAATCATATTGGAACAAACACAAGTCTCACATAAAATCATAGTATCGGTTCATATTTACACTACTCAATAATTCACGTCGAGACTAGAACAAAGGTCCTTGGTCTTCACACGTTTCCGTCCATCTAGCTAGCCTTGTAGTGGTTCATTGGTTATTTGAATCGTTTAGGTTATCACTAAGACTACAACCGTGGTCTTGAGATATCAATTTTTGTTCAAACGTGGCTTAGTTATGTAAACGCCCATCAAAACGCTAACCCGTGACTAGTTTGTCTCATTAGTGTAAGTTCTTTGTTTTTAAAGTTTTGAGCAAGTATTCCTATCAACCAAAAGAAAAGATCAAAACAAGGATGAAAATGTCTTACAAAAGGTCCAAGATTTTATTCTCGGTGAAGAAATATAGTATCGACCCGACTTATGCAACTTAGCCTTAGAACCCGAATAAAACCCTTAGTCAATATTAACCCTTCAATGAAGCGAACCCTTAGGCTTTTCTTCTCCCTGGCAGCGTCCAAAGTGTTACAGGAAGAAATATACTTTGTGTTTATTGTATGTTTGAGGAGTGTGTTTTGTGGTGAGCATGTGTTGCTATTTATAGGGGCAGATTAAATAATAAGAGGGTAGTTAAACATAGTTAGGGTTTCTAGGGGTTTTAGTTGCTTCTTAACTAGGAGGGGAACTAAACAAGTACCCTTGGGAACTTGATACATTTCTTGGGCAGAAGAAAAGAGCATGGGGCTCGGTGATGGCAGTAAAAGAGAGTGGGAAGAGTACTTTTGTGTTGACTTCATGAGGAGAAAGAGGTTGTGTCCACCGGTTGTAGAAAGAAAGGAGGGGACAACCTAGTACATTCATTAAGGGTTGAGTGTAGTACTATATAAGTTTTGATTTATGTGAGCTTGTGATTTAAACGTGGGTTATGGGAGATGCATTGGGGGCCGGTGCTTGTTGTGGTAACAATGAAGGAAAATTATTTCTATTTTATTTTCGTAATTTCATGTATTATGTTGGCACTTACAACTTGTGTTAATGTCAAAAAGGTTCAAAAAGATTTTAGGCGAGGTGTCGTTTTTAACGACTTTAGATCGAAGAGAAAAATGGATTACTTCTAAGTGTGTTATGAACATAATAAGCGAATTGCTAAATTCGCGTATCATAACTATAATTTAGAAAATGTCGAATGAAATAAAGGTCGGCTCCAATAGATATTTCTTAGAACAAAATCGAATAGTAGTCACTCAAATAATAGTAACTTCATTCATAAAAAAAAAATTTAAATTCGTACACAAAGTACGCGTAAACAATCGGGAAAATCAATAGACAGACAAGTCTAACCCGAACTATCGCGTTTCACGTAAATTAAATAGATTCGAAATTCACGTGTGTGACAATATGAAAGACTTGGTCGCGCCTACACGATTAAGTAGGTGGCCATGAAAGAACGGTCGGAATGCCCTTAGTAGGGAGGAAAGAAGTTCGTAGACGAACTAATGTGGTCACGAGGTCTCTTAGGAGTGACAAGGGAGATGAATATATATGTGTAATTTAGTGATATTGGCGCAAGTAACATGCCATAGAGAGTGCTGGAAGGGGATATAATACCTCAAAGGTATTTATGATTGTTCGTAAGGCATGTAAGTTTTCCAAAAATTTCCTGAGATTTGGTAGGTTTGCCTATTACTGTGAGGTAGAACCATAAATAGATCAAGTAGGAGGAGTGAGAGGAGTTGTAGTTGGTGCCCTTCCAAGGCAAATTGTTGATGAAATGATTTAAAAACAAGAGTTGTTAGAAATTGCAAGGAATGCAAGATAAAAGTTGAGTTGCTTAGTAGTAGATTGGATATGGAAAGCGGTTGAGTGGTCTGATGAGAGGAAGTATTGGTCTTTAAAAATGCGTGTAGAATTTTGCAAGTAGAACGAGGTAGGAATTTATTCGAATTGCCGCTAAGAGAGGGTGCAAGGAGGACGTTGTTGAAACTGCTAAGGATGTTGTATGAACGCTTTGGGTTTACGGTTATGCATTTGGCTTCGCCAAAGCACTAGCGATTTTCATGGAGTCAATGAACCGAGTGTGCATGAACGTGTATAAACGAGTTGTCATCGGGAGCATCGACGACATCTTGATTTACTCAAATCTAAGAAAGAGAGTGAGGCGAATTATGAGTTGGTTTTGGAGTTGTTAGGAAAGAGAATTATACGTGAGATTTTCAAGTGTGAGTTTTAGGATTAAGTTGGCCAGGACGAGTAGTCAGAGATGATGGCATATCGTGGAACCAGCAAGGGGCAAACTGAAGAAGGGTGAGGAAACGTTTTGGAGGCTGAAGAGGTGGATTGGATAATGAGCAGATCTTGGAATTATCGGAAGGACTGGATGAATTCGCGAAGCATGACGATACGTAGAGCAAGAAATTGGATGTATTCGAGAACAACAAAGAAAGGCGGTTGTTTATACGTCGTGGGAACTGAAGATTTGGAAGAACTAGATAAGACTTAGTTAGTGGAGCTGGATTGTTATATCTGCCTAGAATGCTAGAGGCATTTGGTGTACGAGACGTAGGGAATGATCTATACGGATCATGAACGTCTCCAACACATATTCAATCATCTTGATTGAACATTTGACAAAGGTGATGGGTGGAATTAAGTGGTGAAAGAAAAATTACAAGGCCAAGTACCATCTGGGAAAGGCAAGCATGGTTGATGAGACATGGAATAAGAAGAATGAAGTGAAGCTGAGACGAACTTGAACTATATGGATGACGTATTAGGGTGGTTTGGATGAAGGATGTAGGTTGCACGAGTTGAGTTGTCTAAAGCAGAGAACGTGTCAACATGTATGTTGCGTGGCTTGGACAATCATATGGAGAAAGGGACGTAGATTATACTTCCTACATAGACAGGAGTAGCTTAGAAAGGGCAATGTAAGGACGAAGTTGGTAAAAGGGATACATAATGCGGTGGAGGATTAAGTACGATGAGAGTTGGGTGATAGTCGATAGACTGACTAATTCATCACCTATTTCAAGAGGAATGAGAAGTCACGTAGTTGGGAAGTTGGAAGAATTGTGTACGGATGTGATGGAATCAAGAGTTTTGCGTAAAGGTAAGCCTAATATGTATGGAGTGCCTTATGAAGGATTATGGCAAGGGAAGAAACAAGGGGAAGCATCACATCGTGATGTATGGTAGGAGTTGAGGAAGAAGAAGGAAGTGTGTATAGAAGCGAAGCATGAATGAAATAGGTCGAGATAGGAACCGAAGGTAAAACTTTGGTAGAGCTTAATAAGTAGAATAAAGCACAACGCAGGCTAATACTGTCGTAGTGTGGAAAAGGAAATGGCACTGACCTATACTGATTGTTTGGGAGGCTTAGTATCGATAATCGAATGGATGAGGAGTTATAGATGTGATGTGCCATAGGGACGAAGGGCTTGGTCTAACTGAGATAACCGTCCTTTTGATGATGTGTATAGATCATAAGATGATTTGGATTGGAAGAAATAATGGATATGTGAAAGACTGTCATAGGTCACTTTGTAAGGAAATTGGAATTTTTAAGTAGTTTGGGGTACGGACTGAAGGGAGTTGATGAACATGATTGGATATGAGTATATCCAGCTAACTGGGAAAAGGATAGGCAGGTGAGATATTTATACAACCTTAGGAGTTACACTGAGGACATGTGTGATTGATTTAGAGGGAGTTAGGAAACTCATTAGCGATGGCTGAGTTTTCATATAATTATAGTTATCATATTAGAAGTCGATAAATGCCGTTTGAGGCACTATATGAAAGGATAGGATGAGTTGTCCCCATTGTGGACTAGAATTGGTAAAAGAGGCTACTAATGTGGTAATGGTGTTTGTGGACAGAATGAGAGCAACAAGGGATGCTATGTAGAAAAGGAGGAAACCACTAGATTTAGTGACAAATTTATGTAGGGAGTTTCACCCATAGTAACGGGTGGTACGTTTTGGTAAAATGGAAGAGTTGATGTAGAGTTTTGTAGGTCCATTTATGATCTTTGGAAAGATTGGACCATTAGCTTATGAGCATAGAATTACCTGGGGGAAATGAGTTGTATACATGATACATTTCAGGTATTGAGATTGGTAAATGTTGTTTGAGAATGCATTTTGCATGTACGGTTATTCGAGACTTGTATTAATAAGAGTCTTTGTTTTATCAAAGAGTCATTTGTGAGATTTATTGACTATGAGGTCAAGAGTTTGGCAATGAATTTAAATATTGTTGGTTAGTATATATGGTAGTTTGAGACTTGAACTAAAGTTCACATGAAAATGAGAGGAGTTCGTTTAGAACAAGTATCCTCATGTGATTTGTTGTTTGTGTGTTTGATCCTAAGGAGTAAATCTCGGGACGAGATTTCTATTAGGAGGGAGTGATGTGACAACCCTGGTTTTGATGTTCGTCACTTAGTTTTATTTTGTGCTAGTTACGTGTCTTTACGTGTTTATGTGCTAATTGGTGTGTATAGATTGTGGTTTGGATATCGTTTCCGGTACGAGATACCTTGTGAGTGAAACGATGTGTGATGATTTCATGTTCATGAGTTCACATGGTAGTGACTATGAAGTGAGATGGTGTTATTTAGTGGTTTACGTATACGTATATGTATTATAGAAAATCGTATTTTTAAGATTTACGGTTTAGCATTTAGAGGTATCGGATGAGGTAATTAGGCATATGGATATTTTTCGGGATGGTTTTAAGTCATTTAGGACTTAGTTATAAAGTTTATTTCAAAATTTGAGATTTTTTATAAAAATGTATATTTTACGTCTTTTACGGTAAAACGCGTAAATTTGACTAGTTTTACGGTTTTGGGGTTTTGGAGGCTTTAGGAGCTGAAATAAATTAAGGAAAATTAAGGTAATATTATTAATACATATATTAATAATAAAAAGAAAAAAAACGAAATAAGGGGGTGTTGGGTCGGTTTGGTAGACGCAAGAAAAGAAAGGGAAAAAGGAAAAAAAGAGAAAAAGGAAAGTGGGCTATGGGTTGGACTAGGATTCACCCATACCCTATATAATGTTTTATTCTAAACCATAAGTCATTATTTTTCTTCCTGGGGATCATAGTCGACGGTTACAAGAGAGTTTTTAGGGTTTTCATAGTTTTTTTTCATCTTCCATTAATTTAAAGGTAAACCTTCATAACCCTTTTCAATTAAATTGTTTTAAGGTTTTCTTTAATCATCTTATGATGGATTTAGGTTAGGGTTTAATTTAAAAACAGTAAATTAATGTTATATTAATGGTGTTATAATTATTACATAAATTAGGGCTTGTAATTAGTGGGATTAGAGTTAATTAATGAGGTTAATTTTGTTAAACCCGTTTTTAAAAACTGGGCAGAATTTTGAGTCAATTGTTTTGATCATATTGGGAGTTCTACAAACTCTTATTTTACGATCCAAGTATCCCTGAAAAGGTATTTGAAGTGGCTTTACAATGCAAGAAACGAGAACTAAATTGGAGGTAGGAAAGTTGGTCAAAAACAGGTTACAACAGTCAGAGGTCAAAACAGTTTTGAAGTCAGCCTGTTTTCTTTTTAAGTTTTGGGTTGTTTGGGGTACTTAGGGTTGCATTGGGATCTTCTAACGAACATGAGAGATGGTTTATATATTGTAGTAAGTATCTGTATTGGGGCTAATGTTATGGTTTAGGGTAAGACCCCCTAATTGTAACAAACTTTTTGTATGTTTAAAATCAGTAAATCTGGAATGACAAAAGTATATATATATATATATATATATATATATATATATATATATATATATATATATATATATATATATATATATATATATATATATATATATATATATATATATATATATATATATATATATATATATATATATATATATATATATATATATATATATATATATATATATATATATATATATATATATATATATATATATATATATATATATATATATATATATATATATATATATATATATATATATATATATATATATATCGGGGCCTTAACAGTAGCTTTAAGGTTGGGGAAAGTGGGAGCTGTTAGCTAACATATGTAAGGGTATAAATGTTCCCTTTACAGAGATCATGGGTGTGTTTAGGTGGGCGTCTGGCTTATAGTTTGGAGACCTAAAACTGGGACTGTTTTTGATAAAATGTTAACGGGATGTGTTATGAAGTAAAACGAGTTAAGAGCTTTATAGAGGGGTGTAATGAGATGCTTAGAGCACATATATGAGGTATATATAAAGGTTAGATGTACATCATAGGTCGATGAGCCATTTTAGTGTTTGGTTCATGTTTTGATTATGTGTTTTTGGTTGTTAGCTTTTTGCTAGTGCGCGGATGTTTGGGGAAGCTCAATCAGGTGAGTTTCATAGTCCCATGTTTTCTAATGTTTATGACTTCCAGATGGGATGGAAGAGACACTTCTTGGTTTTGTTATTTATAAATTATGCTGTGAATGGTTTGGCGTTGGTAATGGACTTATGTGTGCATACTTATATGATTAACTGCTAGTTGATTCTTGATTGTTTATGTTTTGACTTGGTACCAAGGGGTTGTTGACAAGGCGGGGCCTTGGGATTTGGTTCATAGGTGTTTGGATGCCTATGGGAGTATGGTGTTTGGTATGGCTAGGAGCCTGAGTTTTGGTTTGATTAGTTAAATATTGAATGTTAGTTTGTTAATGTATATTAGTATCACATTGTCCATATGTTTTTAACTTTTGATTGTTACTCACAGCTTATGGTATGATTTTGGCGTTTGAGTCTAAACCTATGACTCTCACCAACTTTATGTTGACGTGTTTTAGTGTCTCTTTCAGGTGAGAATGTGGTTAAGCTTGAGGATAGAAGAGGCTAGATTTGGATGCATTAGGATTGCATTAGAAGGAGATCCCCGTTCCTTCTTAGTTTATTTTTATGTGTTGTGAATAAGTGATACTGCTGGCACCTATATGTTGTTTTGATTATGTTAATTGTTTGTCTTGGGTAATTGGTAGGACTGTTACCTACTTACCTAGACTCCTACATTGGTTGAGATATTGTCATGACATTTGTGTCACCTTTTTATGACATTATAGTTGCATTTTAGTTTTCTCTATAGAGACACCGTTTGTTGTGATGATATCCATATGTCGCGCCCCATATTCCGCCATGGTGGGGTGTGACAAAAGGGTAAGGATATTTCTGATCTGAAAGCTCAGTTGCAAGACAAAGACATCGCGATTGCTGAGTTGAAGAAACTTGTTGGAAAGATGGGTGGAAAAACTTTGGAACCTAAGGTTGTAAAATCAGTTGTTAGACAACCCAATGCGTACAAAGTACCAAAGCCATCTATCTTAGGAAAACCGCCTTCTAATGTTTCTAGGTTACCTCCTAATACCGATGTGCAATCAACTGTTCCAAGACCAACCATATCACCCTATGTTCCACCATTTAGAAAATCCATTTTTGCTAAACACAACCATGCGAATGCACCTTGCACTACTCCTAAGAGTACTCCCAAGCATGTGACTCTTACGCCCACAAAGGAATCTAAAGGGTCAAATGACGTTGTTCAAACCAACAATCTAGGGAAGGGTATACCAAAAGGGAACATTCATAAAGTAAACCTTGTGTATTCACCACCTAGTAAACAACCAACTGCTAGAGTTCAATACGATCCTAATGGTAGTCAACCAAAACCTAGGATCCCTTACTAGCAACCTAGGAATTGGCAACCACCAATGAGTAGTCGTGTATCGAACAAGGTGCCTGAATGGATAGCAAAACTGTAACACCCCATTTTGATAATGGAATGTCACGTGTAATTATGGCATGTCATCAAAGCATACAAGGATAAATGTCTAAAACACTACATGACCATAGGGATAACCGAAATCAAACATCGGTTCCAAACATAAGCCCAAAACATAATAAAGCAAAAGAAATGAATGGAATACTAAACAAGCATAAGTATATGAAGGCAAAAAGGAAAAGAAGTCTCTAGCAGCTTCCATCCTCTGCACGTCCTCCAAATGCTCAAGTCTTCCCTAGGTTACCTGCCGTTTTGGGGTCATGGAAAGGAAAGTAACGGCTGAGCAAAATGCTCAGTGCACGGATATAGACATAGTATGAATGACTAAGCATAATAGAGACTTAATAGCAACGGAAATGTATAAGTCCTGGAAAACCTGGAACATGTTCATAAAACTGGTTTTATAGTTTGAAAAGCCTTATGTTTATCTTATGAAAACTGTTTAACATATTTTACCATTAGCCAATATAGGTCATGAAAATCCACCGTGCATGAATACTTGGAGGGGTGACCTCATCATGCAAATTAGAGGGGCTGCCTCTAATTTAATATACTGGTTCTGGGTAGGAGGGATCAGCTCCTTGTGAAGGATGCAAGGCACACACCACATTCACCATGAAATCCTGACTGAAAACATGTAACTAGGATGCACCCATACGCCCCACATGATAAATATAATATAAATGGCCAAAAGCTGAAGGGACGCCACGAGCAATCACTCCGCCGTGGTGAAGTTATAACATCAGTGCCTCTAATGTTATGGTTATGGTACCTCCATAACTAGGTGAAACTGGTCATGCATGTATATGGCTATAGGTATTCTAAATTAAACATAAGCAATTCAAAAACATATAAAACAAATACTGGGAAAACAGTTGGCTGCATACGGGGAATCCTAATAAGGAAGGAATGTCCATACTGAAAGGACGGGAATCCGTACCTTATGTCCAGTGAACGAAGAAGAAGAACTGAGAGGAATCCTACTTCCGTATCACTAATGCTACATGAATACATACATGAATAAGTATCTGCTTACTAATACGTAACTGATTTTATGTCATGTCTTAGCTTATTTTACATGTTCTTACCATGTTTTACTGTTTTAAGCCTTAAATTGTGGTTATCTTATATTCTGTTTACTCTGATTAAGTGTTTCTGGTATTTCATGTATTATTATACTTACTGTGTAATAATAAGTAACTTTCCAAAAATAGCAGGTTTCCTAAAATAGAAAGTTTTTAAAAATAGAAAGTTTTCAAAAATAGAAAGTTACCAAAAAAAGAAAGTTTCCAAAAATAGAAAGTTTCCAAAAATAGAAAGTTACCAAAAATAGAAAGTTACCAAAAATAGAAAGTTTCCAAAAATAGAAAGTTTCCAAAAATAGAATTACTGCTTTAAATAGATAAGTTTCTAAAAATAGAAAGTTTCTATAAATAGATCAGTTGTCTTAATTAAATAAGTTTCCATAAATAGATTAGCTGCCTGAAATAAATAAGTTTCTAAAAATAGAAAGATTCCATAAATAGATTAGCTGCCTTATTTAATTAAGTTTCTAAAAATAGAAAGTTTCCAAAATTAGAAATAAGCTGGTTAAATAAGCTAAGTATATAAGCCTAAGTGTTTCCATGATTATTTTCTAAGTCATATGATATAATGTATAGTTTATTAATTATTTCATGTAATTAAAATAAACTATAGGTTAAAATATTTAATTAAAGTATAACATGTTTTTAATTAAATAAAGTTATATACTTAGGTTAAAACATGCATTATTATTTATTAATAATATAACATAAGTCATGTTAATTAATTAATTATAACCATGGTTTTTAAATAATTAATTAATTATAAGTCTAAAATATAAAAATACTTAGCTTAATAATTTCATGTTTTTAATAATTAAAATAACCTAAGTCATGTTATTAAATTAATCATGTCATGTTATTAATTTAATTTTAACATAAGATCATAAAAATAAAAATCTAAACATACACCTTGAACCGGATCTTGGCTAAGAACCATGAACCGGACATGAAATCGACACCATACCCCGAACCAACTCGGGGTTACCCTTGTCTTGTTGCTGCCGTGGGACCCACACTAACCAACCGGGACCATATGGTCTCGGTGGTGGTCATGTAGCCAAACCGAGACCCTCTCGGGTTCGGTTTAGGCGCGGCAAAGAACAAACACCCCTAAAACATTACTTTTTGATTTATTCCAAATCTAATTCCATGTTATATCTATGATTTAATTAGGCTTTTAAGAAAACATATCATGTTCATAATTATTTAAAAGATTAAATCAAAAGAAAAGGGTTTAAAAGAATTACCGAATGCGTGGATCTAAGGAACGATGAACAAACATGAACACTAGCAATAAATCCAAGATCAAAGACCAACAAACACCTCCTTGGTGTGTTTGAAGGTGGCAGCCAAAAAAGAAAAGAAGGAGGAGGAGAAGTTTTAGGTTTTTGTGAAAACCTCTGTAAAGAAAAATATGAGTAGTGTTTTTCCCCTTAACCCCCTTTAGTGAAAATTTGATGGGCTTAGCCCATCCTCCTTCCTAATTTCGTAGCAAATGGGTCCCACATGGGGTAACCCGATCATTTTCCATGTCTAATTGATACGTGTGTTCTCGTGTTCGTGTTTTACGTGTTTTAATTAATTATCGATCGTGACTTAATATATTTATTCGTGTTCGTAATAAATATATATACGTAATTAATATTAGCTCGTGATTAAATTACGTTCATGATTCCATGATCGCATGTTCGTGATTATAATTATTATTTGAATAATTATCGTGTGTTCATACGTAATAAATACTTATCGTATTCTAACACGTACGTAATACTTAAAATTCTTATACGCAAACGTAAACATGCTATAAAGGAAAGTTTTAATCTAGTACGTACGATCTAATGGGTACTGTTCATGGTAAAAGCATGCGGGTTTTACAACTCTTTCCCCCCTAAAAAGAATAATTCGTCCCCGAATTATAGATAACGTAACTGAAAGAGAAACATACCCGAATCAAACTGAGAGGGTATGTAAGATTAATGGTAGAAGGAACGTGGAACGTGACATGTCTTGAAAGGACATGGAACGTGACATGACTGAAAGGACATATCTAATTGATGAGAGAAAACGGATAAAAGTCCGGATGAACTTGTCCGTTTCCAAGTGGCCTCCCTCTTGGAACGGTTCCTTCAGAAGATCTTGACACAAATGATAAATCTTGGTCCTCCTGACCTTGACTTGGAATACGAAGAACTTCTTGGTTATCAACGGAAGGTAGATCCCCTAAATTCGATCGAGGAAAATAAGAGTTAACGTGCTAGGGTAACTGAAACGTTACGATGCAAGACAATCTGACTTAACTGATAATTAGAAACGATCCTCGAGACATAAAGAAACGTAGTACGTGAAAAATTTTAAACGTGATACGTGAAATTTTTTGAACGTGCTACGTGGAGATATGGCGAGTGTAGTATGAGTAAACATATCGTGATCCATGATACGTGTAACATATCTTGATCATGATATGAGCAACGTGGAATGAACATGACATGTGAAACATATCGTGATCATAGAATACAATGGCGGTAACGCCAAACGCTACAAGGTGAGACGTGGAATATGACGTGAAACGTCTATCTGATGATGGAGAGTTATACTAAACTTGGGTCTGGTGTGACACCCTAGAATCGAGGTCATTAACGATACCCTAAATTACGCTAATTTTTGAAATTTTTAATTAATTTTAATTTCTATACTTATAAGTATTTTGGTTAAATCCGATGTTCGAGGTTATAATTTTTACGATTGACGTTTTGAGAAGGACGATGACGATTACGATCCCGAGGGATGCCCAATTTTATATAATTTTTGACGATTTATCGATAATATAATTTTACGAGAATTTTATTTACGGTTCGTGTTAAGTTGAGTCGGGTGAGTTTTATAGCCTTCCAAGTACATTTAAAGTATCCCAAAAATATTTTGGAGCGTTCGGGAAGATTTCCGACTCCCGTAAAATTTTCAAAATTGACAAATGAGTCGAACCCGCCAAGTTTTGAGGACGTTTTTCATTTAAGGCCAAAAGAAGCTAGAAATTGCACAAAAGCCCCTCCCAACCCACCAAAAAGGCCAAAATGGACATAAACACAAACACACACAAAATATTCACCAAAAATCAAACACCCACTCTCTCCTTTCTCTCTCAAACCGACGGACACCCCTAGACCACCAAAAATCCACCAAAAATCTTTTTCCACTTGATTTTTCAAAAATCTAAGGTTAGACCACACTTAGTTTGGTCATTCCCCACATGTTCATGTGCTCAAATCCAACATGCACTAACAAAAATTTTTCAAGATTTTTCCATATGATCCAAATTCGTTTTTGAGGCTAAATGAGCTAATGCATGTTGATTTTAAGTGTTATGGAGGCAAGAACACCAAGAAAACCCACCAAAATTAATTTGGTTGTGGTGATTGGGTCACCCAAACCCCACGGCAAAGGGGGTGTTTGGGGAGCCATGATGGTTGTTGATTTTGCATGTTATATTTGTGTTTGGTTTGATGTTTTAGGATGATTCACATAGGTTTTATTACTTGCATGTTTATTTTCTTTGATTCTTGATATTGAGATTGGTTGATCAATAGGGGTAGGACTGAAAATGGAGGTTAGGATATGTTTGGGAAGGCTTAGGATGATGTTTAGTGGTGGTTAGAAGTCTTGGAATCGAGTCTAAGCATGTTTTTGGTATGGTCATTTTTAGGCAGAAACATTTGGTCCATTTTATAAAAATTATTTTGTTTCCAGGTCTTGAAAGCTAAATGTAGTGATAGAGGGTTTTCCTAGCTTTAATTTGGTATAAGGTAGAGCCCGTGACTCAAAACGAGCTAAAAGTTATGACATTTTAAAGATCGGGTACCGGGAGACGAGGACTTTCATAATCCGAAATTGTGCAAAGTTTTAGTCAAATCCCGAGGGTCACAAGTATAAATTGGTAAATGGTCAAGGGTCAAAATTTGGTCCCTAACCTGTGTAAATGGGTCTATATGTTGACTTAGGAGTCAAAGAAGTCAAAGGCATTTTTCATATAGGTCAAAGAGGTCAAAATTGGTCGAAGCGCAATTTCAGCCCGTAAAATGTAGTCGTGGAAAAGAGTTGCGTAACGGGTCGTAAAAGTAAAAACTTTTATTGGGCTTAAAAACATGTCATCTACAGGTCATATAGGATTTTTGGAAATTTTGTCAAATTTTATAAGTGTGGTTTAATAAGGTAAAACAGCCCGTACTTTAGTCGAGTACCGGCGAGAATGGGTAAAAATGGACAACGTAAGTAGTAAGAACAATTGGAATAAAATGAATGATACTTGTATTTTTTGTTTTTGGCGTGAGTTATACTTGTCCTAAGTGACTTGTATATATGTATTTTATACAGTACCGTAAAGTATTTAAATGAGATTACTCATTACGCGTTATTTGTGATAGGTGTTGATTTAACCGGGCATCCGTAACATCGTCAGTGATCACTCCTCGAACTACCGACTACTTAAGATATAAGGTGTGAATTTATAGCCTCGCTTATATTATTTCAAATTGTTTTTACCCGCGAGGGAAATGCATGCTAGTTTTTAAAAGGAACGTATATCATGAATGATTGTTAGACCCGAAAGTTGCCTTAGAAATTGTGTTGAGTACCAAAGTTGCAAAAGACCCTAAATTCATGAACTATTAACTATTGTCCTGCCCTCGAGTAGGGGAAATAGCCGCTTATGCAATTTGTAGTACTACGGGGTTAACGACCCAATGCTAGCCGAGAAGCTGTACTTATAGTAAGTTCTGCGGTAGATTATTTTGTATGAGAAATAAGGTATAATTGCAACTGATGCCTTTAGAAGGGGCACTGGTTTCATCTGAATCATGCCGGTATATTTACGCGGGTGATTGAGTTAACGGATTAGTGTCATGAGCTTAAACACAATTGTCAGTATCCTGATTATAGTTTGTTTGATCGACAAGACTATAAATGATCACGAATGGTTTTTATTATATATACGTTCAAATGGATTGTAAAACCTATGAATTCCACTCAACGTTTTCGTTGACCAAATTTATGGCATGTGTTTCAGGTAACCGCTGAGGTGTAGGATGGAGCATGCATGGGATGGATGTGGTGTGTACGGCTTGGAGTCCGCTTGTTTTTTTCCCTCCTTTTCTACTTAAACAATTTTTAAGTTTAATGTTATGTTGTTGTAAAACTGAAGTTTTTGGGGTTGAGATTCATGGGGACCGAAAACGCTAAACTCTGTGTACTATTTTGGGGTTGGGAAAAACCGTGGACATGTATCATCTAACAATTTTAATTTCAAGTTTTAAGTCGACGTCTTTTAGCGTCGTTTGATATATCTTGTGTGCAATGAATACGGTGTAGCACCCATTGTTGTAGTTCCGCTGCGCATAACAATTGTGGGGGTGTTACAGATTGGTAATCAGAGCCACGAGTTATAGAGAACTAGGTCGTTTTTGAAAATCCTAAACTATAACTTTTGGTGTCGTAAGAAAGGGTCCAAGCACACACAACTATCCTGCATGGCTCCGGTAAGATTTATTGTTGTATTTATGGCATTTGACGTATACTTTTGAGTAAAGTATATAAGTGGGTAATTATTATATAAGTATGGAATTACTATATGTAGACGTTGAATTTTACGTGAAATATCCGACATCGTAATTTTTGTATAAATCATGCATGAGCATCATATTATTACATTTCGGGCATATGTACCACCTTTGCATTGCATTTGCATGCATATATTTATAATTATTGTATAATTACTTATGTACCCTCCGAAATTCGCTGTTATTGCAGGAATGGCCGAGGTACCGCCCAACGATAACGGAAACGATGTACGAGCCCAGGACCCCGACCCAAGGAGAACTACTTGCCCCACGCCTATGCGTACTTCCCATCTGGTTGGTGTACCAGATATCCCCAGAAGAGCCGAAGGTGCAATGAGCGCAAATTCTCTTCATCAAGGCATCCCAAGAATTTGCTGTCCCGGACCGAGGATTTATCATGACGTGCGACGAACTGTGAGAGGTTTGGAAGGATCGATGTGCATGAGGTATGTAGTGGAATCAAGGGTGGTCAGTAGATTCGACGAGAATGATAAGGCGGACGAAAGACTGTTGGAAAGGACGGCAAGAATTGAGTATGACGGGAATGTGAATAAAAGTGACATCAACAGTTTAAAATCAATGGTTGCGAATTTAAGTGCTAGTCTTGACCGTGTTAGGGAGGATCAGGTGAGGTTGTCGAGGATGCAGAGTTGGGAGCATCGTGTGAGGGATTCATTGCCCCCGGATTGGAGATTCGTGGACGATGTGGAGATGGAGGCGAACGACTTCATGGTTCAGCCGCCTACTAGAGGTACTTGTATTACGGTGGGAAGTCAGGTAGCGATTGAGTGTGGATCCACATCAGGGACGAGAAAGGAAACAGAATGTGGGCCAGAGGAGAAAGGAAAAGGAAAAGTGGATGATGTGGATGAGGACATTAGTGATGAGGAAACCGAGGAAGACGACGACGAGCCGCCATCCAAGAGGCCATGTGGATCACCACATGCCTAGTTACTTGTTTTGTATTTTCTTTGATCATTGTAATAGAACTATTTTAGACCTTTGTATGATGGTATTATGACGAGAAACTCAAGTACTTGATGTTTTGTGGTGAACGATTGTAGTGGCAATACTTGTCACGATTTTGGTTAATTATCAATACAATCTATGTTACCTTTCATGATCTGTGATATGTCTTAAATTTGATCTTTTGTGATGTGAATTGATGAATATTAGTAACTCCGTAGTGATGTGTCGTTGTATGTATTTTATGTCTGGGAAACTTGATATGAATACTTACATTGTTTTTCTATTTTCCTTGTCTTGCAGAAAGAGATATTCGATAACACAATGCCTCCAAAGTTGACCGCCGATCGTGTTAACACCATGATTCAGGAAGCTATAGCAAATGCGTTGGAAGCGGACCGAGCTGGGAGAAATCAGGATCCGGGAAGGAACGCGGGGAGACAGCAAGCCCCGAGAGTGTGTACCTATTCTAGCTTTATGAAGTGCGGTCCCACGCAGTTCCGTGGAACGGGTGGAGCCCTAGAACTTAGGCGATGGTTGGAAAAGGTTGAAAGCACGTTTGAAATCAGTGGTTGTGCAGAAGCAGATAAAGTGAAGTTTGCAGCAGCTACGTTTCTCGATGATGCGTTAAGTTGGTGGAATACCCAGGTAGCTACGGTTGGATTGGCTGTAGCGAATGCAAGGACGTGGAATGCGACCAAAGCTTTGTTGACAAAGAAGTTTTGCCCAGAGGAGGAATTGGGGCAATTGGAGGACGAATTGAGGCATTTGACCTTGAAGAACAACGATATAGCTGCTTACACCAGGAGATTCAATGAGTTAAGTCTTTTGTGTCCGGACATATTGCCAATGATGCCAAGAAAATGAAGCAGTATATAAAGGGTTTATCTAGTAATATCAAAGGTGAAACAACTTCGTCAAAACCTGGAACGTTTGATGAAGCGGTTCAAATGGCTCACGCTTTGATGGACGTTAAGCTTCAGGACAAGCAGAACTACATTGCTAAAGGCAATAAAAGGAAATGGGAAGCGGCACAAAGTAATCAATCCCAAGGCCAGAACCGAAGTGGAAATCGAAACAACCATGGGCCGAACCGTAACCAACAGTTTAATCAGAGAAGGAACGAAGGGATGAGGGCAGTGACGAACCCTAGAGGTGTGAAAGTGAATCCCCATTGTGGTAAGTGCAACTTGTATCATGTTGGAAATTGCCCGCCGGCATGCGGCAAGTGTGGAAAGGCAGGTCATAGGACATCTGGTTGTCGAACGGGAGGAGTAGCCACTGGGGCTAATGCTATCAGGATGAGAGGATGTTATAGCTGTGGAGAAAGAGGGCATGTGCAAGCGAATTGCCCGAAGGCAGGAAACAGGCGGGGAGGTAATAATGCGGTAGCTGTGTATCAAGTGGGAACTGCTGATAAACCACAAGGTCCCAATGTGGTTACCGGTACGTTTTTGCTAGACGCTTGTTATGCTAGTATCTTATTTGATTCTGGCTCCGACAAGAGTTTTGTAGACGTTAGATTTAGTCGTCATATCGATAGAGAACCGGTGTTGTTAACGACTAGTTATAATGTTGAATTAGCCGATGGAAAAATTGTTAGTACGAATTCTATACTGAAAGGGTGTACCTTGAAGTTAGGAAATTACGCTTTTAAAATCGACTTGATGCCTATAGAGCTAGGATCATTTGACGTGATTGTGGGAATGGATTGGTTAATGGCGCACAGTGCTACGATCGTCTGTGGTGAGAGATTGGTTCAGATTCCGCTGAGGAATAGGGTTTTGACGGTAAAGGGAGACGAATGCACTTCTCGTTTGAAGGTGATTTCGTGTTTGAAGATGATGAAGTACGTAGAGAGCGGATGCGATGTGTTTTTGGCACAAGTTTCGAGCGATGGTGATGTAGAGGCGAGGATTGAAGAGGTACCAGTTATTTGCGAGTATCCGGACGTTTTTCCAGACGAGTTGCCAGGTTTACCGCCTAACCGTGAGGTCGAGTTTCAAATTGATTTAGTGCCAGGAGCTGCGCCGGTTGCACGTGCACCTTATCGTTTAGCACCATCTGAGTTAAAGGAGTTAGCGGATCAATTGAAGGAATTGATGGACAAAGGATTTATTAGGCCGAGCTCATCGCCTTGGGGAGCGCCAGTGTTGTTCGTGAAGAAGAAGGATGGTTCGTTTAGGATGTGTATCGACTATAGAGAACTCAATAAGCTGACGGTTAAGAATCGGTACCCATTGCCGAGGATTGATGATTTGTTCGATCAATTGCAAGGTTCCAGTGTATACTCAAAGATCGATTTAAGATCAGGGTATCATCAACTGCGTGTAAGAGAGGAGGATATTCCTGTAACCGCCTTTCGTACGCGGTATGGACACTTTGAATTTCGAGTGATGCCGTTTGGGTTGACGAACGCGCCTGCTGTATTCATGGATCTTATGAATCGCGTGTGCAAGCCGTATCTAGATAAGTTTGTTATTGTTTTCATCGATGATATACTTATTTACTCTAAGAGTAAGGAGGAGCACGAGAAGCACCTAAGAAAGATTTTGGAGTTGTTAAGGAAGGAGAAGCTGTATGCAAAATTCTCTAAGTGTGAGTTTTGGTTGGAATCAGTGCAGTTTCTAGGTCATGTGATCGATAGTGAGGGAGTTCGTGTAGATCCTACTAAGATCGAAGCGATCAGGGAATGGTCAGCACCGACGACGCCGACTGAAGTTCGACAATTTTTGGGTTTAGCTGGGTATTATAGAAGGTTTATTGAAGGATTTTCGTTGATTGCGAAACCATTGACGCGGCTTACCGAAAAGAATAGGGTGTACGAATGGGGAATTGAGGAAGAGCTTGCTTTCGAAACGCTCAAGGATAAGTTATGTTCCGCACCGATTTTATCATTGCCTGAAGGAACCGAAGATTTCGTGGTATATTGTGATGCGTCTCGTAAGGGTTATGGAACGGTATTAATGCAACGTGAAAAGGTGATAGCTTACGCGTCGAGGCAATTAAGGAAGAACGAGGAGAACTACACGACGCACGATTTGGAATTAGGAGCGGTAGTTTTTGCGTTGAAGCTGTGGAGACACTATCTGTATGGGACAAAGTGTGTTGTATTCACTGATCACAAGAGTTTGCAGCACATTTTAGATCAAAAGGAGTTGAATATGCGACAGAGACGATGGGTTGAACTACTGAGTGATTATGACTGCGAAATTCGCTACCACCCTGGCAAGGCGAATGTTGTGGCGGATGCATTGAGTAGGAAAGAACGGGAGAAACCTTTGAGGGTTAGAGCTTTAGTGATGAGTGAGAGCGTTGACTTAACCGAAACCATACTGAAGGCTCAGGAGAGAGGATTGATGAAAGGGAATGTTGAAGCCGAGAATTTGGGACGAATGTTGAAACCTCTTTTTGTGATTAGGTCTGACGGACTAAGATATTTTGAGAATCGAATTTGGTTACCACTGTGTTCATCTGAGGAAGGAAAGCCTGGAGTTCGAGAATTGGTTATGAATGAGTCGCATAAGTCGAAGTATTCGATACATCCTGGATCGGATAAGATGTACCACGACCTGAAGAAGTTTATTGGTGGCCGAATATGAAGGCAGATATTGCTCGTTACGTTAGTAAGTGTTTGACTTGCGCGAAGGTTCAGGCAGAACATAAGAAACCATCTGGATTGTTGGTACAACCGGAAATCCCAGAATGGAAATGGGAGAAAATCGCAATGGATTTCGTGACGGGTTTACCTAGGACTCCTAGTGGAAGCGATATGATATGGGTAATTGTGGATAGGTTGACGAAATCTGCTCATTTCTTACCTATGAAGAAGACGGACAGCATGGAAAGACTCGCCAGCGTGTACGTGAAGGAGATCGTCTGTAGACATGGAGTGCCGTTATCGATCATTTCGGATCGCGACAGTAGATTTACGTCGGAATTTTGGAAATCGCTTCAACGTGCGATGGGCACTGAACTGAGTTTAAGCACGGCTTATCACCCGGAAACTGACGGCCAGAGTGAACGAACGATTCAAACGATGGAGGACATGCTCCGAGCATGCGTGATCGATTTTGGAGGAAGTTGGGAACGCCACTTGCCTCTGGTGGAATTTTCGTACAATAATAGTTATCATGCGAGTATCAAAGCGGCACCGTTCGAAGCATTGTATGGAAGGAAGTGTAGATCGCCGGTGTGTTGGAGTGAAGTAGGGGAAAGTCAATTGACTGGACCCGAAATGGTTTTAGAAACGACAGAGAAGATCGTGCAGATCAAGAACCGACTACTTGCTGCGAGAAGCCGACAGAAGAGTTATGCCGATAACCGAAGGAAACCTTTGGAGTTTGAAGTTGGAGATATGGTTATGCTCAAGGTATCGCCGTGGAAGGGTGTAATTCGTTTTGGAAAGAAAGGAAAGTTGAGTCCGAGGTATATTGGACCGTTTAAGATCATTGAACGAATTGGACCGGTAGCGTACAAGTTAGAATTGCCGACCGAACTTAGTGCTATTCATGACACGTTTCACGTATCGAACCTGAAGAAGAGTTTGGCGGACAAGGAATTGGTGATTCCTTTGGACGAGATTCGACTAGACGACAAAATGCACTTTGTGGAAGAACCTGTGGAAATAATGGACCGGGAGGTCAAGCGGTTGAAGCGTAGTAGGATTCCTATTGTGAAGGTCCGATGGAATTCTAAGCGTGGACCGGAATACACCTGGGAACGTGAGGACTTTTTCAAGGAAAGGTATCCTCATCTGTTCCAGTAGCACGAAATGTGAGTACAAGAAGAGGCGAGCGCCGGGACGTCGCTCTCTTTAAGGAGGGGTGGATGTGACACCCTAGAATCGAGGTCATTAACGATACCCTAAATTACGCTAATTTTTGAAATTTTTAATTAATTTTAATTTCTATACTTATAAGTATTTTGGTTAAAGCCGATGTTCGAGGTTATAATTTTTACGATTGACGTTTTGAGAAGGACGATGACGATTACGATCCCGAGGGATGCCCAATTTTATATAATTTTTGACGATTTATCGATAATATAATTTTACGAGAATTTTATTTACGGTTCGTGTTAAGTTGAGTCGGGTGAGTTTTATAGCCTTCCAAGTACATTTAAAGTATCCCAAAAATATTTTGGAGCGTTCGGGAAGATTTCCGACTCCCGTAAAATTTTCAAAATTGACAAATGAGTCGAACCCGCCAAGTTTTGAGGACATTTTTCATTTAAGGCCAAAAGAAGCTAGAAATTGCACAAAAGCCCCTCCCAACCCACCAAAAAGGCCAAAATGGACATAAACACAAACACACACAAAATATTCACCAAAAATCAAACACCCACTCTCTCCTTTCTCTCTCAAACCGACGGACACCCCTAGACCACCAAAAATCCACCAAAAATCTTTTTCCACTTGATTTTTCAAAAATCTAAGGTTAGACCACACTTAGTTTGGTCATTCCCCACATGTTCATGTGCTCAAATCCAACATGCACTAACAAAAATTTTTCAAGATTTTTCCATTTGATCCAAATTCGTTTTTGAGGCTAAATGAGCTAATGCATGTTGATTTTAAGTGTTATGGAGGCAAGAACACCAAGAAAACCCACCAAAATTAATTTGGTTGTGGTGATTGGGTCACCCAAACCCCACGGCAAAGGGGGTGTTTGGGGAGCCATGGTGGTTGTTGATTTTGCATGTTATATTTGTGTTTGGTTTGATGTTTTAGGATGATTCACATAGGTTTTATTACTTGCATGTTCATTTTCTTTGATTCTTGATATTGAGATTGGTTGATCAATAGGGGTAGGACTGAAAATGGAGGTTAGGATATGTTTGGGAAGGCTTAGGATGATGTTTAGTGGTGGTTAGAAGTCTTGGAATCGAGTCTAAGCATGTTTTTGGTATGGTCATTTTTAGGCAGAAACATTTGGTCCATTTTATAAAAATTATTTTGTTTCCAGGTCTTGAAAGCTAAATGTAGTGATAGAGGGTTTTCCTAGCTTTAATTTGGTATAAGGTAGAGCCCGTGACTCAAAACGAGCTAAAAGTTATGACATTTTAAAGATCGGGTACCGGGAGACGAGGACTTTTATAATCCGAAATTGTGCAAAGTTTTAGTCAAATCCCGAGGGTCACAAGTATAAATTGGTAAATGTTCAAGGGTCAAAATTTGGTCCCTAACCTGTGTAAATGGGTCTATATGTTGACTTAGGAGTCAAATAAGTCAAAGGCATTTTTCATATAGGTCAAAGAGGTCAAAATTGGTCGAAGCGCAATTTCAGCCCGTAAAATGTAGTCGTGGAAAAGAGTTGCGTAACGGGTCGTAAAAGTAAAAACTTTTATTGGGCTTAAAAACATGTCATCTACAGGTCATATAGGATTTTTGGAAATTTTGTCAAATTTTATAAGTGTGGTTTAATAAGGTAAAACAGCCCGTACTTTAGTCGAGTACCGGCGAGAATGGGTAAAAATGGACAACGTAAGTAGTAAGAACAATTGGAATAAAATGAATGATACTTGTTGTTTTTGTTTTTGGCGTGAGTTATACTTGTCCTAAGTGACTTGTATATATGTATTTTATACAGTACCGTAAAGTATTTAAATGAGATTACTCATTACGCGTTATTTGTGATAGGTGTTGATTTAACCGGGCATCCGTAATATCGTCAGTGATCACTCCTCGAACTACCGACTACTTAAGATATAAGGTGTGAATTTATAGCCTCGCTTATATTATTTCAAATTGTTTTTACCCGCGAGGGAAATGCATGCTAGTTTTTAAAAGGAACGTATATCATGAATGATTGTTAGACCCGAAAGTTGCCTTAGAAATTGTGTTGAGTACCAAAGTTGCAAAAGACCCTAAATTCATGAACTATTAACTATTGTCCTGCCCTCGAGTAGGGGGAAATAGCCGCTTATGCAATTTGTAGTACTACGGGGTTAACGACCCAATGCTAGCCGAGAAGCTGTACTTATAGTAAGTTCTGCGGTAGATTATTTTGTATGAGAAATAAGGTATAATTGCAACTGATGCCTTTAGAAGGGGCACTGGTTTCATCTGAATCATGCCGGTATATTTACGCGGGTGATTGAGTTAACGGATTAGTGTCATGAGCTTAAACACAATTGTCAGTATCCTGATTATAGTTTGTTTGATCGACAAGACTATAAATGATCACGAATGGTTTTTATTATATATACGTTCAAATGGATTGTAAAACCTATGAATTCCACTCAACGTTTTCGTTGACCAAATTTATGGCATGTGTTTCAGGTAACCGCTGAGGTGTAGGATGGAGCATGCATGGGATGGATGTGGTGTGTACGGCTTGGAGTCCGCTTGTTTTTTTCCCTCCTTTTCTACTTAAACAATTTTTAAGTTTAATGTTATGTTGTTGTAAAACTGAAGTTTTTGGGGTTGAGATTCATGGGGACCGAAAACGCTAAACTCTGTGTACTATTTTGGGGTTGGGAAAAACCGTGGACATGTATCATCTAACAATTTTAATTTCAAGTTTTAAGTCGACGTCTTTTAGCGTCGTTTGATATATCTTGTGTGCAATGAATACGGTGTAGCACCCATTGTTGTAGTTCCGCTGCGCATAACAATTGTGGGGGTGTTACATCTGGTCTCTCAAATTCTTGCAAAACTTCCCAGAACGAAATGAACATAAAAGTGTAAGCCCAGATACGATCATGAACGTGAATAGTGTCATGAACGCGAGCGCGAAAGCAAGTCGTGGAATCAGAATGAATACGTGAAGTAATTTAGGAGTACAATTGCGAATCTTTGTCTGACCCGATAGCTGAGGGATTACCAAGTGGTCGGATGAGCCTTGGCTGGAACATGTCCGATCAATCTGTTGGTTCTGCAATCCTTGCGGATGTAAGGATTCTGCAGAGTTGATCAAACTGTTTGCAATAACCCAGATAGCATCATGCTTCTTCTGAGTTTGCGTTAATCTGGTAAGCAAAATCCGTGGAGATCTTGTCCCATTTCAATTTACAATTTCAGATGATGAAAACATCCTAGTTTGTTGGTGTCCTATCTTAACCTGTTGGTATGTCAGGTACGTAGATATGAATGTAACTGTATCTTGCTTCGTAGAACTTGATACATAGGAGTTTGCGAAACTCTGAGTCTCTGAATCTAGACTTCTCCTAGCGTAGGATTTTCTAGAACACCTAATGTAGTGTAGGGTTCTCTTCTTTACGCATAAGCTGAGTCATAGTAAGATTAACTGTAGAAACCCATGTGATTCAGCATGTCACTGTAATCAAACAAAATTGATATTGGAAAAATTTCTAGGGTAAAGTTTCTCTTGTCATAGAATTTGCAACATAGTGCAGATATGGTCTTCCTGTTCTTCTCTGGCTCAAAGGAAATCAGGTTATCCTTAATGAAAACACTGATGAATTTGATATGAGTTCATGGAAACTCATTCTTATAATGCCATTGGAGCATTGTTGAGACTAGTTCAAAATCATAAATCTAGCATGACCGAGTCGTGTACGAATAGCAGTCATGGACATGTCCTGCTTTTTCACTCTTCACTATTGGCAGCATGATAATGAGTTCAATCTTGGAAAGGTGATTAACACCATAAGGCCGATTGGACATGTTGTCAATACATGGAGGAGAATAACGGTCATGAATGGTGATTTGTTTAAGTCGACGGTAGTCGACACATAATCTCGTGGTACCATCCTTCTCCTTGTAGGTTCTTCTGGAATGTATAGGAAGACTTTGGAATAATCAACTGGCTATGCGTAAAAGAATTAAGTAGTCGTGTCTTACTGACAGCCAGAAAATTTTAGCGACCATGGCTAACAACGCACATGCTTGTAAGCATAGATAATTTGTACAGATTTTCCGATGGACAACCAAGCTGAAAGTATTCAGGAGCCTGAACATTACTGTACATAATTATGAATCGTAGCATGGTGTGCTGTTCATAGTCCATAATTAGGATAAAATTCAACTCGTGTCTGTCCGAGGAAATGCGTTTGCAGCTTGGATCTCATCATTAAGCTGAAGGAAAACCTCCGTATACTTGGGAATATGAAAGGCGTCCTTCATGGTCATGAATATATGCAGTATGGTGAAAGAAATGAAAGTGACATCGGCAACGTGACAGTTCTCACTGATGCGCCGGTAATGGTATTGAAATTCTTGTGGCCTAATTAATACATGGCACAACAAAATGGATATACCCTTAGAGGGTACCCTGAATTTCTTAGAAATGTTCCATAGTTGGACGTGAGTCATGTGTCTTGACTCGTGTCTTGGAACTATAAGCATGACATATGTCTTGACTGGTGTCTTGACATGTGTCTTAAGAAAGTATACGTGAGACATGTGTCTTGACTGATGTCTTGACATGTGTCTCGAGACGTAAAATAATATAACTACAATATTAGGTTATTATGCTAGACTTGGCGGATCGCTTGGACTACTGATCATTTGTATGTCTGATCACGTCCGCGGTCGGAGCCTCAGTTGCAATTTCTAGGATAGTTGCTGTCATAGTAGTGGTTACTATCATCCTGTCTGTCGGTTCCATGACGGTCATTCTCATGACCGTGATTCATGTAACTATTCAGCTGAGTGGCCGGCTGGTACCAGTTTGCACTCATATGACTGAAACGACAACTGAATGACGTGTGACATGTAACTAAGAATTTGGGACAATGATTGATAAAAATTTTCTGATGGCGAAGTATCTTCTCATCCAATAGCTTTGCTCTGACGCCTCTGTCTTCGTCTCGTAGGATCTTCAGGTTGTGAACAGCATCCGCATCTCGTAGCGTCTCCGAACGTCAACAACATCAACCTTTAGTAACATCTCCAAGTTATGAGCGGCATCAGCAATCTTGTAGAATATCAGCAATTGAAAATACGCCTGAGTTGATTCAGAATCGACTAGCGAATACTCGTGAAGTATTGCAAGTGGAATACACATGGATCAAGGTACGTGTAATACACATGAAATACGGTACGTGGAGTACACGTGGAATGCACGTGAAATGATCGGTATGGGGTCGATCATTTATCATGATTTAAGGAAAGTATATCGGTTAAATGGTTAGGAAAACCATCATGAGAACCTGGCAGTATTAGCATAGACATCAATTTGGTTATATCGAGAAGCGTTGAAGTATGGTTACACAAAATTCAACGCTGATTTGCCTGACAGCATGATCAATGAAAACCTACCATGACTATCATGAAATCAGAATTCAATGAAATCCAACAATGTCTTGCGTGAAAGCATAAATAACAAAAGAGGCGTAAGACGTAATCAACATGAAGACGGAATTATCATGAAGGAACATAAAACGATCTATCATAAAGGAGTGTATAACATAATCAGCATGAAACTGAGTTTAACCATGACAGCATGAAAACATACTTGACATAAAAACATAGTAACTTATGAGGGGACATGAAAAAAAATTTATGCCAATAAATCATGAGAAAAATTTTATGCATGAAAAAAAGTGCATGAATGCGTAATGTAGTTTATAAAAACCTCTATATGTGCGAGGGGACGCCTATGGGTCGGTCCCAAAACAAAAGACATGGTGAGAGGACGCCTGATAGGTGTGTAAACACCCATCCTTTTTACCACTAAATTACAATAATAACCGAGCCAAAACGTGTATTTTATGTCTTTTATGTCGGAATTATGCGTGGTTTGTGTTTTTGTAGTGATTTAGGACGAAATTGTGAAAAGTGGAGAAAACACGGCATTCACGGGCTTTTATTGAAGAAAAAGATGAAAGATGAAGTCGAGAAGTCAAGAGTGCAAAAAGAACGGAAGTCCAAGACCAATTCTGAAGATTTATCGAAGAAAAAGTCGAAAGACGGAAGATTACTTAAAGCCGAAGAACTCAAGTCTATTTTATTGAAAAATTAAAAGACGAGTTCAAAGAAATCCCGAGCCAAAAGTCATTAAAGTTCAAGATTAAAGAAGATTTAAAGTCTTAAGGACTAATGGTGCAATTAACCAAAGATTAAGAAGAGAAGGGCCTAACGATGCAACTAAGAAGAAATGAAGGAGGGGAGGAAGCTTCCTAAGCACTCCTTAACCTCCCCTATATATAGATTAGATGAGATTAGCATTTTTCTTTGTTGGCTAATAGTGACAATTAGTTCTTCCACTTTTAATTACCTTGTCATTTAAATACTTGTCAAATTTAAATACTTGTCTTGCACCTTAATTACCATTTAATTTCAAGTAAGTTTTTCTTTTTAATTCTTGTTAATCTTTATCTTTATTGTTCTATCTCATCCTACCTTTCTTTAATCTTTATGTTGATTTGTTCATGTTCATGTTCTTGAGTTTTTGTCAAATTTATTAAGTGGGTTTTGATCATCTTGAATAGTTTTGATAGTTTTGTTGTTTTGGATTGTTTGATTATCATTAGTATATGTTTATTTGTTAGTTTGATTTATCTTGTGGTTGATTTAGCTTTGTTTTGATTAGATTCGTGCATATTTTGTTCTCCTTGTTCTTCGCGAGTTTGTTTCTGTTCTTTCCCAGGAGACGCAGCCCAGCACTATTCCGAATAGGGCAACATTCCGGATAGAGAGCTTTATTCCGAATAGGCCAGAATATTCCGCATAGGCTACTTATTCCGGATAGGGCACATTATTCCGAGTAGGCAAACTATTCCGGATAGAGGGACTATTCCGCATAGACCTAATATTCCGCATAGGGCTATATTCCGAATAGGCTGATATTCCGCATAGGGAAATATTCCGAGTATGGCCAAACATTCCGAACAGCAAAGAACATTCCGAATAGAAACTTATTCCGGATAGGTGACAACATTCCGAATAGGTATTTATTCCGGATAAGGGTAAATATTCCGGATAGGTAATTTTCAGTTTCTTTAATTTCAGTTTCGAGCTTTATTTTTCCCGCCTTTTTACTTACTCGCACTTTAAGTTTAATTGCCTTATATTTATTTTAGCCTTGCCTTAGTTTTAGTTTTAGTTGCGTTTTAAGTTTGCCTTAGTTAGTTTTAAGTTCGCGTTATTTACTTTTAGTGCCCTTTAATTTTAGTCACGCTTTTAAATACTTGCACCATTTATTTTAATTAGACTTAGATTTACTTTACCTGCCTTTTCCTTTAATTGTTCTGCAATTTTTATTTTAAAAACAACCAAAATATTTGTTCCACCAAAAACAATAGAGTCGTACTTTAAGCCGGAAATCAATTCGTTAAGATACCGAGAACACGAACTTTAATTTTTATACGGGCAAAAGCCTTGTATCAAATGGCACCGCTGCTGGCTCTTTTCGTAAAGATTAACGGTTTTCCAGTGAGATACACGTTGCTTTTTGGGATCCATTCACTTGTGAGCCTTATTTTCTTGCATAAAAAATTCAAAAAACCATAAAAATAAAAAATTGATAAAAATCCATAAAAATTAAAAATTTAACAAATCCAAAAAGATTTTATCTTTATTGTGTATATATATTGTCTTTGTCTTTGGTATTGTTTTCTTTTGTCTTTGTAGGTGTATGCGTACTAGATCTTCTAATTATCAAGAGCCCGAGACTCGAGAAGATTTAAGTATGTCAGGTGTTAACAACAATAATAATCCACCACACCTCAACAATAACAACAATGTTCTTCCACAGCCCGATCTTCGGACAATGGAGGAGCTTTGTCAACCTACCATGTTTGGACGAGGAGGAGCGATTGCGCCGATGCAAATCAACGCTCCTGAGTTTTCGTTGAAGCACCACATGATTCAGCAAGTGCAAACTAACCCATTCCGTGGATTGCCTGATGATGATGCCAACAAACATCTCGACAAGTTCATTACAATCACCCAAAGCATGAAGTTGCCTGGTGCCACAATGGATGTTCTTCGCCTACAACTCTTTCCACATACTTTATCACATCACGCCGAGAAATGGTTTGATCGTCTTCCAAAGAATTCAATTCATACTTGGGATGACATGACTCAACGCTTTTTGTCGCGCTACTTTCCACCATCCATGGTCACGAGCCTTCGCAATCAAATCAGCGGTTTCATTCAAGAACCCGATGAATCTCTTTTTGATGCTTGGGAAAGATATAATGTCTTGATTGATCGTTGTCCAAACCACAACATGATCCCTGTGACCTTAATTGATACTTTCTACAACGGAATAACTTTTCATGATCGTGATATGATTAATGCAGCCGCCGGTGGCACATTTATGAAAAGGAGACCCGAGGAGTGTAGAGAGCTTATTGAGAACATGACTACTCACCACAAAAACTGGGATTCCTCTGCTTCTTCAAGGAACAACCCGAGAGTCAATGTTTCCTCCACCTCAGCAAACCCTGATATGACCGAACTCACCCGCATGATGACTGAAATGAGCAAAAGTATCTTGCTTCTCGCTTCAAACCAACAACAACAAGTTTAAGCGGTTGCTAATCCTTGTGAAACATGCAGCGGTCCACACTCATACACCGATTTTCCTTCAACTCAAGGAAATCCGGAAAATGTGTATGCAGCTTATGGTAATTATTCACCGGAAAATTACCAAGCTCGACAACAAGGGGATAGAAATTTGCTGAGTTACCGATCAAACAACTACCTTTCACCCGGTTTTTCTCCTCAAAACCAAAACCCCGCCAACAACTACAATAGAAGCAACCAAATCCCACCAAGAGCTTCTAATCCTTATCACCCACCCGCTCAACCAGCCCCACCCATTAATCTCGATGTTGAAGCCATCATGAGAACCCAAGGTGAGCAAATCAAGAATCTTCAGAGCCAAATTATTAATTTGAAAGGAGATATTACCAAGCAAGGGAATGAGATAAGATCCGAGCTTCGAGATAATATCTAATCTTCCTTCAGCAATCAAACAAATGATTTGAAGAATATGCTTGCTAGTTTCTTGCCCGCAGCTCAACCTTCTACTTCAAGTTCTCTACCTTCAAACACCGTCACCAATCCGCGAGCAAATGTGAGTGTTATTACTACCCGTAGAGGAATTACCATTGTCGATCCACCGATCCCGCCCCCATCATCTACACCTCCTCCACCACCATTTATCCCTACTCCTCCTACACCTAGTATTAGTGCACCATTACCGTCTCCACCTCGTCATGACGATGTACCTAGGAAGGACCCTTCAAAATCTCAACCTTTACCTGCTACACCTTCACCTTCACCACCCAAACCTAATATCCCATATCCTTCTCGCTTAGGCAAGACCAAAATGCTAACCAAGGATGACTCTCAAGTGTCGAGCTATGTGAAGATAATCTCTCAAATGAACTTCAACATTAGCTTTCTCGAAGCACTTGTCCACATGCCAAAATTTGTCAAAGCATTCAAGGAATTACTTAACAAGAAGGAGAAGTTGATTGAGCTCGCCAACACACGCTTAAATGAAAACTGCCCTAGAGTTATTCTTAAAGAACTTCCGGAAAAGCTTGGAGATCCCGGTCGTTTTGTGTTGCCTTGCGTTTTCAACAAAACTGAAGAATTTACTGCCCTTGCTGATCTCGGGGCCAGTATTAATCTTATTCCTTTGAGTGTTTGGAAAAAACTATCATTACCCGACCTTACTCCAACAAAGATGACTCTTGAACTTGCAAATCGCACTCTCGCTTACCCCGTTGGTATAGCCGAAGACGTGTTCATCAAAGTTCGCACATTTACTTTCCCGGTCGACTTTGTCGTTGTTGATTATGAAATGGACCCTCGTATTCCTTTAATACTTGGTCGGCCATTCTTGAGAACCGGACGAGCTTTAGTTGATGTGGCCGAAGGTGAGTTAATCTTACGAGTCGGGAATGATTCACAAGTTTTTAAAATAGGGAAGCTTACAAGCAAATCCTTTGGAGGCCGAGAATCAGTGAATATGATTAATGTGCTTGATGATTTTGTTGTCTACAACAATCCTCTATTCGACTCTTGCATTGATAATCCACTGTTTCCTGATGACGTGGATGATTCTCTCCCCAATTTGGAACCTTATCCCATATATGATTCTCCACCGATATTTGATGCTTATGATGATGATTCTAGCTCAGATTCGGATGATTATGATGACCTTACTTCTGAGTATCCCGAGCTGCCCATATATGATGATTTCGATGAGGCTGATACTCTTTCGAGCGATTCTTCACATGATGAAGATCCTCCGCCATCACTCGATCCTACTTTGGATGATTACTCATTTGAGGAAGACTTCTCTACGTTTCTCAACACTTACTTCCCTCATGAGAGTGATGCACCTCCTTTGGACTTTAAAGATTATCGTCTTGATCCTACTTTAGATTTGAAGAACATTCTTTCAAAGGAGAAGAAACCAGTCGACACCAATACCCGCAGCACATATGATTTAACACCTCTTTGTCCCCCTTCTGAGGACGAGGTTGTGCTTCTTCGCGGATCATCTTCTTCACACTCTGCTGAGCCTGAGTGCTATTTTCCCCTAAAGGAAAAGGTGTTCGACCCCGGTATCGATAGTCTGCAGCCATCTCAGTATCCACCTGATGCAATAAACGGAAATATTTTTGGAACTTATGGCAATCTGCTTGCACCACTTCACCCTTGCTTCAACCGTGCTCCATCGCTGCTTAAGGGAACCTTGCCTACTCTTCTTTGGCTTTCCTTGTTCGCCTTAAGCTTGTGCTATTTGATGGACGAAAACTATGTCTTTGATCCTGGTGGATATGTTTCATGCTTTTTCCTATGATGATCAAGGTCGAGTCTGGCTCACGACTCGGTAATCAAAAAATCAAGCGCTTCTTGGGAGGCAACCCATGCATCTATCTTTTAGCTTTATGTATCCTAAGTGTAGGGGAGACCCGTTGGTTTGTTATTTCCTCTCCTCTCTTAATCAGGGATTCGAGCGCTCAATGATCCACTCTTGATGATTCTTGCCGACCCGTGATTCCGTGTTCCATTTTCCCGGTTCTATCCTAAACTCTTTTCGATTCACTATTTTATATTTTCTCAATATTAAAATAGGAATCTCTTTAGTTGTCCTTTCCTTAGCGAGATTTAAACAAAGTGCACAATGTCCTAAGTGTAGGGGAGTTTACTCCCACATGCTTAAACATTGAGGACAATGTTTATGTTAAGTGTAGGGGGGACTTCTATCGAAGTTAAGTGGCCTTTTCCTTGTATTTGTCCTCATTTTAACCGGAAAATCAATTTTCGACATTTTTCAAAATTTTTGATCTATTTTGGCCTATTAGTTTTTACCCTTGTATAGTTATTTTCTTTCTTTTCTAGAATAAATTTTTAATAAAGTGGTTTTAATTTTCAAACGTTGTGAATCTTTTGACTCAACCCGAGTTTACTTATCTAAGTTACTCTAGCTAGTATCCTTAACGTGTTTAAGTCAAGTTTTGCTAGGTTTTTATATAGGGAGCTATAAAACGCGAAAGTCTTAACTCTCACGGGTTAAGAACAAGAACTTTTCGCAAGTTCCTATAATTGATCCTAGAGAGTCGTTTATCAAGGGAACTTTAAAATGCGATTTCTAAACTTGAAAAAGTCTAAGAATTTGCAAGATCCTATAGGCGACTCGAAACCCAAAACTTTGATTTAATAGGCTAAGTATCCACGAGTCTCATTCCTTGAGATTTTAAACTGTGGAGAACGAGAGATGATAGAGCCAATTATAAGTTCAGTATTCTTTCGTGAATTTATGTGAGTTAATTATAAGCCTATTCTCCCATCGCTTGTTAATAAATTTATCTGCAATAAATAAGGTTGTACGATTTGAAAAGTTACTTAGCTTCTAGCACAAGATCGTTTAAAAGTTGCTCGGTATGGATTAGAGTTCATAGCCAAGGCATAACTTATTGAAGCGGGACGAGAAGATTGGCGAGTCCGAAAAGGCCCTAACAAGGCATGAGGGCTATATTTTGTTGCTAAAGATCCCAAAGGATGTGAAGAATCATTTATCAAAAATCAATATGAAGGATCGAGACACACGACGAAAAGCAAAAACTCCCCAAAAGTCATGGAGAAGTGTATCAGAAAAGACCCTAGCAAGGTATGAGGATAAATAGATCCAAGTCATAAAAGGAGGCGGATCGTTGTATATCAAAGTCCAAATTAATGATTGGAGAAAAATGAAGAAGTCGTGGTCCAAGTATGAAGAATCTCTCAAAACTTCAAGTGAATAAATATTATGAAGAGAAGACCATTATTTCATGAACGTCTCTCAAGGTTTGAAGTATGAAGTCGCTGCCAAATATCGGTCCGAGAAAGGTCTCAAATCGCGAAGCGAGTTATGCCAAGATATGAACTTTATGAGGTCCAGAGAAGCAGTTTTAAAAGATTTTGTCCTTTAGCTAACTATTGATTAAATCGTTCACTTTATTTTCGGCCTAAATAACTATCGAAATAAGTCAAACAATGCATCCTCGTGATCATTCGAGACAACAATAAAATATAAGAGATACACCTAGGAATAAGGGAGTCTAAGTGAATAATTGGCCCACATGAGTTCGTGTTAGTTTGCTAACTTATAATAACAATGATCTCGTTTTTAAGCTTGGCTTGGAGAAAGTGAAAACTTGAGGATGATGATTTTTCATAACATTTCCAAAACCCAAGGTATGCTTTTTGATTTCTTTACTTTTAATGTTTATAGTTTTCTATCTCTTTAATAAAGGCCACTATGGATTGATTATGATGAAAAGTGTAAACGTGCTTTGTAACTAATGCATTGCATGAGGACATTGCAATGGTCAAGTGTAGGGGATTTGATAGGTGTGTAAACACCCATCCTTTTTACCACTTAATTACAATAATAACCGAGCCAAAACGTGTATTTTATGTCTTTTATGTCGGAATTATGCGTGGTTTGTGTTTTTGTTGTGATTTAGGACAAAATTGTGAAAAGTGGAGAAAACACGGCATTCACGGGCTTTTATTGAAGAAAAAGATGAAAGATGAAGTCGAGAAGTCAAGAGTGCAAAAAGAACGGAAGTCCAAGACCAATTCTGAAGATTTATCGAAGAAAAAGTCGAAAGACGGAAGATTACTTAAAGCCGAAGAACTCAAGTCTATTTTATTGAAGAATTAAAAGACGAGTTCAAAGAAATCCCGAGCCAAAAGTCATTAAAGTCCAAGATTAAAGAAGATTTAAAGGCTTACGGACTAATAGTGCAATTAACCAAAGATTAAGAAGAGAATGGCCTAATGATGCAATTAAGAAGAAATGAAGGAGGGAAGGAAGCTTCCTAAGCACTCCTTAACCTCCCCTATATATAGATTAGATGAGATTAGCATTTTTCTTTGTTGGCTAATAGTGACAATTAGTTCTTCCACTTTTAATTACCTTGTCATTTAAATACTTGTCAAATTTAAATACTTGTCTTGCACCTTAATTACCATTTAATTTCAACTAAGTTTTTCTTTTTAATTCTTGTTAATCTTTATCTTTATTGTTCTATCTCATCCTACCTTTCTTTAATCTTTATGTTGATTTGTTCATGTTCATGTTCTTGAGTTTTTGTCAAATTTATTAAGTGGGTTTTGATCATATTAAATAGTTTTGATAGTTTTGTTGTTTTGGATTGTTTGATTATCATTAGTATATGTTTATTTGTTAGTTTGATTTAATCTTGTGGTTGATTTAGCTTTGTTTTGATTAGATTCGTGCATATTTTGTTCTCCTTGTTCTTCTCGAGTTTGTTTCTGTTCTTTCCAGGAGACGCAGCCCAGCACTATTCCGAATAGGGCAACATTCCGGATAGAGAGCTTTATTCCGAATAGGCTAGAATATTCCGCATAGGCTACTTATTCCGGATAGGGCACATTATTCCGAGTAGGCAAACTATTCCGGATAGAGGGACTATTCCGCATAGACCTATAATTCCGCATAGGGTTATATTCCGAATAGGCTGATATTCCGCATAGGGAAATATTCCGAGTATGGCCAAACATTCCGAACAACAAAGAACATTCCGAATAGAAACTTATTCCGGATAGGTGACAACATTCCGAATAGGTATTTATTCCGGATAAGGGTAAATATTTCGGATAGGTAATTTTCAGTTTCTTTAATTTCAGTTTCGAGCTTTATTTTTCCCGCCTTTTTACTTACTCGCACTTTAAGTTTAATTGCCTTAGATTTATTTTAGCCTTGCCTTAGTTTTAGTTTTAGTTGCGTTTTAAGTTTGCCTTAGTTAGTTTTAAGTTTGCGTTATTTACTTTTAGTGCCCTTTAATTTTAGTCACGCTTTTAAATACTTGCACCATTTATTTTAATTAGACTTAGATTTACTTTACCTGCCTTTTACTTTAATTGTTCTGCACTTTTTATTTTAAAAACAACCAAAATATTTGTTCCACCAAAAACAATAGAGTTGTACTTTAAGCCGGAAATCAATTCGTTAAGATACCGAGAACACGAACTTTAATCTTTATACGGGCAAAAGCTCTGTATCAATGCCTATGGGTCGGTCCCCAAGTTAAAAGTTTCGATAAAAGCACATGCGACTAAATAGGGCCAGTCCTGTATGAACCATTACTTAGTCATAATCCCTGCAATGATGATACATGAAACATAAATAAATGAAACTCATCTGTCAAAATTTATCAGAATTTTTTTTATGTGACTAATTATGAACTATTGAGGTTCAGTCCACGTAGTCACGGTTCACGAAGAACGTCATGCATGAAACAATGAAACATAACTAAATATGAATGAAGGTTGTCCATCCATATTAGTACAACATAATCGATGAAAACATCAAGGTTAAAACCTAAAAGTGCTGAAAACGTCATGGGTAAAACAACAATGCGCTGAAAACATCAATACATGGAATAACAAACGTTGGCTTAGGAAGCTCCTGGTGACTACCCACTAGTCACAGGTCGAGTTTTAGAGCCTACAGGTCGAAACCTTGGCTCTGATACCATAATTGTAACACCCCATTTTGATAATGGAATGTCACGCGTAATTATGGCGTGTCATCAAAGCATACAAGGATAAATGTCTAAAACACTACATGACCATAGGGATAACCAGAATCAAACATCGGTTCCAAACATAAGCCCAAAACATAATAAAGCAAAAGAAATGAATGGAATACTAAACAAGCATAAGTATATGAAGGCAAAAAGGAAAAGAAGTCTCTAGTAGCTTCCATCCTCTACACGTCCTCCAAATGCTCAAGTCTTCCCTAGGGTACCTGCCGTTTTGGGGACATGGAAAGGAAAGTAACGGCTGAGCAAAACGCTCAGTGCACGGATATAGACATAGTATGAATGACTAAGCATAATAGAGACTTAATAGCAGCGGAAATGTATAAGTCCTGGAAAACCTGGAACATGTTCATAAAACTGGTTTTATAGTTTGAAAAGCCTTATGTTTATCTTATGAAAACTGTTTAACATATTTTACCATTAGCCAATATAGGTCATGAAAATCCACCGTGCATGAATACTTGGAGGGGTGACCTCATCATGTAAATTAGAGGGACTGCCTCTAATTTAATATACTGGTTCTGGGTAGCAGGGATCAGCTCCTTGTGAAGGATGCAAGGCACACACCACATTCACCATGAAATCTTGACTGAAAACATGTAACTAGGATGCACCCATACGCCCCACATGATAAATATAATATAAATGGCCAAAAGCTGAAGGGACGCCACGAGCAATCACTCCGCCGTGGTGAAGTCATAACATCAGTGCCTCTAATGTTATGGTTATGGTACCTCCATAACTAGGTGAAACTGGTCATGCATGTATATGGATATAGGTATTCTAAATTAAACATAAGCAATTCAAAAACATATAAAACAAATACTAGGAAAACAGTTGGCTGCATACGGGGAATCCTATTAAGGAAGGAATGTCCATACTGAAAGGACGGGAATTCGTACCTTATGTCCAGTGAACGAAGAAGACGAACTGAGAGGAATTCTACTTCCGTATCACTAATGCTACATGAATACATACATGAATAAGTATTTGCTTACTAATACGTAATTGATTTTATGTCATGTCTTAGCTTATTTTATATGTTCTTACCATGTTTTACTGTTTTAAGCCTTAAATTGTGGTTATCTTATATCCTGTTTACTCTGATTAAGTGTTTATGGTATTTCATGTATTATTATACTTACTGTGTAATAATAAGTAACTTTACAAAAATAGCAGGTTTCCTAAAATAGAAAGTTTCCTAAAATAGAAAGTTTCCAAAAATAAAAAGTTTCCAAAAATAGAAAGTTACCAAAAATAGAAAGTTTCCAAAAATAGAATTACTGCTTAAAATAGATAAGTTTCTAAAAATAGAAAGTTTCCATAAATAGATCAGCTGCCTTAATTAAATAAGTTTCCATAAATAGATTAGCTGCCAGAAATAAATAAGTTTCTAAAAATAGAAATATTCCATAAATAGATTAGCTGCCTTATTTAATTAAGTTTCTAAAAATAGAAAGTTTCCATAATTAGAAATAAGCTGGTTAAATAAGCTAAGTATATAAGCCTAAGTGTTTCCATGATTATTTTCTAAGTCATATGATATAATGTATAGTTTATTAATTATTTCATGTAATTAAAATAAACTATAGGTTAAAATATTTAATTAAAGTATAACATGTTTTTAATTAAATAAAGTTAAATACTTAGGTTAAAACATGCATTATTATTTATTAATAATATAACCTAAGTCATGTTAATTAATTAATTATAACCATGGTTTTTAAATAATTAATTAATTATAAGTCTAAAATATAAAAATACTTAGGTTAATAATTTCATGTTTTTAATAATTAAAATAACCTAAGTCATGTTATTAAATTAATCATGTCATGTTATTAATTTAATTTTAACATAAGATCATAAAAATAAAAATCTAAACATACACCTTGAACCGGATCTTGACTAAGAACCATGAATCGGACATGAAATCGACACCATACCCCGAACCAACTCGGGGTTACCCTTGTCTTGTTGCTGCCGTGGGACCCACACCAACCAACCGGGACCATATGGTCTCGGTGGTGGTCATGTAGCCAAACCGAGACCCTCTCGGGTTTGGTTTAGGCGCGGCCAAGAACAAACACCCCTAAAACATTACTCTTTGATTTATTCAAAATCCAATTCCATGTTAGATCTATGATTTAATTAGGTTTTTAAGAAAACATATCATGTTCATAATTATTTAAAAGATTAAATCAAAAGAAAATGGTTTAAAAGAATTACCGAATGCGTGGATCTAAGGAACGATGAACAAACATGAACACTAGCAATAAATCCAAGATCAAAGATCAACAAACACCTCCTTGGTGTGTTTGAAGGTGGCGGCCAAAAAAGAAAAGAAGGAGGAGGAGAAGTTTTAGGTTTTTGTGAAATCCTCCGTAAAGAAAAATATGAGTAGTGTTTTTCCCGTTAACCCCCTTTAGTGAAAATTTGATGGGCTTAGCCCATCCTCCTTCCTAATTTCGTGGCAAATGGGGCCCACATGGGGTAACCCGATCATTTTCCGTGTCTAATTGATACGTGTGTTCTCGTGTTCGTGTTTTAATTAATTATCGATCGTGACTTAATATATTTATTCGTGTTCGTAATAAATATATATACGTAATTAATATTAGCTCGTGATTAAATTACTTTCATGATTCCATGATTGCATGTTCGTGATTATAATTATTATTTGAATAATTATCGTGTGTTCATACGTAATAAATATTTATCGTGTTCTAACACGTACGTAATACTTGAAATTCTTATACGTAAACGTAAACATGCTATAAAAGGAAAGTTTTAATCTAGTACTTACGATCTAATGGGTACTGTTCATGGTAAAAGCATGTAGGTTTTACAAAAACCTAGGTACACAAGGACTTTTGAGAATCCCAAACTCCATGTATGCCCCACGTGCAAAAAGGGCATTAACCATGGAAACCATGCTCATTGCATTCTGCAATACCTCTATGAGGTAAACTCTCATGCTTTCTCATAGAGAAAGAATGTCGTATCCCATAAGACAACAAGGAGATTCACACCCGTCACACAGTACAGAGATGACAAGAAATCTTCAAGGCGGATCAATGCAGGGTCTAGTTTCTCTCCAAAGAAGTCCTCCGTTGTGCAAGAGAACACTACTCCTCGCTCTAGTCTTTAGTGGAAACCAACGCGTAAGATCTTCAAGGAAGTTGGTCTTAAGTGGATTCCCATCAAGATAACTGATGAAACCTGCTCTAGCACTAATGCGAGTGTTTTGAATGTAGAAAATGAATTTGTTACTCCTAACACTAGTATTTGTGCAAACTCTTCTTCTGTCATTGCAGGTTCTTCAGCGGATTCTGAATCCATCTCTTCAAAGGGTTCCAATTATGTACATTCGACATCACCCCCTTCTGTTGTACAAAGGTCTATTTTGGATTATTTTCGAAAAAATACAAAAAATATAAAACCTATAAAAACAAAATAAAAAATGAAAAAAATCTTTCAAAAATTCCAAAAATATTCTTCTCGACATGTCTTTTAGTTTCGATAATATGGACGTGCCTAGAAATGTCGCTCACTAACGACACAGGTGTGTACATAAAGTTCGAATGAAAGTTCAAATGTTTTCAAAACATGTCATTTCCTTTTTCTTCAAATGATTTGCAATTACTTCAGATTGTGACTCGTACTTCAAAGAAAGGAAATTTGATCACGTTTGATAACTTTCCCTAAACAACAGGAACATAAATTTTCTCGCTCATAAGCTCTCATTAAAAACATTCCAAGTTTTTAAGCTCATGTAAACGACTTACAGTTAAATGTCAGACTGTAACACGAACTTCAAATAAAGGAGAGTGTATCTTTAAAGATAACTTATTCTAATAACAGGTAGAGAAATCTATCACGGGTTGAGCTTGTCATAAAACATTCAACGTCTTGAGCTTAACATAATGGCTTATAGTCACATGTCAGACTATAACCCGGTCCCCAAAGAAAGGAAAGTCTATGACTTATCCTCCTCAACGGGAAATTAATTTTTCTCGGTCATGGGCTTATATTAAAACATTCAAAGTTTAAGCTCATGAACTCAAGGAAAATGTTCATTTATGTACATTTTTCCTCAATAACGGGAAATTCAGTTTTCTCGGGTTTGAGCACAACTTTTCAAGGTATTTCAAAACTGTGTGCTCATATACTCCCCTATTTTAATTAAAATTTCTTTTTGAGGGGGAGTACAAAATTTCATGCAACATTATTCTCTCCATGTTTCATCACTAGTTTCACAAAAAATTCAATCACATGCAATTTTTGAGGGAGAGAATAGTGATTAAAATGTGTCATCTTTGATAAGATCTTTGAGATAAGTGCTTTCTCGTCCTAACATGTGCAAAATGTTTACTTAAATTCTTTCGCATTTTGATGCACATGTGTAGGGGGAGCGTTTTTGGTGATTTAGAATTTTTTTTCTGGTTACGATACCTATACCTTCAACACAGTTATTCACGACGATATTGGTGTCAAAAGGTGGTTAGGTATTCGTCCTATGATCCAACCAGAACCGGAGGGATCTTCCCAGGGACAATCCATTAGAACTTAGAAGTCCTTAGGAAAGATGGAGTAGTTGAGTGTAAGGGAAAAATGCCGACCAAGTACTTAAGCTAACACTGTAATAATCACAACAAGGTGCAAGTTATGACGTATTGGTAAGCATTGAAGGGGTTGAAGAATGAAAAAGAAATGTAAGGATAAAGGGTGAAAAGAAATAACCCTCCATACAACTTAAGCTAACACTGGAATAATCACAACAAGGTGCTAGTCATAAAATGGCCAAGGTGGGTTAATTATGAGAAAAGTGCACTCTAGAGCTTTGAAATGCTGCATCGCATGAGGTCATGGCAATGGTCAAGTGGAGGGGAGTTGATAAGTGTGAAAACACACATCAATAATGATCCTAAAACCACTCAAAACACAGTCAAATACATTATATTTAACTGAAAATTATCAGAATTACGTGGGTATTTGTGTTTCATGTGTTTTCAGGTAAGAAGATACATTTTTGAGCAAACACGTTGTTTCAAGGACTTATTTGGTAAAAAGACGAAGAAAAGGACAAATCATGCTTTCAAGGACCTCCGTTGCCATTATTTACCAAGATCGAGGGCTTAGCTTGTAATTTTCACAAAGATGAAGGATGAAAAAGAAATTGCTTAAAATCTTTAACACTTTTAAAGAAAAAAAGAAAATGAAAGGACTAAATGGAAAATAGAGAAAGTAACTTATATATAACTTTGTCAATGATCAAGTCAAAGTCATAACTCACACAAACAAAACGTCTCTTTCGTCTTCCTTATCACTAAAGAGAGAGAAAGAAACAAAGTTGCAGACATTTATCCCTTTTCTCCACCGAACCTGCAAATCGATCTCAAGGAAGCTACATAAGGATTCAAGAAAAACTTAAAGAAGCAAAATTGATCAGCTTTCCATCCTCTTCAAGAAGACATACATGAATTGGATCAAAATCAAGAATTGAAGAAACGCCCAAATTGGATGCGAAGAACCCTAAATAGTCAAACCTCGTATTTTACACGTGGCATCAAGGGATTGGATGACACACGTCATCAACACCTCTACTCCACCACTCAGCGCCTATAAATACAGATGAAGACCTCATTTTGGAGACGGTTAGCTAGGAGTAGTTTACACATAGTTAGGTTAGAGTTAGTTAGATAGCTTAAACCTCTTTTCACTTTTCTTGCTAAAATCTATAACTGAATTAGTTAAAGTTTGTAACCGATTATTGTTTTCACCATTAATGGAATTCATAGTTTTCAATAACTTTCTTTCTATTTCATCCTACTGCTTTGAATTCGAGCCTATTGATTCTTCTTTATCTCTTATTAGCTTAATCTTGGTTAGCAAATGTCATTAATGGAGTTTTAAGTCCTTTCTTGTTAACACTGTTCTTAGACTTTTAAACCTTTCAGTTGAATAGTCAAACTAGCTAAACTTTCTTATAGACAGAATTCGATTCAGTTTTTGTTAAAGTTCTTGTTAATCATTTTATTCTTAATGAACTGATATATTAATCAGTTTTTGGAGTCGGTTTTAGAGTAAAGTTCAAAGTTTTAATCGGCATAAGTTCTCGACTTCTGATTCAAAAGCTTATTAGATCATTTGAATTCGTTTATAGTTGGTAGAGCAAGTAATAGCTTTTGTAAGGAAGCTTTAGTCAGTTTGATACAAAATTCAGTGTGATTGGATTTGTCGTTTTCGAGAACCTTTTTGTTTAGATAACTTGTTTTGCAGGATTACTTTCAGTTTTTGCAGGTAGCAGAATGTTGGTGTTTCGTTGTATTCAGTAAAAGATCAAAGTTCGAGGTTGCAGTGCAGTAGAGTACTGTTTGAGTTGAGATTTCTGTATTAAGATAGTGGTTCGAATATATTACAGTTTCGTTCAGCAAATAACATAGCTTCGACAAAGGACTGGTGGTAGTTCGGATCAGCACTAGTAGAACTGTTTAGTGAACAAGCCAGCTCAGCGCTGCGCTTCGACTCAGCGGACTTAATCTTCGGACGAATAGGTTAAGCTCTTGTTAATTTTCTATATTTTTATTCGCGTATGTTCTGTGCTAGTTATAAATGTAGTGATTAGAATTCGTGCAGTCTGTCTTAATTGTTTGTCTACTACATGTTAGGTTCCTGCATTAATTCAGTTTATTGCGTCTCGATTCTGCATTATCTGATTAGTTAGTGTTTGGCATTAGAGGTTTTAGGAGCTGCTTTTATTTGGACTTTGTTCATCAATAGGTTATAGCAATCTAAATTTGGCTCATTTTCGGTAGAGATTAACGTCTTTAATTCATCGATTGATAGCTGTTGAGTTAGTTCAGTTACTTTAAAGATAAATCTTTGCATCTGTTTTGATTTTACTGCATTTTCTTTTGACCTGTGGATTTTGGGTAGCCTGATATATCTTTTGATCTTTTGTAATAGTTCATTAGTTAGTTGTATCCAACAGGTGTGGTAGTTCAGTATAGCTTTATCTTGTTTTTTTCTACTGATTTGTGTAGGATTAGTGTCTTGTTAATTCTACTTAGTTTGATTCTAAATGCTATCTGCTATGGATCATAGTTCTGTTTGAATAAATTTGCCTTAGTTTCCTGTTAGTGTTCGTTAACCTGTGTTTGGGGTATAGATTAGGAGTGGATGTTCATTCTCATGTTATTAGATTTGTTAGTTTATAGTTTTTGTCCGTAATATTGTATAAATGCATTTTCATGTTAGTCTAATTTGATTGGGTCGTGCCTCTATTTGTTACTGGGCTATTATGTTTAACCAATTAGAGTGCCAAGTAATCTAGAATTGTCAATTTCTTATCAGTAGTAGTAGTATATAGATAGTAGTCTTAGAATTTAATAGTAATTTTCATGTCATATTAGATATACGTTTCTTTTGTCATAAGTAAAATTTGAGACATAGGATATTTTGTATTTTTAGTTTTTTTAAAAAAAATAGATTAAGATTTATATTTTGAATTTTTCATTTTAAATTTGTAGTGTAAAATTCTATTTTACATTTTTATATTTTGTGCATTTTAATGTGGTAATTGCTAAGTGTTTTTAGTGTAGTACGGATACGTATTTAGCTATTTTTACATTTTTACATGCTTTGTGCCAAGTAGAAATAAATACCATTCAGTTTTTACAACCAAAAACAATAAAGTCAAGCTTGGATAGTTATATCAATTCGATAAGATACCGAGACGAAACGATACTAATAACGAGATATTAAATGGCACCGCTGCCGGTTCTTTTCGTGAAGATTAACGGTTTCGAGTGAGATGATTGGATTTTGGGATCCGTTCACTTTGTGAACGTTATTTTTACGTATTATAAATCAAAAACATAAGAAAAATCAAAAGATAAAAATATAAAAATTAAAATAACAAAAATCAATTCTTTTCCTAAAGAATTGAACCAAAAAAATAAAATATCCAAAAAGTAATCTTTTTCCTAAAAGATTACACCCCAAAATATATATTATATCGGTTTTCATCGTTTTTACATACATATAGTATTTTTCTTAAAAAATCAAATAAATACAAAAATATTTTTGATATATTATTATATGTAGATACATATATGTATACGAACAACCAATACATCTATTTCCATAAGTATTGCCGAGGCAATACACCGTGTTAGGGGGCGTTCCGGTCCTTGACACGTGTATCAATCAAATTCAATAAAGCAAGAATAGATAAATACTTCTAATAGGCAATAATTCGAAGAATACAAACTACAAGGTGAATAGAAAGGCGTGTGCTATAAAATGCCATCTAAGGGTCAATAGGTACTTAAGTGTTTCGCGTCACCTAACCCCCCGTTCACTAGTGCGTATTCTAAGAAGGAAGGCTTTATTGGGGGTCTTGCACCCAAGTAGTAATTACATATATTATACTTTCTTGTGGATATTTCATATCGAACCTCGAGGGAGATAGTCTCTTCTCCTTCAAAAGTCGACCGAGAGCTTATCTCTCACTCCTCGAGTTTACTTACACGTGTACTCGCACACGTGTAACCATACCACCTTTGGTGTATTACTTCCTTCCCCGAGGAATCTTTTAAACGTCATTTCACTTGTATATACATTCGACCATTTTGCCACACATGGATAATCGTCCTATTTTGGAGATATTACAAGACGAGCATTATCGAGCTGTGTATGGGCCTTTTGCGACTTGTGGAGGACCGCATGGTGACAATAATTGTCGTCTATACGCGAGCGATTATGATCAAGGGTTTAATGAGGATTTTCTAAATCAAGAATTTTTAAATCAAAACGATTTTCAAAATGAAGAAAATTTTCAAGGTCATAATCAAACAACCTTTCAAAATCAAGGCATTTATCATTTCTTGAGTAAAGACGCTTTTAAACTTATAATGCAAGCACTTGAGCAAATGAAAGGGGCAACTGATCCGAACATCTTAGGCTTGCGAACACACGTCTTGCAACTCATAAGACATGACGATGCTTTACCTGATGATGAGCCTTCTTTGAGAGTAGATGTTGAGGATGATACACTTAGTGATGTTCCTATTGTAGACCATTCCATCTCTCCACCGACTATACTTGAGCCATACACACCTTCTAAGCTTGATACCATGGTTGATGATCCTTATGATAGTGATGAGTCCTTTACTTCTGATGATGAATCCATTTCTTCTATGACACCTTCATCACCGTCACCTCACGTGGAACCCACCGACTCTTTCACCATGGGGGACGAGCCTCTTAACACTAATACAAATACCGATTTGGATGAATTAACCGCTTCTCGTGTTGAGAACCTTATCCCAATCCAAAGAGAGCTTGAGGGTGTTTCCAATAAACCATGTGACGAGCTTTGTATTGATACCTCTTCTCCTTATGATCACATTGAGATTTCATCACATGTTGACCTTCATGCTACTACTAGTGATTTTGGTGATTTCGATCTTGATGAATTGTTTAAAGATAGAGATAATGAGATTGAGGAAGAGTTTATGCAAGACTTTCCACAAATAGAGGATGATGAATGTGATTCTAGTGAGGAATCTTATGATATATTATCCGAGGACTTTTCATGTCAAGATGACATTCCTAATTTGGATGAAGATTTTACTCCGATAGAAGAAGTGGAAGATGTTCATATTCGTGAGGTTTTATCAAACGTTTATAATATCATCTCTTCGATTGAAGCATTGAACACAAACCATAATGATGATTCCATAGAAGAAGAACCTTTTATTGATATTTCTTCACCGGTTTTTGAGGTTGCACCTATTGATTTTTATGATCATATTATCCCTTTGAGTGATTATCTCAATACACCTTCTTTTGAGCCTTCTATTCCCACCCTTCCACCCTTGAAGTTGGTTATTGATGAAGATCCTATACTCTTAGAGATTGATCCTTTTTCACCAAAGGCACCTTTAGAACCCAAAACCTTTGATATGGATTCTCATATGGATATTGATGCCACCATAGAGGCTTATCTTGTTAATATTGATATTGAGGTTGATGATAGTGATTCTAATTAGGAATAAGAGATTCGTCTTAGTGAGAACTTGCCTTTTGGGAACATAGAGATTACACCTCCTCCACAAGACACTATTACTCTTGATCCTCTTTTCACTATTCCTTCTATGGAAGATTACCCACCTTTTGATGATGATGAAGAGCCCAATATGGATATACTTGTTATGAATGTTTTGATACCTACACCATCCTTGTCTCATGATGCTTTGATCACTAAGGGGGAATCTCATATGGTTGATACGAGTTCATCTTCTTATTTTCCCATGAAGGGAAAGGTTTTTGATCCTGGGATACATAGATTTGAGACACCTTGGTTTTCATCTACTCCACTTAAGAGTGTGACTTCGATTGATATGCGCTTCTTGTATGAGCTTATTTTGGTGGTGCTACCTATTTTGGAGTTGTTCGAATGTAGAGATGGAAACTATGTATTTGATCCTGGTGTGCTTCATATATGAGAGCTTTCGTATGTTGGACAAACTTGAGACACGTTGGACCGTTCCATTTATCGAGGCGGATTTGGTAAATCTTATAGTAAATGGCAACGTGCTAAGTTTGAGTGTATCATGTGAGATGTGCTTCAAAGTGGATATACTTTATTCTCCATGATGGTTTCCCCAAGGATAACTTAATTCGGGGCCGAGTCGAGCTAGAGACTTGGGGTTAAAAAAACTCAAGCATTGAATAACTAGGTTAGAAAACGTAGAGTAGATCTAAATAGGTTAGGTTTAATAAAAGGGTGTTATAGTAGAGTTGAAGTGGAGGGGTGCCTTTCTTCGTCTTTTGGTGTTTGCTTCAAGGGTTGCTCTCTCTCATTTCATTCTTGGAGCTTATGGAGGAGGCCCGTGTATCCGGTTCACTTTGATTAGTTTTTGCTATTGTGATATTCAACACTTTTGTTTAAAATGAATACCCTTTAGTTGTCTCTTCCTTAGCTTAAGTTAAACAAAGTTATCAATGTCATAAGTGTAGGGGAGTTCACTCCAATACTCTTAAACATTGAGGACAATGTTTATCTTAGGTGTAGGGGAGACTTCTATCGAAGTGACCTTACCTAGACCATTGCCTTAACTTCATGATAAATTGGAAAACTAATTTTTCAAATATTTTTCAAATATTTTTCAAATTTTTGATCTACTTTGGCCACCAAAAATATGCATTCATAATTTTTGCATTAATCATTTTTCATTTGCATACACCTTGCATTTTTCTTTTTATTCTTCTTTCATCAAAAATATATAAAAAGAGAAAAAATATAATAAGGACATGGTTTAACAAATTTAGATCTCTTTGACCTATTAGGTCCGCCATGGATATTTTGACTTAACCCGAGTTTGCTTATCTAAGCATTCTCTAGCTAGTATCCTTAACCATGTAGTCCTTCATTGGTCTATTAGGCTAAGCATCCACTAATCTCATTATTTGAGATTTTAAATTTGTGGAGAATGGGAGATGATAGAGTTGAAGCAAGTATAAAAGGGCTAGATAAACTTCATGATAATTACTTGTGGCTAAACCCTTCTCTTTCTTTGCCTCTAATTTCTTCGCATGTATATATGTTAATAAATAATAAAGAACAGTTTTAATCGGTTTGTAATCTCTTATGCGTTTTTGTCTGATCATTCATGGTTGGTATAAGTACGTCTTAAGATTCTAAGTTAGAACATTTTATGTGTACTAGACTTATGTCATGCTTAATACTTAGCGGGTGTTTTTCCTTTTATTCTTTTCAAATTTCTTTGTGAGGAATAAAGAAAAATAAGAGCGGCTTGAAAAAAATGAGTGGCTAGAAAAAAAGAGAAAAAGAAAAAAAAAGAAAAAAAAATAATAATTATACAAGACTCCCAAGAGGGGCAGTGGAGTGTTAATTATAGTAACTATTAGATTCCAATATTACCTTGACGGGTTGCGGGGATTTAATAGTTGCTCCAATCCAATATTACTTTGACGGGTTGCGGGATTGAAGATCCAAAGTCTCAAAAAGGCGGAGGATGTAAATTATTGCGTGAGTTTTATTTTTCTTTCCTTAGCGAGTGTGTAGCTACTTATTAATGCATGACATAAGGATCTTACACATAAGGCGAATGACTCATTACTCTTGAGTCAGATTTATATTAATTGTGAGCGGTTTTTCAAGTAATGGATGAGAGGATTACTTAGGATTAAAACCGTGCTTCCTTATTTTTGGATTTTGCATTTCTTATATTTCACGCTTTAAATAATGACAAATTTGCTCTCAAGCAATTTGCTCAAATAATAACCGGTTCCACATTTAATTGTCATGAACAAGTTAATGCACTTTTTACTTGTGAATGCAATGATCCTATTTTTAAGCTTGGTATGGGGAACGTGAAACTTGAGGGTGATAAGTGTCCATGGTACCAAAGCCCTAATTTAAGTCATTGATTTCTTTATGAGTTATTTCCATCAAAACTATTTCAAGAAAAACCAAAAATATATAAATATAATTGTTTTCTTTGCATTGCATTGTAAATATTCAAAATCATTCATCATATAGTATAGTCTAGTTTATTAAATCATAAAATGGCCAAGGTGGGTTAATTATGAGAAAAGTGCACTCTAGAGCTTTGAAATGCTGCATTGCATGAGGTCATGGCAATGGTCAAGTGGAGGGGAGTTGATAATTGTGAAAACACTCATCAATAATGATCCTAAAACCACTCAAAACACAGTCAAATACATTATATTTAACTGAAAATTATCAGAATTACGTGGGTATTTGTGTTTAATGTGTTTTCAGGTAAGAAGATACATTTTTGAGCAAACACGTGGTTTCAAGGACTTATTTGGTAAAAAGACGAAGAAAAGGACAAATCATGCTTTCAAGGACCTCCCTTGCCATTATTTACCAAGATCGAGGGCTTAGCTTGTAATTTTCACAAAGATGAAGGATGAAAAAGAAATTGCTTAAAATCTTTAACACTTTTAAAGAAAAAAGAAAATGAAAGGACTAAATGGAAAATAGAGAAAGTAACTTTTATATAACTTGGTCAATGACCAAGTCAAAGTCATAACTCACACAAACAAAACGTCTCTTTCGTCTTCCTTATCACTGAAGAGAGAGAAAGAAACAAAGTTGCAGACATTTATCCCTTTTCTCCACCGAACCTGCAAATCGATCTCAAGGAAGCTACATAAGGATTCAAGAAAAACTTAAAGAAGCAAAATTGATCAGCTTTCCATCCTCTTCAAGAAGACATACATGAATTGGATCAAAATCAAGAATCGAAGAAACGCCCAAATTGGATGCGAAGAACCCTAAATAGTCAAACCTCGTATTTTACACGTGGCATCAAGGGATTGGATGACACACGCCATCAACACCTCTACTCCACCACTCAGCGCCTATAAATACAGATGAAGACCTCATTTTGGAGGCGGTTAGCTAGGAGTAGTTTACACATAGTTAGGTTAGAGTTAGTTAGATAGTTTAATCCTCTTTTCACTTTTCTTGTTAAAATCTGTAACTGAATTAGTTAAAGTTTGTAACCGATTACTGTTTTCACCATTAATGGAATTCATAGTTTTCAATAACTTTCTTTCTATTTCATCCTACTACTTTGAATTCGAGCCTATTGATTCTTCTTTATCTCTTATTAGCTTAATCTTGGTTAGCAAATGTCATTAATGGAGTTTTAAGTCCTTTCTTGTTAACACTGTTCTTAGACTTTTAAACCTTTCAGTTGAATAGTCAAACTAGCTAAACTTTCTTATAGACAGAATTCGATTCAGTTTTTGTTAAAGCTCATGTTAATCAGTTTATTCTTAATGAACTGATATATTAATCAGTTTTTGGAGTCGGTTTTAGAGTAAAGTTCAAAGTTCTAATCGGCATAAGTTCTCGACTTCTGATTCAAAAGCTTATTAGATCATTTGAATTCGTTTATAGTTGGTAGAGCAAGTAATAGCTTTTGTAAGGAAGCTTTAGTCAGTTTGATACAAAATTCAGTGTGATTGGATTTGTCGTTTTCGAGAACCTTTTTGTTTAGATAACTTGTTTTGCAGGATTACTTTCAGTTTTTGCAGGTAGCAGAATGTTGGTGTTTCGTTGTATTTAGTAAAAGATCAAAGTTCGAGGTTGCAGTGCAGTAGAGTACTGTTTGAGTTGAGATTTCTGTATTAAGATAGTGGTTCGAATATATTGCAGTTTCGTTCAACAAATAGCATAGCTTCGACAAAGGACTGGTGGTAGTTCGGATCAGCACTAGTAGAACTGTTTAGTGAACAAGCCAGCTCAGCGCTACGCTTCGACTCAGCGGATTTAATCTTCAGACGAATAGGTTAAGCTCTTGTTAATTTTCTGTATTTTTATTCGCGTATGTTCTGTGCTAGTTCTAAATGTAGTGATTAGAATTCGTGCAGTCTGTCTTAATTGTTTGTCTACTATATGTTAGGTTCCTGCATTAATTCAGTTTATTGCGTCTTGATTCTGCATTATCTGATTAGTTAGAGTTTAGCACTAGAGGTTTTAGGAGCTGCTTTCATTTAGACTTTGTTCATCAATAGGTTATAGCAATCTAAATTTGGCTCATTTTCGGTAGAGATTAAAGTCTTTAATTCATTGATTGATAGCTGTTGAGTTAGTTCAGTTACTCTAAAGATAAATCTTTGCATCTGTTTTGATTTTACTGCATTTTCTTTTGACTTGTGGATTTTGGGTAGCCTGGTATATCTTTTGATCTTTTGTAATAGTTCATTAGTTAGTTGTATCCAACAGGTGTGGTAGTTCAGTATAGCTTTATCTTGTTTTTTTGTACTGATTTGTGTAGGATTAGTGTCTTGTTAATTCTACTTAGTTTGATTCTAAAATGCTATCTGCTATGGATCATAGTTCTGTTTGAATAAATTTGCCTTAGTTTTCCTGTTAGTGTTCGTTAACCTGTGTTTGGGGTATAGATTAGGAGTGGATGTTCATTCTCATGTTAGGAAGTTAATAAATAGATTAAAGTGGTAAATAGCATAATTTCCAATTTTGTTGTCTGTTCCTGTAATTAGATTTGTTAGTTTACAGTTTTTGTCCGTAATATTGTATAAATGCATTTTCATGTTAGTCTAATTTGATTGGGCCGTGCCTATATTTGTTACTGGGCTATTATGTTTAACCAATTAGAGTGCTAAGTAATCTAGAATTGTCAATTTCTTATCAGTAGTAGTAGTATATAGATAGTAGTCTTAGAATTTAATAGTAATTTTCATGTCATATTAGATATACGTTTATTTTGTCATAAGTAAAATTTGTGACATAGGATATTTTGTATTTTTAGTTTTTTTTTTAAAATAGATTAAGATTTATATTTTGAATTTTGCATTTTAAATTTATAGTGTAAAATTGTATTTTACATTTTTATATTTTGTGCATTTTAATGTGGTAATTGCTAAGTGTTTTTAGTGTAGTACGGATACGTATTTAGCTATTTTTACATTTTTACATGCTTTGTGCCAAGTAGAAATAAATACCATTTAATTTTTACAACCAAAAACAATAAAGTCAAGCTTGGATAGTTATATCAATTCGATAAGATACCGAGACGAAACGATACTAAAAACGAGATATTACCTCCTAAATGATAACGAATAACACAACCGTAATCACTTAAAGGCTTATTTATCTCTTTTTAATCCATAATATATTGTTGGCCCTTACCATCGGTGAATACCGTACATTTAGTGACATACAAATAATGTCTCCATAAGCGAAGAGTAAAAACCAACGCACCCAATTTACAAGTCGTGGGCTGTGTAGTTTCCTCATTCTTCCTAAGTTTCCTAGAAGCATACATAAAACCAAACAACTCCAAATCCTTTAAGAGATACATCACAATAAACAACAAAATCTTCACTTCCTTCGGGTAACGATAAGATTGGCGTACTGTAGAATTTCCTTTTCAGGGTTTGAAAAGCTTCTTCTTCGCCATTGCCCTACACATACGGTTCATTTTTCTGAGTCAGCTTAGTTAATGGTTTTGTTATCAGTGAGAATCCTCTAATAAACCTTCAGTAGTAACCAGCCAAACCTAGAAATTGTCGTACTTCAGTTGGAGTAGTTGGAGCACTCCAATTTTTGATAGCCTTGTTCTTCGCAAGGTCAACATGTACCCCACTTTTATCAATCACATGTCCGAGAAATTATATAGAACTAAGCCAAAAATCACCCTTTGAGAATTTCGCGTACAACTTTTCGTTCTTTAACAAGTTCAAGATAGTCCTTAAGTATTCGACATGTTCTTCCTCGCTCTTAGAGTAGATTAGAATATTATCAATGAACACGATCACGAATTTATCAAGATACGGCTTACACATATGATTCATTAAGTCCATGAATACATCAGGTGCGTTGGTCAACCCAAAAGGCATAACCCGAAACTCATAATGACCATAACGAGTCCTAACACCGTAATAGGAATATATTCCTCGCGTATGCGAAGTTTATGGTAGCCAAAACGAAGATCAATCTTGGAGAAAACATGAGAACCTTGAAGTTGATCAAATCGATCATCAATTCTTGGAAGTGGGTAACGATTCTTAATCGTTAGATTATTCAGCTCTCGATAATCGATGCACATACGGAACGAACCATTTTTCTTCTTAACGAGTAGAACACGAGCTCCCCAAGGTGATAGACTCGGTTGAATAAAACCTTTATCAGATAGTTCTTGCAACTGCACCAAGTAATTCCTTTAGCTCGGATGGTGCTAATCAATATGGCGCACGTGCCACGGGTGCAGCACCAGGAACTAGATCGATTTATAATTTTATTTTCCTTAGAGGCGAAAGCCTTGTCAAATCTTTTGGAAAGACTCGGGATAGTCACGAATGACTGGAACATCTTCTACTCACTTCTCTTACGATTCCTTCTCCAATACTTAAGCTAGGAACAATTCACAATTTTTTTTCGATATACTTATGAGCTTTAATGCACGAAACGATTTTCAGTTTGGAATTATTTTTCTCCCTCAATGACCTCATCAGTCTTGTTTTGAATTATTTTTTCCATGAGCTAATAATCCACGCAGACAGGTTCACAAATAGTATATGTCTTAGAAGAAGTCACATCACCACGTATATTCTTGGTCAACCCGTGAATATACTGCTTGACCTTGACAGTTCAGGTTCCACCAGCTCCAGCTCTGGCTCCAGATCCATCATTCATGTTGACCATGAATTCAGTTAAAGATACAACAACTTTTTCACTAATAACTTGGCGCATATGTGCCTCAGTCATAGCTTTATTTGACGGCATGATTCTAGTAATAGGAAAATCAAATCACAATGAGTATTCATTCAATTGTTGTGTTATACCACAAGAATTCTTAAAATAGAAAAGCAAGGAAATATAGTAATAGAATGATGTAGAATTAGGAATCAAAAGATAGTCATTCCATTGATCACAAACTAGTACAAGTTGTATTGTCAAGCATTATAGATTATCATCGTCTAATGCTATACATCTTAAAAGACTAGTCCTACTAACTGGTGTCACAGTTTAGTTAGTGATTTGTGTAAGATATTACAATTGATAAACTAATTAAGAGTTACTAGGTGATTCATGTGGCTAAGATGGCTCCTCGGTCCCACTAGAGGAGATTTCTTCAGTGTCTTTCAGGGACGCATGATATCCTCCTCAATTGGCGGTTTTGGAACAGCCCCAATACAACCATCGCAGATCAAAGAATTAGAGGAACAAAATCAAAGAATGAGTCGAGCAAACGAATTACGAGTCAATAAGAGTTTAATTGGGAGGATGCTATACGTTTTAGCCCACACATATATAAATCATTATTTCCATGGATTGATCAAATCCATCTAAATAAGATTTAGAAATTAGAGGTTCAACAATTTATAATTTATTTGTTCAAATAAATGGCCAATTCATTTCAACAAGATGATTATAAATCACCTTATTTAAGCATCACTAGCTCAAAGCAGAAGATCAAGATCGAAACAAACGAAAAACTGATATAACAGAAAAAGATCAGTGATATGATATGGAATTCTATTTGGCATGTCAATACCATACCAATCAATCTCAATTCCTAACAAACTGTAGATTTGTAAATCTATGCTTATGATTTTAGAGAGAGAAAGAGATAGAAAGATGGTGGATTTCACACTTCTAGAGAGAGAAAGTTAAGAACAACTATATGTAAATTATGAAAAACCACGCCCTCTCCATCAAAGGAGAGGGTTTATATACCCAAGCCTTGTAATGGGCTTGGGCTTACACGTTTGGGCCGGCCTACACAAGTTGTAGGCTTGGCTTGGACTTGTTTGATAAATAAAGAGTGTTAACTAAACTACGAGCTATTACATGGAGTATCGTTGGAGTGACCGATCCTTCTTAATACGTAAAACGTATTTCCAACAATCTCCCCCTAAGGGAGGTCACTCCAAACAAGGGCGTTACCCAAGTTACAATAATAAAATAAACCTAGCATACTATGCTTGTCTTGAGCTCGTAGTCTTCGTCTTTCTTTTTCTTCTTTTTCTTTTCTGGTGAACATGCTGATGTGATCTTTGATATCAATCTTGAGCATTAATCTCTTGCCTTGATCTCGTGCATCCATCACTTGTGATCTTCGCCTCTTCGTGACCTCACGTCCCACATACTTATACCTTTGTAATTCTTGAAAGCTTCAGAGTTTGATACAGCGGAAGACTTCACTTTTAGGCTTTCTTGAATTAGATGAGGTATTAAATGCATAAAGTATAAGCATGCGGGGACGACTTCTTCTTGGATCCCGCAACGCCACCGTCTTCAGATGCCGCAACATAAGTAGACACGAACGAAATGGCTTTGAACATTTCATTCTAAATCGGTAGCATTTTACCTCCGGTCGGTGAAGACCGTTGGACGATATTAGATATCGTACCCGTGACGGATAGTTTCAATTAAGTAACTTCCTGACAGGATTTCGCGGGTAAACCCGTTCTCTTTATTCGACCATCCAAATCTGACTGCGAACATAAAGAGTGAATCATTTGGATAATAATATCCGCATGATTTGAAGCCGTCAATTCATGTTCCTGGAACAAGTGAAATTCAATTAAGAACCGCACCATCGTTGCTTTCCAGTTGTCACGAGCTTGATTCGTATAGAATCTTGCAAGTTACCTACCAAGTGTTGTTTGAGGTTAACACTAGAAGGATTTCCACTCATCACCGTGAACACAAAGGTATCACTCTGAGTGTTCTGGCAAGATCACTGAGATATTGCGTAGAGGCCTGGAACGTGTTTAAATTCAGTTAAGAATTAAACAGCCGTTGCTTTCCAGTTATCACAAGTTTGATTCATAAAGAATCGCACAAGTCACCTACCATGAGCTTTTTGATATTCGCTCAAGAAGGATTTCCATCTTCATTGTAAATACTTTCGTATTACTCGGATGTTCAGGCAAGATCATGAAGATATTGCGTAGGACTCTTAAGATCTTTCTTACTTTTCACAGTGTGTGAAGAAGCAAGGAAATATGAAAGTGTGTCCTAATGAGATATTTGATGATCTCAAATGGCTCTAGACTCGATCGTGCACTTTGAATTTTAGTGATCGGAGGCTGGAGAGGAGTGCCACCTTTTCAATACCAATTTACTCGGAGTGAATAAATCAATAGATAATGTGTTGTCTCCGTGTGATTAAAACAAATACCTTTTGAGAGATATCTGAGTTAGCTGGGATGGGTTGTGCATTGCATCACTGGGTCCATGATGTCTATCTTCAATATCGAGAATCATTAAAATGATCTCAATAGCATATGTATTGACCCGGTTTCTGCCTAAAGTTGTAAGGAGGGCTTCTTTCTTTACACCCTTTATCTTTACAATTCTTTTTCATTCTTCAACCCCTTCAATGCTTACCCATACGTCATAACTAGCACCTTGTTGTGATTGTTCCAGTGCTAACTTAAGTACTTGGTCGGCATTCAGCTACGTTCACAATCTTTCTCCATCTTTCCTAAGGACTACTATTTCTAGCTATGGAATGTCCTTGGGAAGATTTCTCCGGTTCTGGAAGAATCATAGGACTTAACCTATCCTACCATCCTTATGTCACCACAATCTTCATCGTCGTGAAATAAATGGGTTTTGGGTAAGTATATGTCACCATGAAAATCTATTTTGATATAGAAAATCCATTTTGCTCCCCCTTAACATATGCCACGATATTCGAAAACATTTCGCATATGTAGAGATGAGCCAGCACATTAAGTCAAACCATTTGTGATAATATCCCATATTAAATCACATTTTCTCCCCCATATTAAAAATATTAACCTAATCGATGTTTTTAATATCAATTGATTTAATGAAGTTTTAACAAAGGTTTTGGGAAGAAAAATGCGAGTCCGTTTTATCTTCATGATATCAAATGTATGAGATATGATATCGATTTGTAATATGATCACATATTCACCATATTAGAAAAGAATTGACAAGGTTGGACCTGATAGATGAGAACATCATATGATAAGATCAAATGGTTCTTGTCAGCATATGTTGGTCGCCTCGTCACGTCTGAAGTCATCTCTTGACACCACATGTACGATTGGTATTGTTGTCTTGACACCAACTTGTGAACTTGGCACGTTCGGCATCAAAGATTCTGAATTCTTGACAATTGCTCCCCCTCAATTGTTGACCCGTGTTCTATCGAAAGAGCTGTAGTCGTCGGTTGAGTAGTCGCATCGTCGAGTATGTAGATACCAATTGTAGATAGCATGGTTGTAGAGATGATAGCTTCATAAAAACAAGACTTCTCTTGTTTTAACAAATAAATGCACTGAAACGTACATAGATTTGTGTTGGACCAAGTTATAAAGTAAACTTGATCCCTTACAAGGTTTTAAAGTAAACCTTGCCCGAGAAAATTAATTCCCGTTGTGAGCCAAAGCTTTCATAAGAAATACTTGACTTTAATGTGAAAACCGGGTTGTAGTCTGAAATAACTACAAGCCATTTAGGCATGTTTTATGAAATATTTACAACTTTTGTACGAACTCTATTTATGGCGTCGTGTCGATATTAATCAACATTTCTAAAGCCGTAAATATTATCGTACCAAAAGACATGCCTTTGAAAAATAAAGTAAAAATATTTTTGGATTTTAATGAATTTTTCAATTTTTATGGTTTTTATATGGTTTTATATTTTTGTATTTTGCTTTTGTGGATCAAAATATAAACAATGTATACAAATGATCACCAAGGATACGGAGAATAGTTTTACCACCACTATTCTTTCGCTTCATCTGCTAGTTCCTTTAGAGTCTCGGGCGAGAAAGTTCTCATTCCTAGCTTGTCGGCCAAAAATTCAATTCGAGCGCGATCTAAAGCCTTCGTGAAAATATCCGCCAATTGATACTCAGATCGGACAAAGTAAAGCTCGATTACTCCATTTTCCACTTGCTCCTTGATGAAGTGGTAGCGAATGTCAATATGCTTCGACCGGGAGAATTGAACATTGTTGCAGCATAAGGCAATTGCACTCTTGTTGTCACAGTACATCGGAATCTTGTTGAAACCTAGACCATAGTCGGTTAATTGCGATCTCATCCAAAGAATTTGAGCACAGCAACCGGACATAGCTATGTATTCTGCTTCCGTACTTGAAATTGCAGCGCTTTTCTGCCTTTTCGATGCCCAACTGATTAGTCGATCTCCTAGTAGTTGCAAAGTTCCACTCGTGCTACGCCTTGTATCTTGACAACCCGCGTGATCCGCATCTGCATATGCCATTAGTGCAATAGAAGAGTCCTTCGAATACCAAAGTCCCCGATTAATGGTTCCTTTAAGATATCGAAAGATCCTTTTAACAGTAGCTAAGTGTAATTCAGTAGGCCTAGTTTGATACCTGGCACACATACATATAGCAAACTGAAGATCAGGTCGACTGGCTGTGATATACAGAAGAGTACCGATCATTCCACGATAAAGTGTCGGATCAACGGCAACTCCATGTGGATCTGCATCAAGCTTAGTTTTCTCCACCATTGGAGTGTCCACGGGGTCGCAAGATTCCATCTTATATTTCTTAAGCGATTCAAGGGCATATTTGGATTGATTAATAAAGATGCCTCTGGGACTCTGAGATATCTGAAGTCCTAAGAAGAATGATACCTTGCCCATCATTGACATCTTAAACTTGGAATACATGAGTGTCCCAAACTCATCCGATAAGGTTTGGGTCGAGGCTGCAAATATAATATCATCAACATATATTTGTACCATAATCATATCTTTACCTCGTTTCTGAATGAACAACGTGGGATCCACCTTGCCTTTTGCGAAGCCTTGAGTAATGAGGAATTGTGACAATAGATCATACCATGCGCGTGGAGCTTGCTTCAACCCATAGAGAGCCTTCTTAAGCTTGTACACATGATTAGGATAATTAGGATTCACAAAACCATCCGGCTGTTGAACATAGACTTCTTCCTTGATTTCACCATTAAGAAATGCCGTCTTCACATCCATCTGATAGACGATCATATTCATATGGGCTGCATAAGCGAGGAATAGTCGAATAGCTTCCAAACGGGCAACAGGTGCAAAGGATTCCATAAAGTCGACGCCCAATAATTGCTTGTATCCACGAGCTACTAGTCGAGCTTTGTTTTTCAATATTCCGCCTAACTCATCGAGTTTCACCTTGTAAACCCATTTCAAAGTGAGTAACTGCACCTGATCCGGGCATGGGACAAGTTCCCAAACATCAAGACGTATGAATTCGTTAAGTTCTTCTTGCATAGCTTCTATCCAACAGGATTGAGTAAAAGCTTGTTGCCATGTCTTAGGTTCAACTTCAGTGAGAAAAGCATCAAAGTGACAAAACATTGCACTTTCTTGTAACTGACTTCGTGTGGATACCGGACGATTAGGGTCACCAATAATAGAATCTATAGGATGATCCTTTGTCCACTTGCTGTCATGTTCACGAATCCGTGGATTGGAGTAAACTGTAGAAGGAGCTTCCTCTGAGGTGGACGACCCGGCTTGATTAGGGTCGGGAATAGATACACCAAAGAATGGAAGTTCACGCATTTGAGCGAATTCCAAATCGTGATCATCGTCATCCTCTTCATCATCAATAGGCATGACATAGGTAGTTGTTACTTGTGTTGGTTGAGAATTACTCGTTGTTGGTATATCTTGACCAATTGTTGGTGCAGATGTGTCTGATTGTGCTTCGGTTGCTGGAGCGACAACTTCGGTTACCGGAGCTATTACCTCAGGTTCTGGAGCAACAATAGTTGGAGGAGTAAAGAATTCATCAAAGAACGGTTGAAACAACGTATCCCATTCCTTCCTAGTAGGTGGTGTAAATGATGATGAAGTAGGGTTGTTTGGGACAAGACCAGAACTAATGTTACTGGGTCCCATTTCATGAAGTGCGGGTTCAGAGCTGCTTTGCTCAGAAGCCATTGCTGTCAGCTCATCAAAATCAACATTCATAGTTTCAATGATCTTGCGAGAGTTACGGTTGTAGATTCGGTATGACTTCTTTGCGGGTGCGTAACCAATGAAAATACCAATATCAGCCTTTGGTTGAAGTTTTCCCAAATTGTCACCATCATTGTTTGGATAGCAAAGAGAACCAAATACATGAAGATATGATAAATCTGGTACTTTTCCATGGAGAAGCTCATAAGGTGTTTTACCATGGCGTTTACGAATTAGTGACCGGTTTTGGGTGTACACTGCTGTAGATACTGCTTCTGCCCATAAAAACAATGGAGCCTTTGCGTAAATTAACATCGTTCGAGCAGCTTCCATAAGTGTGCGATTTCGCCTTTCAACGACACCGTTTTGTTGTGGAGTGCGTGCAACGGATGTTTCATGAGAGATGCCAACTTCTTCATAATAATCACGCAAGATTTGATTCACAAATTCGGTTCCATTATCTGTACGAATGCGTCGGACAGTAGTGTTGAGACGCACTTGAATCATCTTGAGAAATCTGATGATGAATTTAGGTGCCTCATTTTTTGCTTTAAGAAATTTCACCCATGTAAACCGAGAGTAATCATCGACAATGACGAGGATGTACTTTTTGCCACTAAGACTTTCAACACGCATTGGCCCACAAAGATCCATATGCAACAGATAAAGTTTCTCTTGGTTGGTGTCTTCAGTCTTGGGTTTGTAAGACTTCTTAGTGCTTTTCCCCATTGTACACGCGGAACACAAATGATCCTTGTGAAATGATAGTTTAGGAAGACCACGAACAAGTTCGTTTTTCACCAAATGATTAATAACGTCAAAGTTAAGATGAGATAACCGTCGATGCCATAACCATGACTTAGTCTTCGATGCTTTGGAGAGAAGACATACGGGAGAAGCGGCCATCATGTCTTGTAGAGACAAAGTATACAAATTATTCCCTCGAGTACCTTTCAATAAATCAACCCCTTCCAAATTACGAATGAAGCAGGTATGCTCTCGAAAAGCAACTTCTAGGTTTGCATCACAAAATTGTCCCACAGAAAATAAGTTGTGACCGAGACCTTCCACGTAATACACTCTTGAAATTATAACATTCCCAATATGATATTCACCATAACCCATTATCTTTGCAATATGATCATTTCCAAATCTAACCGTACCAAGAAACTTGCTGACGAAATTTCTGAGCTGAGAGCGATCTCCGGTCATATGCTTGGAGCAACCAGAGTCCAAATACCAGAGAACAATTTGGACCACCTGTTTTCAATAACAACAGTAGACAATGCATTGGAAACTATTGGTTCCGGAGTGTTAGCAGATACAGATATAGAATTATCAGAATTGCTAACATTTTTGAGACCCTTAGATTTCCTGCGTTTTCTAATGTGAGTTTTAGCACTAACAGGTTTTACTGTTCCAACTTTCTTAGGTTTTGGATTATTCACGGGCACTACAGTGGGAGTAGACCTATTTAAAGGGCACTTGGTTCCTACAGTAGTGTCGGTGTTCCTAGTTAAAGGACACGCTTGTGTTTTGGTAGCCTTGGTACTCCTAGTTAAAGGGCACGCTTTCTTCGCTGTAGTGGGAGTGATCCTAGTCAAAGGGCACATATTTCCTACTATAGTGAAAGTTCTACCAGTGGGGCGCCACATCCAGCCAACTTGGGTTAACACTTTCCCAGTCGGTTTCCATTCTAGTCCATTTTTCCAGGCATGCATCTCATTCACATGGTCAATAAGGCAAGAATCATGACGACTAGAAAACATACATTCATTGCAATTCCAACATTTTAAATTAGAATTCACAGTAGGCTTAAAACACTGCACAACCGCAGAGCCTTTAGGTTTAGCTACATGATTCTTTTTATTCAAAACAGAAATAACATTCCTAGGATGGGCTTCTACTTTCTTCTTCACTTGACTACTAGATGGGGGCAAGATCCTATCATTCTTCTTGTTTCTCTTAAGCTTAGATCTTTGAGCCTTAGTAGTGGTGCTTACTCCTGTAGAAGGCAACACGGGAATATTAGAAGCTGGTTTTGATTCCGCCTTATCTTTAGTGACCAAAGTTTGAGATGGTTTAGTCCTAGGGCCCTTGTTAAGTGGTGTGACGGCTATAAGGTTCCTTTTGATTGCACTAGAGGACGAAGCTGAGATAGTGGCTGCGTTATCCACAACATTCTTACCTTTTAGAGTACGAAGTGTTTCCTTTAATTCAGCCAAGACCAGATTTTTATCACAAATTTGTTCCCTCAAATCAGATATTTCCACCGACTTTCGATTCAATTGTTCAATCAACGATTGATTCTGTGCAATGGTATCAACACATGCTGGCTGTACTGAATCGAGAAGTCGTGTATTTTTCTGTTTTAAGTTATCAACTTTGGACAACATCTTGGAAACTCGATTATCTAGATCAAGTTTAAAATTCTCAGCGGCCTCAAGTACGTTCACACAGTTAAGCTCCTTAGATTTCTCTAATTCTATCGGCAAAGAGTTAGCAACTTTGTCACTCGGCTGACGCTGTTTTGATTGAAAATTCAATCGAAAATTCTTTTCAAAATTTGTATCATCGATATTAACACCTTCGAATGACGTTTCAAAGATTTCTTGAATAAATTGTTGCTTGCATTCAAGCGAAATACAATGTGTTTGAATCTCATCAAAACGTTTTGAAAGCGAAGAATATGAATCTTGAAGCTTTAAAAATTCCGCGTCAGATTCGTGACAAGTACTATCTACCACAGTATCCACAGATTCAACATTATGCACAATAGAATCATTATCAACACTTGTATTCACACAGACAGAAACTATATCATGAGACATCACTTGATTCAGAAGCAGATCATTATGGCGTGAAACTCGTTCTATTTCAAGTAAACTGTTTTCATAAGCATCTTCCATTTCATTGAAAACACGTCTAACTTCTTCTATTTCCAAAAACAAATCTTGATCAATAGTACGAAGGCAAGCTTTAACATTGTTTACAAACGGAACAATTTCATCACGAAACGCAGCTCTAGTGTGCTCAAAGTTCCATTCACCTTCCGTTATGGCCGTGGCCGTCGTACGTTCCAAAATGACCTTGTCAAAATTAGCTAAGTGTTGGTGAACCGTATTTAAGTTAACGGACGCCTTACTTACCGGTGGAATTAACTTTGTTAAATCCTTTTTGACGAGTGTAGGAGACGTACTAGGAAGGTTTTCACTTGACAAACTTTGGGGCACAAGAACTGTTAATTCTGCTAATTCCTTTTGTAAGCGAATGCGTGTCTTTTTCGAAAATTGATCTTTGTTATGTTGATCATAATCAATTGTATGGAATTTTGAAAGCATTTTAGAATGAGTTTCATCCCCAAGTGATTGTGTCTCCGCAGTACTACGAACAAAAGGTGCTTCTTTCGATTTTCCAATTATGGTCATGTCATAGAGACCGGGAATATATTCCTGAGCTTGTTTTGCATAACCGGGATTAGGTGGTAAATCTTGAAGACGCTTAAGTTCGAATTCTTTAAATGATTTAGTTAAAAGATGAACCTTTTCTGTGGAAGCGTATTGTTTTAAAAGCTGTTGTTCTTTGAATTTAAGAAGTTTGGTAGCATTAATTTCCGATTCAACCTTTTTAGACTCGAGAGTTTCGAAATCCATTTTAAGTTTCTGAAAATCATTGACAACCGACTCTTTTTCTTTTAATTCATTGGAAAGATTAGCTTTTAATGATTCTATTTCTTTCAAGTGTTCAATCTTTTCAAAACGAAATTGGTCAAATTCAGAACATGTTATTTTCTCTGCTTGAGGGACCATTTCAAAAGCTTTGACCTTTTCTTTATGCAACGCAAGCTCAGCAGTTAGGGTGGAATTGGTATCTACAGATTGTCTGAGGGCCATATGCATTTGATCAATAATATGTTTAGGCACCATTACCAAATCATGTTGAGCATAAGATTGCATACCCGTCGTAGCATTTGGTTGAGGTTCACTCAAATGTGTAGGATTGGGTACCACATCATTTGAGTTACTAGTTCCCGAATGCTGTTCGAGGTTGTCATTTTCATGCCCAACTTGATGTTGGTTATCATCAATATTATTAGATGTGGTTGGTACCTCACTGATGACATCAGAACCATAGTGAGAAAGATTAGCAACAAGAGCAGCTTGGGCAGAGTGAATGTCATCACAATCAGAATCATATGCGTCAAGGTCATCTGCTTGATAAGCTGCATTAGAAGTAGAAACGACTGCAATGCCTTCAGTATCTGCTGCCCCTGGGTCTGCCAGAAATGCCAACTCCTCTGAATCCAAAATCTTCCCCTTAGACTGAGCATCAACCAAATACATCTTCTCACGAAACCATGCATCATCCCTTCTCCTTTTCGGCTGAGTGCATTCCCTAGCCATATGACCTTGTCCTCGGCAATTGTAGCAAGTCACAACCTTCCTAGGACCAATAGGACTCCCATTTCCACTAGCTTGAGCATTCACAGCTTGATTGTTCCCAGTCCTTGTAGGAGGTCCATATGAATTTTGCCTTCCCTGAATAGGTTGCACCGTCACTTGACCATCTTGAACAGTGGCTTGTTGTCGAGGATTTGATGAGGTGCGGAGCTGATTGTTTGTTGGTGGAAATCCTCTAGTTGCAACAAGTTTTGACAAGTAGGCGGTGAGATGGTTTAAAACATCAGCTGGCGTATCATTTGGAGTAAAGACCGGTGCTTGGATTGGTGGAAGTTCATTAGAGTAGAAAGCTTGTGCTGGTTGTGCTTCAATTGGAAAATATCCTTGCTGAGGAGTATAGCCCAATGGAGAAGTGTTGGCTTGTGATGGTGATGTTTGATATGGTGGTTGTTGTTGAAAAGATTGTTGATGAACACTTTGTTGATATTCTTGTTGTGGCATCATTGGTGGTTGATAAGATGGTTGTTGTGGTTGCTGATAGATGTGTGGTGGTGGCTGCTGCAAGTATGATGGTTGTTGATAAGTATAAGCCATGTTTTGTTGAGAAGCATACATTGCAAGTGGATCATGAACTTGAGGTGTAGACAACCGAGCCTCGATCACATGGCATTCGTGTTGTTGAAGAAAAGCTTGAAGTTGATCCACATTGGTGTTATGCAAGTCCTTAGCCAATTTAACATCCGTCACGTATTTTTTCCATTCTGGAGGAAGAGTGTTCAAATACTTGGTGTTCAATTGAAAGGTAGGAATTGCCATGCCATAGATGTTAAGCTCATTCAACAATAGGGTAAATCTCAGATAGTAATCATTAAGAGTTTCCCCTGGCACATAGGCAAACTTATCAAAAGTATCATAAAGCTTACACTCTCGTTCTTGTTTAGTTAACGAGGTGCCTTGCATTAGAACACGAATTCTATCCCATAACTCTTTGGCAACTTTATGTTTGCTGACGAGTTTGTAGACATCTGGAGGAAGGGCTTGGAGAATGATGTTTGTAGCATACTTATCACATTTATCTTGAATCTTCATATCTCCAGTCAACTCACCAGTTGTGCGAGGACGAGTGGTCGTACCTTCCGTCACAGTACCATAATCTAATGGTCCATTGAGCACCGATGCCCAAATTAGATGTCCATTCTCCTTGTTCAACATATAAAGTTCCATTCGGGAAGCCCATTCCTCATACATAGTCTTCACCAACATTGGTGGACGATTATCCGTACCCGAGAGGATGGACTTATCCGTAAGAGATGTATATTCCATTTCAATAAGTTAAGATTTACAAAGTTGATCGATCAATGAAATAAGGTTAAGTATTTGTGTGTTGTTGTGAGTTAAAACCGAGAAACAATGTTAAAATCCCCTAAAATATGTTCTCGATAAACCAAAAATTCCAAGTCAAAATTACACACGATCGAAATTTTTTATGGAAAAAATTGTGATTATCGGAATGCCAGATCGGAATGTCAGATCGTAATACCAGATCGGAATGTCAGATCGTAATACCAGATCGGAATGTCAGATCGTAATACCAGATCGGAATATAGCCCTGTCGAAATGTTGTTGGTATCGGAATGTTCAGATCGCAAAAGCCCTATCGGAATGTTCAGATCGCAAAGTGGCTGGCAAAATTCGAGTAGAGTAACGACTTAAAATACTTCCTTATACCCGTCGGAATCTCAGATCGCAAAGTACGATCGGAATGCCAGATCGGAATAAGTAATAAAAATACAGCGATCGCAATGTAGAACCAAACCCTTTCCGATGGTAAGGTTATTGCGATGGAAGCCCAAGTACAATTTGTACTTTCCGATGGATGTTTTCTGCTAGAATTTCGGAATGAAGAACACACCCTTTTTTTTTTTGCACTTTTGATCCAAGAAAGATGATGTTTTAGCGAAAACCAAGATACCAAGAACACTTTTAAGCACAAATTCCTATGTTGCACTACTTGATACTACGATCAAAGCAAAAAATTTTGAAGATTTCGGCAAAACACACTTATACTATACGAATTGTTTAGAAAACAATACGCAACACAAAAACAAACCTATATTTCATCCCAAGCTCTTGATACCATTTGTAGATTTGTAAATCTATGCTTATGATTTTAGAGAGAGAAAGAGATAGAAAGATGGTGGATTTCACACTTCTAGAGAGAGAAAGTTAAGAACAACTATGTGTAAATTATGAAAAACCACACCCTCTCCATCAAAGGAGAGGGTTTATATACCCAAGCCTTGTAATGGGCTTGGGCTTACACGTTTGGGCCGGCCTACATAAGTTGTAGGCTTGGCTTGGACTTGTTTGATAAATAAAGAGTGTTAACTAAAGTACGAGCTATTACATGGAGTATCGTTGGAGTGACCGATCCTTCTTAATACGTAAAACGTATTTCCAACACAAACAACAAATACAATCTCAGAAAAACCTTTTTCTAAAAACAGTAGAATGTCGAAGATGAATGAAAATGGAGATTAAATTTACAAAACGAAATGAACGGAATGATGAATCAAGAATAAGAACTAAGGAATCAAAATCCTTGTAACCAAATAAATATCATCAAAAATATTAACCATTTCGTTGGGATCATGCATATCCACAACTTAGTTAGTCTCGGGAATAACAGGATTTACTTCAGGAATAGCTTCAACGTTAACATCAAAATGACTAGGGTGGCTTCGTGACAATCTACGTCGCATAAATATCTCGTATAAGTAAAAAAATTATCATTTATAATTAAATAAATGAAAATATTCCTTGTAATTCACAAGTACAAATAATCGATAAAGATTATAACATATATATATAATCCCATATATATATATATATATATATATATATGTATATATATATATATATATATATATATATATATATATATATATATATATATATATATATATATATATATATATATATATATATATATATATATATATATATATATATATATAGATATATATATATATATATACTCTCATTCTCGTCCATTGGCAACTCGGAGGTTTCGCTTGCAACTGTTATAGTAAAAAGATTTCAAAAATTTTTGGTTGGAAAATCTTTTCGTTCTCTATAACTTGAGCTCTGGTATCAATCTGTAACACCCCCAATTTTGGACCATTTCAGCGGAAGGATCCTTGGGTGTTACTTACATGATGCAATCACACAAATATAGAAAACGGCTCAATACGAGTCATTTTTAATAAAAACATCCATTCATTCATTCAAAGGATATATAATCTAAACACGGTCCCAGATAATTATAAAAGATTACATTTCACATCAAAAAAATAAGATTGTTTTGAATGGATATATTTCATAAAAGCGGGCCAAAATCATGAAAAGTTAAGCAAGCTTCACGAAACCACCTTTTTTGAGTTCCTTCTTGTAGACCTGAGATAAAACATGTTATAAAGGCAACAAAAATTGTTGAGTGAATCCATAGAGTTTAAAATATGTAAATCGAACACAAGTATTCAGAATAAACCTTCAATGGTCAATGATTATGTTGTCCAGGACATAATCATCGCGTTATTACATAAATCTCATGAAATTGAACGTTGACATATTAATATTTCAGCCCACATACACACCTAGCCTAGTGTGAATATTTTTCTTATATAATGCATCTGATGTGCTCCAATACACATGTGTCTCACTACACATTGCGATAGCTAATCGCATCAGACTGGGCGTCACCCCGATAGATCTATCCATAGTATTAGCGTTCACTCACGCCGAGTAATTAAAAATTCATGATTTCATAGGTCTTTGAGGCTGTAAACAAACTTATGTAATAACATTCATCTAATACCTTTTGTTTTATTTTAAAATAAATAGGATTTACCACAACTTCTGGTTGCACCCATTAATGGGTTTACAACAACTTCTAGTTGTACCCTTCCTTTTCAATAAATACTTTTCCAGTAAATAGAGCTTCCACAACTTCTAGTTGCACCCATTAATGAGTTTACCGCAACTTATAGTTGTACTCTTTATTTTAAGAAAGAAGCATGTTATCTCCCTCGCGGGTTTATAAAACAATTAAAGAATTTAAAAGCGAGGCTATAGACTCACCGGGAATTATACGAGAAACTAGTAGTAGTGATCGCCGAAGTGAAGATACCCCAAATACATACATCCGAAAGCCACCACCTAACGAATAAGGTCTGCACTTAGCAACATACTCAAGTACTCGAATTACCCCCTTATTTATTGGGCGGCTTTGAAAAATGGAATAAAAAAATATTTAACTTTGTGAGACAACTCAAACGCCAACCGTTCAAATTCATATGGCCCATGCCTTTCCCTTCACTAAAACACATATCTCACCGTCTGTTGGTTTAAAAAAAGTGGTCTGGGGTATGGCTTCGTCCTTGGTTTGAAAGAAGCGATATATAATGAATCATTTGGTGAATCCCTAAATTATACTCTTCCCTGTGTTACCTAAAAAAACATCATTGGTCAATCCCTAAATTAAACCCCAATGATTTGATTTAATTGAAGAATCATTTGGAAGACAAAAAACGCGCTTAGGATATTTCAAAGAATCAACATATTGAAATGGTTAGTTATTTTTTAGTTTCTTTTAATATTCAATTGGGTTTTTTTAGAATTTGCTTAAATTGAGATTTATTAGGTCTAATGGGTGGCAGAGGCAACGTAGTTGGCATCCGTTGGTTTAGCAACGCTTCTGGCGGATTCAAGGATATTGGAAGCCTTGATATGAGCAACATATAAAGGTTACTTTCTTTTCATTAAGTTTATTGTTTATTTAATTAAGGTTTGTAGGACAAACTATTAGGCTTAATTGAGGTTGTGTAAATAAAGGGAATGCTTATCCTGTTTTCAGCCAGTGTCACCGGATAGATACGGGGAAGAATAGCATCTCACAATTTCGGCTTCAAATGGCATGTAAGATGTGCAAACAATTTTAGTTTTAGCTTTTTCGCCTTTTTATGTATACTTTGTCCATTTTATTAATTTTTTTTACATGTTTTTCTATGTTAACTGTTTGTTTGAGACTTTCATATACGTTTGTAGTTGTTTTTTTGCTTTCTGCTTGGTGTTCTTAGATGGAATTATCTTTTTTAGTTTTTTAGATGTTGCCTCTTTTAATGGAATATAATCAATAAATTAGTGCCTTATAAAATAATAAATGAAACCAGCCCTTCGTTCCCAATTTGTGGATAAGTTTACGAAACAATGTGGAAATGACCAAGCATCCCTCACACCAAGACTAGGAAGACGTAGCTGCCATTGACTATGCATGCAAACAAAGAGAGTTATAGTCTTCTTACTATCCATGGGCTGTGTGCCTCTTCATTTTTAATGACCGTTTGAATGTTCAGATTTTACTCAGGTTCAATTATTGTTCTCGGTATCTTAACGAATTGATTTCCGGATTAAAGTATGACTCTATTATTTTTGGTGAAAAAGAATATTTTGATTGTTTTTAAAATAAAAGTGCGAAACAATTAAAGTAAAAATGCAATTAAAGTAAATCTAAGTCTAATTAAAATAAAGTGCAAGTATTAAAAAGCGTGACTGAAATTAAAGAGCACTTAAAGTAAATGACGCAAACTTAAATCTAACTAAGGCAATCTTAAAACGCAACTAAAACTTAACTAAGGCAAGGCTAAAATAAAACTAAAACAAATAATCTAAAAGTGCAATTAAATTAAAAGGCAGGAAAAATAAAGCTTTAAAATAAAAGAGAGAAATTTAAAAACAGATACTAAAATAAAACTGGAAGAAACCTTTATTCGGAAGTTCAAAACTTCCGAATGAACTAGCTTGATCCGGAACTTAGCCCTTGATTCGGAACTTTTAAGTTCCGAATGAACAAAAGATGTTGATCCGGAACTTCTTCCGAATGAAACACTCTTGACTCGGAACTTATTGACCCGGAACTTGGTTCGGAAGATCTGGCTGATTCGGAACTTTTTCCTTCGTCCGGAACTTTTGAGTTCCGAATGAATCTTCTTGATCCGGAACTTTTTGAGTTCCGAATGAAGTATATTGATCCGGAACTTTTAAGTTCCGAATGAACAAATGCTTGAGTCGGAACTTTCGTTCGGAAGTATTGACTCGGAACTTTTGGAGTTCCGAATGAACACTCTTGATCCGCAACTTTGAATGTTCCGGATGAAACCCCTTGGTTCGGAACTTCAGACTTCCGAATGAACACTCCTCTCTTGCCTTGGCTCGGAACTTTTCCTGGGAATACAGAAACACAAACAAACACCCCGAAGAACAAGGGAATCACAGAAACAAGAGATATATCACAGATTTAACCAAAATCAACACAAACGATTTAATCAAACCAATAACGAAACATCAATAATCATAAACTAACAATTTAAATCAACAAACAAACAAATTTAACCACAATAATCAAAAACCCACTTGATCAAAATAAAAGCATGAACATGAACACAAACATAAACATGAAAATCAAAGATTAAGAAAGGTAGATAAGAGATTAACAAGATAAAGTAAAGATTGACAATAATTAAATGAAAACTTACTTAAAATTAAATGAATTTAAGGTGCAAGACAAGGTATTTAAATTGACAAGTATTTAAATGACAAGGTAATTAAAAGTGGAAGACTAATTGTCACACTTAGCCAACAAAGAAAAATGATAATCATCCTAATCTATATATAGGGGAGGATTCGGAAGCTTCCTCCCCTCCTTCATTTCTTCTTAATTGCGAGATTAAGTCCCTCCTTCTTTTAATCTTCATTAATTGCATCATTAGTCCTTTATTCTTCTAATCTTCTTTAAACTTGGACTTTAAGGACTTTTGGCTTCGGGATTTCTTTGAACTCGTCTTTAAATTCTTCAATAAAATAGACTTGAATTCTTTGGCTTTTGATAAACTTCCATCTTTTGACTTTTTCTTTGATAAATCTTCAGAATTGGTCTTGGACTTCCGTTATTTATGCACTCTTGACTTCTTGACTTTGTCTTTCATCTTTTTCTTCAATAAAAGCCCGTAAATGCCCGTGAATATCCGTGTTTTCTCCACTTTTCACAATTTCGTCCTAAATCACAACAAAAACACAAACCACGCATAATTCCGACATAAAAGACATAAAATACACGTTTTGGCTCGGTTATTATTGTAATTAAGTGGTAGAAAAGATGGGTGTTTACACACCTATCACCGTTAATGTAACGACATTTTCTCATACGAATATGTTTAACAAGCTCTCCCCTTGCCTATTTTCAAGTGGGCCTTTTACAGCTGCGCCTACAAATGATGCTCCCCGTGGTCAGACAACACCCCTACCCAATAATTCACAACAACTACCTCGGAGGCCGTGCAAGTCGAGACACGTGCTCAATATGACCTATGCTTGTGATTCTACATCTTCCATATTTGATTTGCCTCCTGCGTTGGCATCAAATACTTCTGGCTAACACGCTTCCACAAGGTCTGCAAATGTGACCCCTGGTTAGAAAACACCCCCACTGAAAAATGCACATCAACCACCTGGGGGTCGTGCAAGTCGAGACGTGTGCTCCATATGACCCACCCGTACGATACTCTGTCTTCTAGTTCTGATCTGCCTCCTACGTTGGCATCAAACACTTATGTCCAACACGCTTCCACAAGGTCAGCAAATGTCACCTGTGGTCAGACAACACCCCCACTAAAAAATGCACAACAACCACCTCGGAGGTCGTGCAAGTCGAGACGTGTGCTCCATATGACCCACTCGTGTGATACTCCATCTTCCAGCTATGACCTGCCTCCTGCGTTCCCATCAAACACTTCTGGCCAACACGCATCAACAAGCACTGCAAATGTCACCCGTTCTTTAGATGTGTGTTATTATCAGTTTTGTTGGTTTGCTAGATGGTCTTTCGATCTGATTTTGATGTTTGGTATTGCATAGCTCCTGCACACTTTCAACATTTATGCTCAAATGTCGTGTGGGTAACTATTTTTTGGGAAAGAAATCAGCCGGCGTGAACTAGATACAAGGCCGTGGAAGTTCTGGTTAACATGGGACTCTATCTTGGTGCCACTGATAATAATTTTATTTTATTTTATGCATCCTAACTCCTATGTTTCTAATACTAGACGTGTTTATTTAAGAGTGACGTATCTGCACTTGCTTCTTTTCCACCAGGTTGCAGGTTGCCATTGCGACGTCTTGAAACAGGAAGCAAAATGTAATTGGTGCCATGGATCCATATCAAGTATATATTAGCAATGACCATCAAACTTCAGTTGATCCAAAATATGGTTATGAGTTCCAGTCTTTAAACTAGCGGAATTTATGTGATGTGATGCATTGGTCTAATGCCTATAAGTTTGTGAAGTAAATAAGAAAAGGAATCAACAGGCCCGTATTATAAGCTGATAGATCCTAGCAGTAGAAGGGCGGTTTGGTCCCCCATTTAACAACATACAATAAATAACATGTACTGCAACTGTTGTTCTTTTGGGAGGGCTGCAACTATTTGTGAGTTTGGTAAGTTAAATATGCAAGTTTGATGCTCTTAGGTGATTGTGTTTATAAACAGAGACTTGCCACATTAAACGTGTGAATGCACCATTACTATACAGTATTCTTTGATAGACAAAACCTTATGTGTACTAACCAAAACACATCAAATGTGCAGGCATCATCAACTTGTTAATCCAATACCACCTGTAAACATCAACAATCTCAGTTTGGAAGACCTAGAACATGAAAAAACAAGGAACCGATTCCATGGGCTGCCTTACTAGAAGTCACCCCACAAAAAAATCAGGTACATAATTCTATTTCTATCAGTAGAGGTGGAAAAATAAGCGGGATGAGTAATGGGTCAAAGCGGGTTGTAATAAAAATGGGTAATTTATTATATGTGTCAAAAGGTAATTATTGAGACGATTTACTTTCCATTCGTTCAATTTGCACATCACAAGCACGCCTTTAGTTCCTGAAAAGCGAGATCATAGTGGGGATATATTTAAATGTAAGTGACACACAACAAAAAGTGTACCGCAATATGTTGATCATTTTATATTTTAGAAACCAAAATTTTCAATACAAAAGTTTTTGGTCCATGTTTACTGGTATTATCCGACCATTTGGCTTTTATGCTTAACATAAATATCTAAATGCATTTTCTTTGTTGCGATGGTGTTCTTATCTTGGAGATCTTTATGGGTATAAGGATATCTTTCGATGCAATGGCACTTTTGATTTCAGCAAATCTTAAGAACATAGAAGCAACGGGCTTTTCTTATACAATATAAGTGTACCACTTAAAGACAAGAGGTTGAAAAGTAATTGATAAATGTCTGACTAAGTAGTAAAGCTGCAAACGTAAGTTCAGTGCAACATATAGTATGATGATTATTGCAACCCTTATATTTGTATTGTCGCATCATATCCAAGACTTTGGTAAGGAATAGCTTTATTTAATACTCTAGAGATTAAGGAAAACAAAGATTCAAGACAGCGCAAAAGGTTCATCGAGTTTGTTGGAGTGGAAAATATGCGCGAATATGGAGACAACAATAAGGTAGTTAAAGCTCAAGATATAGCTGAGGAAAGGTGTAGCTTACGTTGTTAGTAGTCAAAGCTGAAATATCAGTACATTTATAGATATCTAAAAAGTGGAAGATGTTTATATATATTTTTAACCCCATGCAAACACTGATGTATATAGCCTATTGTAAAACCGAAATGACAATTTTAGGTTGTTGCACCATTTACAGGTTCTTAGGTTCATACTTAGAATTTGTATCAATCCTCTTCCGATCCCAAATTATATATGTCATGCTCTATTAGTCGTGCGATTACTTTCATTTTACATGAAAATCTTTTTAACGTATTTCCAGTGTTCACTGTGGTTCGCTAATTAAGTTGCCGACACCCCCCAAAATACCCCGCTGCGGAGCGCGGGCATTAATCCTCGGATACTTAGTATCATAAAATCAATGACTCAAAATAGTATGTACATAGACATAACCAACCAAAGCAAGTGAATCCCCTCTAAACTCCACAACATGTACTAGCTTTCCAAAACTAGCACCGTCGATATTGGTCCATCTTAAGATGCAAAAACAACACGGTCAAGTACCCAACACGGGTCTTCAATCTCATAATACACACTCAAACTTAAGACTTCCAACTTTTGTAAATTTTAGAAGCTAATGGGTTAGCCTCTCACCTCAAACTATGACGTGAGGTTAAGTACCTCCCCAATAGTACTCAACCGGTACCTACCAAATGTACACGCTGATTTTCCATACTTAAACTACTCAATTCTTAATGAAACTTGGTGACAAACTCCCCTATAATCTGTATAAACGCCTGTTAAAATTTTATAAAAAGATTTTACTTCTATAACCTTCTGCTCAACACATCTTTGAACTTGCAAAACTGGACAGTTTTGTACACTTGACTCGTAAAACCATTTAGACCTCCTTAAACATTTCCATTGACAAAACCGACACTTGACTTTGAAAATAGACTAAAAACCCTAGGTATAGAGCCCGAGAGCAACCCTTGAACATTTGTAAAACTCCGCTTATTGTCCCGAGATTTGACCCAATATCGACAACAATTTCGTATTGTGTCGATACGCATCTCCCAATACACGAATATTCAAACTAGCGTAACTTCCTCCTCGTTTTGAACTGGAAGTCCCACTTTATACCAAATCGAAGCATAAGAAAATCTCTACCACAGTATCCAATCAAGCCAAACTTTAACAAACATCCACTATATGAAAAACAGCCTTAAACCCACTGATCTAAAATGATACTTTCAAAAACTACATCAAAACCCATTTTGACCCATTTCTAACTTCAACACTTCCTATATCCTATATCCATCATCCCCAACAACTCCTAACCCTTAGATTCACTTGCATGATCACATGCATTATATCAAAATTAAAAACAAATGCATGTATTTTAATAAAAATAAATATAATAACAAAAACAAGTAATTGGGAAACCTTACCAATAATAATTTAGATCAAACACTCAAGAACACCAAGAAAATATTTTCCAAGGTTTGTTTGATTGATTATACTTGATCCTAATAATAAAAACAACACATGCAACAGATTAGAATAGATCAAATTACAGTGTTCATCAAAATAATTTTGAAAAATAAAAAGTTAATGCATGTGGGATTTTATTAGTTAAAAACACTCACAAGATCAAAACTAACATGGGTGTTTGGATTTCTCAAACACCAAATTTTTGTGGTTTATTAGGGTGGTGGTCGTGCTGCCGTGACATAGAGAGCAAAGAGGGAGAGAACAAAATTTTTTGTTGTTGTATGAAATGAGAAATGTGTGTGTTTTTGACTTTATATATAGTGGAGGTGGGTAGAAATTATAAATATGGTTTTCTTTTGCCCTTTGTTGAAAGTTACTTTTAAAGAGCGGGAATGATACCTAGTCGGTTTTTAAAAATTTACGAGAGTCAACATTCGTCCCGGCTTCATAAAATATAAATCTCGTTCAATTAAAAATATATTTTTAATGACTAAACGTACGCAAAATGAAATAGTAAGGTTCCGACTCGACTTAATACATGATGAAATAAAAATTTCAAAAATCTCAAATATCAAAATAATCGATACTAAAATAAAACTTTTGGGCATCCATTGACATCGCGATCACTAGCGGTTCTCTTTAATCGTCATAACATTTAAATAAAGCCGCATATGAAAAAATGAAGAAAATGAAAGTATTTCTATGATAATTGAGAATATAAATATCGATACGTAACGTATTCCTTGCTTGTTATAGTATAAACGACATTCTTACGCTAAGTTTCAAGCCATAACCTTCCTGGTTAGCCGATAGTTCACAATTCTCAATTAAGTAAATACATAATACGTAATAGTGGAGATTAGAATAACGACCTGAAATTGACGGATTGTCACACAATGGCTACTATATCATTACTATTCTATAACTATATAATTGTAATAATACATGGAGTTTGTGATAATAGTCTCCACGACATTAATAAATCAAATTTCCTTCTCATCATTTCAGAAGACAAATATAGCCGGCAAAAGTTGAAGCAAAAGGTGTTAGAACTTGGAACCTCCATTTCACACAAAGCCCTCCGCTAGGCCACATGTATGGAGTTACTAGGCTTCACCTAATATAAATCACCAGCCCCGACTTAGAACACCCTTAGACCTGAAATATGCCTCAAACGTTCCCGTCTAAAGGGGACATTATACATACTAGGCAATATAAATCATCTTAAAAACTTATCTGATAAAAAATTTTGGTACAAATTAAAAGTATCTAAACCCCTATGACGCAAATGAAATTAATTCTAAAACTAATTGCAACCTCAAAAAATGGATGCAGTTGAAATGTCAAGCACAAAGAAACCGGATGGAAAAATAATGTTCACAATGTCACATTAAAAGCAAAAGATAGAAAAGTTGACAGAAACTTGGAACCACATATCATCATTTCCTTTCCAATAATCTTGAAAAACAAGATTAACATCATATGATGCCCTCGATCATAATTTAACCTAAGCATAACCTCTAGTCTTATCTATTTTTGCAACAAACAGTTAAAAAACGTAGTCCTATAACACCAATAGAAAAAAAAAACTCCAAAAAGCTCATTTCGCTTCACTCTTAATCTGATATAACCTGAGTGCATGCATTGTTTGCAATCCAACAACTGAAAAACTCATAATTGTTATCCATAAAACATGCCAAAAAAACAGGAAGTGACTGATCAAGAACACAGGATTATCACCATCCATGTCAAAGGGTACGACATTATCAAGAAAGGTGAATCTAAAAGAAAATTATTTAGTCACTATGCTCAACAGATATCTCAACCACAGGTGATGCACATGGGTAGTGTAACAAAATTCTTGAAATCTGCAAATGTTCATTCTTAGCGACCATGCTATCGAGCACCATGCTCGCCTTCTTTAACACAGGTGAATTGGCCAAGATATGCTTCAAAAACACCATCTCAGGTTTAAAGTTGGGGAAATTAATGATTTTCAGTTTATTTAAATGTTCCAACCTAATGTCTGAATAATCTTGCTGTGTAACAACGTCAATCTCAGCTTGCGTATAAACTTCTGCAAGTTCCGGCATGAAGTGTTGGAATTTCTTGTGTC